>CM021102.1:223124954-223196655 GCA_007115665.2 Sequoiadendron giganteum
AGATAGATAGAAGGAGAGAGATATAGGTAGAGAGAGGGCAAAGAGATATAGAAAGAGGGGGAGGGAGGGAGAGATAGAGAGAGTAGAGAGGGAGGAGAGAGATTTTGAGAGGTGATAGAGAGAGAATTAGAGAGGAAAAGAAGGTGGAGATATTGAGAGAGGAGGAAAGGAGGGAGAGATAAATAGGTATAGAGGGACAACTAGGTAGAGAGAAGTAGATATGAAAGGAGAGATATAGGGAGAGGTAGGGATGGAGAGAGAGGTGAGACAAAAATAGAGAGAGGTCTAGGTAGATAGAGGTAGGAGGAGATTAAGAGAAGCATAGAGGGAAGCAGAGAGGGAGGAAGAGGTAGGGATGGAGAGAGAGAGGTAATAGAGATAAGAGAGAGGAGGGAGGAATAGGTAGGGAGAGAGGGGTGAGATAGAGAGAAAGAGAGTAGAGAGGGAAGGGGAAAGAGAGAATTGAGATAGGTGATAAAGATGTGTGGTGGAGCTTAAAATTAGAGAGATAAGGAGGAAGGTGGAGAGATTGAGATGGAAGGAGGGGGGAGATAGAGAGATGTATAGAGGGATAGGTTAGATAGAGAGAAGTAGAGAGAAAAGGTGGGTGAAAGGAAGAGAGAGGGAGAGAGAGAGGGGGAGAAAGAGAGGTGAGATAAAGAGAAGTAGAAAGGGAAGGAGAGAGAGAGGGAGCTAGAGAAAATTAGAGAGGGAGGGAGGGAAGGAGAGAGAAGTGAGATAGAGAGAACTAGAGAGGGAAGGAGAGAGAGAATGACAAGATAGAGAGTAGAGAGGGGAGGAGAGAGCGAGGGAAGCAAAGAGAGAGAGAGAAAGAGAGAGAGAAATAGAGGAGAGGGGGGGAGGGAGGGAGGGATAGGTAGGTATAGAGAGTAGAGAGAGATATATAGAGATAAAAGGAGAGGGATGAGAGATAGAAAACTGTAGAGAGGGAAGGAGGGAGGGAGATAGATATTGGAGAGGGAAGGAGAGAGAGATGGACATGTAGAGACATAGTTCTTGAGCTCAAGGAAGATATTGTTAGATAAAGGGATGGAGATAGTGAGAGAGAGAGGTCTAGAGAATAAGAGATGAAAATGAGTGAGATAGAGAGAAAAAGATGAAATTTGACCTCCTGAGTACTAAAATTTGACCTCTTGATTATTGAAACTTGTAATGTTGATTACTAAAATTTGACTAAGTCTAAAATTTTTAAGATCTTCCAAAAACTAGAATTTTCATTATAACTCTTAGAGATCTGAAACCACTCTCAAACATCCTACCTATATATACATGAAATATAACTTAAAGTATAAGAAAGTAAATGTCCATATGTAAATGTGAACTTAAATGTTTATTTCATGTATATAGTTTCCCTAATAGAGAAAGCAAAAATATAGTTCTCTGCAAAGCAAGCCATTTGGTGCTCGCCAAATGAATCATCACATTTGGTGCTCACCAAAAGGCCTCCTTCAGAGGTGTTAATTAATAGGATTTTCTAAATTTTCTCATATTTTCGTTTCTGCTCCGCATCTCAATTTGCACGTCTTTCAATGCAAGTTTATAAAAAAAACCGTGATAGCGTTAACCTCTATCTCAGCTATCTAAATATATAATTCTTTTTTCATTTTATTTAGGTAAGGTTTTGATCCATGGCTTCTATTGTAAATGCCTTCGTTTTTGGTCAAAAACCAACATGTGCTAGGTTTAGGATAGATTTTTACACATTCATCAGAACGTGAAACAAATTACGTTTTTTGAAACTAGACTCCATTCTACACGTGATGAAAAAAAAAAAATCAATTTTCGATTAGTTTGCAAAAAATTTGGGGGGGAGCATGTTCAAATTTCAGCTTTTCAAGATGTGTCCACTTTGAAAATTCATAAAATATTATAGATTCATTAAAGAAATTATCCAAAGAAGGAGGATAAACTACATGGTATTAGCTAATTTATTGCCATTGGAATTTTTGAAATTCTAAAACAAAGTTAACCGAAAAGGGGGGAGCCCTCAGGCACTATGCTATTTTTTTTTGATAAAAAAATGACCTATTTTGGGCCCCCCCCTTTTTGAGACCCTTAATCTTCATTAATTTCAAAAAAAAATAGTAGCTTAGAAACTAGACTCAAAGCACTTCAACTTTTATTCTTGCCACATCTCGAAATTTTGAGCGTAACTATCTTCATTTTCTCATACAAATCAGATTTTCCTAATTTCAAAAAAAAGTGGCATCTTAAGAGCCAAAATTGTGTCACAGATTGGTGCACTTACCCCATCAATAGGTCAAAACTCTTCAAGATGAACAATACAATCCATAATAGGATCCTCTAGGAATGGAGGTCCATTGGAGTTTCCATACATCTCCCAAAGTCTCTTGATAAGGTCATGAGGGATGCCAATATCATCAGTGGCCATTTGTGTGCTAATATCACAACTACAACCAATTACTCCAAGGATGTGTTCTATTTTTATGCCCCAAAAAACTCTCTTCCATTTTGATGAAGGTTTAGGAACTAATCCATAAAGATATGGAAAAATATTAAGCCACCTGCAATGTGTTACGATTCCATCTTGCAAAGACATAAAGTTCCATTGGTTTAACCTTATTATAGTAGGATATATTTTGATGCCCATATTAAACTCCTCAAATTTAGTCACATAATAGACCAATCAAGAGACATAAATAAACAAAGGAGAAAATTTACCCCCAAATTAGTCAATAATGAAACCCCCCAAGAAATATATGATTTGTGTAACTTTATGCTTAATATGATTACAAGTGCCACTTTCCAACAATAATGAAGTGGACTTGATATTAGTGTGTGTAGATTACCAAATATGGACAGAATCTCAAGTATAAATTTTTACACAACATGGAATCAATATAATCACATAATGGGAAAGTACACAAAAAATAATGCACTTTAAAAAAAATTCACCCAAAAATGTTACTGTAGGAGAAAAACCAGTGTCGAAAGTTATAAAATTGAGAACAACTCAACAAGACCTTTGAGAATAAGTAATTTTTGGAAACACCAAGAAAAAATTTAGAATCAAATTGAACCATTGCATAAATCACAAAATTCTACCACAAATAAAAGAACACTCAAGAAAAGGAGGTGGGATGATTGAGTTATGACCATTTGAAAATTTTCTTCCAAAATGAAAAGTTCATTGGAAATGGGAGAGAAAATTCAATAGGATTCTGACATCACTATTGATGCAATCATGACATCATAATTTTGTGTGATTAAATTTGATGGTTACCTGACCGTTAGTGCTAGAATATTCTTTGAAATATACTTTTTTTGGAATATGCTTTGAAATCACCAACAAAATGTTTGATTGGCGATCGCGGGTTTTATTTGACCTATGAGTAGGTACAAAATACTGTAGTGGTGATTTAAATTGTGTCATGTTGTAGCATGTGTACCTCATATAGTACTTGTCTGTAGACTTTTTAAAGGTCTAAAAACCATAGATATAACAATTTATTTTTTAAATTATAAAAAAACATTTGCAGATATATATTATTTTTTATTTATTTTTTAAAAATTTCTACAATACTTAAGAAGTTAAAAAAAAACCATGAAATTAATTCTACAACTGCAATAATTATGTGATCATACAATTATATGAGTAGTCAAGGGAGGGCAATCTTTTTCCTTATGCTCTAGGTGAGCTGCTTGGATTTTAACGAATTGACAATCAATCTTAAGGTTTTTTTAGCTTCCTAGATGTGATCATAGGATTAGATTTGACCTAAAGTGTTCCAAAATTGCAGCTACCTGTTGGATATGGAAACGACACTTCAACTTCAAAACCTCATAGATTTAGCCTCATATATGTGATTTTGACGAAAAAAAGGAGAAAATAACTTTTTTGAACTGTCTAATCTCAATGGTGAGAGAAGATTTGCACCTAAAAACTTCAATTTAAACTTTCAATACAAAGCCACAAAGAAGAAACCCCCAAATCTGGTGTTTCTTTCAAGTTGTTTTGATGATATAGATCATCATTCAATGGAAGAGAAGAGCATACTTAGCTTTTCAAGATTTTAAAATATCTCTCAAAATGACTAACAAGAAGTAATGCCACAAGGTTTGATACCATATAAGAGTTGGTATAGAATAACTCTACACCATGTAATATTTGGTGGAAGATTGTAGCCACCCAATATCTCGGAACTTCATGAAAGCACAATATAGATCAATATGCAATGTTGAAGATTGTAATGGAATTAAATCTAATAGTTGTTCAATATTAGAATTGTTGATTTACATATTAGACCAATTGGTTATATAGCCAAGGTGAGACAAAAGATTAAGTAGGATTATGACAAGTATCTTAATCCTATGTCATGTGACAACATATTATAACTACCTATGACACATGTAGTAAAATTCAAAATATAAGATAAGATCTAATGACAAATAACACCTTCTAGAAATATTCCCTCCTAGGACCTAAGTAAAATTAACACATAAATAGGACCTACTAATGACTAGATAGGTAAAACACCTATTTACACAAATAGTTAGTCCATCATTGATAGATAAGTTTATTTATAGAAAAAAGGTATGGTTTGTTATTAGTTTGGATATTTTTATGTTTTGTGAAGTAGGAATAGTGATCATATATATAACTATGATTGACCTATTTTCGCTTGATTTCACATTGGGACACCAAACTAACTAGGGTTGATGCTTATATTGTTGGCACAATCGAGAGCCAATATCTTAGGGTTTTTGTTGCTTTCTAATTCTAAGTGCAAAGCTTGATGTGTGTTTTAACCAGCCTATTTGAAATATAACCCTATATTTGAAAATGTATTTTACTGCATAAACAAAAACAAAATCTCATAGAACAATCCTAGATCTAAGCAATAGTGATAGAGGGGAACCTGTAACTGAAAGTTGAGGTTGAATTGTAGGGATAGGGGTGTAGGGCAGCCTAGACTTGAGAGGCTTCCTCTAGAGATCTAGAAAAACTTTGAAATGTAGGTTATAGTCTATGTTTTATTTCCAATGACTATCAACTATAAAATAAATTGGATTTGACCTACACACATGAAAAGAGGGGTAAAGGTTGTTTTGTATAGGGATTTCTTATGTCAAACTCCTTTTTTTAATTTCTACCTCCATGTACAATAAATTATGATGATTAGTTGGGAATACCCTAGGTCAAACAAAGGCCAAAATAGTAATTTACTGAAATGATAAAGGATAACTAATAATATTACCTTTGGTATGAACTCCTTGATGAAGGGATGCAACACCATAGCTATCCATAGATGTTGATTTATGGATGCCTTTATTGCTTGATAGACCTAAAAGAGGTTAGTTTATAAAAAAAATATAGATTGTTGTATATGGCATGTGGAGGATAACTTAATACATCTTAATAATTTGATCATAATTTAGCTTCTTTCTTTTTTCTCTCTTGTTTAGATAAGAATAAAACTTGTTTATATATACATCCTATAGTGTAGTATAATGCATAACCTTACATTTTCACACTCGTTTGGGCCCACTTTTCTTTATTTATCCTCATTTATGGCTTAATTGGTCCTATTTTGCATCTACAAGCCCTATGACTTACATCTTTTTCTAGCTAATCCTGACATTCTCCAATGCATAAATGATAATATAATGGTTGCATTTGTGTGTCCTTTATTTTTGGGTTGGGACTAAACTGCAACCTAGGGTGTCTTTGTCCCCAAAAGTTCTTGGGACCCTAGTTTTAAGGCATCTTAATTGGGCCCCTTTTTGGTGTTTGTGCCCCAAGTTTCATGAATTTTGAGCTAAGACACCACCTAGGGAATCTTCATCCTCCTTGAGTCATTTTTGGGTTTTAATTTCAAATTCCTATGGGATTAAGCCTCTAAGTAAGTGCAAGAAGTTGAGTCCATGAAATGTGGAAGTTTTTGCCTTAGCCAAAAAAATTAAATCAACATTGAAAAAATGAGATCTCGATTTTCATAAACGACATCCTGATTTTTTAAAAATGGGATCCCATTTAGGTTCAGGATATCGAGCCTAAATTCAAAATAGGATCCCTTTTTGTAAAAATTGGGATCCCATTTGTAAGAGGGTCCCGAACTGATGGATGCAAAACGGGATCTTGATTATTACAAAATAGGATCCTAATTTGTAAAAAGAGGGATCCCATTTTTTAATAATCAAGATCTCATTTTGAGATAGTATCTTTTTAAAAACAAATCTCATTTCATTCTACACGAGATCCTGAATTCGCCTAGTGGATGACAGTGACAATGTAGCGACCTCTAGGTATGCCACCACCCCAAATTTTGTTATTTTTTTTGTGTTTTTTTGAAAATTTTATTACAATAATGTGTGTTAGCATGTTTTTATTCAATTTATTTACTGTTTTATGCATTTTATTTCCCTATAAAGTAGAAATTATTATTTATAGAATTAGATGAAAAAATGCAATGAAACCCTGAAGAAATTGAATAGAAAGCAAAAAATCAACCTTCAATTGTATGTTAAGAACAAAAAATTTCTTTTGCAACATAAATTGTTCAATCAAACCAAAAAAAATTATTTTTGAATACCCTAATTGAACATGAAAACAAAAAAAATGCATTTGAAATTAATCCTAATTGCTTTTTCAAACCCTATGTTCAAATCAAACAAGAAAAACTAGATTTGAAAACCCTAGTTTCAAATGAAACAAAAAAAATGCATTAAAAACCCTAATTGCTTAGATTGAAACCTTATATTGAATTCAAACAAAACAAATTGCTAAAACCTTTAATTGAAATCAAAGTATTCATTTCGCATTTGAAAACCTTGATTTCGAGTTGAAGAATATTTGATAATGGAAAAAAATTATTTTGCATTGCTTAAATGTTTTAAATTTCATTTTCATTGTATGAAGAATTTATAATTTGTTAAACTTTACTTTCAATGTTAAATCATAATTAGATTAGAAAACAATATGTTAAAGAATAGTTACAATTCATAAATTACTGTTTGTTTGCAAATTTAGTTAGAAAATTACTAAATCCAAGTGTACAATCCATTTTCAATTGTCACTTAATTAGATAATATTTGCATTCATTTCTATTTTATTTTTTGATCTATCTTAGTCATGCCTTGTTTCCATTTCTTGTTTGCATGCGTTGTCTCTTGTCTTTCGACAATCTTAACTCTCATTCTAGTCAATTAATTGTTAATTAGGCTTCTAGTTTCTAGTCTAAAATTTCAATTTGCACTAGTCACCTAGACACTAAAAGAATCTAAATATTTTTCTTTTCTAAATTCTTTTCTAGGTTCTTTCAATTCCAAAAAATCGAAAATAAAGTAAGATTCAACATTAACTAATTTAATTTACATTTTATATCATAAAATTCATTTAAGTGGGAAATATTAATGATAACAATGTTAAATAAAATGCTCTTATATTCAATTAATAAAATATAAAGTTAAAATTTACATCAAACTCAATCTTAATAATATATAATTATGTGTTTCTATTAAGGAAATAGTCAATCTATTAATAAAATCAAAAATGTTCATAAACTAGTAAACCAATGTCTGAAGGGATCAGGTAATATGAAATTTTTTAAGGGGATCAAATAAGTTATAAAAATTTGGTGAAGTTGCCCAAGGCAACCAAATTTAACAATTTAATAAGATCGTGCAAGATTATAATACAAATGAGATTTCATGATCTAGGTTGGTCAGTTGAAACAAGAGCTATCTCAATAAACTATTCCACAAGAAAAAAATTCACTAACTTTCAAGTCCCTTATTCCAAGGGCCACCCAAACTTCACCCTAAGTTCCCTAAACCCTAAACTCTAAACTCTAAACCCTAAACCCTAAAGCATTCATTTGATCCTAGGATCTTAAAATGAAATTTGGTTGCCTTAGGAAAATCCACCAAATTTTATTCCCTTATGCCATGTCAGTTTTTCCTAGGACCTTACTACATAGATCCCCTTAAGCCATCCTATTACACTAAACCCTAAAATCTAAACTCTAAACTCTAAACCTTAAATCCATAATGTTTTTCCTAGGCCATTAATTAAATTTGGTTGCCTTGGGCAACTTCACCAAAATTTATTCACTTAAGCCATGTCATTTTGTCATAGGACCTCAGTAGACATAGATCTCCTTAAGTAATCCTATCACCATAAACCATAAATTGATGTCTTAAGGGTTCCTAATATGACATTTCTTAAGGGGATGAAATAAGTTTTGAAAATTTGGTGAAGTTGCCCAAGGCAACCAAATTAACAATTTAATAAGATCGTGCAAGATTATAATACAAATGAGATTTCATGATCTAGGTTGGTCATTTGAAACAAGAGTTATCTTAATCAACTGCTCCAAAAGAAAAATGTGTTCACTAACTTGCAAGTCCTTTATTCCAAGGGCCACCCAAAATTCACCCTAAGTTCCCTAAACCCTAAACCTTGAACTCTAAAATTTAAACCCTAAACACTAAAGCATTCATTTTATCGTAGGACCTTAAAATGAAATTTGGTTGCCTTAGGAAACTCCACCAAATTTCATTCCCTTAAGCCATGTCCTTTTTTCCTGGGGCCTGACTACATAGATCCCCTTAAGCCATTCTATTACCATAAACCCTAAACTCTAAACTCTAAACCCTAAAGCCATTATTTTTTCCTAGGCCCTTAATGAAATTTTCATTGCCTTGGGAAACTTCACCAATTTTTATTGACTTGATCCATGTGTCATTTTGTCATAGGACCTCACTAGACATAGATCCCCTTAAGCCATCCTATCACCCTAAACCATAAACCGATGTCTTAAGGGGTCCTAATATGACATTTCTTAAGGGGATCAAATACGTTCTGAAAATTTGGTGAAGTTGCCCAAGGCAACCAAATTTAATAATTTAATGATCATGCAATATTACAATATGAATGAGATAAATCATGATCTAGGCTGATCGATTTATATTTTAGGGTGATAGGATGGATTTAGGGGAGCTATGTCTAGTAAGGTCCTAGGACAAAATGGCATGGCTCAAGTGAATAAAATTTGGTGAAGTTGCCTAGGACCTTAATGAAATTTGGTTGCCTTGGGAATCTTCACCAAATTATATTCACTTAAGCCATGTCATTTTGTACAAGGAAATTACTACATAGATCCCCTCAAGCCATACTTCAGGATGTCTTAAGGGGTCCTAATATGATATTTCTTAAGGGGGATCAAATAAGTTCTGAAAATTTGGTGAAGTTTCCCAAGGATTTTTTTTAAAAATAATATAAGATTGCCAATTATTATAATATGAATGAAATTTCATGATCTAGGTTGATTGATTAATGGTTTAGGATGATAGGATGGCTTAAGGGGGTTTATGTCTAGTAAGGTCCTAGGAAAAAATGACATGACTCAAGTGAATAAAATTTGGTGAAGTTGCCTCAGACCTTAATTAAATTTGGTTGTCTTGGACATCTTCGCCAAATTTTATTCACTTAAGCCATGTAATTTTGTACTAGGACCTTACTACATAGATCCCCTTAATCCATCCTATTACCCTAAAACCTAAATCCTAAACTCTAAACTGTAAAATCTAAAGCATTCATAGATTGTCCTATATTGATAGTTAATTATTTTTTCATTCAAGTAGCATGCTTTAGACATAAATGGGGCTTACACATTTTTTATTTTTTATTCAATTAGGCCATTCATGTTGAATGGTTTAAGGGTATTTAATAAACATGTATCTTACATTATGAAATTACAAATCCAATGCAGGTTCACTTATATCTTAGAGATCACATAGATCAATTCAATAATATTCATAATCCACCTCCATGCCATCCATCTCCACCAACTTCAACTCCACCTCCACCCACTCCACCTCATAACCCCCCAATTCCACCACCTGAAATTGACGATGCTTTCTTGCAAGCACAAATCAATGCCAATGTTAGAACCATCCAAGATCAAATCAACATTATTCAAAATAAAGAATGTATCACACCACCTTTGAGGATGTTTGCGTCTAGGATGCAAACTATTTTTAATGAACATGTTAGGTCTATGGATGGGATCTTAGATGAGTATCATAAATGGCTAGAGGAGAGGAGAACTTCTTATTTTGAAAAAGGAAAACACAAAGAAATGAAGAGATGGAGTAGAGAGCCACAAAAGTTTATAAATTACGACAATGATAGAAATTATAGTTATATGAGTTTATGAATTTGATTCAATGAACATTTTGTCTGATGAATTTGGTTCTAGGATGGATATTTTTAGTAACGTCAATTTATGATTTTGGTTGGATGGATATTTTTAGTGACATGAATTTATGAATTTGGTGGAATTTGTGAACTTATAATGATGAATTTATAATAGTATATATTTTATGACCATCTAGCTAGATCATGATTTCTCCTATTGGAAAAATGTAATATATATATGAATTAGACTTAAAATGAGCCTTTTGTGAATGTTTCAAGTTTATTTTTTAGTATGTACATGTATTAAAATTGCATAGTTCTAGATCTTATTTAGTTTGAATATTTTTTGTATGTACATAGTTTAGTTGAATAATGTATTCATGCAAATTATGCATCATATTTTTATTTTAAATGTATTTACATAGTTTAGTTGAATTATGTAGGCATGCAAATTATGCATTGTATTTTTTAGTTTAAATATATGTACATGCTAAATTTTTAAATTTATATGCACATGCTCAAGTTCAATCAATGTATGTATGTGTATGTATATGTATGCACATCCTATTTAAACAAATTTGCATGTACGTTTCAAATTAATCTATTTCTTAAAATTTTATGTTTGTATGTTAATTTTGTATAATTTAATGAAGGTGCACTTATATCTGATATCATGGAACAATTTAACATTGATGATATCATCAATCCAACACCTCAGCCACCTCCACCTCCACCCCAGGCTCCACCTCCTCCACCTCCCCCTCCACCCCCTCCACTTAATATCCCACCTCCACACCAAGCTCCACCTCCCCCTCCACCACCAATTGGGTTTGACAAGGCTCGCTTTCGAGCACACGTATAAATGATAAAGTGGAATCCATACAAAATCAAATCAATGCTATGCAAAATCAGGCATTGATTCCACTTCACATGAGATGTTTTTCATTTGTGATGCAAAATGTTGTGGATGCCATTAACACTATTGATTCTGATCTAGATAGGCATTGACAAGAAAGAGAGTAGATGAGATAATTTTATGTAGACGGTCTCTCCTATAAACAAATTTTAGACCTTAAAATAAAAAAATCCCATCTAGCCACTTACTTTATCAATCTTGTTACTCGACAATCCTTTCCTACCAATAAATCTAGAATATCCATGAGGTGGTGTATACATCCACAAATGAGTATGGTATTTGATAGTCCACCACATGTTAATTTGGAGGTCCCATTTTATTTTTTGAGGAAACTATATGTAGAGTTTGTTATAGGGAAAAAGCCCAATTATTTTGATTTTAAATCATTTCAGGGTGTTGGTGGTGTGATGCCATGATAGAGGTTAGGGAAAAGAGTTGATCCCCAACACCCCGTGCATGCACAACCCCTTGTTTCTCCTCTTCCTCCTATCATTCTTGCACCTATGCATCAACATGTGGTGGTATCGACATTAGGATTCCTTAGTACGCTCGTAGGAGACCTTGATTAGCATGCTTCTACAATAGCAGGTACAAAACATAGAGATGACGATGATGGAGGATTGTTTTATGGATTTGGTCTTAGTACCACTCTAGGAGTTTTGAGACCACATGTATGTACAAGTTGCCATCAGTTATGTTATGGACCCGATCATGCCACATCTAGTTCGAGTGGATGTGGAGATTTTGGTGGTTCATCTGGTCGCCTTAGTTCATTTGTAGAATTTCTTACAATAGACCATCACCCCCTTGGGTAGAACCTCGCTAGTTTTAAACCATCAATTGCCACAATAGTGGTTTACAATTTTTGAGAGATTCTGATTTTTGTTGAAATCACATATTTTTAGAAAATATAATGATTTAAGCCTTAAAAATTTCAATCTTAAGGATTCCAATTGAAGAGGGTTTGATCAAATCACCTTACATCAAACCCCCTTGGATAGAATCTCGCTGGTTTTTAACCATACCTATAAATGAGTCTCCTTTAGACCTATCAAAATGTTGATTAAAATTCACTTTTGATTTACCTTTTGGGGGATCAAATGAATTCATTTAAAATTTATTTTAAATGATTATGGTAATCCTCAGAATGAGCTATCTAATGAATATAATTTTAATATGTTTTAGTTTTATTCTGTATTTTTTTATAGTTTTATTAAACATAGGTTTTTCATCGAAAATGAAGGTCTTTGTTCTCCACGTGTGGAAAAATAGCACATTATAAAAGAGAAAAAAAAAATCTAAGTGCACTAGATATTGAAGTCCTTAATCCAACAAAATCAATAAAATTGAATTTTGATATAGACAAAAATTGTTATGAGTTAGACGGTCACACTATGTCTGAATTGTAATGGGTTTGATTTCAAAACTTGATTAAAGAAAAAATATTCAATAAAAAGCTATCTAACCAAGTGGAAGTACTAGATATCGGAGTTACAAATCTAAATTCAAAAGAATTAGAATTTTATCCTTCATGGAAAAAATGTTATATGTTATAGGGTGTGCGTCACTTTTTTAAAATGTTGTTTTATGAAAAAAACCAATTTTCATGGGAGATGGAAAATGAAGTGCAATATTATTCCAAAAATTTTGAAAAAAATATTTTTAGAATCTACAAAAGAAATGTGACGAAACTCTAGTTTTTAGCATCTCCAAATTCCTCGCAGTTTAGCTGCTATAGGTGTCTGAATGTGAAGATTTAGTTAAAAATAATAATTTCAGTGTCTAGTTTGGCCAAAAATTGTAAACCACTATTGGAGGTGAGGACACTGCGACATAGGTATAAATATACATCTACATGTTGAATTTATAAGAATTTTAGTGAATGTTTATCAAAGAAAATTTTGCAATACATTTTAACAATCAAACTATCTAGTGTACAGATGATACTAACGATGGGGCAATCATCCACTCCGCGAGTACATACATCTACACCAGTCCTAGTCGACAACCCTTATGGGGTATTTTGATTTCAATTTTTTAAATTACATATGAAATATTTTTTAACGTGAGTTTTAAATTGTAAAATTGAATCATGAACATATGTTTTAAATATTTATGTTGGTTTAAAGTTAGTAAATATAAAAGTACATCCATAAACACTAGCCATAAGCATCATATTGAAAATTTATAAGAGTGATCTATTGGTATAATAAATCTTGTATTCAAGATCTTTTTATTTCTATGAGCCAACTTGATATATGCTTGTATAATATGTTTTGGCTTTTAAACACATTCAATGTGCATCCACTATCATCAATCAACTATAAAGTGAAAATTTCTATACATGAAAAAGAAGAATTATTATAAGAAATTTTAGTTATGGAATACTAAATGGAAGGTCTAATTTGTATGAGAGTCATCTACATCATTTGCATTGTGGACAGAAATTGTTGTCTTCAATCTTATGCATCATTACAAAGTCAATCCAATCAAGAGAATCAACTTGAGAGAACTAAGCTCTTGTAATCGGATGACTTTCCCAAAAATAATAAAAAATAATTACCAATCCTTTAACAATTAAACAAACAAGCATATTTAGCCACTTCAGATCCATAGATTACATATTAGAAGCGGTTACATTTTCTACCCAATAACCCAAATCTATATTACTTCCAAATTATTCTTTATCACTGTTCCTAGAAATAAATACTACAATGGAAAAGGGCAATCACTCACAAGGGCAACAAATTTGTCAAACACGTTCTAATTCAATAAACTACTCTTAAACTTATACCTCCCATAGCTTATCCATAATTTTGCTCCTGTGAGGGATGGAATTCAGTGAGTAGGAATGATGCCAGCTCATCCCTCTTCAAGCGCGTGTTCGCAACTTCTTCTTGAGTGGCTGCTAGTTGTGCTTCCAGTTCAGCAATTTGCTGCTGCAGCTGATGAAGTGTCCTTGTACACCCATGCACGGGATCCTCTACCCTTGCTCTTGCTTCCCTCACCATGCTATTTACTGCATCTGCCCTCTGATAATCCTCAATACCCTAAACACAAACCCACATCAGAAACATGAATTTTCGCTACTTAACTACAACAGATCAGAAAGAAAAATAGAAAGAATCTACGTAATTACTTGAAGCGTTTTGAGGACATGACTGGTTCCAAAAACTCTGTGTACTAGGGCAAACTTTTTGGGATCTGTGGATGGAAAATAAGGAACCAGAATACAGGACTCTGAACATTTTTTTCGATGCTTCTTGCAGCTCGCGCAAGGCTTACTATTTTGTGTCGCCATATATGCTCCTCAGACAATTTTAAACTCCCTGCAGTAAAGAAAACAGTCAATTAGCACATATCTTTCTTAAGAACACAGATTTGATGTTCTCCAGAAAACAATCTTGAAACTCTCACCGTGGCTAAATTAGAAACTTTTCACGGTCACGAAGGACTGTCCAGATCAACAGAGCCTCCTCAAATATTCTGAGATCTAATGTGGCACTGTATAAAATACATATCATGGCCAGAGGTTTGTCAAGCACTTGATAAGTCTCAAACAAGTCGAAACGTTATACTATATGAAAGCACGGGGATAAGAGGAAAGTTCCTGCACAAATAATATAGGTGTGAAATCGTTCCCGGTCAAGGGGATAAGAGGAAGATCCCTGCGCATATAATAATGTTTTGCAGAAAAAATGAACAAGGGAGGGTGCTTCCACAAAGAATGGACCAATCTCTTAACAGAGCTTTGGAAATACGCCGAGTACGGGTGTAATGAGAGGACAGGCAATCTATCAAACGTACGAAAGCCTTCGCAATACATAAGCGTTTTCTATAAAACGTTTCAAGCGTTTCCACCATAAATGAAATTAATTGGATTCTTTGAAATTCTCCGTATTTTGAGAGTTTGGTAAGAGAGAGAAATCTCATTTCACGAAAGGAGAGGTTCCATAAGCTTCGAGGTTCCATAGTAACTAATCTGTTTAAAGTATATTTTTTATTAAAAAAACGTTTTTAAGCATTTCCACCATTAATGAAATTAGTTGGATTTCTTTGAAGTTCATCTTATTTTTAAAGTTTGGTAAGAGAGAAATCTTACTTCAGGGAAGAAGAGGTTCTAAGTAATTAATCTGTTTAAAGTATATTTTTTATTTAAATTTTATAATATTAAGTGTTTAGGAATGTTGATGGTTTAAATCTATTGTTTGCCATCATTATGATCTATCTAATTTGAATCTAATATCATTTTAAAAATATAAAATGATTAAAAATTGATAATTTTTTTACCGTCTCAAAAATATAAATTAATTAGAAATTAAGTTAAAATAACATTAAGTTTTGAGACCCTTTAAAACACTATAGTTTTTATATTGCCATGAAAACATTTATGTCAAATTGTATTCTACATCAAATTGAACTTAATGTCAAGCACCACTCACTAATTTAAAATTCAATCTTAAATTATTTAAAAGCATACATATAAATTATTCTAACATTGACTTGGACTACTTTATTTATCTTATGACTTTTTATATTGAAGTTATGCTTTAAACAATTAAATATTACAAACCAAAGGAAAAACATATAATTCATATTATATTTGCAATTCATATTATATTTGCATTTGGACTGTATGCAACAATTTAGAACCAAAACAAGGACAAGAAGTAGGGATCAAATTTCTCCACTACATGCCATTAAGATGACTTAGTATTCCACTTTGGTGTTGACTTTAGTTTGATTTTAAAATGTCTATTTTTGACAAAAGATCAATATAAATAAATAAATAATGATAATTTAAGTTAATCTATGACTCAAAGGTTGGAATTGGCTTCAACTTTATATTGATTTAGTTTTTTACTTAGTAAACATTATCTAAAATTATTCTTTTTTTCAATTATTGGTGCTAAAATTACACTAATTCGTTAAAATCAAGCTTATAATGTTTGGTTAGTCTGACGTTTATACATCTTATTGTCTAAGGAATGTATTTAGTTAAGGCTAGGATAGAACTTAAAATTACATTAAGTTATGTTTTGCAAGGATTGATTGTACATAGTTGAGCAAATTAACTAACTTGTTTAATCATGTATGTAATTAGGGTTGGTTGGGTCCAGCCCCATTTTACTTAAGTATATTTTAACTTGTGATGCTTGATGAGTGAAATTTAAAAAATAATTTAACTAAACAAACCTTTTGATTTGTTAATCAAGCATGTATTCACACTTAATCATCTCTCATAACATTCTAATTGGTTATAGTTGGATTCAAAAGGATAAATAATTTACATTTAAGTACTTGATTGAACCAATTATATCATTTACTCAATAACAGTAAATTTTTAATAGGGATTAACTCATCCTAACTATGTATCTTCTTGAACAAATTATTCTACTAGTTCATTAAGTTATTCCTTTCATATTTTGATTAAGATATTCAATTATTCTAATTAAGCCCTTATTCATGCACTAATCCATTGCTTTTGGGTTTGTGAGACTCATTCAACTATAATTACTTTGCTAGTAATTATGTGATATATACTATTACTTTATTTGAATTCAAACTTGTTTATTGTAATTAGGTTTAGAGAGATCAGTTATCCCCATCTTTGTGAGTCTAATTGAAACATTTTTAATTGATTGTTAGAATCACTTCTGCATAATTTTAGTTATTTAGCCTTGATTTTGTGCTAATTGGTTATAACTATATTACTTATGTTTGTAAACCTATAAGAACCTAAATCATTTATACGGGGAAAATATTAAATATATAAATTAAAAGATCCTACACCTAATACCTGAAATATCCCTATCCAACACCTTATTCAAGATAGATAAATTTCTTAGGTTTTTACATATTACAACCCTATTTATGAAGTAGGTTGTGGTGTTTGACCTACTCAACCTTATTAAAATTTAAATATATGGATTAGGGCATATTAGGCAATCTAGTCCACCTTAATCAAATTTAAAATATATCACTTTTAGTTAATATTTTCAAATTTTGGATGATTACCCCATTTGCGTGTACACTAGTTACCATAAGTTAAGAAACTAGGATTATGTAGTTCTAGGAAACCCTAGGATGTTAACACTCATAAAAAAAAAATTAAAATCATATTTTTAAATGGGTAAAAACACTAGTTTATCCCACTGTTGTGTGAATAGAAAAATTGGGGATGAAATTTACTATAAATGTTTCTAGATTAAACCTAAGACAAACTAGATTGAATTTTGATAAATCAAGTTCACTAAGCATTGATGTGGCAACGTAATATGAGAATTACTTTGATTTATATAGCTCATATTGGATCAAAGACACTTCAACTATGTATGAAGGGTCCCAACCAATCTTTGAAAACTTGTGGAAAACTAATTTTCAATAAAATTCAACAATGGTACCAACACCCCATGAGTAATTCAAAGTACTTTTGACAATTTGAATTTCATTATATCAACTAAATCTATAAAAATGGAAATAATTTCTTACTTGTAAGAGCATCCATATTTTACCAATACAAGGTTTGCAAAGTGATATTTATAAATAGTATTATTCAACAATCTACAATAGACAAATAATCTATTTTCCATTATTTTATTACTACTAAAGAAGAAATACAATAAATACCATAAATAAGGTAAATAAATCTAACATTCAATAATTTTTGTAACTCACACTTATAATCTCTTGAAGAGTGTGATTCATAATTATTTAAGGTTGTTGAACCGGTGGATATTCTATCTATTTTATAAATGTGATAAGTGCATGTATTAAGATATATACCATGTATATCTTCATAATCCCATGTAAATGAAGTATACTACAATGTATGAGTGGATAAAAATTCTTCTATATAGGAAGATAAAAGTTGAGGGACAATATTCAATATTTTAAAAGGAAATGTTTCTACAATTTTAGATAAAATTGAAGTGGATTTTTCTACAAATAAAAATGGACTATATTGATATTTATGGGGTAGAAATTAATCAAAATTCATTAAACCCTAGCATGAATTAGAAGAATTGTATGTAGATAAATTATCAAAAATATATTAATATCATATAAATTATTTATATTTCTCTATCTTGAATATTATGGTTGTAGAAATTCTAAAGTAGGGATTTGACTAAGGTAAATTCTCAAACAACCCCAAACATTGTTCATTTCCTATGTTCTTATAACTATTTTGAGAGCACTGAAGTACATAGATGTTTGCAAGCTATTTTTAATTTCTTAATTTTTTATTGAATCATTTAAGTATCTTATTATTTAGTTTAACTTTTTATATTTTTATTGTACAATATCTTTTGGTGTGCTATTAATCTCTAGTATTGAAGGTTAGTTAATCATAAAGTTGGGTTTTCACACTTTTTACATTATTTTATGTTCATTATTTGTACACATGACAATATAATGTGTAAACGTTCACATAATGTGTTGGAATCCTTAATAGTGAATTTTTATTTTAAGTCCTAGGTTCTCCATAATTTTCATTTACTATTTTTATTTTCAAAAGGTTATTTTTAGATATTTTAAAGTTCATTCTCTTCAAGAATTTTAGCTAGTTAGTTTTATATGAGTGTAATTAGTATAATTTACTCTCAAGGGATGATTATTATACTTTTGTAAGAGTTAAATGTTTTACACTAATTTTTGGTGAGCCTACCACTCTTATAGTTTAAAAACCTTAAAAAATATTTTTTTCTTCAATATTTTTTCTTCTTTCAATTTTTTGTTGTGTTTGACCAAACCCAAATCCATAGTTCTAAAGGATAAATAGGAAAAACTTTAGATGAATATATTATATATCTTTCTTAAATTTTACTTATAATTTATAAATGAATTTAATATCGTCTTTTGTTACTTCACTTTCTATTTTTTCTCAAACATTTCATGTTGTTTCATTCCATGCATGTGATTGTGACTTAGCTCTTCATATCTCACTTTATTGTTTTGATCCTTCTCATGAATTTAATCCTACATTTGAGGATATTTTATTAGAAGAGAATGAAATCATTGATACTTTTCTCAACATAAATTTATCTTCACTTCATTCCAATGCTCTCCTTTCTAGAGACAAAACAATTAGTAGATGAATACTCTCATCTCATATTAGATCCTCCACATATAGAGTTTGATGATAGTTATTTAAATTATTTGATATGTCATAATGACTCTAATCATCTCATTAATACCATTTTTGTTTTTTTTTTTACAAGCAATTTTGAGAATCCAAACATATGTCTACAGATAACAAGAAAATCCAACATGAAAACCCATAATAATTATTCATGGTGTCCATAAGAACATAACTTTTGGGCTATTTATGGTAATATTTATAAATGTATTACTTTTAATGTATGCATGAATAATGATTTTCACTTAGTATCCTACATCTATAATACTTGAAGAAATAAACAAAATATTTACATTACAACTTGTATTCCTCATCAACCTATTCTACCATTTTCTCCTAGACCTCTTTCTAATTCCTCGAGAGATTATGATGCTATTGAGAATGTTCATGCTAGTTATTCTATGATCTCTCTCTAGGACCTTCTACAAACCTCTCTGATCTATCATGGTATTCTTCAAGAGGCTCTACAAAATATGTTTATTCCATCTTCTACTAAAATAATATGAATTATTTAATAGAATGTATCTATTTTGATACTCTAGACATTATATTCCATTAGCATTAGCTTCGTTATCCTAAAGTACCAAGTCAATTTGATCCTCTTATATTTATTTTTATTTTTAATAATATGGGTATCAAACTCACTCTCGGTTACCCTAGATCAGTTCTTAATGTTTATGTTTTTTATCTTCTACATTGCATTCATATTGATCATTTTGTTTCTAGTACATCTACTTCTATTAATGGGTTTGATTATATAGGTCATCAAACTCTTGGGATAGTTATATAGCCTATTCTACTTGACCCTATTACTTTACCTAGCATGGTATATATGTAATTCCAAACACTTTATTGTATAACTTGTTGGTTTATTTTTATTCCAACTAGATTGTAAAGACAATCTAAATGATAGCCAATTCTTATATTCAATTGTCTTAAGGGGTTGTTCAATGATTAGGAAAAGATGAAACAACGTTTTCCTCTTTACTTTAGGCTGTATAAGACTTAGGAGGGCAATCCTATACAATATTCCTTGAGATCTTCACACAATTATTTGTTGAATATTGTTAAAATAGATACGCTCTCACTATATGGTCAAGAATTGCAGATAAGGCACATTTACTAGGCAAGATTCTTAAATTTTTCTTGCATTCAACAATTGAGAACATTGAAATAACATTATGAAAATAAATAATTATTGAAATAAAAGTTAATGTTGAAATTGATGACCATGGGCTTTCACTCAAACACATTCAGACATACCAGTTCCTTAGATCTAGGCAGTCAAGTCAAGATAGATGTAATTGAAAACTTATATCATAGAAGTTACCCTAATTCCATATAATCTTTAGTTACAATACTTTACACTCTTACTATTTAAAAATCATAACCAATTCTACTTAAAAATCCTTGTATACACTTAGAGAACTCAACATTTCCTATATAGCATATTTAATTTACCATGTTTAAGTATAGGAGAAATATTCAACCAAAGAAAATTTACAGAGATGAATAAATAAATATTTAATCTAATTGTATTCATAAATAAAGAGAGGTATACATTCAAGGAGATAATTGGCTACAAATTTACCATTATATATTCATATATGGGGCTAGTGCTATCATCAAAATTTGATAATTACATCAAAATATTTCCTATAAGAAGACTGAAAGCTCAAATGAATATAATTTATTACTAAATTATGAAGAACAATACATAGGATGAATGTGTAAATGGTTAAAATAACATGAGTGAACTAAGAGTGAATGAAATTATAATAACCTATGTAACAATCTGATACGGTATTTTCTAACATTCCCCCCTTATTACATTGTTCCTACAACTATATCCATGAAATCTCCATGCACCTTATAAGGGACCCCCCTAAAGGTTTAAATTAAAAAAATTGTTGATTACAAAATATATATACATCTTTGTGAATATCTTCCTTGAAGAAACAAATCCTGAATAAAGTGATACTCCTCCAGAAGCTCTGAGATCAATTTCTAATTTCTTCCTCCATGAACTCTTGAACCACATATTGTAGTTATTGGCCAACCACCCTCGATAGGTTGTCTCCTTGACCCTTGTAAAGGTATCAACCTTGTGTCCCTAGCTGTAATTACTGGAAAAACACCCTCAATAGGTTGTCTCCTCCACCTTCGTAAATGTGTAACTCTTGGTCATAGTCTCGTGAACTATCTAGGAAATAATCGATATTGAGCTCTTCACCAAACTCCTTACCTATCTCCAAAAATCAAACTTCACAATACATGTGTCTTCAAATCTATCAACAATAACAAAGAAAAGAAAATAAAGCTAAAAACATTTCTCATACAAACAATCATCTCAAAGTTAGAAGCTTACTTGAGATGGTTGAATTTTGTCCATCCTTTGGGGCCACCAGCCTCCAATATGACCTTTTTATAGTTTATCCATTTGATATATTTGATGAGTCTTTAGAGGCCTTGTCAGATGTGGAAAAGATAACCCCAATCTCAATGACATGTATAATGTTCTTTGCAATGACTAGAAGAACAACATCTTGCAACTCAATAGTCTCAACATTGAAACTGATAAAATCCTTGATCAATAGGAACCCATTATACATGTTAAGACAAGAGATACCATTATATACAAGGAAAAATGAATCCCACACTTTTATCTTTATAAATACCAGAATATCTTCACAAATTTTTTACTATACCAAACTATGCATCCAAATGACTAAGTGTGCATTTTTTTCTTGCACAGAATGTATACTCAAAAATAACAATGAAGAAGTGATTTTGTGATTAGTGGAATTGAACAAAAAGATTAAAAGGCACTTACAAATTACCAAATATCAATGATTCCAAAACCATACATCCTCTTGTAGCCAGTAATAGTGAATGCAAAAGAACAAAACACACGAGACATTGTTAGCACAAACAAATTTATAAAATACACAGACCAATTTATAAAATTCTCTACTTACAAAAATCCTCTAGGATCCTTTGAAAGTGGTCCTAAATTCCTTTTTATACAAACAAGGGAGCAAACAAGATTTAGGCCAAGAGAAGATGTCACATTTTCATTTGAAAATCTTGTGCTAGAAGAGACATAAGACAAACAACCCTTTAAAAGAGACAAGAATAACATTTAATTATCAGATAAAAGGTTGTCTAAATTGATGAAGGAGATAATCGTCGATGTTGCAATGATGATAAAAGAATGATTATTCATTGAGTCTTTGTATCTCAATTTGAAAACACATTCCATTTTGAAGTTGTTGGAGTTGATGTTGAGTAGAACATAAAAGACAAAAAATGCAAAAAACTTCCCATATGTACAATGAATTAAAGAATTAACAAATTCCATAATTTTAATAAATAGAACTGCCTCCTCACTTTTAATTTGTATTAAGAAGGCTCATAATCCTAGCAATTGGTTATACTTATTGTCTCAAGCCTGATACATTCCTTGCGATGACCATTTATATATGTAATGATCAAATTAGTATTACACATGTATCGAGTATATTAGACAAAACTAACCATGATTCCTTCTCACAATCATCAAAAATTTGATTAGTATCTATCAACTTATCCATGCAGGTGTTGAGGAGTTCTACCTCTGATAAGGATTCATAGGGTATTGGTTAGAGCATAGGATTTTAATTATTATTTAAATATTTGTTAGTTTCTATCCTATGTAAAAAGTGAAAGTCAAATATTAGTTTCCTAGTTGTTAGGAAGTTAGCATAAATTACAAAATTGTTGGGAAGTTAGCATAAGTTAGTAAATTATTTTGTTGCCATTTCCACGTCACGTGAAGATTTGGATGATATTCTAAATCTTTAATTTTGGCATACATAATGCCTATATAATAATGTATTTTCCTCCTTCTGGGGATAGATTGGAAATACAAGTTTGCATATTTTACTTGCAGAGGATAATGTTAATGTTTGAATTTGTTCTCTGAGTGCAGAGATTATTGTCTCATTTGCATAATTGAATCTCTCTTTGTTGCTTCTTATTTTCTTGTGATTGAGCATTCTTTGATCATTGGGAATGAATTTATCATCCAAATTTATTTTATCAAAAAATCAGTTTTGAAGCTCTCTCTAGTAGATAATTTTTGGAGCTTTTGCACTCATTTGAGGAGAATTAATCATCCAAAAGAAACTAGAGGTGCTTGCCTGAAAAAGTAAGCACTTTTCTCTTAGATTTTTTTTCTGCATCTACTTTGAAAATCTGTGTTATTTTTTCACTAACAGTATTTTATATGAGAGTTATTTTTTTAAATGGTTTTTGGATATAGAAGCCCCTTTATAAGAGCTTTTCAAAACATTTTACGATTCTGAATTTTATTCTATCTAGAGAAATTTATGGCAATTTTAAAATTGTTGTTGTAGGTGTTAAATTCAAACACCCACGTGGTTTTTTGAGTGGTTTTGGATCCAAAAACGTGGTTTTCTTGTTTTTGGCTTCAAAAATATGGAATTTAAATTCCTTATTTCATAAAAATCTATTTTGTTAAGTCCTCCCAAATATTTTTCAAAGTATTTATCTTAACTTTATTTGAGAGAGTATTAATTCCATATCCCGCAAACTGTGAGGCATTTGATCTTGAAAATTTTCCACGTTGTGTCTAATGGAGTATCAAATATCCTTGTAAACTATTTTATTCCAGCACTCATAAAGCTTTCAATTTAATTATTTTCATCCAAGTCTGGTAGAGTGTTGGTTCATAGTGTTTGTCCATTTTATTTTTGGGAGGTGTAAAATATTCCACTAGCTCTAACTCAGAACAACATGGTTACTAATTTGGCTGAGCAAGTTGTAGAACTAGTAGGTATAATAACCACATTCATTGATAAAGTCAATGATATTGCAATTCAGCGGCTTCCTAGTCCTGAAATCCATAGACCTCAAGCCAAATGTGAAGTAAAGATCTATGATGGATCTTGAGATCTTGATGTGCTCCACACATGGATTCTTGACATGGAGACATGGTTCACATACAATGAGGTTGTTGATGATGATAAGGTTCCATTTGCAAAGTGGATGCTCTTTGGTGTTGCTAAGGTTTTGGTCATTGATCGACAATATGCTCAAAATACTATCACCACATGGAATCAACGTGTCACAACCTTAAAGGATACATTCTATCCTTCCAACTATGAGCAATATTTTCACATCAATTGGCTTCATTTGTGACAAGGGTGGAAGATGTCAGTGCAGGATTATATCTACCAATTCAATCAACTAAGGATACTACTCCGTGTGCAAGATCCAAGTGTTGCTCTAATTCTAAAGTTCAAGAGTGGTTTACGAGAACATTTATTGAGGGAGTTGAAATATACTACCTTAGAAACACTTGATGTTGCATTCAACCAAGCACATTTGGTAGAGGAAAAGTTTGTTGCTCAATCTCATGCATCTCAACCTTCATTTTCTACAAGTCCTCCAAAAGCTTCAAGTTATCGGCCACCACAAAAATTTTCTAAAGAGAAAAATTATTCTACTTCTCCTTCTTTTTCTCCTTCTTCTGATATTAAGAAATCTAAATTTTTTAATTATTGTAAAAATAAGGGATATGAAAAGTCTGAATGTTCTAAGTTGAAGAAAAATAATTTGATTGTACAGTCTCATGATAAGGAAAATAAAAATCTTCCCATCAAGGCTCTTGGCAGTGATAGGACATATGATGAACTAAAAGGTAGACTCAATAAGGTCACCTTAATGAACCATCATTCTACTTCAGGGGGCGTGACAATTTGTTTGTCACTCATGCTCACTTAACACATAATTTTTCTATGGATTGTATCATCGATAATGGCTCACACAAAAAATTGATTGTGAAGTCCATTATCGACAAAATTCATTTGCGATGGATCCTCTTCCTCATCCATATTCACTTGGATGGAAGGATAATGCTTCATCCTCTTATATCACACACACATCCACTATGTCTTTTGCATTTGGTCCCAAATTCATTGATAAGGTCACCTGTGATGTGACCACCATGGATTGTTGTGATTTGTTGCTCAGAAAACCTTATCAATATGATAAGAAAGCTCATTATGATTCCTTTAAAAATACATATACACTACAACAAGGTAATAAGGAATACTTAATAAAATTTACTAAGAGCACCACAAATCTATTACTCATTTGTATGAAGGCACGCAAAGCAATCAATCAAGCACAAGAGCTTGCACTCATTTTCATAAGGCCACAATCTGATAATTCTAAAGAAAAAGTTATTATATCTAAGCCACATGCTACTCTTGAAAAATTGTTGCAAGAATATTCATATGTGTTTGAGGAGCCTAAGACACTTCCCCTAGAATGATAAATCAATCACACTATTGATATTATTCATGTTCCTTCTCTTCCTAATGCCCCATTGTATCGACAATCAATTCTTCAAAGTGATGAGATAAAAAGAAAAATTCAAGATCTATTGTCTAAAGGCTTCATTAAACTAAGTACATCCCCCTGTGCTTCACCAATATTTCCTATGCTTAAGAAGGATGGAACTTGGTGTCTTTGTATTAATTTTTGGGAATTAAATAAGATAACCATCAAAAATTGATATTGACTTCCACGGATTGACGGCCTCTTAGATCAACTTAAAGGTGCCAAATTCTTTTCCAAGATTGATTTGAAAAGTGGGTATCATCAGGTTAGAGTTCAAGCAAAGGACACATGGAAGACTTCTTTCAAGACCAAAATGGGTCTTTTTGAGTGGCTTGTGATGTCATTTGGCCTCACTAATGCTCCTGCCACTTTAATTAGATTGATGCATGAGGTATTTCATGATTGTTTGGATAAATTTGTTATCATCTACTTATATGATATTCTTACCTTTTCTCACTTGGAAATTTCATCTTCAGCATTTGGAACATGTTCTTCATACACTTCAAAAAAATAGTTTGGATGCCAACTTTCTTAGGTGCTCTTTTGGTCAAATATCCATCTCCTATCTTGGATTTGTCATTGATGCACATAAAATTCATGTTGATCCTGCAAAAGTGTAAGTTCTTCTCAAGTGGCCTACTCCTTCAAATCTCACTTAATTGAGGATTTTTCTTGGTCTTGCCAACTTCTACTTCAAGTTCATCTTACATTACTCAGACATTGTTGCACCTTTGCACCAATTGACAAAGGTCAATGTTGTGTTCAAGTGGACATAAATCCACTCTCATCCTTTCAGCACATTAAAAGAGAAATTATGTTCAACACCTGTTCTTGTTCTTCTAGATCTCTCACAGCCTTTTGGGATTGAGATAGTTCCTTCATAGTATGCACTTGGTGTTGTTTTGAAACAAAACGGTCATCCTATGGCCTATCATTCAGAAAAATTTTCTTCGGCTAAAAGGAAGTACTCCACATATGACAAAGAATTATATGCATTGGTCTAAGCTATCAAGTATTGGATAAATTATCTTTTGGGGAAAGAAAAATTTATTCACACTAATCACTTGCCTCTTCAGTTTCTTCAGTCTCAAAACAAAATTGAACAAGCCATACATATGAACTAGGCTTCATATCTACAACAGTTTCACGTGGTCATCAAGTATATGAAAAGAAGGGGAGCACAAACAATGTTGCAGATTGTTTAAGTCGGCCTACTACCTGACATGTTTTAAATGTTGTGTCCACTTCTCATTTGGGATTTTAGACGGTCTTCTCACTATGCTCAAGATCCTAATTTTGGCACCACATACACACGTCTCTAGAATCCTTCAACTTCAAATTTGACACCTTCTCAATATTTCCACATCAAGGATGGGTTATTCTACAAGTTGGATAAAATTTGTGTCCCTCGAGATCATCGAACTTCTCTTCTTGAGGAGGCACATTCTACTCTTTATGGTGGTTGTTTTGGTAATAAAAAAAACTTCATCATTTGCAACGGTTCTTCTATTGGCCCCATATGTAGTGAGATGTTCTACATTTCCATTATGAGAATGGATTTATGTCCACTTGAACGCAACCTCAATTTTATTATCATCACAAAGGAAGAATGACAAAGTGGGATTCAATGCTTTGAATTAATATTTCCATTATTTGAAATCCTTCACCCCCATATTCTCATTTCTTAAGTGAGGTATTTTTGTTATTTCTATATTTTCAAAATGTCTCAATCTCGTCTTTGCCTTCTCTATGAGTTGATCCATATATCCTTGCATTTCCTTGCTCCTCTGGCCATATTATAGGTAGGTGGAATATCTTTTGGGGGATTAGGCTAATGTGTAGATCCTATACATTCCTTGCAATGAATTTATTATAGGAATCTACTTATCTATTATAGCATTCACTTCCTTTTCATCTCTGCAGTTCCTGATGACATTATCACTGTAGTAAACTTGATGTTGATATGCTGACCCTTTTATGCTTATTTTTATTTGGTTAATAAAACCCTCTAAATCAAAGGCTCTTGTTATTTCTTGAGCCATCTTATTTTTCTTTGATACCAGGTATATTTTATCCAATCTGGGTGTGTGCAAGAAGTTTAGTCCACTTTTTGGGCAAAAAGTGGAAGTTTTTTCCTTGATTTTCAAAAAAAATCTGATTTGACCTAAAAGTTTGAAAAACTTAGAGAATAAATATTTTTAAAAATTAGTAATATAAAATGTAGTACTCTGAGCCTAGTTTCCAATTATGTAATTTATTTTAATAGCTAGACAATACAAATTGATTTTGAATAGGCACGTCTAAAAACCACTGATTAAAAGTCACTTTTGTTTACCATACCATACACGTGTATGCCATCCATATTTTGACCTAAATAATTGAATTTTTCTAAATCTTTTTGGGAAAAGATTTGTAACACAATGAAGAATATGGATGATATTTTTCATAATTTCCTTTTGAATTTTTTTTGTTAGTTTTTATTGGCCATATTTTTTGTTTTAAAAAATCCTCGTGTACATCAAGCATAAGATGACCTAAACTTATCATTTTTTGAATTTTTTTCAAATTGTAAATAATTTTCTAAAGAATGTGGATGTATAATTCAGTTTTTTTTAAATTATTTTAATAAAAAGTTATTGAAATACTAAAAAACCTTGATATTTCAAGTTAATGGACCAGTTTCAAAAATATTATTTGAAAAATAGAACAAATAATCTAATTGTAAAAAATTACATAATTGGAATCTACAGAATCTCATCTATAATGGATTTTAATTTCATCAAAAAGTTCTACAAAAAACATCTTCATACATATGTCCAAAGTCACTCTTTTCTACTAACACTGACATGACCTTACAGTTGCAGGTCAAAGCAAGTCCAAATCTAAGATTACACTCCATAAGCCTTCTTTCTTACTTAAAACCCATAGAAAAATTAGGCTAAAAATTGATGTTTTTAGAAACATGATCTCGTTCTAAAACGAGATCCCATTTTAGAACAAGATCTCATTTCTCCAAAACGGGATCCCATTTCTAAAACATGGGATCCCATTTTTGGCTTGGGATCTCAAAGAGAAACAGGATCCCAATTGCTAAATAATGGGATCCCATTTCATTTTGCCTGATTTTGGGTTTTTTCTAAGTTTCAAACTTCCACTAGAAGTTGACTCATCTTCTTGCATATACACATACTTATCTATTTATAATGAAGTTTGAAAAACTGTGGTATAAGGGAAAAAGGAATATTTCTTCTATCCCCAATGTGAAACATATAAGTTTCACTTAATTGACATATGATTTCTAAAATTTCTATTTTATAAGGCACAAACCTTGGAAAAATGTGTGCTCGAATAGGATACTCATACACAATAAAAAGTGTGCAATTTTCATGGAGATAATAATCTCCCTAATTATGTTACACACCTAGCTCTAGCCTTGTGTCCTTTGGCCTCAAGAAATCAAAAAATTATTTTTACAATCTTATTTCTCTAACTCCGAAAAGTGAAAACACCTTTCTGACAAAATATTTCTCGAAGAAAATAAAATTTGCACACTCAAAATGTGTATCTAAAATGTGAGTCCAACATTGGACTGGGATAGGGTTTTCATTTTCATCATCTACATTTATTTGCAATGTAAGGCCCCATTCTTTATTTTTTGTATATAGGAACATGTGGCAGAGAAATGAATACTATCAAAAATTGATCATCTTTGTTGGGAATAGGTGCCTCAACTTTTGGCTTGAACCTCTGAAAAGTCTTGGAAAATTTATCACCATTCTCAGCCTTAGCGCTCTAGTGCTGAGACTCTTTCATAGAGGCGCGGTTTGGCAGTTTACAACTTTACCACAGGCCTTTGTCAGTCTGTCTATGGTTGGGCAGTGTCAGCACCATACCATGGGGTCTCCTTCCTAGGATGGTGATAGCGTGGTTGACAGGCACAATCAATGCAAAGCGCTACCTCCCTACCACGTAGGTTTTTCGTTGGTGGCGCAGTGGGAGTGGTGGTCGGCGATAGTTAAGAAAAGGTTGCTTACCGCCTCACCATGATGGCCTTTCAGCCATATCAAGGTGGTGTGGTAAGTCATAGCGGTCAGATATAATGGTTACCTCCTTGCCGCGGAGGTCTTGCGGTCGAGGCCTGGTAGCATGACAAGACTCGACGGTTGGCACAAGCAGTTACCGACAGACCGTGGGAGGATTTTCTTAGCCTCATGGTTGGGCAGTGGCACCACCATACCATGGAAGGTTGATCCAAGATCGGTGGTGACACGGTGTTAAGCAACGGGTTGGAAGACAAGCCATTGCCTCAGTATCACGACAGTGTTAGAAGGGACTTGTCATTGGGCGTTGGGACCCCATACCATGGGAGGTCTCACATGGCTCGACGGTGGCATGGTGAAGGTTGCTAACGGGTTGACAAGGGCTTACTGCCATACTGTGGTGGCTGCTTTGACTCGGTGAGGTAGTGCGGTAAGAGATGTTTATCACTTGGGTTGACCATTCTAACTTGACTGGAAGCGAAAAACAAGTAGAGAGGCGACGCGTGGCAAGTTATCAACATTTGTTTGGTCAAAGTCTAGAGCATTGAAATCAATAATTGCAAGATGTGTTTTGGCTAATGACAAAATCCAATTAAGGCAAGGGAGTTAATGCCTGGGCGACCCGATATGTGATTGCAGGGAAGATTGGTCAGAAGATTGGATTGCTTTATTGGGTGATCACTGCATCATTAAAACCTTCGATTGGTTGGAATGTTTAATGTGATGTAAGACTTGTATAGTTGATTACATTGATATAAGTCAATGAAGGGTGACAGTGAAGTTAAGAGATAGAGATAGAGAAGTTAGTTGTATTTATTGTATACTGTAAGAAGTATTGTAATAGTGAGTGCATGAAAACTTAAGTTTGTTGTTGTGAGCTAACTATGAGAGAGTGAGGATTATGAGCTTTGTATGTAATTTATTTTACTTTAATACAAAGTGTCTCACTTGGTGTGGTGGGGTTTTTCCCGAAAGGGTTTTCCCATGTAAATCTGGTGTTATCTGTGATTGTTTGTTTTCTATTTTCCTTTATACTATGTATGTGTTCATCTCAATTGTTTTAAGAAGCTTTAAAATTGGTCTTTGCACTCCTCCTCTATTGTATTAGCATTAGAAAAGCGATTCCGCACCTCTATTTTTCCTTTCAAGTGGTATCAGAGTGTGGCGAGTTGTTTTATCCTTGTTAGTAAGGCTATTTTTTGTGCTAATATTTTTCTAGTGGGAGTTTTGTAAAGTTAGAACTTAGTTTTGTTGAGATGGCGAGTACATCAAGTAGAGTAGAGATCGAAAAATTCAATGGTGGCAACTTTGAGTTATGGAAAATCAAAATGGAAGACTTGCTTGTGGATAGAGACCTCTAGGTTGTTGTGTCTGGAACTATGCCACAAAGTATGAAGTAAGAAGATTGGGACCTTGCAGATAGAAAAGTGAGAGGTGTGATAAGACTTAGTCTGGCTGATTTTGTACTCCTGAATGTCCATGAGGAGAATTTTGTAGCTTCATTATGGAGGAAGCTTGGTGATATTTATGAGGGAAATTCTTTGGTAAATAAGTTATTCTTGAGGAAGAAGATGCATCTACAGCAGACCATCTGAACTCATTTAATATGTGTTGCTCAGTTGGTATCTATGGGTGTAAAGATTGAGGAGGAGGATCATTGCATGGTCCTGTTATTTTCATTACCTGACACTTGGGATCATCTTGTAATGGCTATTGGAAGTATGACCACTACTTTCAAGATGGAAGACGTTGTTGCCTCATTGTTGTCTGAAGAGATGTAGAGGAAGTCTTCAGAGATGGACAAAGAGGCCCTTTCTCTTTGAGGTAGATCAAAGGAGAAAGGCAAGAAGAAGGACAAGAAGTCCAAATCTAAATCTGTAGGGAGATCAAAGTATCCTAGTAAAAATTCCAAGGTGAAATGCTAGAACTGTGGGCAGTCTAGTCATATTTGAAAGGATTGTAAGGAGAAGAAGAAGGAGAATAATAAAGCTTTAGACAATGAATCTTCTCAGAGTGATGTCTAGCTGGTTGACTCAGTTGCATCCTTTCACATGACATCTCATAGAGAATGGTTCACTAAGTATGAGAAGTATGATGGTGGAAAGGTTTACCTGGTGAGTGATTCAAAATTAGAGATTGTTGGTCGTGGAAGAGTTAAAATATAGTAACCTAATGGTAGAATCAAAGGGATTGGTGGGCAGGTGCATGGAAATGGGTAGCAATTCCATGGACACCCCGTAAAAGAATATTTGGAAAACCATAACGTGAGCACGTTATAATGTGCTCGCGTTATTGATTGTTAAAAGCAAAAAAATAAATCCAAATCTCACATTAGGATTTCGACTAGTTTTTTTTTGCAGCCATGGCCAAAACCACCACAATTTCGTGCTTGCGTTCTAGGAGGAGAATTTCAACAAATTTCTTCACCATCAATCGCTATTTATTCGCAACAATGGTGCCACAATGAGGAGGAGCTATGAGAGGTAAGGATTCTATGGTTTTTGTTTTGAACTAGTTAGTTTTAGGTTGAATTTGATATCTATTTGTTTGAATTTTTAGGAGATGCAAATCAACCTGCTAACCCTCTAAATCCTCAATAGGAAGACCAACCAAATCCTCCAGATCAAAATCAACCACAACATCAACCCCCTCCTAGCACTCAACAAAATTTAATGAGTGAAATTGAGAACAACAAAAATAGAATTGAGGATTTAATCAACAGGTTGAGTGATCCAAATGGTTCAACCACAGAAATAATGACCCTAGAAAATTCATTAAAAGATATGTTAAAAAATGTAGATTCAATTAGCATTCAAATAACTAGATGGAAAGATAGGAGGCAGGCGGCTAGGGATTATTATGCCAATAAACTATCATACAAGGATGTGAAGGATTTGAAAATTACAAAAGGTGATTTGTGTTCATTATTCACCAACCCACGCACAAATCAAAATCTTACCCTCAATGTGAAGAGGTTTCCTATCCATTGGTGCCACCACCAACAGATTAGGGACTAGTTTTATGATAGGTGGTACATGGTCTTCGATTACCCACCATGCAAAAATTGTGAGGTCCCACAATATTTCCTTAGGAAACTATATAGTGAGTTCATATTGAACAAAATCCCAAATTATTTTGATATGAGGGATTTCTAGGGGAGAGGTGGGGGGTCAGCTCAGGATAGACCTGGTGCATAGTCAAATCCTATGCAGCAAGGTAGACGAGCTCTCACTAGGCCACCTCGTTAGCTCGTTGTTATTCCTTCCATCGTGAAAGAAAGTGTTGATGTAGAGACATTGTAGGCAATCAACACTTTAACCCAGAGTGTTATCCATCATACTAGCCCTATTCTACAATGCCATCTAGGGGAGTCTTTAAGTGGTGGCCTTTGAACACATGTGTGTCAATCTTGCGGGGCTACTTTTTCATATGACCCCACTGACACTCAGGAGATTGGTACACAGGATCCATTTGTAGCTATGGAGATGGAGAGGGCAGCTAAAATTTTGTATGAGGCATATGGCATTGATTGTTAGGTAAAAGTTAGTGCATGTGTTCATTGAATTTAATTTATTAAATTTCAATTTTGAAATGCAAGATTAACTAAATTTTTTTAATGATTTTAATAAAATTGCAGGGTCACAGTATTAAGATTGGATACACCAGCCCCCCACCAACCTATTTTTGCAGTAAACCTATCTCTAGGGTATGTAACTAGTAAACAATTATAAATTTATTACATGTTAATAGCATTGTTTTACAAATGGTAATTTAATATGCGATTTTGGATGTTGAACAGACTATTATTGGAGGTTTTGATGGAACACTTCCCAGTGGCAGTGGATTTACTCAAATCTTCATGCAAGTAATAGAATAAAGAGATTAACTAATGAATCAAGTACTTAATAGATTTGTGTAGTTTATATGCACATTGTTGATTATGTTGAATATTTTGTTGTTTTATTTTTAGTTGTTGCGAAATGATACACCTCTGAATATAACGAGGGAAATGGATATTGGTGTGACATCTGCTATACAATCCTCGATGTCTCTAACAGAAGAGGTATGAAGTAAATTAGTAAATTTCAATTTGCATTTGTTGTTATAGATGTTATTTAGTGAAAAATCAAACCATTATTGATTCACGTAGTTTAATTTCTATTTGTATGGTTTATACAGGGCTTGAGCACACCTGAGCATGGGCATGAGAATATTTCCCTCATGGAGAGAGATCGTGAGATGGCTGTAAGTGATTATTTTGTCAAATATATCAATTTTTATAATGTAATTTCTATATATTCGTGTCGTTACTTCTTATTGTAACAGTTAAAACTTCACCATGAACTAAACCCTAGGAGGAGTAGTAGGAGCACTCCACAAGCACAGCAAAAATGAGTGACAGACCTTTCACCATCTGAGCGAAAAGGAAAGGGAAACATTTTATTTCCAGGGCATGGAGAGCAATGAATTTTGATTCCAGAGTCCTTTGTTGTATGCCTAGATGGCAGTTTTGTACATATTTTTTATTAGACATATTTGACATTGTATTCCTATATGGCTATTTTGTACATATATCTCATACTTATATCGACATATATTGATGTATGCCTACATGGCTATTTGGTTAATACAAATATCTTTTATCGATGCCTATCCATATTTACATTCTAAATTGATGGTTCAATAGTTATGAGTTATGTGTATTCAAGGTAATTTCTATGTTAATACAAATATCTTTTATCGATGCTTATACTTATGTGATTGATGTATGTTTTTGTATGGGATCATAGTAATTTCTATTTTATTATGCTATTGTATCTTTAAGGTTTATTTATTAAAGGGTGCATGAAACAAGTTTTAAATCCTTAAAAATCTTTGAATTTCTTAGGTTTTTCTATTTGTCGAGTCTGGGCTTCGAGCCCGAGTGCAAGTCAAAAATTGGCTTGTCAAGTCTGAGGTGAGTCCAAGTCTTCTAACACTAGTGTGAAAACATCGAGAAATAATTTATATTCCGATGAAGAGAGAACCCATCCTTGTTTCCAAACAAACCATGGTATAGATATGAGTGGTTGAGATAAAACATCACTCTTCTAGATAGTTCGAACCATAATCTTTCATGGCTGCAAACACACCTTCATTAAGTGTGTTCTTGATCCTACTGAAGAAATGGTGGAACATGTTGTAGATCAAATTTTGTAGTTCCCTAAGTCCACAAGAAGGTTACTTGTCCCGATTTCCGCAAATGTCTTTAAGATGTTCATCCTTCTTGAGTAATATAATAAATGAAATAAATTCTGAATATGAAATCTAATTCAAATATTAATTTGATAATGGAAATTTGATAAATAAATATAATAGTTATTTCTAATTAATCAATTAAAATCATGTGCTAGCTTTGAATATAAATCTTCCTATCATTGATATATAGGCCTTGAGAATTGGGATGCCTTTCCTGATCGATACTTTGTACTCATGTATCTAATGTTCAGTCCTTTTCGGATTATATGCTTGAAATGTATACTCCCATATTATAATTTTTTTCTCATATAGACCAATCCCAAACTAGGTAATTCAATAATAAAAATAAGTCCGTAAATTCATTACCTTGATCTTGCCCTCTTATTCTCTTTTATACTCAAAAACTACATAATTGAATCCTGATAGCAATATCACAATTTGAGACATTGTAGAAAATACCTCCTACTTATCAATTGATGAGCTAAAGGGGCTCTATAACGAATGTTTCATAAGGCACAACACTTGCTGAAGGTTTTGCAAATGGGGTTGCAAACTAAGTGGGCTTAACCTAGGGAAAAAACTTTGTGGTTAAGCACTTGAGCTGGAGTAGTATTGGGATGGGGGACCTCCTGGGAAGGCCTAGTGCCTCACCTCTATGAGCATCACCTACATGCAATGAGTGCTAAGTGTGCCATTCGTTATCATGAGAGTTGGGTTCTTGTGAACTCATCCCTCTTTCAATCCATGTCAGCCTTGGGACCATACAGGAAGCTAGAGGTCATACCAAGTACGAGATCAACAAGTTTGTATAAAAAATCTAAACAACAGAGAATAGTGTGAATAATTCTTATCTTATCTTCTCCAAAATTTCAAAAAAAAACCTCCATTCAAGCCTCTCAAGGCTTTAGATAGTGTTTTACACCCTTGTCTAACTGATCCACACCCTCAACTAACTAAAAACCAACTTTCAAAACAAGTAACTGTTGCATTTCAAAGTTGTTGCTTTAAGCAACTTACGAATTTGTAACTTTAGACTCCTCCAACCTAAGGGATCGATCCGGTGGAACATAACTCAGAGTGATTACACGTGTTTCAGTGCAAAAGAGGACCATTCCTAGCGTAAACATACCTATTTGGACATGTTGGAACAATCCACTTGATCACACAAGTTGCAGAACGAAAGTTGCACCACTTTGCAACTTTGCATTGCTTGCATTTGATGCTTTTTCCATCAAGTGAAAATCTCCCACCATGGGAAAACCACTTCAAGAGAGCCAAAACTGAGAGAGGTTTTTTTAGAAGGGCTCAACATGATCCTATAGGATCATATGAGAAGTTTCTAAGCATCACGGTATCTGAATAATAGCATGCTAAAGTTTTTAGCCATTTTGCACTTTGGACCCTTAAGGGATCGATCCGGTGGAACATAGCTCAGAGCGATTCCACGTGTTTCAGTGTGAAACAAGACCATGCCTAGCATAAAAATAACTATTTAGATGCATTGGAGTAGTTAGTTTGGTCATACGAGTTGCAGAGAGAAAGGTGCACCATTTGAAACTTTGCACAGCTTGAATTTGACACTTTTTCCATCAAGTGAAAATCCGCTGCCACGAGAAAACCACTCCAAGATAGCCAAAACCAAGAGAGGTTTTTCTAGAGGGGCCCAACGCCTTCTTGTAGGATCAGATGAAAATTTTCTAAGTGTAATGGAATCCAAGTAATAACATGCTGAAGTTTGCAGCCATTTTGCACTTTGGAACCTTAAGGGATCGATCCGGTGAAACATAGCTCATAGCGATTCCATGTGTGTCGGTGTGAAAGAGGACCATGCCTAGCATAAACATAGCTATTTAGATGTGTTGGAACAGTCCTCTTGGTCACACAAGTTGCAAAACGAAAGTTGCACCACTTTGCAACTTTGCGCTGCTTGCATTTGATGCTTTTTCCATCAAGTGAAAATCTGCCACCATGGGAAAACCACTCCGAGATAGCCAAAATGAAGAGAGGTTTTTGTAGAGGGGCTCAACTTGATCCTGTAGGATCAGATGAGAATTTTCTAAGTGTCATGTTATCCAAGTAATAGCATGCTAAAGTTTGCAGCCATTTTGCACTTTGGACCCTTCTGGGATCGATCTGGTGGAACGTAGCTCGGAGTGATTCCATGTGTTTCAGTGTGAAATAAGACCATTCCTAGCATAAAAATACCTATTCAGATGTGTTGCAATAGTTAATTTGGTCATACAAGTTGCAGAGCGGAAGTTACACCACTTTACAACTTTGCACAATTTGAATTTGACACTTTTTCCATCAAGTGAAAATCCACGACCACGAGAAAACCACTCCAAGATAGCCAAAACCAAGAGAGGTTTTTTTAGAGGGGACCAAAACCTTCCTATAGAATTAGACGATAAGTTTCTAAGTGTAATGATATCCAAGTAATAGCATATTGAAGTTTGCAGCCATTTTGCACTTTGGACCCTTCAAGGATCGATCCAGTGGAACATAGCTCTGGGGTAAGTGCAAGAAGTTGGCTCCACGAAGAGGGGAAGTTTTGGCCGAAAAAAAAATTCTCGTGCAAAATGCATACACGTTTTTCAAAAATGCATACGCATTATGTATCGCATACGCGATCCTAAATCAGTAACGCGTACGCATTATGGTTCGGGGATACGAACCTAAAACATGTACGCGTTTCTAAAAACTATTTAATTTTTTAAATAAGCGACCGTGAAAGTCATTTTCATAGTCGAGTTCAGTGCGCCAGGAGAAGAACAAGCAGATCACGTACATGTTTTGGATGACCGGGATCTACCAAATTTTCACTCTCACCTCCTCCCGTCGACACACCTGACCTCAGCGACCTCCAAGTTGGTTGAATTCTACAAAAAAAATTGCATTATAATTGCTATTTAGTTATTTTTGTTTTATAATTGCTATTTAGTTATTTTTGTTAAGTTTGTTTTAATTTAATATTTAATAGTTTTTAAACTGCATTTAATTAACCGAAAACATCAACGAAACAAACAACATAAAATTTTAAATCGAAAACCTAAGTTTGACACATTTAGTTTTGAAATTTGAAACCCTAAACTGTAGGTTCTAAAAAAACTAATTTACTCAAATTGTTAATCCTTGGACCTAAACCCTAGAAAATGTAAATTAAAACCCTAGAAAACGTAATGTAAACTAAAACCCTAGAAAACGTAAACTAAAACCCTAGAAAACGTAATGTAAACTAAAACCCTAGAAAACGTAACGTAAACTAAAACCCTAGAAAATGTAAACTAAAACCTTATTTGTAGGTTAAAATTAGGTTAAATCTAGGGTACAATTAGGGTTTGGCTTAAACTTTAATATATATTATATAGTTAGATTTCAAAATTACAATTAGGGTTATGATTAGGTTTACTTGTTTAATATTAAAGAATTCAATTACCTACTTCTAGGGTTAAAATTCATTCTAGGGTTAGGGTTCTAAGATAAATATTCGGGTAAGGGTTAAGGTTAGGATTTGTATTCAACTAGGTTTAGAGTAAGGGTTATATTTTTATTAGGGTTAGGGTTAGGATTATGAAATTATTAATTAAAATTTAAGATGCAGGTTAGGGTTGGAGTTAGAATTAGCCCTGTCAATTGGTGTAGGGTTCTAGGGTTGGGGTAAAAATTAAATTAAGATTCTAGGGTTAAATGGTTGTAATTTTGGTGAGATTTAAACATTCAATCAATATTTAATTAGGTTTATGATTAAAAAGTTTATATGCATTTAGGGTTAGTGTTCAACTAAGGTTATGATACCCGATTTAATTACAATTAGGGTTAGAGTTCAAGTTAGAATACATTAGGGTTCAAGTTAGAATTAGTGTGATAAAAATTATAATATAAGGCAACATATCCCTAGATGAAATTGTATTTTAAAAAATTCTTCATCTATATTGATTAAATTTTTTATCTTAAACTTGAAAAATAAATCTATTAGCAATGTCTTTTTTAACTGAATTCTCCAATTTGGCATCTCTAACAATTGTTTTTCTAATCTACTATTTAACATGTTCTTGTTCAACTTGTTCTTCTATGTGTTCTTGAATTTTGTCTTAAACATATTCAAGTTGTTTATATGAACATATTCAATATGTTCAACTTGTTCTTAAACTAGAAGCCAACTTAAGAAGATGCAACGAATTCATTTACAAATACATATGCACACATGCATACAATTTAAATCAATATATTAAAAAATCCTTCAAAAAAATATATCATGTGCAAATATATTGGGCCCATTACACCCTAAATCATAGAGAATTTCCCTCAATTTTTTTATGATGTTTGTTTAAAGGTTGTTCTATTCTAGGGTTTTGTTGTCATTAAAATCCATGTACTCTAGTATTTTTTTAGTTTTGAAACTATGTATTTGAGCTAATATCCCCATACTTAGGTACTGAAGGTTTTTGATGGTTTCATAAGGATTTAAAAATCATGAATACTAGTGGAACTTTTTAAAACACATAGGGTTTTAGTCTTATTTCTTCAATTTTTGTTTCTCACAATCTTAGTTTTCAAAGAGTTTATTTACAAAATTATATAACAATGGGGTCTTTAGGTGTGATCAACAAAGTTTATTTTTAGTAGAGATAATTGTGAGGTATCACAAGACAATGCATTTCCCTCAATTTGTTATAACAACCATAGACTTTTAGTCATAACATATTGAATTTTCATTTCCTTCACTCTTGATTCAACATAATCTAGGTTGATTGTTACCATTTTGTCAAAGGGGGTCCTAGAACATCAACTTATAGATTTTCCTTCATTATTATTACTCGGAATTTAAAAAAATAAAGAAATTAAAATATATAACTCTAAATTCTATAATTGGTGAAGGATTGGGTTGCAAACTTTTTTGGATTTGACCCTACTGAATTGGTAGTTTGGATTCCTTATTTTTTTGCATAATTATTACTTTTAATCACTATAATTTTAATTTATTTGCATCCTTTAAGTTTCATGTAGTATACTATTGTTTAATAATTTATTATTAAAATAATATTTAATTCTCATACCTTTTATGTCTCTCATATGAACAATATTTTGTGTTCTATGGTAACTCCTATTATCATTTCCCCTTTTCAAATACCATGATTCCTATGTTTCTATTATTATATATTTAAATGTATCCTTATAACCAATTTTTTTAATTTCTAGATCTTAATGGTTATTACATTATTCTAATATACATATATAACTTTCAAAATCCCCAAATCTTGAAATAGATGTCTACAACCTTATATGTATACATCACATGAGCCATATAATCCTATCTATCAACCCTAAACCATAAAACCTAGATATCTTTCAGACTATATGTAAAATCCAAACCATACATAATCACATATCATTAATCAAGAAAACTCTAGACACTAAACCCTACATTCTAAAATATGAACACAAACCCTTACCCAAAACTCAAATTGTAAACCACAAATTTGAAATTTTCAAAACTTGTACAAACTTAAATTATAAACTTTAATGTGTACATGCTATGGATTTTTAATGAACATTATGGATTTTTTAATGATAAATCGAATGGTCTTCAAATGAATTGCATTTTGGATTTATGCACGTTCAATGTGATTTTTAAATAGTTCTTTCAAATTGTCTGCATTATTTGATTAGTTTGTTGATATATATTTTTTAATTGTTTAACATGTGTAGCTGCCATTTGGTTGTACTTTCACATGGATCCACTATTTAGCATTGAGGATTTTATGCCCGAACCACATATTCCTATTGATCCCATAGATCCAAACCCACCACCACAAGAAAACCCCATTCCTCCAAACCCTCCACCTCCAAACCCCCCACCCCCTATAGTAGACCAGGATCAGTTGAGAGAGAGCATTAGGGCAAATCTTACGGTCATTCAAGAAAATATCGATTTGATAAAAAATGAGCCTAGAATTCCCCCCCATCTCTCACGGTTTGCATCTATGATGCAAACTATTGTTGATTATGTTCGATCTATTGATGCGGACCTAGATAGGTTCCATCAATGGAGAGACGAGAGGAGACAATTCTATGCAGATGGATTGTCTTATAAAGAAATATTAATGATGTTAAAATTACCAAAGAAGCCCTGTGCCTGTATTTTTTTAACCCCTAAACTATCCAACCAATTCCACCCACCAAAAAATGAATTTCAATTTTATGGTGTAGGCACCCCTTGATAGCTACACATTTTTGGGATAGATGGTGGATGATGTTTGATACTCCACCACATGGCAATTTGGAGGTGCCCGTATACTTTTTGATAAAGTTATGGGCAGAGTTTGAGTTGGATTTAAAACCCAACTATTTTGATATGAGGTCATTTCGTGGAGCTGGGTGTGGCATGCCCCAACATAGATTAGGAGCATTTGTTGATCCTCAGTGATGTGCTCCAATTGCTCCTATTGTTCCTCCTGCTTCTCCTGGTGTTCCTACTGCATTTCAGCAGCAAACCATGCTATTGACATTAGGAGCATTGAGTTCACTTTCAGGACATCTTACTCATCAAACTTCACACACGGCAGTTGAAGTGGTCAATAGAGAGAATGGAGGCTCCAGCAATAGGAATACTCAGGCATCCACTTCAGGTGACCCACCTACATTTGAGACAGAGTCATTTATGGATTTACTATATTCTGAGCATCATCTTACATAGGTATGTTCATCTTTTGAACTTAATTTATTTTTTTGGAATGTGCAAAATTCATGTTTAAATAATAACATAAAATTATATATATAATACAATATTAATTCAATAAGTGTTTGGTGTAGACGCATGATTAGACAATTCCTGAAACTCAAAATGATCATGTCTATATGTCTAGTGTTGTAGATATGGGCTCACCTTTTGGTCAAGTACTTAAACCAATATATATTAAATTTAGTTTGTGTGGATATATATATCTAATTTTTTTTGAATGTTTACACATGATGTGTGATTGATATATATTATATCTCGATGCAGGGAGGTCATATGAGAATTCCTAGTGCTGACCAAGCACAATTTGTGGTGAGCACTCCTGAGTCATCATCAGCTCTGGTGCGTTCTTTTAAAAAATTTGTTAAGTTTGAATTAAATACACATCATAGATCTAATTTAATTTTTACATTTACATACACATAAATTTGTTATTCGAGTGTTGTAGATATGGGCTCACCTTTTGGTCAGGTACTTAAACCAATATATATTAAATTTAGTTTGTGTGGATATATATATCTAATTTATTTTGAATGTTTACACATGATGTGTGATTGATATATATTATATCTAGATGCAGGGAGGTCATATGAGCATGCCTAGTGCTGACCAAGCACAAGTTGTGGTGAGCACTCCTAAGTCATCATCAGTTCAGGTGCGTTCTTTCAAAAAGTTTGTTAAGTTTGAATTAAATACACATCATAGATCTAATTTAATTTTTACATTTACATACACATGCGTGAATGATCTATACAAATTGTTGTACATATATATGCAGGCATTTCATGAGACACCCATTGCAGGTGCACCTGAGACATCCTCAGCATTTATGCATGGGCAATCTCAGGTGCATAATCTTGAGGTCATATCATTCAAGGTTGTAAACTTTACTAAATATCCTAATCAATTTTTAAGGATCTTTTAAATATATATATATTCGAGGTTTTAACATATTGATTGCTTTATATGAATATGCAGGATATATTAGATCAGGCATTTGGATCTTCTCAAGTGATAGTTATGCTACCCATTGAACAAAATGTTCCAGTAGATCCACATGATCATATGGTAAATTATTCATGTCTTAAAAATCATTTTTATTGTATTTACTAGATATTTAATTAATTTATTTTTTTTATCCAAAAGTTTATATTTTGTCAGGTTTAAATATGTTTAATTATATCAAAATTTATAGATAAATTTAAATCTAATTTCAAGTTACTTGTACTCTTTTGCAGCATGATGCGAGTACATCTAATCGACCTGGAATAAAGAGGAGACTTGATTTGACTGATCAGCCTGATAGTTGAATGGTTTTAAATTTTAAATAGACCAGACATCTTTAGTTTTATTTAAACTTTTATGCATTGGACTTGACATATACATATTTTTGTTTATTTATATCAGATGACTTTAATGTGATGATTATATATATGCAGTCAATTATGATCATGTTATGTTCATTTTGATGATTATATGCACTCATATGTATAAACTCATTTCACCCTTACATTCCACTCACATTTCATAATCCCGCTGGTTCATCCTCATTTCACGCCACACTAGCATATCAATTGAACATACCAACTCCCCCACCACATGAGGAAGTTGGTTTGCTTGGAACGACAAAAGCTATCAATCCTTTCTCTTTCCAAAGTGGTGCATCATCCCTTCCCCCGCTTCCTTTCGCATCTGCATCGCCTCCTGGAATAGGTCTTCCACCTTTAACCATCAAAATTTTTGCTAATCCAAGCAATCCAACCACCACTTTGAACCTACTTCTTTTGCCCATATCCTCACAACAAATTGCAACCATTCCTGTCACCATGATTAATGCATCTATTGGTCCTCAAGTCTCCCAAAGCATGCCTCATCAAGGACCAATTATCTCAACCACCCTGCCCACAACCCAAATCACAGTCACAACCACAATCCCTCCACCTGCCATGACAGTTGGCATGATTCCTGCTCCACCACCAATCCCACCACCAAAGCACAACATGACCAATTCATTCTCCATTATGTTGCAAGCCGCACAGCAAGCTACCCGCCAGAAGGCACTCCAAGCACAAGCTCAAGCACAAGCCGCACAAGTGCAAGCACAAGCTCAAGCTCAAGTGCAAGCACAAGATCAAGCTCAAGCTCAAGCTCAAGCCCAAGCGCAAGCTCAAGCCCAAGCTCAAGCTCAAGCCCAACAATAGGCACAAGCTCAATACCAAGCGCAATTGCAAGCAATCCACCTACAAGCCTACCAACAAGCCCTACAAGACTTCCAATCACAGTACCAAGCTAAACAATAAGCTTTATTAGCACAACAGTAGCTCGACCAACACCAAGCATTGTTGGCGCAATAGCAGCTAGACCAACAACAAGCATTAATAGCTCAACAACAACTTGACCAATAGTAGGCTTCATGGGAACAACAACAGATGGACCAACAACAAGCGATATTGGAACAACAACAGCAAGATCAACAACAAGTGTTGTTGGCACAAATGCAAGCTTACCAACAAGCCCTAAACGCACAGCCAAGCTCGTAGCAAATGCTGACCAGTACACTCCCCACCCATCAAACACCTCCAACACCTCACCACTTATTCATCCCACCCCCTGACCCAAGCAAGGATGTCGCAACACAGATCAAATTGCTTTTGCAGCAGGTGTTGGACTTGCAAGCAGGAAAAACCACAAGGACACCAGGCAACTTGTGCCCTTATCCGTTCGATCGAAGTCTCACCATGGTACTGTTTCCAAAGGGATTCGAGATCCCCAAATTTGATAAGTACAATGGAACGGGCAACCCTGAAAACCACATTAGGGAATTTCAGGTGCACTGCATGGAAGTCACATATGATGACACATATCTAATGCGGCTCTTCCCCCGAAGCCTGACTGGTCCAACTATGGAATGGTTTTCTCGCCTACCCACGGGCATTAAAACATTCGAGGAAATTGTGGAGGATTTCCTTAAGAATTAGGCTTTTAATATGGGTGTGGATGTCAGTTTAGAAGAACTATCTACACTCAAACAAAGAAGAGGAGAGTTATTTGCATCCTTCTTGCAAAGATGGTGATCCAAGGCCAATTAGAGCAAGTGGACCATGCTAGAGGAACAACAAGTTTTCACCATCATAGCCAACCTAGATAAAAACTTGGCGTTCTACCTAAAAATGCAGTGCATCACATCTTACAGTCAACTAATTCCAAAGGCGCTCAACATCGAAAGAGCCCTTACTGTGCGAGGAGGCGCACCTACATTCACTCCACTGCAGGATAACCGCCTATCCAACAACTACAATGATAAACCTCGAACATGGTCGAGGAACAAAAATATCACGAACGACGACGTGGTTGATACTAAGGTAGTCATCAGTGCTCCTAAGCAAAATACCCAAAATCATCATCATCCGCAAACTCATAACCACAACAATGTGCAGGCTAATGTGGTAGTAGCACAGTCACAACCACCTTCCACCAGCCAAGTCAACAATGTGGGTAATCAAGGAGGACCACCTCCCCGCAACAAGTTTCCCCCCAAGAGGAAGTTCACAGCCCTTGGCGAATCAATTGAGTCTGTCATGAAGAAATTGGTCAAAGAAAACCTAATTAAAATCTCTAACTCCGAACAATACAGGGAGCCCGTGACCAAACCGCCGTGGTACAATGAGAATCTCCTATGTGACTTTCAAAAAGTCAAAGGACACACCACCGCCAACTGCATGAGACTCAAGAATATCATCCAAGACCTCATCGAGGATAAGGTCATCAACATTGAGTAGCCGGCCGGAAACCAAGACCTGAAAAATCTACACGAATCCGATGTCGAATCATAATCAGGGAAATAACCAAGGGAATAATAAGGGTAAACAAAAGTATGCTAGTGCCAATCTAGTATATAAGGAGATAGTCGGATGTGTCAACGAGTTGGTCACTGTCATAAATATCAAGGGAACCAACAATGACTGTGGAGTCACCACACGAGGCGAAAAAGTTACCATTGCTGGGGCACCTGCTAAGACCCCCATTACCAACACAAATTCCATCCCCTATGATTACAATGTAATTGACCAACTGAAGAGAACACCTACACAAATATTCATCATGGAATTACTAAAAATCTCCGTCGCTCATCGACAGATCCTGGATGAAGCACTAGCTGCCTCTACCTTCGCCGCCACCCTTGACACAGAGCAATTTCAGGCTATGGTAGGTAACATCATTACCCCAAATATCATCACATTTTCGGACCAAGATTTCCCCCCGCAACCATCTCATAACCACGCACTCCACCTCCAAATCCTATTCCATAAAAAGAAAGTCAAGCGAGTCCTGGTAGATGGTGGTGCAGGTCTTAATATTTGTTCTCTAAAACTTATAAAGAAATTGGGATTCGTCGAGGATTCCATCAATAAGAATAAAAGTATCACCATAAGAGCATATGATGACCAGGAAAGAGTGTCTCAGGGCACTATCAAGATCCCCATCCAAGTGGGGCCAGCAACCATGTAGACAACTTGTCAAGTTCTTGACCTTGATTTGCCATACAACATCCTCCTGGGACGCCCATGGATACACGGAATGAAGGTAGTGGCCTCAACCTATCATTAGTGCATTAAGTTCTCATATCAAAATGAGGAGGTTACCATATATGGGGATCCCGAACCTTTCACCTATTGCAAAAACTTGGAAGCCAAGTTTTACAAGATCCCTCAAGTACCTAAAAATGATGAAGGACCATCCACTTCATACATAGACCCAGCTAATCTCACCTCCACTTCTACGACAGAGACACATGCCATCCCTGACATATCTAAGATCAAGAACATGATACAAGAAAATGGATGCGGTGATTATAGAATGAAGAGAAATGCTTTTGTTGTAGGAGAGTTACCACAATCTCCTAGATCACATGGGCAACCACAATTGACTCAAACACCTGTCCGCACTAGAACAGAACCCTCTGGATTCCACAGTTGGGGGGATCTCAGTTAGAAAAATGTGGACGAGGAGGACATCACAAACACTTTGTACCAAGATGAAAGACCCACTCCCACCCTACCCATGGAGGAAACAAACAGAGGGTTACAAATGATGTTTGGCATGGGTTATAATAGGAATTAAAGCCTAGGAAGAAACAGTGATGAACGGTTGGAGCCCATCATTGTAGAAAGAAGAACGCAAAACCTTGGCCTCGGCTATACCCCTCTGAGTATAACCATGCGTGGTAGAAGTGTTCCTAATAGGGCAGTCAGGTCCTCTCCTCGGGTCTTAGCAACTAACCTTAGATTACTCGTGTCCACAGACCTACCTCTTGATAACTTCACATTTGACATAACTGACGTTTGTAGTAGCAGTGACGAAGAGGACACCATAGGTGGCTTACCTAGGCTCTTTGAAGATTCCACCTTATTGATGATTAGTGTCTCACCCACTGAGCCAATCCAACAAACCCACCAAATCCACTTAGTGTACCCCCAACTCATCGATCACAACCAACGGGGACCGCCGATTCTAGACTCGTTCGAAAATGATGAGGCTCTCTCAATATTCATGGGACTAAGGGATACTGTTCCATGTGGAGATCACAAGGCAAGATTTGATATCACTCTAGACACACAAGCATACTATGGGGAGACGATTGAGTCCTTCAGTCGCAAAAGAAAAATATCAAGAATAAGCTCAGAGTTATTGAGTGAAAACCACACTGTGGCACTCTCTAACCATAAAATAGTAAAAATAAAGGACACATCCAATGGTGAAAACCTCTCTGAGGTGCCAGAGGATGAAGGATTCAATCTCCCCCCTACTGATCTACACCAAGAGAAGTCAACAGTATTGGCAGAATAGTGCAACCCAGTCAACTTAGGAACAGAATCAGAACCACAAATTACCTTCTATGCAGAATCCCTCCTACAAGAAGAACAAAAACTATTGGCAGCTTTCCTAAAAGAGAGAAAGGTAAATTTTGCGTGGACTTATGCAGACATGCCAGGCCTGGACCTTGAAGTAGTAGTGCATCATTTGGCCGTTCACCCCGGAGCAAAACCAGTCAGACAGAAGCTAAGGAAGATGCACCCACAAATAGCCTTGCTTGTAAAGATTGAGCTGCAGAAACTTCTGGATGTTGGCTTCATACGCCCGATCGACTATCCAGAATGGGTATCTAACCTAGTACCAGTCTCAAAACCAAAAGGGGGCATCCACATCTGCACTGATTTCAGAGACCTAAACAAAGCATGTCCCAAGGATGACTTTCCACTACCCAACATTGACATGATAGTGGATATGACGACCGGACATGAGATGCTTTCGCTAATGGATGGTTTCTCAGGGTACAATCAGATAATGATCGCAAAAGAAGACCAACACAAGACAACATTCACATGTCCTTATGGCACCTACTGCTGGAACATAATGCCATTTGGGTTGAAGAATGCAGGAGCTACCTACCAAAGAGCCATGACATTAATCTTCCATGACATGATCCACAAAACAGTCGAAGATTATGTAGATGACATACTTGCTAAATAAAAGAAGAGACAAGACCATATAGCAACTCTAAGTGCTATCTTTGATAGGCTCGAACAATATAAGGTTAGACTCAACCCGAAGAAGTGTGTCTTTGGGGTGCAATCAGGGAAGCTGCTAGGATACATAGTTTCAATGAGAGGGATAAAGGTAGACCCTGCAAAGGTAAAAGTAATCCTCGAAATGAAAGCACCAAGAATGTTAAAAAAACTAAGAGGATTGCAAGGAAGACTCTAGTCCATCCGAAGATTCATAGAACAATTGGCAGATAAACAGATTGCCTATTCACACCTACTTCACAAGGGAGTAGCTTTCAAATGGGATGACAAATGCGAGCAAGCATTCAGCAAAATAAAAGAATATCTACTTACACCACCTGTGTTGATGCCACCAATTATGGGGAAACCATTAATCCTATACATCTCTGCAACAACAGCCACCTTGGGGGCCCTTTTAGCCCAACATGATGAAAAGGGAACCGAGCGAGCTATCTACTACATTAGCAGAACAATGGTGGGACATGAGCTCAATTACACGTCAATAGAAAAAGCTTTCCTACCACTAGTATTTGCAGCTCAGAAATTCAGACACTACATGCTAGTGCACCATATCAAGTTGATTTCCAAAATAGACCCTCTAAAATACCTATTGTCAAAAGCAGCACTTACAGGTAGAATGGCTAAGTGGGTAATGATATTATCTAAACATGATATCGAGTATGTAGAATGAAAAGCCATAAAAGGACAAGTTATTGTGGATCAGCTGGTAGAAGCTCCCCTCTACACAGATAACCCACTCATATCAGAATTCCCAGATGAGTCCCTTTTTAACCTTGGTGCAGCAGACCACTGGAAGTTATACTTTGATGGCTCTCACACACAACATGGGTCAGGAGCTGGTGTGTTTTTCATCACGCCGCAAGGAGACTGCATACCTAGATCATACAAGCTGGCATTCCCTTGTACTAACAATATAGCAGAATATGAGGCTTTGACCATAGGACTCAAGATTGCAGCACAATGGCAAATCATGGCACTAAAAGTCTATGGCGACTCACAACTTATCATCAACCAAGTTAACAGTGAATACCAAACCAAGGATGATAAGCTCGCACCATACAAGAAGGTGGTAGAAAGCCTCAAGGAATCTTTCATCGACATTACCTTTGAGCAGATACCAAGGACAAACAACAAAGCGGCTGATGCAATGGCGACAATTGGATCCTTACTCGACATCCCTCGTAATGTCTTGAAACATGAATTTCTCATAGAGCAGCTTCTCGTACCCACATTCGAGGTACCAGAGTCAGAATACGCATGTGAGCTCGTTGGTCCTGGTGATCTTTGGTATCATGATATATACACCTACCTAAAGTTAGGAATCCTCCCCACTGACATCACCCCGAACCTAAAACGCACTTTCATCAAAAGGACTTCACGATGCGTCATCCTAGGAGAGACCCTCTTCTGTAGGAGTACCGATGGAACCCTGTTATGTTGTTTAAAACTTGAGGAAGCCTTGACTGCTCTAACTGAGGTACACAATGGTACGTGTGGGTCACACTCAAGTGGTATGACCTTGGCTAAAAAGTTGTTAAGAACAGGGTACTACTGGCCGACGATGGAAAAAGAGGCGCACAATTTTGTTAGAAAATGCTTGCAATGCCAACAACATGGAGACCTTATTCATGCATCAGCTCAAGAACTACATCCTATTGTTACACCTTGGCCCTTTTCACAATGGGGGCTCGATCTCATTGGTAAAATATCACCCACCTCATCCAACGGCCATAAATTCATTATCACCACCACCGAGTACTTCACGAAGTGGGTCGAAGCAATTCCCATGACCTACATCATCGGAAAGTAGATATCCAAGTTTATCCTGAATTACCTCATTTGTCAGTATGGTGTCCCCCAATCCATTATCTCTGATAATGGGACACCTTTCAAGAAGCAGGATGTCCGTGACTTGTGCGAAAAATTCAAAATCAAGCATCGCTTTTCCACTCCATATTATCCACAAGGCAATGGCCAAGCAAAAGCCACCAATAAAACCATTTTAAAAATCCTCAAGAAAATAGTTAATGACTCTGGTCATGGCTGGTATCTACAATCAAATCCTACCTTATGGGCCTACCGCACCAGCATCCGCATGCCAATAGGCACCACCCCATTCTCTCTGGTCTACGGATCAGAGGCCATACTCCCCATTGAGATCGAGCTCCCATCACTAAGGATATCACTGCAAAACCTTATCACAGATGAGGAATACAGGGTCACAAGACTCGATGAGATGGAATTACTAGATGAAAGGAGCATGGATGGCCTTAATCATCTACAAGTGTACCGGAATCGCCTAAAAAGGAGCTACAACAAGAAGATCAGACAACGCACTTTCCAAGTTGGTGACCTCATGCTGAAAGAAAACCAAAAGAATGTGCCAAATCCAGATACAAAGGAAAAGTTTGAGCCCAACTGGCTGGGACCTTTTTTCATCATTGCAAGTTACACATCAGGGGCATATCAACTAGCAACACCAGTAGGCGAGCCTCTGCAAGAGCCTCTAAATAGCTCTCACCTCAAAAAGTTTTATGCCTAAATATTGCAAGGTATAGAACTAGAAAATACAAAAACAATTAGAAAAGGACCTGAAAAAATGGTTACCTCGATGAAAACCTGGAAAATAAGCATCTTGGTGACAACAAAAAAAATAAAAATCAAAAAAATAAAATCAAAAGATCAAAAAATCCAAAAAAAAAAAAAAATCAGAAAAGGATTGAAAATAGTAAAAAGAAAAATCGTCCTCTAGTGAAAACCACTTCGGTGGCGCTTTGGGCAAGTACCTTGGTGAAAACCTGGCAAACAGGCATCAAGTGTAAATAAAGCACCTTCCCCATCTATAGGATCTGCACAACTCATCCATTCCATCACATTCCACTCATCCGCTCGCATCCATACCATAGCCTGCATTGGTATCTGTACTATATTCCACCATTGGAACTACTTGGCATTTTGAAGGTCAGTCTGTCCTGCCTTTATCGAAGTAATCTATCGCACCACACTGGGGGCACGTTCTCGCAACATCGGATCGGATTCGTGTATATTCTCGTGATCTTTTTCAAAAATCCATTTTCAAAATCTTTCAAAAATCCAAAAACATGTCGAAATATCAGAAAATCTTCAAAAAATTTCATCAATGAGTCTTGATAGTTTTTCCACCTTGTCGAACTACGTCATCTCTAAGCTTGAACGTAGGCAAGGTTGATCTTTGATCATCCCCCGAGATGGTTAGGTCAGTCCTTTAGGCGTCCGTCGCATTGGCAATCCGTTTGCCCATCTAGTCTGCATCTTAAGTCAGTCCTTTAGGCAATAAAATGGCAATCCATTTGTCCATATTATCATCAAGTCAGTCCACCACCAGTCGAACTACATGGTCTCTGCGTATATAACGTAGGCAAGGCTAATCTATGGATCAGCTCTCGAGACCCCTAGGATAGGTCTTTAAGTTAGTTTGTTCGTCGTAAAATCTTGAAAATACCACAAACATTCATAAATCTCAAAAATACCAAAAACATTGAAAATTGTGAAAATACCAAAAACAGCCTCAAAATATCTGAAAAAACCAAAATGATGCATCCATTTCATCTCGCTTTCACCCGTGATTGTCATCACTCATAATAAATCATCATCACTTTCACCCTTTGGTGAGTCAGTCAGAAGCAAGTCTAGCAGATTCCAAAGTGAACTCCCTAATCGTCAAAGTCTCGAAAGTCTAAGTTAGTAAATCAGCAAGTTGGTCAACTCAGAGTATCAATAGCTTATCACGCAATCAGTCCCACCAAAACCCTGATCACTACATGTCCTAGAATGAAGCTTTCCTGCAATGGACATAAGCATTAGGTACCCCACAGTAATTAGTCTTGGCTAGCGATACGAAGAACATTAGCTTGTTTGTTTACTTTATTTTGGTCTTTTTGACTTATCTTATTTTGTGCTCATTCCAAGGACCTCTCGATGATGCCTAAACAAAATAGGTTTAGAGAGAAAGGAATGGGGCAATGATCACTATCTTTTTATCTGCTGTGCTTGTTGGATATTCTTGTAAAATAACTTCGTCACGCATACTTTGTTTTGTTTGTAGGAAGGATGTTTTAGGTATCTTGTTGACCACATAAGAAGGCTTTCCTTTTTATGTTTTGGCCCGAGATGTCTAGAATATCTAAACTGCATTCTGAATAAGGTTATGTTTGTCAAGTGTGAACAAGAGTACTCCTATCTGATTGTCGAGTCAAAGTCCATCACACTAGGCGCAACGCCATCCTGGTTCTTAATACCTTGATGCATCGCACCTATGTGTGTTATCAAACATAAAGAAAGGTATGCTCTTTTCCCATCCTTGGATAAGCAACACATCATCATCATTCATCATCATATCCAATAAAGTCTTGATGACTAGAGGACTTGTTGGACTTCTTCATCTTCTTAGATTTAAGGGTTGATCCCTCTCATTCTTCTATCCTCTTTCACGCTAACAATGCATCCATCCTGCATCCATGTTGCATTCATCCTCTCATCTTGCATAATCACGTCATATCATTATAGGACAACATCATTGCATAATCATTTAAGTTGTTTAGGATAATATAAATTTGTTATTCTAAGCATCTTCCGAACATCTCATTTTCATTATCATATAGTCTAACCATCCATACATCCATTTTGAACCTCTTTGTCGCGAGATCCACCTCAAATTGTATCTTTTCGCTGATCTCTCGAGGGGGCAATGTACTAACGTACTTATTTTCGCTGGGGCATCTGAAAAAATCTGAATTTTTTTTAATTTCGATGTCAGTGGCATCATTCTTTGAACCAATGCAATGAGTACATTGCTTCAAAGAGGGGCAAAATGTAGACATGCAAAAATAACAATCATGCATCATACAAATTAACATTCATTTCTTCTATTAATCAATTAAAATATTTATTTATTAATTTCCTAAGGTTCATTAAATAAATCAAATTATTTAATCCTTATGTTCTTCTCATTTGATTTAATAAATCAAACTAATTTAATCAAATGTCAAATCCCTAAAATCCCCCAAGTTAATTAATCTAAATTAATTAACTTCTAATCATAATTACCATTCTCTACCTTTTGACTCAACTAGAGTCAAATCTAAACTCCTAACTAACTCACCCACTTGCACCAATAAATCAATTTATTTGATTTATTAAAAAGACTTATTTTCCCTCAATAACTCTCATCTTTGACTTTTTTGGACAAAGATTATTCCCCCCAAAACCCTCAACAACATGCATTTATTGACATTTTTCAAATTTGAATGGGCACATTGGCCAAAACTTGCACAAGCTTTGACCAATCCCATTATGACAAGTGTCTCTATCCTATTGGATGGGATTTAGTCCCACATTGCCTAATATTGGCCTCTCTTCTATCAACTTCTCCTATAAATGCAAGCCATTTTCTCTCATTTCAACAGCCACATTTGAAAGCATCTACACTATAGGCAACTTGAGTTCAAGCATCTCATTGTCTATCATATCACTAAGCTTATCAAGGATTGGGAAAGGGCTCTCTCACATTTTCATGGAGGGCACCAATCCACCATAGAATAGGTTGTATTTCATTTTCTCCATTGCATGTTTGTTTTAGTTTTATCATTTAGTTTGGAGTCAATGATGTATGTTATTCTATGAGGATGGCTAAATCTATACAAACAATGTGTCAGATTTTAGCATCCTACATGTAGATCTAGATATTTTATCTAATTTTCAAGTAATACATGCACTAGATATAAATTCTTATCTCTAAAATCAAATTTCATAAATATATAATTTATCACATGGTTAAAGGTGATAAATTTAAATATTCCTTAAATAGTTTAGATTATATTCATAATAAATTAAGAGCTCATGTAATTTTAACTATTTACCAATTCTAGAAAATATTTGAACAATTATATGAAATGTATAATCTATAAAATTGGAATGAGATTTTTAAAATGCTACTAATAAGTTAACTGAAAATCATACAACTATACAACATGATGAAACATATATGTGTGCACATGTATATCCAATTATTTAGCTTATCAATTTTTACGTGAAGACCAAAAATTGATATTTACGTAGTCTCTTGATAAAATAATTTTTCAGTGACAATCGCATGGTAGACCGACTTGATGAGAACCTGCAAAAATAATTAATGTAAACTATAAGTAGTTCTATAATTTTTTTGATTCATTTAAGTAAATATATAGTAAAAGTTACAAAACTGGATCTTATAAATTTCATAAAAATTCAAATGATGTTTTCCATAGGATGGATGAATGGGATGCATGTCATGAACCCTAAGGTATGGCTTAATGGGTCCTATGAGAATGGCTTAAGGGGAATTATGTGAGTGACTTAAGGGATCCAAGATTGTGGAATAAGGGTACATGTAAGAGGATATGACTTAAGGGTCCTATAAAGGGATGTCTTAAGGGGATGCAAGAGGATATGACTTAAGGGTCCTAAACCCTAAACCCTAAACCTTGAACCATGTGACCTAAATCCTAGGAGATCAACCCTAAACCATTAATCCATATAAATTTGTTATTCTAAGCATCACATGAATCCTAGAAACCCTAAACCCTAAATCACATGACCTAAACCCTAGGAGATCAACCCTAAACCATTAATCCATATAAATTTGTTATTCTAAGCATCACATGAACCCTAGAAACCCTAAACCCTAAACCACGTGACCTAAACCCTAGGAGATCAACCCTAAACCATTAATCCATATAAAATTTTTATTCTAAGCATCACATGAACCCTAGAAACCCTAAACCCTAAACCACGTGACCTAAATCCTAGGAGATCAACCCTAAACCATTAACCCATATAATTTTGTTATTCTAAGCATCACATGAACCCTAGAAACCCTAAACCCTAAACCACATGACCTAAATCCTAGGAGATCAACCCTAAACCATTAATCCATATAAATTTGTTATTCTAAGCATCTCATGAACCCTAGAAACCCTAAACTCTAAACCATGTGACCTAAGGGGATGGCTTAAGGGGATGTCTTAAGGGGTGTTGAGAGAGTGACTTAAGGGGATGCAAGAGAATGGATTAAGGGGTCCTAATAGAATGAATTAAGGGGAATTAATAGAGAGACTTAAAGGGGATGCAAGCGGATGGATTAATGGCACATACGAGGATGGCTTAAGGGGATATGAAATAAATTATAAACTTTTTATAAAATGACAATGAGTTAAATTTAGTTTTATATTTATACTCTCAACTAAATGTATCTACAACTATATATAGTTACCTGTCTCTAGATTCGAATTCCATTGTAATAAGAGTGCATCTCCTCTCTTTTTTGTAAAACATCTAGTATCAAGGGAGACCTCAAACAAAAAATGATATAAAACTTTAATAAGGAAATGAATTGAAAGACAAGTATATATATCAATTAAATATATACATACAACTAGATATACTTACCAATATTTATTTACTCTGTTGTACTATCCACATCCTCTCTTTTTTGTAATGCATCTATGATTGTCTCATCATCATCCATTGAAAGTGTCCATAAAAATTTATTAGCAGGCCTCCCGTGATATTTAACTAGTTTTATATTGGTTGCCAAAATCAAATGTGAATAATGTATAATCTTCTTATGTCTTTCATAATCTTCAAATGCAGGCAAGCCATTCTTTCTTATCAAATATTTTCAAAGCCAGGTGCCAACAACAACGACTGAACCAGTTGGATACTCAAAGTTATCATCATCCACTCTAGGATGTACCAACTTATATTTTCTCTCAACACATCTAGCCAACCAGTACTCTGTCTCCTCTTCATTCCCCTCGGGTGCAACAACAGCATACACATGTCCTACAAAAATAGATAAAAAATTCAATAAAGAGCACGACTTATATTTAATTCATGTATATAAACATGCATACATATAAAATTCATCTCAATAAATAATGTACCTTCTTGTACAAGATCAGAAACACGGTCATAATCATCTGATGCGAACGCTTGATTATCTTCAATTATTGTTCCATGTTGAACATGTGTCGATGTAGGTGTTAAGGCTCTTTATTGCCATTGTTCAACCCATTCCATATTTTCACAAGCCTCCCAATCACCTGCAATACAAAATTGACAAAATCATGCCAACTCCCTTGTCCATATTGTCCATGTGTTTGCATTCGAACTCTTAAATGAATGCCATTTTGCAGATCCATTAATTGTTTCACAATCTTGTCGAAAACAAATATCATTTTCTTCAACTAACCAAAAGAAGCGGTGAATTATTGAGCTCTCACTTACTCTTGTAGATAATTTGGTATTGCACCAATCTACAATTGCACGTGCATCTCTAAATTTTGCAACATCCTCAAATTTTAGTTGCTCTCTAGCAAGAGCTCTTTTCACACATGCACCTGTTCCATCGTGTTCTCCCTTACCATGACTGGCTTCAAAAAAACTCCATATGTGCTAGATATTATTTTCCTTATGAACTCTACATAACCAATAAAACATCCTAGCATTTTTTAATTGACCCATGCAATTATCTAACCATATGAGATGTTCTAGCAATTGAATTCCTCTCTCTTTTAAATTTTTGTAAAATATATCAAAACAATATTGAACAAACTCAGATGAATGTAATCGATTATCACTTACATAAAAATGGTACTCTCTCAAAAAATTTCTATTATCTTCTCTACTATCATCTGCATGTCTATAAACAATATGAACAAAAATAGATACTTGCACTAAATTATAATACTATGATTGAATTTCTTCTTGTGGAGCAAGAGTATAATTTTCAGCAAAATCAACAACCGACAATATAGTTCAATTGGGAATGTGTTTTTACATAAACAAAATTGATTATCAAGCCAATGAGCATACTGAGAGTGTTGAACATATTTAGGTACAATCTTATCTTTAAATTCTTTAATAAATGCATGCACAGTATTTTTTTCCATAATTAGCTCACAACGTTTTCTAGTTTTTCCATCTTTTAAAGAATACTCAACATTTTTAAATCTTTTTACATCTACTAATTGTTGTCCAAATTCATTTAAACTACTTTCATGCATACATTCACCTAATAATGAAAAGTTAGCACATCTATCACATTCTCTAGAAATACATGATTTTAAATAAAATAAGTTTCCATTAGAGGGTTCACAAAACAAACCTGATATAAAATATTTGATTCTTTTAGGTGGCATATTAATACCACAAATGTCCTGCATAATTTGGTTAACATGCAAAGTGCATCGTATATATCGAAAACTATCATAATAATAACGAAATTGTACATGAGTCTTACAACAACAAGAGATTCATTGCTTATTAATTCTGACATACCAAGGTTTACACTTTTCGAGTGATCTTTGACTTATTCTAATATTCAATAATAAGATTGAAGCATCTAAATGTTTTTTATATAATTTAGTTTGAGTCATATCTAAGAGATGCTTTGGATGAGGTACACGAATTTTGGAACCCACCCTTAATTTTAAGACATCTCTAATGTTAGGTGATACTCTTGTATTATCATGCCAAAATTTATCTATTAAATATTTAATTTCATTAGTTAATTTCATGTCTGATCTTGGGAGTCTACCATTAGAACTCCAACGTTGATTAATTGGATCATTTTAAATATTTTCTCTTCTTTTAGCAGCTCTAATCAAATTTTTGGGATTTACTTATATACATTTACTAATCCTACTTAACATTCTTTTATTTGAAGTTGCTTTATCAACTAAAGCAGTTGTTATTGCACGACGAGCCTCATTTTTTCCTTTAGATCAACTTTTCTTACCTATAAAATCAATAGCATTAGCAACACTAGAAATGACTTGTTCTACTGAATCATCTTTCTTTTTTGGTTTTACAAAAATACCTAATTTTTTCATCACTTTTCTCATTTTCCACATTCTCATCAATTGCACCATGAGTTGACATTGGAATCCTAATTTCTTTCTATAAAACAATATTTAATATATTTTATTTCCATAAGTTCTAATTTGTCTCCAAGAAACTTTACCATGAAGGTTATCTAACACATCTTTTTCAATTGTTAAAAAAACATTTTCATCTTCATCCATATGTAATGCCTCGCCAAGTAACCCTAAAGGAAGTTGCAATTAACGTCTTAAGCGAACTAATTATTTTTTTATAAAGTGCATTTAACATACACATTCACTTACTAATTAACAACAACCTCTAAGGCTACAAGGTTAGGATTACTTAAACCCACACATACATATTACATACCACCATAGCCTTATGAACTTTATGAAATAAACTTCATACATCATAAGAATACCACATAACATAATAAGATAATCAACCAAGGTATAAACTCATAATCATTATCTTAATCCAATAGTTACATCACTCATTCCCAGAATGAGAAAATAGTACTCAAGGTTACAATTATAGAATTCCACCTCATAAACATAAGAGGGATAAAATAACTTATACAAGTTAAAATATTACAATGCAAAAAATTACAACAAGAACCGTGAGTTGTCCACCTGGATGTCTCGCCACCAAGTACTGAAGATAGATGGGAACCCAACAGTTTTGGTGCATGTTCCACCCAACCAAAGTGGTACCCGAAGGCCCACTCCCCATGCTAGGAGATAGTAACCAAGTAAGATGGACAAATATTTACAACCACTAACCAAAGACAGACTCATACTGACCCATGCTGAAATAACCAAACAAATGAACTAAACAAGAACATCTCAAATATAATACAAATACAAATCAAGTACAACATTCACATCGACATAGGTCACATTGCTTCCAGACATATAATAGATCAAGTATGTTCATAGAACCATACATATAAAATAATTAACAACAGTTGTCATAGATAGAGTGTCATCGCAAGGTTTGTCATGAGATTTCCTCTGGGCATTCTCCATAGGCTCCGGTACAAGTAATCCTGGTGGCCTCAACCGAATCCCAACACTCATACTCACTCATGCAGAATCAACTATCTCTCGTACGGATAAGATAGTTGATCTTGCCATTCCAAGCCTTCCCACTCATCCCAAGTCTAAACAAGCCCTTGTGTCTATGAGTGAGGTAAAATTATCTTGATTAGTGAGAAGTTAGTCCTAATCTATTAAGTACATTACTTTAATTATCACTTGTTTAAATCACTCCTGAAGGTTATCCATTTTACCTCTTTGGGCTCTGGCGCCTAATAGAAGCCACTCTTCTATTCGACAACACACACCCAAACAATCCACCAAGGGAACCACAAGTGCATACCAACTAGGCATCATAATCCACTCCAACACAAGGAGGATACAAACAATAGAACTCACTCCAAACATCTTGGAGGCAACAACCATATAGTCCACTCCTTTCACAAGAGGCAACAAGATGAAACCACATAACAAGGTCACTCCATACAAGGAGACACGGATCCCATAATCTGCTCCTAAACCAAGGAGGTGCAAACATCCCCGTTCATGAAAACCGGGTAAAACTGAAAAGACGCCATGCATTACCCAAGGGAAAACAACTGGATGGCATAAAGATTCAACAACCGTTATCCTCTAAGTTCTTCTAGAAGACTTATAATTTAGGACTAACACTAAATCTCAAAACCCACAATGCAACTTGACGACATAACAACAAAAGCATTCAAGCCAATAATCAAATCTAATATTTGGATTTCCTAAATCCATATTCATTCAATAGGTAGTGTTGACAAAGTCAAAGACACGATAACTAGATCATATAAAATAATCATAACCCCTATTTCCCCTTTCATTATTGGAAATCTAAAACAATTAAACTTACTTCCCTTTACTGAATACAGAGAATTAAATCCTTTAAAATAATCATGAGGAAGATACTACTTTTGGATATACTAAATCCATATCTCAATTCATTACGTAATTCATTATATCGATAAAACTGAATTAAGAATTCATCTTTTCAGATAGGGGAGAAATTACACTACTATTTAATTATCTAATTACTCTTAACAAAATAAGTATTTTCAACTATAACTCAAAACATTTCGCTTTAAATTAAATAACCAATTGCCCTTGCAAATTAAATCATTATAAAATTAATCAAATTAACATTTGGTCTCTTCATAACTTATTGTGTTAAAATAAGATCAATATTTGGACTATAACCCAATATCATATATATATTTTTCCAATTAAATCAAATTAATAATTGGACCTTTTACACATGAATTTAAATTCCACAATTAAATTTTAAATTATGCATTCTTTAAATCAAATATTTAACTCCTTCAATTAAACTTTAACATGCCATTTTAAAATAAACAATAATTTCCCCATACGTTTATAATTTTAATTCCACTAATCTAATATACAAATTTTATTTAAAATAATATAAATAAATATAATACTTTAATATTATAAATTATAATATAAAATATTATTAAATAATATTTTAATATTATAATAACAATACATAAAATATTAATATTTATAAATATCAATTTATTATTATTTTATTTTCAAAGCAGCCATGGGAAAATAACTTAATAGCAGTCTCATGTTTCAAGCATAACTCAAAAACTACAATCTGGGTATTTGCGATTTTTCGACAGGGATAAGAAAGTTTCAAAATGCAAAAACCCTTTAAATTTCCTGACAACTCAATTTGTGAAAGTGAAGTTATAGGCGACGCAACCAGACCATTTTACCATGAAAATATAACTATCTTGCAGATTTTAAAATCTGATTTTTAATAATAAACAGAGGGTTTCATTTTCTAAAAACATTCTAAATGGATTGTTCAATCTCTATGTTTGATTTCAATAACAACATAATCAATTTTCCCAAATAATTTAAATTCAACTGAGGTTTTCACAATTTTCACTCAAGAATTTTCACAAGCAAAGGTTGTAAATTTATTTAATTCTTTTCTTCTAATATCAAATTTATTTTCTAAAACAGATTTAACAAACAAATCTTTAATCACTACTATTTTCAAAAAAATAATCAAGAACAATAAAACACAAAGAGGAAAACCTGGTACAAGAAGCTACAGGAATAGATGAATTTCTGATGCAAGCCTCCTCCAAAGATTTCCTGAATTTTCTTCAATCCTCCAATGAATCCAATCCAAAACCCAACAAATACAAACAATCTTTCCTTCAATCAATTCTACAATCAAACTTTCTTCAAACCTTTCTTGTGCAATTTTCCAAAATTTCTTCTCTGCTGTAAAAATGTATTTTTCCTAAAAGATTTTTTGCCCTAAAATTAAAACATATATTCTTATAAATCAAAAATACCTAATTCAACCCTAATTCACATTACATGCAAATTAGATATTTCAATTTCAATTTCAATTTCAATATTTACAACCCTGATTCATATTACATGCAAATTAGATATTTCAATTTCAATTTCAATTTCAATTTAACTTTTTGAAAATCCACTTTCAATTTAAAATACAATTTCAAATAATAAATTAATTTCCAAAGATGCAACTAATTTATCAAATAAACATTTAATTACAATTTCTAATTTAATTCCCACATGTTGAAATTAAATTCAAAAATTAATTTTAATTCTTTTATTTCCTTTCATTCTCTTATATCACGTTTAATTAATTAATTAAATTATTTAATAACTAAATTCAACCCCCTTGGATTAAATTTAATTAATTAAATAATTTAAATATAATTAATTAATTTAAATATAAAATTTTATCCACAATACATTATTTAAATTAAATAACCATCACATGATTTAAATGCAATTATTCTAAATATCTATTTCCAAATCAAGAATCCTTCAGAATTAAATAACATTAAAGTAAGACAGACAATGACTCGACACATACAACTGATGAAACACTAAGGCTAGGGTGTAAACTTGACACATGTTACCTAGCTACTATCTCCCGTTCAACTTAACCGTTGGATTGACACGCTCGAACCTGTGAAACCAGGTGGAGTCGATGTCATGTACCTACAATCCTGCAACCAAGTAAACACCATCATACAATATATCCAGCATATAATACACACCGTGAAGGAGAAATTACGGATTCGCAGGGCACTCGCAAGTGAGTGATGCGAACTCGTCTTCTTCACCAATACACTCATCGAAATTGACACTTCCATCATAATCCAATAATCTCATAATAACATCTCATGTTAATTTTACATCATTAATCCATTAAAGCATGAGAAACACTAATTAGGTCAACACATCACACAATAATAGTTGTCACTCAATAGTAGCGATCAAAATATCATAACAAAATGTATCTAGAAGCAAGGTAACTACAACCAAACATAGCATAAAGAAAATCGAACAAGAAGCAAAACGGAGGGGTATTACACCATACAAGGGGTTTCATTTTCATTCACACAAGGGGTTCCATTTTCATTTTCAAATGTAAAAAGGATTTCATTCTCATTTTCATCAATATGAGGGATTTGATTAGCATTTGCATTCTCATACGATATATTTTCATCATTTTTTTGTTTTTGCATTCTTTCAACCCTATAATTATTGATATCATCAATGGTGTATCCAGCTTCATCTAAATAAGCAAAATCAATATTATCAAGACTTGGGTTTGAAAGAATACCTGGAGAGATTGTTTGAATAGGTACATTCTCCATATCATTGGGAGGTGGATTTGAAGACATACCCGAAGTTGTTTGCATATGTACTGTTTCCATATCATTCAAAGTTGTAGTTGAAGACATAGTTGAGTTTCTCTCCATAATTGTATTTTCTTCTATATTCACCATCTCCACATTTGCATCATTTACATTCATTTCATCATTCATGACTTTCTCTTCAACATTCATTGAAGTAGATGCTTCCAAATTTTTCATTTGACGAATTCTTTCTCTTCTATCCTTTTGTCTTTTTGCCTCCATATCTTTATTTCCTTGAATTTCTTCGGGTGTCATTGACATTCTACACTTTTTTCTTTGTCTTTGTTTTGATCCCATGGTTATAAAACCCTTTTTGATGGAAAAACAAATGATTTACTTGTACGCAATTTTCAAATTTGTATCTCCTTCAAATATTCAAATAACACTTTGTACTATGAAGATCCTTTCTTCTTTGAACTTTGAAGTACATAAAAATATCATGAATACATCCAAAAACTCTTTTTTTTTAATCTTGTAAATTATTCTTGTACTTGATTCCCTTCAGAAAATTCAACGTGCACTTGACTTTTCAACCAATTTGCAATAGAATATGCCTTGCAGAAGACAAATTTGTAATAAAAAATGCAGAAAATTGAGCTTGCGGGCCATACTACAGAAAAAGAATGTTGCTGGAAAAATGTATTGTATCAGAAAATGTCAAATCAAGATAAACGGATATATCAGAAACATGTACGCGTTACCTTTACCCAATGGTAAAAACATAACGTGTACGCATTATGAAACGCGTATGCGTTTTGTTTCAATAACGCGTATGCGTTATTAAAAAAATAAATTCCCAACCCACCTGCAGACTTGGTTTTAGGTTCGGGAAAGCTTTGGCAATCTGAGCCTTAGCCTTTGACCTACAACTAAAAAACTAAGGCAGATTAAAGAAGAATGTTCAACTTTGACAAAATGGTTGATGAATTTTTTTTTTGAATCAATATATAAAATTAAAACCCATTACAGAACAAGATGTCTAGTTTTTAAATATATAATTTTTATTAAGATTGGATTATATTTTTTATTTTTTAATTAATTTCAAAGCAAACTAGTCATTAAACTTGAAATATCAGACTTTTTTTGTTTTTTAATAACTTTTTTTTGGTTAAATTTTTTAGAAAAAAAATTATATGACATCAATCTTTAGACAATTCTTTACACAATGAAAAAAAAAATTCAAAAAAAGTTTAGTTTAGGTCAAACTATGCTGTTCATACACGTTGATTTTTAAAAACAACAATTAAGGCCAATAAAAATTAAATAAAAAAATATATATTCAACAAAAAATTTAAAAAAAAAATTCCTCATCAATCTTCATGTTGTTAGCTCTCTTTCTCCAAAATGAATTAGTAAAATACTTTTATTTGATTCAAAAAGTGTTGTCCGTACACATGCATGGTATGGTAAAAAAACAGGGACTTTTAAAAAGTGGTTTTTATAGATCTTTATCAAAATTTAGTTTCTACAATCTGGGTATTTGAATAATTTACATATTTATAAACTAGATTCAAATCTCTAAATTTCATATTACAGACTTTTTTAAAAATTCATTGTGTAAGTGCCTCAAATTTTCAGCCCAAGTGTGACAAATTCTAAAAAACAGCAAAAACACTTCCACTTTTTGAGCTTTTTGTGGACCCAACTTCTTGCATCAGCCCTCTGAGCGATTCCATGTGTTTCAGTGCAAAAGAGGACCATGCCTAGTGTAAACATACCTATTTGGATGTGTTGGAACAATCCGCTTGGTCACACAAGTTGCAGAACAAAAGTTGCACCACTTTGCAACTTTGCACTGCTTGCATTTGATACTTTTTCCATCAAGTGAAAATCCGCCACCACGGGAAAACCACTCCGAGATAGCCAAATCCGAGAGAATTTTTTGTAGAGGGGCTCAACGTGATCCTATAGGATTAGATGAGAAGTTTCTAAGTGTCACAGTATCCGAGTAATAGTATGCTGAAGTTTGCAGCCATTTTGCACTTTGGACCCTTAAAGGATCGATCCGGTGGAACGTAGCTCAGAACAATTCCACGTGTTTCGGTGCAAAAAAAGACCATGCCTAGCATAAACATACCTATTCAGATGCATTGGAACAATTAGTTTGGTCATACGAGTTGCAGAGTGAAAGTTCCACCACTTTGCAACTTTGCATAGCTTGAATTTGACACTTTTTCTATCAAGTGAAAATCCACCGCCACGAGAAAACCACTCCGAGATAGCCAAAACCGAGAGAGGTTTTTATAAAGAGGTCCAACATGATCCTATAGGATCAGAATAAAAAATTTTAAGTGTCATGGTATCCAAGTAATATCATGCTGAAGTTTGCAGCCATTTTGCACTTTCGACCCTTAAGGGATTGATCCGATGGAACATAGCTCAGAGCGATTCTACATGTTTCAGTGCAAAAGAGGACTATTCTTTGCATAAACATACCTATTCGGATGTGTTGGAACAGTCCGCTTGGTCACACGAGTTGCAAAAAAAAATTGCAAATTGTTTAAACATGACCTTTATATGACCTTTTTCCACACTGTTTACATTTGAAAATTCAATGTTTGCAAATTTTCCTATTCAAGGCATGTATAGAAAAAGGTGCTACTACACCAAACATGAACTCAAACCTTACAATATTGGAGTATATCTCATTATGTAATTAATTCTTATTACAATGCCTCAGGCACTTTGTTCTCACGGATCTTTTACAATGTCACTCATACATTCGAGATTCTCTTTAAATGGATACATCATAGGTGATCATTATGAGGTTAACTTCAAATGAGTAACTTGAGATTCCCTCGCTAAGCTTCACACGCTCTTTTATAATGGCTTGAAATCAAAATTGAGATTTGTCAAGATCATCAAAATAAGGATGTTGCATTGTTTTTTTGGCTGAGATTCTCTTTGATGGCTCTTAAATCAACATTTTCTGCAATGAAAGATCAATCAATTTTTAGTAGTTTACTTACAAATACGCAAAGTAAAAGAGAAAAATAAAGAGCATCCAAAATGGAAAGGAAATAAAAATAGATGGAAGGCACTTACAGATACTGCATGCAGGCATCAAAATAAGGATGTTGCATTGCTTTTCTGGCCAACATTCTCTTGGATGGCTCATATATCTTCATTTTTTGCAAGGGGACACCAATCACTGTAAGAGAAGATGATAGCATTGGCATCAAAAAAATTAATGTGCATACAATTATAAATTAATAAGAACCAATGTGCATATACTTACAAATTAATCCAATGAACCATTCGGGTCTTCTCTACTCTTTATTGTGTCAAGTATTGCCTCATGATTAGACTCACAGACCTTCCATAACATCTTGTTCAAGGGTCTACCCCCATATTTGGTCAAATGAACATTGGATGCCATGACAAGGTTTGAGTAATGAAGAGTCTTACGATGTATGTCAAAGTCCTGAAATAGCCAATGTTTAACACTTGAATGTGGGTACCTTCTAAGCCATGTTCCAGTAACCACAACTGAGCTTGTAGGGTATTCGATGTTTTCTCCATCTATAACTGGGGCCTCCAATTTTTTTTTGGTCTCAACACAATGACACAAGTAATATTATGTTACCTCTTCATTGTATTCATCTGCAATAACTGCATAAACATGCCCTGCATTGATATGTGCAAAAAACCTCTTGAAATTTGTCAACATTATGAATACAGTACAAAGTAAGATAATGATATAGAATTTGAACAACAAGAAAGTATATATATCACTTGGTTGAACTAGATCTGATACATGGTCAAAGTCAACTGATGATTCCATCTGTGTCAGTTCCAATGCTGTCAGAGGGCGATACATGTGTGAAGTGGGCTAAAATAACTTGTGAACCATTTTTCAACCCACTCCCCTAACTCACAATCATTCCAAGCTTGCATTGTACATGAAGAACAAAAGCATTACATATTTCATGTACCGATACTCCATGAACCTGCATTTGAGCTAAGGAAAGAGTGTACCTCACTCGATCCTATTAGTGTACAACAGTCTTCATATGGTCTAATGTTAGTATCATCCATCAACCAAAAAAATCTACGAACTAAAGATGTACCTTCATTACCTAGACCCATCAAAGAATTACACCACTCGACAATTGATTTTGCATCTATCAACTTTGCACTATCTTTATAATTTAACTCTTCTCATGCTAATGCTCTTTTCACACATGCTCCTGCACCATCATGCTCCCCCTTTCCATGTCCAACCTCACAAAAGTTCCACATATGTTGAACACCTATAATGACATGCATCCTGCACAACGAGTAGAACATGCGCCATTTCTTGAACTGTGTTGCACAGTTATCAGACCATATTATATGTTGATCGTATTCTATGCCCCTCTGAGGCAAACCATTGTAGAACATTTGGAAGCAACCTTGCACTAACTCTGGAGAATGTGTGCGATCATCACTAATGTAAAAGTGTTACTCCCTCAATACCTTCCTTTTCTCATCTGTACTATCAGATGCATGAATGAATGCTATGTGAACAAATATCAAAACTTGTGTGGAGTTGTAATACTGTGACTACAACTCATGTTGTGGCTGTAGAGTGTAGTTCTCTACAAATTCAACCATGAATACTATGCTTCCAACTGGAAAGGTGTCCTTGCATATCTTGAACTGTGTGTCCAACCATCGGGCTCTATGGGTATGCATTGCATACTCTAACAGTATACTGTCATGAAATGTGGTCATAAATTGGTACACCGGAATCTTCTCAATAACCAAATCACACCTTTTTGCTTGAGACCCATCTTTTGTAGCATATGCCACTGTTTTATACTTCCCGAACTCTACTAGTTTATGTCCCACCTCATCTGTGCTTTCCATATGTTAACATACTGTCATACGTTGGAAGCCACCACAACGCTCGCATGAACCATCCAAGCATGTTGTCCTGTAGAATATCTGGCCATCCTCTATTTCACATTATTTTTTTGATAAGAACTCTCTTGAAGATTTTGGTGGGGCTTCTATGCCACAATCTTGGAAAACATCTTTAGTATGCAAATCTAAACATATAGAACGATAACCATCATAATGGTTATAAAATTCAATATGTAGTCTACAACAACAAGTAGTGCATGTGTGATTTATCTTGACATAAAAAGGTTTAAGCAGTTCAAAAAATATTTGAGAAATACTAATTTGAGAATAATCCTATTCAAAATTTTGACTACCAATTCTCCTTCTTACCACATCCCTTTGATTCGGAGATGGCCTTGTGTTATTCTTCCAATACTCTTCAATTAGTGTTCTCAAGGCTTCAACAACTTCTTTATCTTTTCATGACAGTCTCCCCGAGAATTCCCATAATTCATTTGTATCATTGCCCTCAATTCTTTTCTGCCTTTGAATGACTCTTGATAAAGTTTTTCTACTAGTTCCTTTTTGTTCACTAGTCTTTTTAATTAGATGAGCTCTCTTTGTTTGACAGCTTACCAAATTCGATGTAATGACACATCAGGTGACATTACTATCCTTTGAGCATGAGGTCTTACCCACACTCTCATAAGCATCCATTAGATTCTTCACAATAGTTTTTTCACTCGATGCATTCGATGTTCTCAACCCAAGAGTCTTCATGATGTTCCTATACTTTACACCCTGCATCATTTCAACAAATAGTTGACATCTTGCAGTCTCACTTAGCCTTTCAAAGAATTGTTTCCAAATCTTATTAGCATATCTTCTACAAGTGCATGTTGAAATATTACCTTCCATGTGCTGCAAAATCTCATCATCAATATTAATCAAATACTTTTGCTTTCTATGCAAAATTCTTGGTGGTGTTCTCCTAGGTACATACATCTCAACATTAGGAATTTCATCAATATTTAATTGAGGTGGGATAGATTGCATACCTTCGATCGAGGTTGGAGAAGAAGACATGCCTTGAGGTTCACATGGGGATGATGGCATACCTTCTTCGTCAATTTCAAGTGATGATGTACTCTCAACTTGAGATGTGTTGGATGGTGTCCAACAATATTCACTTGTGGTACATGGTGTCCCTCCATATTCACTTGCATTATATGGTGTCCATCCATATTCACTTGTGCTAGATGGTGTCCCTCCATATTCGCTTGTGCTTAATGTTGTCCCTTCATATTCACTTGTCATAGAGGGTGTGTCTCCAACTACGGTACCTGAATTTGTCTTATGATGATTCTTTCGCATTTGTGCTTGTTGTGCTGCCAATTCTTGTTCTCTTTTTGATGGTTGAGGTTCCTCTACAATCGATTTGTTTTCATCAATCGTTTCCAATTTCTTCTTTTCACGATATGCTACCACCTGAACTCTCTCCTTTTCTTTCAAGGTTTCTTTCTCTTCTTCTGTTAGTTTCCTCTTTGTCTTTTTCTTTGGCATGGCAGATAATTTTACCTGTACCATGGTAATGAGATGATTATTAGTTCCTAAAAAATTTATCCATTCAAGTTAATTGAAAAATATATGTCATTGAAGGCTTCATTTAAATAATACTTACAATCATCGTGTACAAAAGTTAACCTAGCATGTAGACAAATGTGTACAAACTATGGAAGCACTAGGTTGGCCAGAGTATATTTCTAAATAAAGTGAATAACCATGATAGTGATTTTGAAAACTAATGAGTGAATGGAATTGTGAGTGTCTGATAAGTTTCTGGTGTAGGAGCTCCTTGACAATCTATGCTTCCATTTGGAAATTTTATTCAATTTTGGGTATCTTCATGTTGTAAGAGGGTCATTAAAGACATTTTCCATGTACCGGTTCTATGAGCTTTCAAAGGTGGTTGTTTGTTAGTTATAGGCATTGGGCAGAGATTTTTGTCATTGCAAAAGGTTTAAAAAACCTCCATTGGATCGAAGGGAGGATTTTTGTTCATTTTGAAATCCATTTTTTTGATAAAAAAATGTTGTTTTCCAGAAATTGACTAATTTTTTTGGACTTTCCTACACTTGTACAGATCTATACAACCTCCCCTTGATATAAATCTAATATAATAATGTAGGCACATGTCTTAACTCTCTAATTCATCAGTTCTGAGGGCTTAACAGTACGTTTGAAGGGAGCAATTGACAATTTTCTCAAACTACTCATTTCAAGCCAGTCAAGGGTTTGAGTAGGATTTAATTATGAAATGACCATCCCACCTACTGCTATGACTTGTTTCTTATTGGGATGGCATGTACATTGTTATATTAGGGTATTTATTGTTTAACATGCCTTGGAATGAAACTAATGACAATAGGATGGGGTTCTTAGGCTGAAACAAGCACTTTTCCATGAGAATTTCAGGAACCAAGGAGTGATTTTGAAAAAGTGTTGAAGGTGTGGTCTATGTAATGAACTTTTGACCTTGGGTAGGGTATTTTGAAGATGTTCGATGCTTTGGAATGGTCTGGGAAGGCCCGGGTATAGGAGTTTCTATAAACCATCCCTCTTTGCATTGAAAAATGGGGGTTTTTGTATTGGAAGACTAGTTTAGCTAGTAAGGTCCTAAGAACTAGAAAATATCTTGTTTTGAGACCTAATTAAATACTTTTTCTGGGTTTGGAAGTCTAGTGAGGATCTAAGGGTAGCTCCTTTGTAAAATTGGCCTACTTGGAGGCCTAAAATAGTGAAAAGGTCAGTTTTCTTAAAGTTTTGCCAAAGGAGTCATGTGATGGGTTAAGGTATGTCTTGCAACTTTGAAATGGGTGCTAGAATCATTCTTTTATTTTCCTAGTATTTTGGAAAGTTTTGGAGTTAAGGGACCAAAACTGGTTTTGCACAGTAACTAGATTCCAAGGGTAAAATCTAGGAAATAGTGTTTATGTTTGTTGTCTAGCTTGGATGAATGTTGGTATCACAGTCTGAAGTGTGTGCATGGTTTGGGAGATACATGTGACAGTTTGCAGATGCTTGGCTTCTACTAATGTGGATAGTGAACAAAAGAACTAAGTTTGTGTGTAAGGGAAGACTTCTGAAAGGTTTCATTTTTGTTTTACTAACTCAAACAAATATTTATTAAGCAAACAATGGTTTGGTTGTGTCTTAAGAATTAGAGTTTGTGTTTGTAAACAATGGTGCCATTATGGAAGATTTAAAACAACTTGTGAATGAAATAATCATTGGTTGATGTTTTGAGGAACCTAGTTGATTGTAATCAATTATTTTCAAGATTTTCAAGGTGTTTTGAAGGTCCTTAAAAGGAATTGGAAACTCTTAATGCTAATTTGAGTATACGAATCAAATGTTTTGTGAAGGGAAATATAGTTGAATAAGTGTGTCAAGAAAGGTATTGATTTCTTCCTTTGTACAACATCAGTTTGTGCAGAGGTATTGGAAGGTGTTTGGACCCTTCAGAGGAATGGGAGAGGCTTGGAGTTGTATTAAAGGATTAATTTTGGTGAATGGTTCTGAGTTTCTAATCAACTTTATGCTATGTTATAGTCAATTTTATGATGGTTAATATATTTTTTTGAGTCTAACAAAAAGTTGAAACCAAGTTCTAATGTTTTGATGAAAAGATGATTGAGTTAGTTTGTTGATCTTCTTCAATTTAATTTAGGGTTAGAAGTACCCTTGATGATATGTGGATCCTGGTAGATGTTTTGCATCAAGTGTAAAATAGTAATTGGAAAGTGTATATAATTGTGTATATAATGGTAATTTAAAATGTGCATTGACGACGTCAGGTTATAATGACAAACAAAAATGAAAGAAATCCATAATATAATGAAAGAAAATTTGTAAAAACTTCACATACCTAAAAAAC
>CM021102.1:223196755-223623173 GCA_007115665.2 Sequoiadendron giganteum
ACTCTTGAAGACAAAATGCGGCAGCATGAAAAAACGCTCCAACAATACACTCACATCACAAATCTTCGCAACCCTAAAAAACGCTTATATCATGCGCTTCCCTTTTAGGGCAACTTCCGAAGATAACTGTATTAGGGTTTTACCATTCTCAACTTTATCAGTTGCCACATGTCTTCACCTGTCATTGAATCTTCCAGACATAGCTCTTACGTGTCATAGGAATCCGTCATAACCGTTTCAGCCATGATCTCCTTACACACAATTCAAGATGCCGACACATTAAGTGGAGTGACACATCAACATGCAAACTAGACACGTACACTCACACTTAATTACATTATTTGCAAGAAATACATTTTACAAAACAAATAATAAGAATAGGAATTATCCAAGGTTGAGACACCTTATTCCTAACATTCTCCCACTTGTCGAACACCTTGTAAGAGCAATAGGAACATAATAGGAATTAACCGCTATAGGCCAAAAGGCCCATAGACTCCAAACACCATCTGAACTTCACAGTGCCCACTGGTTTTGTTAATGCATCTGCAACATTCTTCACAGTATCTACCTTCTCCAAATTTATCTTTCCATCTTCCACCATATCTCTCACAAAGTGAAACTGCACATCAATGTGCTTCGTTCTGGCATGGAAAGTTGGATTCTTCGCAAGGCAAATAGCACTCTGACTGTCACACCAAATAGTAATCTGCTCTGCATCAACACCAACATCAGAACACAATCTCCTAAGCCAAATGGCTTCCTTACAAGCATGAGTAGCAGCCATGTACTCAGCTTCTGTAGTGGACAAAGCAACCACAGGTTGTCGCTTACTCATCCAACTGATGGCACCACCAAACATAGTGAAAACATACGCACTGGTGGATCTCCTGCTGTTAATATCACCTGCCCAATCTGAATCCACAAATCCACGAATACAACCTGAATGTGGAGATCCAGAAGAGTTACCATGGTAACATATGGAGTAATCTGATGTACCCCTCAAATATCTGAATACTCGCTTAACTGCATCCCAATGTACCCGTCCAGGGTTAGCCATAAACCGGCTTAGGACTCCCACTGCTTGGGCAATGTCTGGTCTAGTACAGACCATAGCATACATAAGACTACCAACTCCACTAGCATAAGGTACTCTACTCATGTCCTCCACCTCACTAGGAGATTTTGGACAATCATCTACAGATAACTTTGTTCCCATTGAAACAGGAACACATAGTGGTCTACAATCTGCCATGCTGAACCTGTCCAACACAGACTTCACATACTTACTCTGACTCAACCAGAGTTTTCTGTTAGACCTGTCTCTACTGATTTCCATACCCAAGATGTACCTTGCTGCCCCAAGCTCTTTCATCTCAAACTGTGCTGACAACTGAGATTTAAAATCAGAAATCATACCCTTACCCTTCCCAAACAGCAACATATCATCAACATATAATGCAACAATAAGAAGGCGATCATTTTCAACTCTCAAATAAACACAATGATCTGATTTCGATCTTACAAATCCAATTGACAACACAAAGGCATCAAACTTAAGGTACCACATCCTAGGAGATTGCTTCAAACCATATAGAGATTTCTTTAATCTGCAAACTAGGGATTCATTACCTTTAACAATGTAGTGCTCAGGCTGTGACATATAAATCTCTTCCTCCAAATCACCATGAAGGAAAGCTGTCTTCACATCCATCTGTTCTATCTCTAAATCCTATGATGCAGCAAGAGATAACAGAAATCTAATGGATGTCAACTTTGCAACAGGAGAGAATATTTCACCATAATCTATTCCCTCTACCTGTGAATACCCCTTTGCAACCAATCTAGCTTTGTACCTTTCAACACTGCCATCTGCACAGAATTTCTTCTTGAACACCCATTTACAGCCAACAGATTTTCTCCCTTTAGGCAAGGTACAAGGTCCCAAGTTTTGTTTTTCTCCAATGAAGCCATCTCATCATCCATAGCCTCAATCCAAGAACCTGCATCTTCCATGCCCAAAGCCTCTTTCACAGATCTAGGCTCATCAGTGTTAGTAATCAAAGCAAAAGCACAACTGGAATCTAACATAGAATAACCAAACCTTTCGGGTTGCTTTCTTTCTCTCATGGATCTCCTCAAGGGCTGAGGTTGAGGTTGTTCTTCCTCTTCTTCCGAACTATCAGAGCTGCTAGAGCTCTCCTCATCATTAGACCCAACATGGTCTCTCTGTTCAGTCTTCTCAGGGGTAGGAGGAAACTGAACAACATCTTTTTCTTTTTCTTTTTCATCTGGTTGTAGCACAATAGGAGAAGATGTTAGCTCTCTGAAAATAACATTTCTACTATACAGCACCCTACTAGTCATAGGATTCCAAAGCTTGTATCCTTTCACACCAACACTGTATCCGATGAAAATACATTTGACAGCTTTGTTTCCCAACTTAGATCTTTTCTCCTTTGGAACATGTGCATAAGCTTCACAACCAAAAACACGAAGATGTCTAATTGAAGGCTTCTTACCAGACCACACCTCCATGGGTGTCTTACCAACAAGAGCTGATGTAGGAGATCTGTTAACCAGATAGCAAGCAGTGGCAACAGCTTCGGCCCAAAATTTTTGTTCTAGGCCAGCCCCACTAAGCATACTCCTAGCCTTCTCCATCAGTGTCCTGTTCATTCTCTCTGCAACTCCATTTTGCTGCGGGGTGTAAGGAGTTGTCTTATGTCTCTCGATTCCTCGTTCTTTACAGAACTGTTCAAACTCTGTGGAACAAAACTCACCATCATTATCAGTTCTCACACACTTGATTCTTTTACCAGTCTGATTCTCCACGAGAGCCTTAAATTCCTTGAACCGACTGAAAACCTGTGTCTTACTTTTTAGGAAATATATCCAAGTCCTTCTACTGTAATCATCTATAAAAGATACAAAATATATAGAACTGGAGATAGAAGGAACTTTTACAGGACCAAAAACATCAGAATGAATAAGATCCAAAAGTCCAGAAGACTTGTGAGAACTAGGGTAGAACTGAACACGATTTTGCTTACCATAAACACAGTGTTCACAGAAATCGAATTCGAGATTACAATCATTTAGCCCCTCAACGAGATTTTTAGTTTTCAAGGTCCTAAGACCCTTCTCACCAATGTGGCCAAATCTCATATGCCACAACATTATCTTTTCTGCAGGAAGCTTGCCTTCCAAAGTGTTTACACCCTTAGGCACACTTACTGCACTGCCATCGGAACCCATTGCCACAGTCTTCTTTACTGCTCGTTCAGATGGTGGGGATGAAGTGATAGCCGCTCTCTTCTTTGAAACAGAAGAACTATTGCACTGAGCAATGCATGCATCAAGCTGAAACAAAGTACCTCTCCTAGTACCTTTAGCGAGCACCATAGAACCTCTTATCATCTTGCACCCATCTTTCGAAAAAACAACTTGCACACCTACATCATTCAACATACTTACAGATAATAGGTTTCGTGCCAAACCCGGAATGTGCATAACTCCATTGATTCCCTTTACTCGTCCATCGGGAAATCTGATAGTGACCCTTCCGCGTCCAACTATCTTTAGGTGAGAATCATCACCCAAGTACACCTTTCCACCATCAAACTCTTCATATTTTGAGAACCAGTTTCGATGAGAGGTCATGTGAAAAGAAGCACCCGAGTCTACTAACTACACATCATCAGATGCATGGGCTGCCAAAGCTGCAATAAAAGCATCTCCATCTTCTTGAGATTTTTCAGAAGCTGAATCTGAGCCTTTCTTCTTCTTCTTCGGTTCTTTGCAGTCCCTCCGGAAGTGCCCAGATTTATCATAGTTCCAACATTTCGCCTTGGACTTTCCAGGAGTCTTAGAACTCCCACGGGATTTGGATCTGCCCTTCTTTGACTTATTGTCATTCTGCTTTCCTTTGTCGTTGGATCTCCCGCGAACAGCAAGGGCTTCCTTAGACGAATCCGAAGTCTTTCTTCGCATCTCCTTAGACAGCAGCGAAGACACCACATCATCCATACGGAATGTGACTATAGTACTTCCGAGAGCCATCACAAGATGGTCCCACGAATCCGGCAAGGAACAAAGCAGGGTCATACATCGATCCTCCTCCTCAATCTTGGCACCAGATGATGCCAACTATGCAATCAATAAATTGAATGCATTGAGATGATCAGTTACGGATCCACCTTCCTCCATTCTTAAAGAATACAACTTCTTTCTCAGGAACAACTTATTCACCAGAGATTTGGCCTGATACACAGACCCAAGCCGTTTCCACAAAGAATTCGCAGTAGTCTCATCAAGAACATTCAGAAGAACGACATCTGCTAGACAGAGTCTGATGAGACCCTTAGCCTTCCGATCCTTGATATCCCAATCCGCTTGAGGTATCGCTACAGGTTTCACATCAAGTGAAGTAGCCTCCCATAGATCGCGGCCTTCAAGCATGTCTTCCATCTTGAGTTTCCACAACTCGAAATTAGTGCCATTAAATTTCTCCACCTCCATTCTACTGTATGAGGAACTTGCCATCTCAATCTGCAACTAAGATTCAGAATGCTCTGCACAAAAAAACTCCCACTCAACTTGAGATTAGCTCAAAAAACCCTACCCAACAACTAGGATCAAAAGTTGATCAGGCTCTGATACCACTTGTAAGGAAACTCAGGTGTAGAAACAACTTCCTACACTAATCTCTTAAGAAAAGTATGGTGCAAATTCGTTTTAAACCCTTACAATTTAAGATTCGTTAATCTACTTAACAATGATATTGCAGCAATATACCATACATACAGAAAATAAAGAATGACACAATGATTTACCCTGGGGAAAACCTTTCGGTAAAAAACCCCAGCACTCCAAAACCTGCACAATGTATTATCTTCAACACAACGGTTACAACACACTTGCAATGCAAGTTCTTTTAGGAGATTTCCAACTCTTGAAGACAAAATGCGGCAGCATGAAAAAAACGTTCCAACAATACACTCACATCACAAATCTTCGCAACCCTAAAAAATGCTTATATCATGCGCTTCCCTTTTAGGGCAACTTCCGAAGATAACTGTATTAGGGTTTTACCCCACTATCGTGGAAGAGTGTACAGTACTCAACTTTATCAATTGCCACATGTCTTCACCTGTCATTGAATCTTCCAGACATAGCTCTTACGTGTCATAGGAATCCGTCATAACCGTTTCAACCATGATCTCCTTACACACAATTCAAGATGCCGACACATTAAGTGGAGTGACACATCAACATGCAAACTAGACATGTACACTCACACTTAATTAAATTATTTGTAAGAAATACATTTTACAAAACAAATAATAAGAATAGAATTATCCAAGGTTGAGACACCTTTGTAGAAACTCAAAAGTGGAAACAAAATTTCTCTTTGGCATCTAATCTCTTAAGGGAAGTATGGTGCAAATTCGTTTTAAACCCTTACAATTTCAGATTCGTTAATCTACTTAACAAAGATATTGCAGCAATATACCATACATACAGAAAATGAAGAATGACACAATGATCCTACACTAATCTCTTAAGGAAAGTATGGTGCAAATTCGTTTTAAACCCTTACAATTTCAGATTGTTAATCTACTTAACAAAGATATTGCAGCAATATACCATACATACAGAAAATGAAGAATGACACAATGATTTACCCTGGGGAAAACCTTTCGGTAAAAAACCCCAGCACTCCAAAACCTGCACAATGTATTATCTTCAACACAACGGTTACAACACACTTGCAATGCAAGTTCTTTCAGGAGATTTCCAACTCTTGAAGACAAAATGCGGCAGCATGAAAAAACGTTCCAACAATACACTCACATCACAAATCTTCGCAACCCTAAAAAATGCGCGCTTACTTCTGGAAGAGTGTACAATACTCAACTTTATCAGTTGCCACATGTCTTCACCTGTCATTGAATCTTCCAGACATAGCTCTTACGTGTCATAGGAATCCGTCATAACCATTTCAGCCATGATCTCCTTACACACAATTCAAGATGCCGACACATTAAGTGGAGTGACACATCAACATGCAAACTAGACATGTACACTCACACTTAATTACATTATTTGCAAGAAATACATTTTACAAAACAAATAATAAGAATAGGAATTATCCAAGGTTGAGACACCTTATTCTAACAAATTTTCTTCGGCTAAAAGGAAGTACTCCACATATGACAAAGAATTATATGCATTGGTCTAAGCTATCAAGTATTGGATAAATTATCTTTTGGGGAAAGAAAAATTTATTCACACTAATCACTTGCCTCTTCAGTTTCTTCAGTCTCAAAACAAAATTGAACAAGCCATACATATGAACTAGGCTTCATATCTACAACAGTTTCACGTGGTCATCAAGTATATGAAAAGAAGGGGAGCACAAACAATGTTGCAGATTGTTTAAGTCGGCCTACTACCTGACATGTTTTAAATGTTGTGTCCACTTCTCATTTGGGATTTTAGACGGTCTTCTCACTATGCTCAAGATCCTAATTTTGGCACCACATACACACGTCTCTAGAATCCTTCAACTTCAAATTTGACACCTTCTCAATATTTCCACATCAAGGATGGGTTATTCTACAAGTTGGATAAAATTTGTGTCCCTCGAGATCATCGAACTTCTCTTCTTGAGGAGGCACATTCTACTCTTTATGGTGGTTGTTTTGGTAATAAAAAAAACTTCATCATTTGCAACGGTTCTTCTATTGGCCCCATATGTAGTGAGATGTTCTACATTTCCATTATGAGAATGGATTTATGTCCACTTGAACGCAACCTCAATTTTATTATCATCACAAAGGAAGAATGACAAAGTGGGATTCAATGCTTTGAATTAATATTTCCATTATTTGAAATCCTTCACCCCCATATTCTCATTTCTTAAGTGAGGTATTTTTGTTATTTCTATATTTTCAAAATGTCTCAATCTCGTCTTTGCCTTCTCTATGAGTTGATCCATATATCCTTGCATTTCCTTGCTCCTCTGGCCATATTATAGGTAGGTGGAATATCTTTTGGGGGATTAGGCTAATGTGTAGATCCTATACATTCCTTGCAATGAATTTATTATAGGAATCTACTTATCTATTATAGCATTCACTTCCTTTTCATCTCTGCAGTTCCTGATGACATTATCACTGTAGTAAACTTGATGTTGATATGCTGACCCTTTTATGCTTATTTTTATTTGGTTAATAAAACCCTCTAAATCAAAGGCTCTTGTTATTTCTTGAGCCATCTTATTTTTCTTTGATACCAGGTATATTTTATCCAATCTGGGTGTGTGCAAGAAGTTTAGTCCACTTTTTGGGCAAAAAGTGGAAGTTTTTTCCTTGATTTTCAAAAAAAATCTGATTTGACCTAAAAGTTTGAAAAACTTAGAGAATAAATATTTTTAAAAATTAGTAATATAAAATGTAGTACTCTGAGCCTAGTTTCCAATTATGTAATTTATTTTAATAGCTAGACAATACAAATTGATTTTGAATAGGCACGTCTAAAAACCACTGATTAAAAGTCACTTTTGTTTACCATACCATACACGTGTATGCCATCCATATTTTGACCTAAATAATTGAATTTTTCTAAATCTTTTTGGGAAAAGATTTGTAACACAATGAAGAATATGGATGATATTTTTCATAATTTCCTTTTGAATTTTTTTTGTTAGTTTTTATTGGCCATATTTTTTGTTTTAAAAAATCCTCGTGTACATCAAGCATAAGATGACCTAAACTTATCATTTTTTGAATTTTTTTCAAATTGTAAATAATTTTCTAAAGAATGTGGATGTATAATTCAGTTTTTTTTAAATTATTTTAATAAAAAGTTATTGAAATACTAAAAAACCTTGATATTTCAAGTTAATGGACCAGTTTCAAAAATATTATTTGAAAAATAGAACAAATAATCTAATTGTAAAAAATTACATAATTGGAATCTACAGAATCTCATCTATAATGGATTTTAATTTCATCAAAAAGTTCTACAAAAAACATCTTCATACATATGTCCAAAGTCACTCTTTTCTACTAACACTGACATGACCTTACAGTTGCAGGTCAAAGCAAGTCCAAATCTAAGATTACACTCCATAAGCCTTCTTTCTTACTTAAAACCCATAGAAAAATTAGGCTAAAAATTGATGTTTTTAGAAACATGATCTCGTTCTAAAACGAGATCCCATTTTAGAACAAGATCTCATTTCTCCAAAACGGGATCCCATTTCTAAAACATGGGATCCCATTTTTGGCTTGGGATCTCAAAGAGAAACAGGATCCCAATTGCTAAATAATGGGATCCCATTTCATTTTGCCTGATTTTGGGTTTTTTCTAAGTTTCAAACTTCCACTAGAAGTTGACTCATCTTCTTGCATATACACATACTTATCTATTTATAATGAAGTTTGAAAAACTGTGGTATAAGGGAAAAAGGAATATTTCTTCTATCCCCAATGTGAAACATATAAGTTTCACTTAATTGACATATGATTTCTAAAATTTCTATTTTATAAGGCACAAACCTTGGAAAAATGTGTGCTCGAATAGGATACTCATACACAATAAAAAGTGTGCAATTTTCATGGAGATAATAATCTCCCTAATTATGTTACACACCTAGCTCTAGCCTTGTGTCCTTTGGCCTCAAGAAATCAAAAAATTATTTTTACAATCTTATTTCTCTAACTCCGAAAAGTGAAAACACCTTTCTGACAAAATATTTCTCGAAGAAAATAAAATTTGCACACTCAAAATGTGTATCTAAAATGTGAGTCCAACATTGGACTGGGATAGGGTTTTCATTTTCATCATCTACATTTATTTGCAATGTAAGGCCCCATTCTTTATTTTTTGTATATAGGAACATGTGGCAGAGAAATGAATACTATCAAAAATTGATCATCTTTGTTGGGAATAGGTGCCTCAACTTTTGGCTTGAACCTCTGAAAAGTCTTGGAAAATTTATCACCATTCTCAGCCTTAGCGCTCTAGTGCTGAGACTCTTTCATAGAGGCGCGGTTTGGCAGTTTACAACTTTACCACAGGCCTTTGTCAGTCTGTCTATGGTTGGGCAGTGTCAGCACCATACCATGGGGTCTCCTTCCTAGGATGGTGATAGCGTGGTTGACAGGCACAATCAATGCAAAGCGCTACCTCCCTACCACGTAGGTTTTTCGTTGGTGGCGCAGTGGGAGTGGTGGTCGGCGATAGTTAAGAAAAGGTTGCTTACCGCCTCACCATGATGGCCTTTCAGCCATATCAAGGTGGTGTGGTAAGTCATAGCGGTCAGATATAATGGTTACCTCCTTGCCGCGGAGGTCTTGCGGTCGAGGCCTGGTAGCATGACAAGACTCGACGGTTGGCACAAGCAGTTACCGACAGACCGTGGGAGGATTTTCTTAGCCTCATGGTTGGGCAGTGGCACCACCATACCATGGAAGGTTGATCCAAGATCGGTGGTGACACGGTGTTAAGCAACGGGTTGGAAGACAAGCCATTGCCTCAGTATCACGACAGTGTTAGAAGGGACTTGTCATTGGGCGTTGGGACCCCATACCATGGGAGGTCTCACATGGCTCGACGGTGGCATGGTGAAGGTTGCTAACGGGTTGACAAGGGCTTACTGCCATACTGTGGTGGCTGCTTTGACTCGGTGAGGTAGTGCGGTAAGAGATGTTTATCACTTGGGTTGACCATTCTAACTTGACTGGAAGCGAAAAACAAGTAGAGAGGCGACGCGTGGCAAGTTATCAACATTTGTTTGGTCAAAGTCTAGAGCATTGAAATCAATAATTGCAAGATGTGTTTTGGCTAATGACAAAATCCAATTAAGGCAAGGGAGTTAATGCCTGGGCGACCCGATATGTGATTGCAGGGAAGATTGGTCAGAAGATTGGATTGCTTTATTGGGTGATCACTGCATCATTAAAACCTTCGATTGGTTGGAATGTTTAATGTGATGTAAGACTTGTATAGTTGATTACATTGATATAAGTCAATGAAGGGTGACAGTGAAGTTAAGAGATAGAGATAGAGAAGTTAGTTGTATTTATTGTATACTGTAAGAAGTATTGTAATAGTGAGTGCATGAAAACTTAAGTTTGTTGTTGTGAGCTAACTATGAGAGAGTGAGGATTATGAGCTTTGTATGTAATTTATTTTACTTTAATACAAAGTGTCTCACTTGGTGTGGTGGGGTTTTTCCCGAAAGGGTTTTCCCATGTAAATCTGGTGTTATCTGTGATTGTTTGTTTTCTATTTTCCTTTATACTATGTATGTGTTCATCTCAATTGTTTTAAGAAGCTTTAAAATTGGTCTTTGCACTCCTCCTCTATTGTATTAGCATTAGAAAAGCGATTCCGCACCTCTATTTTTCCTTTCAAGTGGTATCAGAGTGTGGCGAGTTGTTTTATCCTTGTTAGTAAGGCTATTTTTTGTGCTAATATTTTTCTAGTGGGAGTTTTGTAAAGTTAGAACTTAGTTTTGTTGAGATGGCGAGTACATCAAGTAGAGTAGAGATCGAAAAATTCAATGGTGGCAACTTTGAGTTATGGAAAATCAAAATGGAAGACTTGCTTGTGGATAGAGACCTCTAGGTTGTTGTGTCTGGAACTATGCCACAAAGTATGAAGTAAGAAGATTGGGACCTTGCAGATAGAAAAGTGAGAGGTGTGATAAGACTTAGTCTGGCTGATTTTGTACTCCTGAATGTCCATGAGGAGAATTTTGTAGCTTCATTATGGAGGAAGCTTGGTGATATTTATGAGGGAAATTCTTTGGTAAATAAGTTATTCTTGAGGAAGAAGATGCATCTACAGCAGACCATCTGAACTCATTTAATATGTGTTGCTCAGTTGGTATCTATGGGTGTAAAGATTGAGGAGGAGGATCATTGCATGGTCCTGTTATTTTCATTACCTGACACTTGGGATCATCTTGTAATGGCTATTGGAAGTATGACCACTACTTTCAAGATGGAAGACGTTGTTGCCTCATTGTTGTCTGAAGAGATGTAGAGGAAGTCTTCAGAGATGGACAAAGAGGCCCTTTCTCTTTGAGGTAGATCAAAGGAGAAAGGCAAGAAGAAGGACAAGAAGTCCAAATCTAAATCTGTAGGGAGATCAAAGTATCCTAGTAAAAATTCCAAGGTGAAATGCTAGAACTGTGGGCAGTCTAGTCATATTTGAAAGGATTGTAAGGAGAAGAAGAAGGAGAATAATAAAGCTTTAGACAATGAATCTTCTCAGAGTGATGTCTAGCTGGTTGACTCAGTTGCATCCTTTCACATGACATCTCATAGAGAATGGTTCACTAAGTATGAGAAGTATGATGGTGGAAAGGTTTACCTGGTGAGTGATTCAAAATTAGAGATTGTTGGTCGTGGAAGAGTTAAAATATAGTAACCTAATGGTAGAATCAAAGGGATTGGTGGGCAGGTGCATGGAAATGGGTAGCAATTCCATGGACACCCCGTAAAAGAATATTTGGAAAACCATAACGTGAGCACGTTATAATGTGCTCGCGTTATTGATTGTTAAAAGCAAAAAAATAAATCCAAATCTCACATTAGGATTTCGACTAGTTTTTTTTTGCAGCCATGGCCAAAACCACCACAATTTCGTGCTTGCGTTCTAGGAGGAGAATTTCAACAAATTTCTTCACCATCAATCGCTATTTATTCGCAACAATGGTGCCACAATGAGGAGGAGCTATGAGAGGTAAGGATTCTATGGTTTTTGTTTTGAACTAGTTAGTTTTAGGTTGAATTTGATATCTATTTGTTTGAATTTTTAGGAGATGCAAATCAACCTGCTAACCCTCTAAATCCTCAATAGGAAGACCAACCAAATCCTCCAGATCAAAATCAACCACAACATCAACCCCCTCCTAGCACTCAACAAAATTTAATGAGTGAAATTGAGAACAACAAAAATAGAATTGAGGATTTAATCAACAGGTTGAGTGATCCAAATGGTTCAACCACAGAAATAATGACCCTAGAAAATTCATTAAAAGATATGTTAAAAAATGTAGATTCAATTAGCATTCAAATAACTAGATGGAAAGATAGGAGGCAGGCGGCTAGGGATTATTATGCCAATAAACTATCATACAAGGATGTGAAGGATTTGAAAATTACAAAAGGTGATTTGTGTTCATTATTCACCAACCCACGCACAAATCAAAATCTTACCCTCAATGTGAAGAGGTTTCCTATCCATTGGTGCCACCACCAACAGATTAGGGACTAGTTTTATGATAGGTGGTACATGGTCTTCGATTACCCACCATGCAAAAATTGTGAGGTCCCACAATATTTCCTTAGGAAACTATATAGTGAGTTCATATTGAACAAAATCCCAAATTATTTTGATATGAGGGATTTCTAGGGGAGAGGTGGGGGGTCAGCTCAGGATAGACCTGGTGCATAGTCAAATCCTATGCAGCAAGGTAGACGAGCTCTCACTAGGCCACCTCGTTAGCTCGTTGTTATTCCTTCCATCGTGAAAGAAAGTGTTGATGTAGAGACATTGTAGGCAATCAACACTTTAACCCAGAGTGTTATCCATCATACTAGCCCTATTCTACAATGCCATCTAGGGGAGTCTTTAAGTGGTGGCCTTTGAACACATGTGTGTCAATCTTGCGGGGCTACTTTTTCATATGACCCCACTGACACTCAGGAGATTGGTACACAGGATCCATTTGTAGCTATGGAGATGGAGAGGGCAGCTAAAATTTTGTATGAGGCATATGGCATTGATTGTTAGGTAAAAGTTAGTGCATGTGTTCATTGAATTTAATAAATAAATCAAATTATTTAATCCTTATGTTCTTCTCATTTGATTTAATAAATCAAACTGATTTAATCAAATGTCAAATCCCTAAAATCCCCTAAGTTAATTAATCTAAATTAATTAACTTCTAATCATAATTACCATTCTCTAGCTTTTGACTCAACTAGAGTCAAATCTAAACTCCTAACTAACCCACCCACTTGCACCAATAAATCAATTTATTTGATTTATTAAAAAGACTTATTTTCCTCAATAACTCTCATCTTTGACTTTTTTGGACAAAGATTATTCCCCCCAAAACCCTCAACAACATGCATTTATTGACATTTTTCAAATTTGAATGGGCACATTGGCCAAAACTTGCACAAGCTTTGACCAATCCCATTATGACAAGTGTCTCTATCCTATTGGATGGGATTTAGTCCCACATTGCCTAATTTTGGCCTCTCTTCTATCAACTTCTCCTATAAATGCAAGCCATTTTCTCTCATTTCAACAGCCACATTTGAAAGCATCTACACTATAGGCAACTTGAGTTCAAGCATCTCATTGTCTATCATATCACTAAGCTTATCAAGGATTGGGAAAGGGCTCTCTCACATTTTCATGGAGGGCACCAATCCACCATAGAATAGGTTGTATTTCATTTTCTCCATTGCATGTTTGTTTTAGTTTTATCATTTAGTTTGGAGTCAATGATGTATGTTATTCTATGAGGATGGCTAAATCTATACAAACAATGTGTCAGATTTTAGCATCCTACATGTAGATCTAGATATTTTATCTAATTTTCAAGTAATACATGCACTAGATATAAATTCTTATCTCTAAAATCAAATTTCATAAATATATAATTTATCACATGGTTAAAGGTGATAAATTTAAATATTCCTTAAATAGTTTAGATTATATTCATAATAAATTAAGAGCTCATGTAATTTTAACTATTTACCAATTCTAGAAAATATTTGAACAATTATATGAAATGTATAATCTATAAAATTGGAATGAGATTTTTAAAATGCTACTAATAAGTTAACTGAAAATCATACAACTATACAACATGATGAAACATATATGTGTGCACATGTATATCCAATTATTTAGCTTATCAATTTTTACGTGAAGACCAAAAATTGATATTTACATAGTCTCTTGATAAAATAATTTTTCAGTGACAATCGCATGGTAGACCGACTTGATGAGAACCTGCAAAAATAATTAATGTAAACTATAAGTAGTTCTATAATTTTTTTGATTCATTTAAGTAAATATATAGTAAAAGTTACAAAATTGGATCTTATAAATTTCATAAAAATTCAAATGATGTTTTCCATAGGATGGATGAATGGGATGCATGTCATGAACCCTAAGGTATGGCTTAATGGGTCCTATGAGAATGGCTTAAGGGGAATTATGCGAGTGACTTAAGGGATGCAAGATTGTGGAATAAGGGTACATGTAAGAGGATATGACTTAAGGGTCCTCCTTAACCCTAAACCCTAAACCACATGTCTTAAGGAGATCAACGCTAAACCATTAATCCATATAAATTTGTTATTCTAAGCATCACATGAACCCTAGAAACCCTAAACCCTAAACCACGTGACCTAAATCCTAGGAGATCAACCCTAAACCATTAATCCATATAAATTTGTTATTCTAAGCATCACATGAACCCTAGAAACCCTAAACCCTAAACCACGTGACCTAAACCCTAGGAGATCAACCCTAAACCATTAATCCATATAAATTTGTTATTCTAAGCATCACATGAACCCTAGAAACCCTAAACCCTAAACCACGTGACCTAAATCCTAGGAGATCAACCCTAAACCATTAATCCATATAAATTTGTTATTCTAAGCATCACATGAACCCTAGAAACCCTAAACCCTAAACCACGTGACCTAAATCCTAGGAGATCAACCCTAAACCATTAATCCATATAAATTTGTTATTCTAAGCATCTCATGAACCCTAGAAACCCTAAACCCTAAACCATGTGACCTAAGGGGATGGCTTAAGGGGATGTCTTAAGGGGTGTTGAGAGAGTGACTTAAGGGGATAAAGAGGATGGATTAAGCAAGGAATGGATTAAGGGGTCCTAATAGAATGAATTAAGGGGAATTAATAGAGAGACTTAAAGGGGATGCAAGCGGATGGATTAATGGCACATACGAGGATGGCTTAAGGGGATATGAAATAAATTATAAACTTTTTATAAAATGACAATGAGTTAAATTTAGTTTTATATTTATACTCTCAACTAAATGTATCTACAACTATATATAGTTACCTGTCTCTAGATTCGAATTCCATTGTAATAAGAGTGCATCTCCTCTCTTTTTTGTAAAACATCTAGTATCAAGGGAGACCTGAAACAAAAAATGATATAAAACTTTAATAAGGAAATGAATTTAAAGACAAATATATATATCAATTAAATATATACATACAACTAGATATACTTACCAATATTTATTTACTCTGTTGTACCATCCACATCCTCTCTTTTTTGTAATGCATCTATGATTGTCTCATGATCATCCATTGAAAGTGTCCATAAAACTTTATTAGCAGGCCTCCCGTGATATCTAACTAGTTTTATATTGGTTGCCAAAATCAAATGTGAATAATGTATAATCTTCTTGTGTCTTTCATAATCTTCAAATGCAGGCAAGCCATTCTTTCTTATCAAATATTTTCGAAGCCAGGTGCCAACAACAACGACTGAACCAGTTGGATACTCAAAGTTATCATCATCCACTCTAGGATGTACCAACTTATATTTTCTCTCAACACATCTAGCCAACCAGTACTCTGTCTCCTCTTCATTCCCCTCGGGTGCAACAACAGCATACACATGTCCTACAAAAATAGATAAAAATTCAATAAAGAGCATGACTTATATTTAATTCATGTATATAAACATGCATACATATAAAATTCATCTCAATAAATAATGTACCTTCTTGTACAAGATCAGAAACACGGTCATAATCATCTGATGCGAATGCTTGATTATCTTCAATTATTGTTCCATGTTGAACATGTGTCGATGTAGGTGTTAAGGCTCTTTGTTGCCATTGTTCAACCCATTCCATATTTTCACAAGCCTCCCAATCACCTGCAATACAAAATTGACAAAAGCATGCCAACTCCCTTGTCCATATTGTCCATGTGTTTGCATTCGAACTCTTAAATGAATGCCATTTTGCAGATCCATTAATTGTTTCACAATCTTGTCGAGAACAAATATCATTTTCTTCAACTAACCAAAAGAAGCGGTGAATTATTGAGCTCTCACTTACTCTTGTAGATAATTTGGTATTGCACCAATCTACAATTGCACGTGCATCTCTAAATTTTGCAACATCCTCAAATTTTAGTTGCTCTCTAGCAAGAGCTCTTTTCACACATGCACCTGTTCCATCGTGTTCTCCCTTACCATGACTGGCTTCAAAAAAACTCCATATGTGCTAGATATTATTTTCCTTATGAACTCTACATAACCAATAAAACATCCTAGCATTTTTTAATTGACCCATGCAATTATCTAACCATATGAGATGTTCTAGCAATTGAATTCCTCTCTCTTTTAAATTTTTGTAAAATATATCAAAACAATATTGAACAAACTCAGATGAATGTAATCGATTATCACTTACATAAAAATGGTACTCTCTCAAAAAATTTCTATTATCTTCTCTACTATCATCTGCATGTCTATAAACAATATGAACAAAAATAGATACTTGCACTAAATTATAATACTATGATTGAATTTCTTCTTGTGGAGCAAGAGTATAATTTTCAGCAAAATCAACAACCGACAATATAGTTCAATTGGGAATGTGTTTTTACATAAACAAAATTGATTATCAAGCCAATGAGCATACTGAGAGTGTTGAACATATTTAGGTACAATCTTATCTTTAAATTCTTTAATAAATGCATGCACAGTATTTTTTTCCATAATTAGCTCACAATGTTTTCTAGTTTTTCCATCTTTTAAAGAATACTCAACATTTTTGAATCTTTTTACATCTACTAATTGTTGTCCAAATTCATTTAAACTACTTTCATGCATACATTCACCTAATAATGAAAAGTTAGCACATCTATCACATTCTCTAGAAATACATGATTTTAAATAAAATAAGTTTCCGTTAGAGGGTTCGCAAAACAAACCTGATATAAAATCTTTGATTCTTTTAGGTGGCATATTAATACCACAAATGTCCTGCATAATTTGGTTAACATGCAAAGTGCATCGTATATATCGAAAACTATCATAATAATAACGAAATTGTACATGAGTCTTACAACAACAAGAGATTCATTGCTTATTAATTCTGACATACCAAGGTTTACACTTTTCGAGTGATCTTTGACTTATTCTAATATTCAATAATAAGATTGAAGCATCTAAATGTTTTTTATATAATTTAGTTTGAGTCATATCTAAGAGATGCTTTGGATGAGGTACACGAATTTTGGAACCCACCCTTAATTTTAAGACATCTCTAATGTTAGGTGATACTCTTGTATTATCATGCCAAAATTTATCTATTAAATATTTAATTTCATTAGTTAATTTCATGTCTGATCTTGGGAGTCTACCATTAGAACTCCAACGTTGATTAATTGGATCATTTTAAATATTTTCTCTTCTTTTAGCAGCTCTAATCAAATTTTTGGGATTTACTTATATACATTTACTAATCCTACTTAACATTCTTTTATTTGAAGTTGCTTTATCAACTAAAGCAGTTGTTATTGCACGACGAGCCTCATTTTTTCCTTTAGATCAACTTTTCTTACCTATAAAATCAATAGCATTAGCAACACTAGAAATGACTTGTTCTACTGAATCATCTTTCTTTTTTGGTTTTACAAAAATACCTAATTTTTTCATCACTTTTCTCATTTTCCACATTCTCATCAATTGCACCATGAGTTGACATTGGAATCCTAATTTCTTTCTATAAAACAATATTTAATATATTTTATTTCCATAAGTTCTAATTTGTCTCCAAGAAACTTTACCATGAAGGTTATCTAACACATCTTTTTCAATTGTTAAAAAAACATTTTCATCTTCATCCATATGTAATGCCTCGCCAAGTAACCCTAAAGGAAGTTGCAATTAACGTCTTAAGCGAACTAATTATTTTTTTATAAAGTGCATTTAACATACACATTCACTTACTAATTAACAACAACCTCTAAGGCTACAAGGTTAGGATTACTTAAACCCACACATACATATTACATACCACCATAGCCTTATGAACTTTATGAAATAAACTTCATACATCATAAGAATACCACATAACATAATAAGATAATCAACCAAGGTATAAACTCATAATCATTATCTTAATCCAATAGTTACATCACTCATTCCCAGAATGAGAAAATAGTACTCAAGGTTACAATTATAGAATTCCACCTCATAAACATAAGAGGGATAAAATAACTTATACAAGTTAAAATATTACAATGCAAAAAATTACAACAAGAACCGTGAGTTGTCCACCTGGATGTCTCGCCACCAAGTACTGAAGATAGATGGGAACCCAACAGTTTTGGTGCATGTTCCACCCAACCAAAGTGGTACCCGAAGGCCCACTCCCCATGCTAGGAGATAGTAACCAAGTAAGATGGACAAATATTTACAACCACTAACCAAAGACAGACTCATACTGACCCATGCTGAAATAACCAAACAAATGAACTAAACAAGAACATCTCAAATATAATACAAATACAAATCAAGTACAACATTCACATCGACATAGGTCACATTGCTTCCAGACATATAATAGATCAAGTATGTTCATAGAACCATACATATAAAATAATTAACAACAGTTGTCATAGATAGAGTGTCATCGCAAGGTTTGTCATGAGATTTCCTCTGGGCATTCTCCATAGGCTCCGGTACAAGTAATCCTGGTGGCCTCAACCGAATCCCAACACTCATACTCACTCATGCAGAATCAACTATCTCTCGTACGGATAAGATAGTTGATCTTGCCATTCCAAGCCTTCCCACTCATCCCAAGTCTAAACAAGCCCTTGTGTCTATGAGTGAGGTAAAATTATCTTGATTAGTGAGAAGTTAGTCCTAATCTATTAAGTACATTACTTTAATTATCACTTGTTTAAATCACTCCTGAAGGTTATCCATTTTACCTCTTTGGGCTCTGGCGCCTAATAGAAGCCACTCTTCTATTCGACAACACACACCCAAACAATCCACCAAGGGAACCACAAGTGCATACCAACTAGGCATCATAATCCACTCCAACACAAGGAGGATACAAACAATAGAACTCACTCCAAACATCTTGGAGGCAACAACCATATAGTCCACTCCTTTCACAAGAGGCAACAAGATGAAACCACATAACAAGGTCACTCCATACAAGGAGACACGGATCCCATAATCTGCTCCTAAACCAAGGAGGTGCAAACATCCCCGTTCATGAAAACCGGGTAAAACTGAAAAGACGCCATGCACTACCCAAGGGAAAACAACTGGATGGCATAAAGATTCAACAACCCTTATCCTCTAAGTTCTTCTGGAAGACTTATAATTTAGGACTAACACTAAATCCCAAAACCCACAATGCAACTTGACGACATAGCAACAAAAGCATTCAAGTCATTAATCAAATCTAATATTTGGATTTCCTAAATCCATATTCATTCAATAGGTAGTGTTGACAAAGTCAAAGACACGATAACTAGATCATCTAAAATAATCATAACCCCTATTTCCTTTTTCATTATTGGAAATCTAAAACAATTAAACTTACTTCCCTTTACTGATTACAGAGAATTAAATCTTTTAACATAATCATGAGGAAGATACTACTTTTGGATATACTAAATCCATATCTCAATTCATTAAGTAATTCATTATATCGATAAAACTGAATTAAGAATTCATCTTTTCAGATAGGGGAGAAATTACACTACTATTTAATTATCTAATTGCTCTTAACAAAATAAGTATTTTCAACTATAACTCAAAACATTTCGCTTTAAATTAAATAACCAATTGCCCTTGCAAATTAAATCATTATAAAATTAATCAAATTAACATTTGGTCTCTTCCATAACTTATTGTGTTAAAATAAGATCAATATTTGGACTATAACCCAATATCATATATATATTTTTCAATTAAATCAAATTAATAATTGGACCTTTTACACATGAATTTAAATTCCACAATTAAATTTTAAATTATGCATTCTTTAAATCAAATATTTAACTCCTTCAATTAAACTTTAACATGCCATTTTAAAATAAACAATAATTTTCCCATATGTTTATAATTTTAATTCCACTAATCTAATATACAAATTTTATTTAAAATAATATAAATAAATATAATACTTTAATATTATAAATTATAATATAAAATATTATTAAATAATATTTTAATATTATAATAACAATACATAAAATATTAATATTTATAAATATCAATTTATTATTATTTTATTTTCAGAGCAGCCATGGGAAAATAACTTAACAGCAGTCTCATGTTTCAAGCATAACTCAAAAACTACAATCTGGGTATTTGCGATTTTTGACAGGGATAAGAAAATTTCAAAATGCAAAAACCCTTTAAATTTCCTGACAACTCAATTTGTGAAAGTGAAGTTATAGGCGACGCAACCAGACCATTTTACCATGAAAATATAACTATCTTGCAGATTTTAAAATCTGATTTTTAATAATAAACAGAGGGTTTCATTTTCTAAAAACATTCTAAATGGATTGTTCAATCTCTATGTTTGATTTCAATAACAACATAATCAATTTTCCCAAATAATTTAAATTCAACTGAGGTTTTCACAATTTTCACTCAAGAATTTTCACAAGCAAAGGTTGTAAATTTATTTAATTCTTTTCTTCTAATATCAAATTTATTTTCTAAAACAGATTTAACAAACAAATCTTTAATCACTACTATTTTCAAAAAAATAATCAAGAACAATAAAACACAAAGAGGAAAACCTGGTACAAGAAGCTACAGGAATAGATGAATTTCTGATGCAAGCCTCCTCCAAAGATTTCCTGAATTTTCTTCAATCCTCCAATGAATCCAATCCAAAACCCAACAAATACAAACAATCTTTCCTTCAATCAATTCTACAATCAAACTTTCTTCAAACCTTTCTTGTGCAATTTTCCAAAATTTCTTCTCTGCTGTAAAAATGTATTTTTCCTAAAAGATTTTTTGCCCTAAAATTAAAACATATATTCTTATAAATCAAAAATACCTAATTCAACCCTAATTCACATTACATGCAAATTAGATATTTCAATTTCAATTTCAATTTCAATATTTACAACCCTGATTCATATTACATGCAAATTAGATATTTCAATTTCAATTTCAATTTCAATTTAACTTTTTGAAAATCCACTTTCAATTTAAAATACAATTTCAAATAATAAATTAATTTCCAAAGATGCAACTAATTTATCAAATAAACATTTAATTACAATTTCTAATTTAATTCCCACATGTTGAAATTAAATTCCAAAATTAATTTTAATTCTTTTATTTCCTTTCATTCTCTTGCATCACGTTTAATTAATTAATTTAATTATTTAATAACTAAATTCAACCCCCTTGAATTAAATTTAATTAATTAAATAATTTAAATATAATTAATTAATTTAAATATAAAATTTTATCCACAATACATTATTTAAATTAAATAACCATCACATGATTTAAATGCAATTATTCTAAATATCTATTTCCAAATCAAGAATCCTTCAGAATTAAATAACATTAAAGTAAGACAGACAATGACTCGACACATACAACTGATGAAACACTAAGGCTAGGGTGTAAACTTGACACATGTTACCTAGCTACTATCTCCCGTTCAACTTAACCGTTGGATTGACACGCTCGAACCTGTGAAACCAGGTGGAGTCGATGTCATGTACCTACAATCCTGCAACCAAGTAAACACCATCATACAATATATCCAGCATATAATACACACCGTGAAGGAGAAATTACGGATTCGCAGGGCACTCGCAAGTGAGTGATGCGAACTCGTCTTCTTCACCAATACACTCATCGAAATTGACACTTCCATCATAATCCAATAATCTCATAATAACATCTCATGTTAATTTTACATCATTAATCCATTAAAGCATGAGAAACACTAATTAGGTCAACACATCACACAATAATAGTTGTCACTCAATAGTAGCGATCAAAATATCATAACAAAATGTATCTAGAAGCAAGGTAACTACAACCAAACATAGCATAAAGAAAATCGAACAAGAAGCAAAACGGAGGGGTATTACACCATACAAGGGGTTTCATTTTCATTCACACAAGGGGTTCCATTTTCATTTTCAAATGTAAAAAGGATTTCATTCTCATTTTCATCAATATGAGGGATTTGATTAGCATTTGCATTCTCATACGATATATTTTCATCATTTTTTTGTTTTTGCATTCTTTCAACCCTATAATTATTGATATCATCAATGGTGTATCCAGCTTCATCTAAATAAGCAAAATCAATATTATCAAGACTTGGGTTTGAAAGAATACCTGGAGAGATTGTTTGAATAGGTACATTCTCCATATCATTGGGAGGTGGATTTGAAGACATACCCGAAGTTGTTTGCATATGTACTGTTTCCATATCATTCAAAGTTGTAGTTGAAGACATAGTTGAGTTTCTCTCCATAATTGTATTTTCTTCTATATTCACCATCTCCACATTTGCATCATTTACATTCATTTCATCATTCATGACTTTCTCTTCAACATTCATTGAAGTAGATGCTTCCAAATTTTTCATTTGACGAATTCTTTCTCTTCTATCCTTTTGTCTTTTTGCCTCCATATCTTTATTTCCTTGAATTTCTTCGGGTGTCATTGACATTCTACACTTTTTTCTTTGTCTTTGTTTTGATCCCATGGTTATAAAACCCTTTTTGATGGAAAAACAAATGATTTACTTGTACGCAATTTTCAAATTTGTATCTCCTTCAAATATTCAAATAACACTTTGTACTATGAAGATCCTTTCTTCTTTGAACTTTGAAGTACATAAAAATATCATGAATACATCCAAAAACTCTTTTTTTTTAATCTTGTAAATTATTCTTGTACTTGATTCCCTTCAGAAAATTCAACGTGCACTTGACTTTTCAACCAATTTGCAATAGAATATGCCTTGCAGAAGACAAATTTGTAATAAAAAATGCAGAAAATTGAGCTTGCGGGCCATACTACAGAAAAAGAATGTTGCTGGAAAAATGTATTGTATCAGAAAATGTCAAATCAAGATAAACGGATATATCAGAAACATGTACGCGTTACCTTTACCCAATGGTAAAAACATAACGTGTACGCATTATGAAACGCGTATGCGTTTTGTTTCAATAACGCGTATGCGTTATTAAAAAAATAAATTCCCAACCCACCTGCAGACTTGGTTTTAGGTTCGGGAAAGCTTTGGCAATCTGAGCCTTAGCCTTTGACCTACAACTAAAAAACTAAGGCAGATTAAAGAAGAATGTTCAACTTTGACAAAATGGTTGATGAATTTTTTTTTTGAATCAATATATAAAATTAAAACCCATTACAGAACAAGATGTCTAGTTTTTAAATATATAATTTTTATTAAGATTGGATTATATTTTTTATTTTTTAATTAATTTCAAAGCAAACTAGTCATTAAACTTGAAATATCAGACTTTTTTTGTTTTTTAATAACTTTTTTTTGGTTAAATTTTTTAGAAAAAAAATTATATGACATCAATCTTTAGACAATTCTTTACACAATGAAAAAAAAAATTCAAAAAAAGTTTAGTTTAGGTCAAACTATGCTGTTCATACACGTTGATTTTTAAAAACAACAATTAAGGCCAATAAAAATTAAATAAAAAAATATATATTCAACAAAAAATTTAAAAAAAAAATTCCTCATCAATCTTCATGTTGTTAGCTCTCTTTCTCCAAAATGAATTAGTAAAATACTTTTATTTGATTCAAAAAGTGTTGTCCGTACACATGCATGGTATGGTAAAAAAACAGGGACTTTTAAAAAGTGGTTTTTATAGATCTTTATCAAAATTTAGTTTCTACAATCTGGGTATTTGAATAATTTACATATTTATAAACTAGATTCAAATCTCTAAATTTCATATTACAGACTTTTTTAAAAATTCATTGTGTAAGTGCCTCAAATTTTCAGCCCAAGTGTGACAAATTCTAAAAAACAGCAAAAACACTTCCACTTTTTGAGCTTTTTGTGGACCCAACTTCTTGCATCAGCCCTCTGAGCGATTCCATGTGTTTCAGTGCAAAAGAGGACCATGCCTAGTGTAAACATACCTATTTGGATGTGTTGGAACAATCCGCTTGGTCACACAAGTTGCAGAACAAAAGTTGCACCACTTTGCAACTTTGCACTGCTTGCATTTGATACTTTTTCCATCAAGTGAAAATCCGCCACCACGGGAAAACCACTCCGAGATAGCCAAATCCGAGAGAATTTTTTGTAGAGGGGCTCAACGTGATCCTATAGGATTAGATGAGAAGTTTCTAAGTGTCACAGTATCCGAGTAATAGTATGCTGAAGTTTGCAGCCATTTTGCACTTTGGACCCTTAAAGGATCGATCCGGTGGAACGTAGCTCAGAACAATTCCACGTGTTTCGGTGCAAAAAAAGACCATGCCTAGCATAAACATACCTATTCAGATGCATTGGAACAATTAGTTTGGTCATACGAGTTGCAGAGTGAAAGTTCCACCACTTTGCAACTTTGCATAGCTTGAATTTGACACTTTTTCTATCAAGTGAAAATCCACCGCCACGAGAAAACCACTCCGAGATAGCCAAAACCGAGAGAGGTTTTTATAAAGAGGTCCAACATGATCCTATAGGATCAGAATAAAAAATTTTAAGTGTCATGGTATCCAAGTAATATCATGCTGAAGTTTGCAGCCATTTTGCACTTTCGACCCTTAAGGGATTGATCCGATGGAACATAGCTCAGAGCGATTCTACATGTTTCAGTGCAAAAGAGGACTATTCTTTGCATAAACATACCTATTCGGATGTGTTGGAACAGTCCGCTTGGTCACACGAGTTGCAAAAAAAAATTGCAAATTGTTTAAACATGACCTTTATATGACCTTTTTCCACACTGTTTACATTTGAAAATTCAATGTTTGCAAATTTTCCTATTCAAGGCATGTATAGAAAAAGGTGCTACTACACCAAACATGAACTCAAACCTTACAATATTGGAGTATATCTCATTATGTAATTAATTCTTATTACAATGCCTCAGGCACTTTGTTCTCACGGATCTTTTACAATGTCACTCATACATTCGAGATTCTCTTTAAATGGATACATCATAGGTGATCATTATGAGGTTAACTTCAAATGAGTAACTTGAGATTCCCTCGCTAAGCTTCACACGCTCTTTTATAATGGCTTGAAATCAAAATTGAGATTTGTCAAGATCATCAAAATAAGGATGTTGCATTGTTTTTTTGGCTGAGATTCTCTTTGATGGCTCTTAAATCAACATTTTCTGCAATGAAAGATCAATCAATTTTTAGTAGTTTACTTACAAATACGCAAAGTAAAGAAAATGAGAAGCATCCAAAATGGAAAGGAAATAAAAATAGATGGAAGGCACTTACAGATACTGCATGCAGGCATCAAAATAAGGATGTTGCATTGCTTTTCTGGCCAACATTCTCTTGGATGGCTCATATATCTTCATTTTTTGCAAGGGGACACCAATCACTGTAAGAGAAGATGATAGCATTGGCATCAAAAAAATTAATGTGCATACAATTATAAATTAATAAGAACCAATGTGCATATACTTACAAATTAATCCAATGAACCATTCGGGTCTTCTCTACTCTTTATTGTGTCAAGTATTGCCTCATGATTAGACTCACAGACCTTCCATAACATCTTGTTCAAGGGTCTACCCCCATATTTGGTCAAATGAACATTGGATGCCATGACAAGGTTTGAGTAATGAAGAGTCTTACGATGTATGTCAAAGTCCTGAAATAGCCAATGTTTAACACTTGAATGTGGGTACCTTCTAAGCCATGTTCCAGTAACCACAACTGAGCTTGTAGGGTATTCGATGTTTTCTCCATCTATAACTGGGGCCTCCAATTTTTTTTTGGTCTCAACACAATGACACAAGTAATATTATGTTACCTCTTCATTGTATTCATCTGCAATAACTGCATAAACATGCCCTGCATTGATATGTGCAAAAAACCTCTTGAAATTTGTCAACATTATGAATACAGTACAAAGTAAGATAATGATATAGAATTTGAACAACAAGAAAGTATATATATCACTTGGTTGAACTAGATCTGATACATGGTCAAAGTCAACTGATGATTCCATCTGTGTCAGTTCCAATGCTGTCAGAGGGCGATACATGTGTGAAGTGGGCTAAAATAACTTGTGAACCATTTTTCAACCCACTCCCCTAACTCACAATCATTCCAAGCTTGCATTGTACATGAAGAACAAAAGCATTACATATTTCATGTACCGATACTCCATGAACCTGCATTTGAGCTAAGGAAAGAGTGTACCTCACTCGATCCTATTAGTGTACAACAGTCTTCATATGGTCTAATGTTAGTATCATCCATCAACCAAAAAAATCTACGAACTAAAGATGTACCTTCATTACCTAGACCCATCAAAGAATTACACCACTCGACAATTGATTTTGCATCTATCAACTTTGCACTATCTTTATAATTTAACTCTTCTCATGCTAATGCTCTTTTCACACATGCTCCTGCACCATCATGCTCCCCCTTTCCATGTCCAACCTCACAAAAGTTCCACATATGTTGAACACCTATAATGACATGCATCCTGCACAACGAGTAGAACATGCGCCATTTCTTGAACTGTGTTGCACAGTTATCAGACCATATTATATGTTGATCGTATTCTATGCCCCTCTGAGGCAAACCATTGTAGAACATTTGGAAGCAACCTTGCACTAACTCTGGAGAATGTGTGCGATCATCACTAATGTAAAAGTGTTACTCCCTCAATACCTTCCTTTTCTCATCTGTACTATCAGATGCATGAATGAATGCTATGTGAACAAATATCAAAACTTGTGTGGAGTTGTAATACTGTGACTACAACTCATGTTGTGGCTGTAGAGTGTAGTTCTCTACAAATTCAACCATGAATACTATGCTTCCAACTGGAAAGGTGTCCTTGCATATCTTGAACTGTGTGTCCAACCATCGGGCTCTATGGGTATGCATTGCATACTCTAACAGTATACTGTCATGAAATGTGGTCATAAATTGGTACACCGGAATCTTCTCAATAACCAAATCACACCTTTTTGCTTGAGACCCATCTTTTGTAGCATATGCCACTGTTTTATACTTCCCGAACTCTACTAGTTTATGTCCCACCTCATCTGTGCTTTCCATATGTTAACATACTGTCATACGTTGGAAGCCACCACAACGCTCGCATGAACCATCCAAGCATGTTGTCCTGTAGAATATCTGGCCATCCTCTATTTCACATTATTTTTTTGATAAGAACTCTCTTGAAGATTTTGGTGGGGCTTCTATGCCACAATCTTGGAAAACATCTTTAGTATGCAAATCTAAACATATAGAACGATAACCATCATAATGGTTATAAAATTCAATATGTAGTCTACAACAACAAGTAGTGCATGTGTGATTTATCTTGACATAAAAAGGTTTAAGCAGTTCAAAAAATATTTGAGAAATACTAATTTGAGAATAATCCTATTCAAAATTTTGACTACCAATTCTCCTTCTTACCACATCCCTTTGATTCGGAGATGGCCTTGTGTTATTCTTCCAATACTCTTCAATTAGTGTTCTCAAGGCTTCAACAACTTCTTTATCTTTTCATGACAGTCTCCCCGAGAATTCCCATAATTCATTTGTATCATTGCCCTCAATTCTTTTCTGCCTTTGAATGACTCTTGATAAAGTTTTTCTACTAGTTCCTTTTTGTTCACTAGTCTTTTTAATTAGATGAGCTCTCTTTGTTTGACAGCTTACCAAATTCGATGTAATGACACATCAGGTGACATTACTATCCTTTGAGCATGAGGTCTTACCCACACTCTCATAAGCATCCATTAGATTCTTCACAATAGTTTTTTCACTCGATGCATTCGATGTTCTCAACCCAAGAGTCTTCATGATGTTCCTATACTTTACACCCTGCATCATTTCAACAAATAGTTGACATCTTGCAGTCTCACTTAGCCTTTCAAAGAATTGTTTCCAAATCTTATTAGCATATCTTCTACAAGTGCATGTTGAAATATTACCTTCCATGTGCTGCAAAATCTCATCATCAATATTAATCAAATACTTTTGCTTTCTATGCAAAATTCTTGGTGGTGTTCTCCTAGGTACATACATCTCAACATTAGGAATTTCATCAATATTTAATTGAGGTGGGATAGATTGCATACCTTCGATCGAGGTTGGAGAAGAAGACATGCCTTGAGGTTCACATGGGGATGATGGCATACCTTCTTCGTCAATTTCAAGTGATGATGTACTCTCAACTTGAGATGTGTTGGATGGTGTCCAACAATATTCACTTGTGGTACATGGTGTCCCTCCATATTCACTTGCATTATATGGTGTCCATCCATATTCACTTGTGCTAGATGGTGTCCCTCCATATTCGCTTGTGCTTAATGTTGTCCCTTCATATTCACTTGTCATAGAGGGTGTGTCTCCAACTACGGTACCTGAATTTGTCTTATGATGATTCTTTCGCATTTGTGCTTGTTGTGCTGCCAATTCTTGTTCTCTTTTTGATGGTTGAGGTTCCTCTACAATCGATTTGTTTTCATCAATCGTTTCCAATTTCTTCTTTTCACGATATGCTACCACCTGAACTCTCTCCTTTTCTTTCAAGGTTTCTTTCTCTTCTTCTGTTAGTTTCCTCTTTGTCTTTTTCTTTGGCATGGCAGATAATTTTACCTGTACCATGGTAATGAGATGATTATTAGTTCCTAAAAAATTTATCCATTCAAGTTAATTGAAAAATATATGTCATTGAAGGCTTCATTTAAATAATACTTACAATCATCGTGTACAAAAGTTAACCTAGCATGTAGACAAATGTGTACAAACTATGGAAGCACTAGGTTGGCCAGAGTATATTTCTAAATAAAGTGAATAACCATGATAGTGATTTTGAAAACTAATGAGTGAATGGAATTGTGAGTGTCTGATAAGTTTCTGGTGTAGGAGCTCCTTGACAATCTATGCTTCCATTTGGAAATTTTATTCAATTTTGGGTATCTTCATGTTGTAAGAGGGTCATTAAAGACATTTTCCATGTACCGGTTCTATGAGCTTTCAAAGGTGGTTGTTTGTTAGTTATAGGCATTGGGCAGAGATTTTTGTCATTGCAAAAGGTTTAAAAAACCTCCATTGGATCGAAGGGAGGATTTTTGTTCATTTTGAAATCCATTTTTTTGATAAAAAAATGTTGTTTTCCAGAAATTGACTAATTTTTTTGGACTTTCCTACACTTGTACAGATCTATACAACCTCCCCTTGATATAAATCTAATATAATAATGTAGGCACATGTCTTAACTCTCTAATTCATCAGTTCTGAGGGCTTAACAGTACGTTTGAAGGGAGCAATTGACAATTTTCTCAAACTACTCATTTCAAGCCAGTCAAGGGTTTGAGTAGGATTTAATTATGAAATGACCATCCCACCTACTGCTATGACTTGTTTCTTATTGGGATGGCATGTACATTGTTATATTAGGGTATTTATTGTTTAACATGCCTTGGAATGAAACTAATGACAATAGGATGGGGTTCTTAGGCTGAAACAAGCACTTTTCCATGAGAATTTCAGGAACCAAGGAGTGATTTTGAAAAAGTGTTGAAGGTGTGGTCTATGTAATGAACTTTTGACCTTGGGTAGGGTATTTTGAAGATGTTCGATGCTTTGGAATGGTCTGGGAAGGCCCGGGTATAGGAGTTTCTATAAACCATCCCTCTTTGCATTGAAAAATGGGGGTTTTTGTATTGGAAGACTAGTTTAGCTAGTAAGGTCCTAAGAACTAGAAAATATCTTGTTTTGAGACCTAATTAAATACTTTTTCTGGGTTTGGAAGTCTAGTGAGGATCTAAGGGTAGCTCCTTTGTAAAATTGGCCTACTTGGAGGCCTAAAATAGTGAAAAGGTCAGTTTTCTTAAAGTTTTGCCAAAGGAGTCATGTGATGGGTTAAGGTATGTCTTGCAACTTTGAAATGGGTGCTAGAATCATTCTTTTATTTTCCTAGTATTTTGGAAAGTTTTGGAGTTAAGGGACCAAAACTGGTTTTGCACAGTAACTAGATTCCAAGGGTAAAATCTAGGAAATAGTGTTTATGTTTGTTGTCTAGCTTGGATGAATGTTGGGATTGGTCCATTAGGCCTTTTTAATCTTGTTAGATGCCTCTTGAAGGAAATTTGACATCGTCAATGGTTTTGGGTCCTCTAACTTTGCATCAAAAATGAGTATCACAGTCTGAAGTGTGTGCATGGTTTGGGAGATACATGTGACAGTTTGCAGATGCTTGGCTTCTACTAATGTGGATAGTGAACAAAAGAACTAAGTTTGTGTGTAAGGGAAGACTTCTGAAAGGTTTCATTTTTGTTTTACTAACTCAAACAAATATTTATTAAGCAAACAATGGTTTGGTTGTGTCTTAAGAATTAGAGTTTGTGTTTGTAAACAATGGTGCCATTATGGAAGATTTAAAACAACTTGTGAATGAAATAATCATTGGTTGATGTTTTGAGGAACCTAGTTGATTGTAATCAATTATTTTCAAGATTTTCAAGGTGTTTTGAAGGTCCTTAAAAGGAATTGGAAACTCTTAATGCTAATTTGAGTATACGAATCAAATGTTTTGTGAAGGGAAATATAGTTGAATAAGTGTGTCAAGAAAGGTATTGATTTCTTCCTTTGTACAACATCAGTTTGTGCAGAGGTATTGGAAGGTGTTTGGACCCTTCAGAGGAATGGGAGAGGCTTGGAGTTGTATTAAAGGATTAATTTTGGTGAATGGTTCTGAGTTTCTAATCAACTTTATGCTATGTTATAGTCAATTTTATGATGGTTAATATATTTTTTTGAGTCTAACAAAAAGTTGAAACCAAGTTCTAATGTTTTGATGAAAAGATGATTGAGTTAGTTTGTTGATCTTCTTCAATTTAATTTAGGGTTAGAAGTACCCTTGATGATATGTGGATCCTGGTAGATGTTTTGCATCAAGTGTAAAATAGTAATTGGAAAGTGTATATAATTGTGTATATAATGGTAATTTAAAATGTGCATTGACGACGTCAGGTTATAATGACAAACAAAAATGAAAGAAATCCATAATATAATGAAAGAAAATTTGTAAAAACTTCACATACCTAAAAAACCAGACTTTCAAATGGAGGAGTTCAACCCAATTATGTAGCCTTAGCTTCTTCTTTCTTCAAACTCCACAACAATTTGACTTATTCAAAAGCTTGTTCCCCTCCAAACTTCAATTGTATATCAGTTTTCAATGGAATTCAAACTTCAATTGATATTATATGTCTTTCAACGTAGAAAATCTGCTATTTCATGCAAAGGTTGTAGAAAGATCATGGAAAAGGTGATGGAATGTGAAAAAAATGCTTGCACACTCCACAACATCATCAAAAATCCGCTTTTTGTCAGAGCACGCACAAAACTAAGGGAATATGCAGACTGTGGGCCTTGAAATCACGGGTAAATAGATTTTTTTACCATTTTAGTGGAGTACAACACGTGCTCGTGTTATAACGCGAGCACGTTATGTGAAAAATGGTTTTCTCGGTATATTTATTTTCTCCCTCTTTGTCTTTACCCTCTATCCTAATTATATATTTGTCCCCTACACCCTTATAGTAGAGGAGATAGAGGTGAGTTTGTCTGTGTGTGAGAAAGAGAGAGAGGTAGAGGGAGAGTGGGAGAGAGAGAGAGGGAGAGAGATGGAGGGAGAGGGAGAGGGAGAGGGAGAGGGAGGGGGAGAGTGGGAGAAAGAGGGGTGGGAGAGAAAGGGAGGGAGGGAGGGAGAGGGGTTGGAGAGAGATGGAGAGGAGGGAGGGAGAGGGAGGAAGGAAATGAGGGAGTGGGAGAGAAAGAGGGAGAGGGAGGGAGAGGGAGAGGGGAGAAAGATATAGTGGGAGAGATGGAGATAGAGAGGGACAGAGAGAGAGGGAGAGAGATGGAGGGAGTGGGAGAGGGAGAGAGGGAGGGAGAGGCATAGGGTTAGAAATAGAAAGTGGGAGACATGGAGATAGATATGGAGGGAGAGAGGAGGAGAGTGGGAGAAAGAGAGAGTGGGAGAGAAAAAGGGAGAGAGGGAAGGAGAGGGAGTGGGAGAGAAATATGGAGAGAGGGAGGGAGAGGGAGAGGGGGATAAAGAGAGAGTGGGAGAGAAAGAGGGAGAGAGGGAGGGAGAGGGAGTGGGAGAGAAAGACAGAGAGAGGGAGGGAGAGGGAGAGGGGGAGAAAGAGAGAGTGGGAGAGAAAGAGTGAGAGAGGGAGGGAGAGGGAGAGGGGCAGAAAGAGATAGTGGGAGATATGGATATAGAGAGGGAGGGAGAGAGGGGGAAAGTGGGAGAAAGAGAGAGTGGGAGATAAAGAGGGAGGGAGAGAGGGGGAGAGTGGGAGAAAGAGAGAGTGGGAGAGTGGGAGAAAGAGAGAGTGGGAGGGAGATAGGGGGAGAGTGGGAGAAAGAGAGACCCTCAAACCTTAACCCTTAAACCCTAATCCCTCAACCCCTATACCGCCTTAATCCCTCAACCCTCAACCCTTAAACCCTAATTTCTCAACCCCTATACCCTCTTAATCCTTGAACCCTTAACCCTCAACCCTTCAACCCTAATCCCTCTACCACTATACCCTCTTAATCCATGAACCCTCAACCCTCAACGCTTCAACCCTAATCCCTTTACCCCTATACCCTCTTAATCCTTGAACTATCAACCCTCAACCCTTAAACCCTAATCCCTAAACCCCTATACCCTCTTAATCCATCAACCCTCAACACTCAACCCTTAAACCCTAATCCATCAACCCCAATAGCCTCTTAATCCCCGAACCCTAAACCCTAAACCCTTCAACCCTAATCCCTCTACCCCTATACTCTCTTAATCCTTCAACCCTCAATCCTCAACCCTTCAACCCTAATCCCTCTACCCCTATACCCTCTTAATCCTTGAACCCTCAACCCTCAACCCTTAAACCCTAATCCCTAAAACCCTATAACCTCTGAATCCCTCAACACTCAACCATTAAACCCTAATCCCTCAACCCCTATACCCTCTTAATCCCTAAACACTAAACCCTCAACCCTTCAACCCTAATCCCTCTACCCCTATACCCTCTTAATCATTGAACCCTCAACCCTCAAACCTTAAACCCTAATCCCACAATCCCTATACCCTCATAATCCCTCAACCATCAACCCTTAAACCCTAATCCTCGAACCCCTATACCCTCCTAATCCTTGAACCCTAAACCCCCAACCCTTCAACCCTAATCCCTCTACCCCTATACCCTCTTAATCCTTGAACCCTCAAACCTCAACCCTTCAACCCTAATCCCTCTTACCCTATAACCTCTTAATCCTTGAACCCTCAACCCTTAAACCCTAATCCCTGAACCGCTATACCCTTTTAAAATTCTCAACACTCAACCCTCAACCCTCAACCCTTCAACCCTAATCCATCTACCCATATACCCTCTTAATACTTGAACCCTCAAAATCTTAAACCCTAATCCCTGAACCCCTATACCCTCTAAATCACTGAACCCTCAATCCTCAACCCTTCAACCATAATCCCTCTACCCCTATACCCTCTTAATCCTTGAACCCTCAACCCTCAACCCTACAACCCTAATCCCTCTACACCTATACTGTATTAATCCTTGAACCCTCAACCCTCAACCTTGAAACCCTAATCCCTCAACCCCTATACCCTCTTAATCCCTCAACCCTCAACCCTTAAACCCTAATCTCTCAACCCCTATACCCTCTTAATCCCTCTACACCTATACCCTCTTAATCCCTCGACCCTCAACCCTTAAACCCTAATCCCTGAACCCCTATACCCTCTTCAAACCTCAACCCTCAACCCTCAACCCTTCAACCCTAATCCCTCTACCCCTATACCCTCTTAATCCTTGAACCCTCAAATCTTAAACCCTAATCCCTCAACCCTCAACCCTGAAGCCTTCAACCATAATCCCTCTACCCCTATACCCTCTTAATCCATGAACCCTCAACCCTCAACCCCTCAACCCTAATCCCTCTACACCTATACCCTCTTCATCCTTGAACCCTCAACCCTCAACCCTGAAACCCTAATCTCTCAACCCCTATACCCTCTTAATCCCTCAACCCTCAACCCTTAAACCCTAATCTCTCAACCCCCATACCCTCTTAATCCCTGAACCCTAAACCCTGAACCCTTCAACCCTAATCCCTCAACCCCATTACCCACTTAATCCCTTAACCCTCAACCCATAACCATTAAACCCTAATCCCTCTAACCCTATACCATCTTTATCCTTGAACCTTCAACCCTCAACCCTTCAACCCTAATCCCTCAAGCTCTATACCCTCTTAATCCCTCAAGCCCTAACGCTTAAACCCTAATCGCTCAACCCTTATACCCTCTTAATCCCTGAACCCTGAACCTTGAACCCTTGAACCCTAATCCCTCTACCCCTATACCCTCTTAATCCTTGAACCCTTAACCCTCGACCCTTAAACCCTAATAAATTAACCCCTATACCCTCTTAATCCCTCAACCCTCAACCCTTAAACCCTAATCCCTCAAGCCCTATACCCTCTTAATCCCTCAACCCTGAACCCTCAACACTTCAACCCTAATTTGTCTACCCCTATACCCTCCTAATCCTTGAACACTCAACCCTCAACCCTTAAACCCTAATCCTTCAACCCCTATACCCTCTTAATCCCTCAAGCCTCAACCATTAAACCCTAATCCCTCAACTCCTATACCCTCTTAATCCTTGAACCTTGAACCCTCAACCCTTCAACCCTAATCCCTCTACACCTATACCCTCTTAATACTTGAACCCTCAGCCCTTCAACCCTAATCCCTCTACCCCTATACCCTCTTAATCCTTGAACCCTCAACCCTTAAACACTAATCCATGAACCCTCAACCCTCAACCCTTCAACCCTAATCCCTCTACCGCTATACCCTCTTAATCCTTGAACCCTCAACCCTTAAACCCTAATCCCTGAACCCCTATACCCTCTTAATCCCCGAACCCTCAACCCTCAACCCTTCAACCCTAGTTCCTCTACCCCTATGCCCTTTTAATCCCTGAACCCTGAACCTTGAACCCTATACCCTTCAACCCTAATCCCTCTACCCCTATACCCTCTTAATCATTGAACCCTCAACCCTCAACCCTTAAACCCTTATCCCTTAACCCCTATACCCTCTTAATCCCTCAACCCTCAATCCTTAAACCCTAATCCCTCAACCCCTATACCCTCTTAATCCCTTAACCCTCAACCCTTAAACCCTAATCGCTCTACCCCTTTACCCTCTTAATCCTTTAACCCTCAACCCTCAACCCTTAAAACCTAATCCCTCAACCCCTATACCCTCTTAATCCTTGAACCCTCAACCCTGAAACTCTAATCCCTTAACCCCTATACCCTCTTAATCCTTGAACCCTCAACACTTCAAACATAATCCCTCTACCCCTATACCCTCTTAATCCTTGAACCCTCAACCCTTGAACCCTAATCCCTCTATGCCTATACCATCTTAATCCTTGAACCCTCAACCCTCAACCCTCAACCCTCAACCCTTCAACCCTAATCCCTCTACCCATATACCCTCTTAATACTTGAACCCTCAAATCTTAAAACCTAATCCCCGAACCCCAATACCCTCTAAATCACTGAACCCTCAACCCTCAACCCTTCAACCATAATCCCTGTACCCCTAAACCCTCTTAATCGTTGAACCCTCAACCATCAACACTACAAACCTAATCCCTCTACACCTATACTGTCTTAATCCTTGAACCCTCAACCCTCAACCTTGAAACACTAATCCCTCAACCCCTATACCCTCTTAATCCCTTAACCCTCAACCCTTAAACCCTAATCTCTCTACCCCTATACCCTCTTAATCCCTCTACACCTATACCCTCTTAATCCTTGAACCCTCAACCCTTAAACCCTAATCCCTGAACCCCTATACCCTCTTCAAACCTCAACCCTCAACCCTCAACCCTTCAACCCTAATCCCTCTACCCCTATACCCTCTTAATCCTTGAACCCTCAAATCTTAAACCCTAATCCCTGAACCCTGAACCCTCAAACCTTGAACCATAATCCCTCTACCCCTATACCCTCTTAGTCCATGAACCCTCAACACTCAACCCCTCAACCCTAATCCCTCTACACCTATACCCTCTTCATCCTTGAACCCTCAACCCTCAACCCCTCAACCCTAATCCCTCAACCCGTATACCCTCTTAATCCCTCAACCATTAAACCCTAATATCTCAACCCCCATACCCTCTTAATCCCTGAACCCTGAACCCTGAACCCTTCAACCCTAATCCCTCAACCCCTTTACCCACTTAATCCCTTAAACCTCAACCCATAACCATTAAACCCTAATCCCTCTAACCCTATACCATCTTTATCCTTGAACCCTCAACCCTCAACCATTCAACCCTAATCCCCCAACCTCTATACCCTCTTAATCCCTCAAGCCTTAATGCTTAAACCCTAATCGCTCAACCCTTATACCCTCTTAATCCCTGAACCCTGAACCCTCAACCCTTCAACTCTAATACCTCTACCCCTATACCCTCTTAATCCTCGAACCCTTAACCCTCAACCCTTAAACCCTAATCATAGAACCCCTATACCCTCTTAATCCCTCAACCCTCAACCCTTAAACCCTAATCCCTCAACCCCTATACCCTCTTAATCCCTCAACCCTGAACCCTCAACACTTCAACCCTAATCCATCTACCCCTATACCCTCTTAATCCTTGAACACTCAACCCTCAACCCTTAAACCCTAATCCTTCAACCCCTATACCCTCTTAATCCCTCAACCCTCAACGCTTAAACCCTAATCCCTCAACCCCTATACCCTCTTCATCCTTGAACTTTCAACCCTCAACCCTTCAAACCTAATCCCTCTACCCCTATACCCTCTTAATACTTGAACCCTCAACCCTGAACCCTTCAACCCTTATCCCTCTACCCTTATACCCTCTTAATCCTTGAACCCTCAACCTTTAAACACTAATCCATGAACCCTCAACCCTTAACCCTTCAACCCTAATCCCTCTACCGCTATACCCTCTTAATCCTTGAACCCTCAACCCTTAAACCCTAATCCCTTAACCCCTATACACTCTTAATCCCGAAACCCTCAACCCTCAACCCTTCAACCCTAGTTCCTCTACCCCTATGCCCTTTTAATCCCTGAACCCTGAACTCTTCAACCCTAATCCCTCTACCCCTATACCCTCTTAATCATTGAACCCTCAACCCTCAACCCTTAAACCCTTATCCCTTAACCCCTATACCCTCTTAATCCCTCAACCCTCAACCCTTAAACCCTAATCCCTCAAGCCCTATACCCTCTTAATCCCTTTACCCTCAACCCTTAAACCCTAATCCCTCTACCCCTATACCCTCTTAATCCTTGAACCCTCAACCCTCAACCCTTAAAACCTAATCCCTCAACCCCTATACCTTCTTAATCCTTGAACCCTTAACCCTTAAACTCTAATCCCTTAACCCCTATACCCTCTTAATCCTTGAACCCTCAACCCTTCAAACATAATCCCTCTACCTCTATACCCTCTTAATCCTTGAACCCTCAACCCTTCAACCCTAATCCCTCTATGCCTATACCATCTTAATCCTTGAACCCTCAACCCTCAACCCTCAACCCTTAAACCCTAATCGCTCAACCCCTATACCCTCTTAATCCTTCAACCCTCAACCCTCAACCCTTAATCCCTAATCCCTCAACACCTATACACTCTTAATCCCTTAACCCTCAACCCTTCAACCCTAATCACTCTACCCCTATACGCTCTTAATCCCTGTACCCTCAATCCTCAACCCTTCAACTCTAATCCCTCTACCCCTATATCCTCTTTATCCTTGAACCCTCAACCCTCAACCCTTAAATCCTAATCCCTTAAATCCTATACCCTCTTAATCCCTCAACCCATAATAGTTAAAACCTAATCCCTCAACCCCTATACCCTCTGAATCCCTCAACCATCAACCCTTAAACCCTAATCTCTCAACCCCTATAACATCTACCATATAACCTATTAATCCCTCATCCCTAAACCCTAAACCCTTAAACTCTAACCCTCTACCCTCTACCCTCTACCATCAATCCTCTACCCTCTACCCTCAATCCTAATCCCCCAACCCTTAAAGCTACTTAGTAAAATCTCTACCCTAATCCCTCAACCCTCTTTACTATTAAACCCTCAACCCTTAAACCCTTAAACACTCAACCCTAAACCCTCGACCCTCAACCCTAACCCCTTAAACCCTAAACTGTTAAACCCTCTACCCCTAAACTGTTAAACCCTCTACCCTCAACCTAATACTATCTACCGTAAACCCTAATTCCTAAACCCTTATACTGTGAAATCCAAGAAAACTCTCTACCCTAATCCCTAAACCCTCAACCCTTAATCTCTCAATCCCTATAACCTCTACCCTATATATTGGACCCTCAACCCTAATCCCTTGACCCTATACCTTAAACCCTCAATCTTCAACCCTCAACCCTTAAACTCTCTACCCTTTACCCTATACATTAAACTCTCAACCCTCAATTCTCAACCCTCAACCCTTAATCCCTCAACCCTCAATCCTTAAACCCTAAACCCTCTACCCCTTACATTGGACCCTGTACCTAATCCTTCAACCATATACCCTCAAACCTAGACCCTAAACCCTCTACCCTCAACCAAGTAAACCCTTAACCCTAAACCATTAACCCCAAACCCTTCAACCCTAGACCCTTAAACCTTCTACCCTATACCCTCAACCAAATACCCTCTACCATCGACCCTATTCCCTCAACCCTCAACCCTTAAACCCTAATACCCTAGAAACCATCAAACCTGTAGGTCCTCCACCCTAATCCCTCAACCCTATACCCTCAACCCCTATCACTTTCTCTCTATCTATACATCTCACCTCTCCCGCCTTCCCTCCCTGCTACTCTCTCTAATTGTCTCTATCTACCATCTCCCTCTTTCTACATACCTCTCATTCAATCAATCCCTACCACCCTCTCTCGTTCCCTCTATCAATCTCTCTTTATGTCCCCCCCACTCCATCCCACTCTCTCCCACTACCTCTCTCTCCCTCTCTCTCATGTCTCTCCTTCCCACCCCATCTCTCTCTTAGGTCTCTCCCTCTAGCAACCTACATAGGTAACTCTCTCTTTTTCTCTCTCCCTTCTCTCTATCTATCCCTCCAACCCAACCTAGATAAGTCACCCTCACTCCACCCCCCTCTTTCTCTACCTCTATCAGGTCACTCCCTCCCACACCCTCTCCCTCTCTCAGGTCTCTCACTCACACTACTCTCTCTCCCACTCCCACTCTCTCACACTCCATCTCTCTCACACTCTCTCTCTCCAACTCCCTCTCTCTCACACTCCCTCTCACTACATATCTCTCAAGTCTCTCCCTTTGGCACCCTACCTACATAACTCTCTCTTTCTCTCTATCTCTCTCTCTCCCCCCCCTCTCTCTCTCCCTCTCCCTCAATTCTCTCTCTCTCCCTCCCTCTATCCCTCCCACCCTACCTAGCTAAGTCCCCCTCACTCCAACCCCTTCTCTCCCATTCTCTCTCTCTTAAACTCTCACTTACACCCCCTCTCCATCTCTCTAGACTCTCTCTCTCTCTCTAAATTCTCCCTTCATCTAAAGACATACATAAAAGCATAATGCATATGTACATATAATCTTGCATATATACATGACATACATGTACATACAAACATACAAATATATCAGCATAAATTCAATATATTGGCATTTAAGATAAAGGAAGACATAATGCGAGCATGTTATAACGCACTCACATTATATCCTAGTTGACATGTTCCCCGTAGAAGCAAAAACCATGTGAAAAGTGAGATATAACACGAGCGTGTTATATCTTGCTTTTCACATTCCCGAGCCTCAGGCTTGGTATTTTCCTTGAAATACTAATCCAAAGGCTTGGAGGGCATTCCCAATGCCCAGAGACGTGTTTTTAAAAAAACACCATATTTCTCATAATCGAGTTTGTCCTCATTGTCAAGATTGCACGTGGTTCAATATCAAAAAAATCGAACACATGGGTAATGTTGGGTTATCTCTTAGCTATCCAACGATGTAATTTTTTTTACTTTCTGAAAATGCTAAGTCTTTCATGCATAATTTATTTTATCTGTATGTCTTTTTTTTGCCAAAAAGAAGTGTTTGGTATTTTTTTCATTATAAATTAACCATTCATCAATTTTTCAAATAAATTACATTTTTTAAAACTAGACTCCATTCTACAAAATTAAAAAAATCAATTAGTTTCCAAAATTTGTAGGGGTATCACGGCCAAAATTCTATTTTTCAGGAAATGTCCACTTCGTAAATTAGTTAAAAATCAAATATTCATTAAAAATTTATGAGAAAAAGCGTGCATCAACTACATACTATTAGCTAACTTCTGACTATTGCGAGTTTAAAAGTACTAAAAAAATGTCCACCATACGAAGGTCATACAAGAGTTGCTATGTTATGTTTTTCTGGCAAAAACAACACCAGTTTGTTTACGTCCCTCGTTTGAACCCCTTAATCTCAACCATTTTCAAAATAAATTAGTAGTTTAAAAAGTAGACTGAGAGCACTTGAATCCTTCTTTTTAATCCATCTCAAAATTTTCATTCTAAGTATCCTCAATTTCACATCCAAGGTCAGTATTTTTCTGATTTCAGAAAAAACCTGTCCACTTAAGTCCCATTTCTGGGAACCATCTTAGTGCACTTACCTTGGTGGCATACTGCACATACCAGGTTTGGCTCGTAACTTACATTTTGTTAGTAAGCTGAATGATGTTAGTGTAAAAGTTTCTTTCTCGAGTAAAGGATGTAAGATGGCTAGAGGTGCAATGGTGCTAGCTAAGGGTGTATATACTGGCACTCTATACAAGCTAGATGCATGTCCTGTACAATGTAACAACACCTCTGTAAAGTCAAGCAAAGTGGTTCCTATAGAGGAAGATAAAGAGGCTTCTTTGGCTGCAAATTATTTGGAGGTGAATCTCATAGTAGAGAAGACCATGTTGTGGCATCATAGACTCGGTCACATAGGTGAGAAAGGTTTAAAAGCCTTGAAAAATAAAAATCTTGTTGAAGGGCTTGATGATTGTAATCTTGAGTTTGATTTTTGCGAACACTGTATTTATGGAAAGCAGCACCGTGTTTCATTTTATTTGAGTCCTCATAAATCCTGGTGTACTGGATTATGTGCATTCTGATGTGTCTAGTCCAGTCAATGTTCCTTCGTTATCAAAGTCTAGATATTATATTTATTTTATTGATGACTATTCGAGAAGGGAATTTATATACTTTCTTAAGAGTAAATCATAAGTGTTTTGTCGGTTTAAAGAATTTAGAAATTTAGTAGAGAAACAGACTAGAAAAAAATTAAATGCTTAAGGATGGATAATGGCAATGAGTTTTGTTTTACAAAATTCAAAAGGTACTGCATAGACCATGGGATTAAAAGTCATAAAACTAGACCTTATACTCCACAACAAAATGGAGTTGTTGAAAGGTTCAACATAACATTAATGGAAAGAGCGAGAAGTATGTTTAGCAGTGTTGGTCTGGAGCAGAATTTATGGGCTGAGGTTGTGGCTATGACATATTACTTGGTAAATCATTCACCTTGTTCTGCTCTTGTTGAGAAGACATCTTTGGAAGTGTGGTCTAGTAATAAGCCCTCTCTGAGACATATTCGTGTCTATGGCTATGAGACATATGTATATGTGCCCAATGAGAAAAGATCAAAGTTAGAAAACAAGGATGTTAAATGTATCTTCATCGGCTATGGTGTTGGTGTGAAGGGATACAAGCTTTGGAATCTTGACACTAAGAAGGTTTTGTACAACAAAAGTGTAATATTTCATGAGCTGAAACCTTCAGTAGATGATCCATAGCTAGAGACAGATAAATGAGAAAAGAAGAATGATGTAGTTTAGATTCCTCAGACTCAAGAAAAAGAAGAACTAAATGGTCTACCTGAATTTGAGGAGAGTTCAAGCAGTTCTGAGAGTTTTGAAGATGAAGAACCACAACCTCAGCTAGTAAAAAGGTCTACACGTGAAAAACGACAACTTGATAGGTATGGTTTCTCTATGTTAGATTCAAACTATGCCTATGCTTTGATTACTAGCACTAATGAGCCTAGGACTGTAAAAGAAGCTATTAGCATGTCTGATTCAAATTCTTGGTTGGAAGCCATGAATGAAGAAATGGAATCATTGAAGAAAAATTAAACTTGGGATTTGGTATCTTTGCCTGAAGGGTGAAATCTTGTTGGCTATACAATGGGTATTCAAGAAGAAGACTGGTCTAGATGGTAGTGTAGAAAATTAGAAGGCAAGGTTGGTTGCAAAAGGATTTTATGAGATAGAGGGAATTGATTATGGAGAATTTTTTTCCCCTGTAGCAAAGCTGACATCTATTAGATTTTTCTTGTCATTGGTAGTAGCATATGACATAGAGATTGAGAAGATGGATGTGAAGACAATTTTTCTCCATGGTGAGTTGGAAGAAGAGATTTATATGTCCCAGCCTCAACACTTCATTGAAAAAGGTAAATAAATTTTGGTCTGCAAATTAAAGAAATATTTGTATGGTTTGAAGTAGTCTCCTAGAATGTGGTACCAAAAATTTGACACTTTTGTGTTGTCTATGGGATTTGTGAGATCAAAATATGATTATTATGTTTACTAGAAATTTGAAAATGACCATGTGCTTATTATTACCTTGTACGTAGATGATATGATGTTCATAGGAAATAGTAAGTCTATGATTTTTAATCTTAAATCTCAGTTGTTTGCAAAGTTCAAAATGAAAGATCTGGGTGAAGCAAGGTATATTCTTGGGATGGAGATAACCGGGGATAAAACAAGCATAAATCTTTGGGTAAGGTAGAGTAAGTATGTCAATACAGCTCTGGAGAGATTTGGTATGGATGATTGCAAGTAGCTAGTTGTTCTAGTTATGCAAGGAACAAAGCTATCTGCTGAAGATTGCCCAAAATATGGTACTGAGATGAAGGACATGACCAAAGTGCCTTATGCAAGTTTTTTTGGTATTTTAATGTATGCAATGGTCTGTACAAGGCCAGCCATTTCCCAAGAACTGGGAGTTCTCAACCGATTTATGGAAAATGTAGGAAGACCACATTGGAATGTTGTGAAGAGAGTGTTCAAATATTTGAAGGGGACTTCAAAATATGCTTTGTGTTACCATGGAAATTTGGTTGCATCATAGATAACACTTAGTATTTGTGGATATGTAGATTTTGATTGGGCAGGGGACATTGACAACAGAAGATCCACCAGTGGATACACTTTCATGTTAAAACATGGGGCAGTCAGTTGGATGAGCAAGTGACAAGTTGTAGTCGCTTTATCCACTAAAGAGGTTGAATACATAGAAACAACACATGCCTGTAACGAAGCAGTTTGGCTGAGTGGTTTGTGTTCTGATATTGGTTTTATTGCAGGGTAGATTACTATTTGCTATGATAGTTAGAGTGCCATTTGTTTGGAAAAGAACTCTACTTTCCATGCCAGGATAAAGCACATTGATGTGCAATATCACTTCTTGAGGGACATGGTGGAAGATGGAAATATCTATTTGGAAAAGGTTGACACTTTGAAGAATGTTGGAGATGCGTTAACAAAGCCAATGAGAAAGGAAAAGTTTAGATGGTGCATAGACTCGATGGGCCTTGGGGCCTATGATCATCAGTAATTTTTCAAAGTCTAGAGGAAGCCGAGAAGTCTTCGTCAAGTGGGAGCTTGTTGGGAACAAGTCCCTCAACTTCTGGCTTGAACCTCTAAAAAGACTTGGAAAATTTATCACCATTCTCACCCTTTATCACTCTACCACTGAGACTCTTTCATAGAGGTGCGGTCGGGTGATTTACTGCTTTACTGTGGGCCTCTATCAGTCTATCCATAATTCGGCGGTGTCACCACCATACCACGGGGTCTCCTTTCTAGGCTAGCAGAATTACGGTTGATGGGTGTGATGAGCCCATAATATGGCTATAATTTGGATGCCATGATTATAAGTTTTAAAAACTCTTGCTCTTTTATGAATGTTTTAAACTCTATGGTGATGAAATTTTAATGTTTATGGGTAGCATTCGATGACAACCAATCCTATACTCTTGCTGCATAAATATCTTAGTCTATCTATGTTCATTACCCTGTTTTGACTTCCCAATTGACTAGTACATATATGTAGTGTTTGGATAAGTAAGATGAATTGAATGCGTGTGATTAACAAGGAATGTCATGATATTATGAGTGCATGCCCTCTTTTGCCTCTATTGCCATGTGTTCTACAGGTTGTTGAAGCTGGTATGAATGATTCAATGCACAGCAGAAAATGGCCTCGAGGAAAAAGTCATTTCCAGCGCACCGACAAAGGAGTCGTTTCAAGCAAGGATTCTTTGTCTGAGTCTTTGGGAAGAAACCAGATGAATCATCAATCTAGGAGGAGTGGAGTTCTAGATTTCCTCTGAGATAGTTGAGCTGATAGACTTGCATTTATGAAGTCTGTTCCTCCATCTTAGGCGACATTTATACCCACGTCTTTCTCTGTTAGTTGATTAGTTAGTTAGCTATTTCTCTTTAAATAAAGGTTCCTCCTGCGCGAGTGGACAGGTTGATTAAGAGAGATTAGACTGGAAATTAGAGATAGAACATATTTTAATGTGTTTACTGTTATAATGAAAGATAGAGCTTTGTATTAAGTTTTCTTACAAGCAAACAACCATGCATGTGATTCAGAAGTTATGAATAAGAAACTGATGAAGTTTTGAGTTCTATTCTTGCATAATTAGTTGATGCTTGCTAAGGGGGCCCACTTAGTAAGTATTTGTAGTTAGCTATCTACTTTCTATTATTTATCTATTAGAATTCCATTCCAGTAAGCTTTGATGCAAACTCAATCTTAAAACTGTTCTTGCAGCATAAGGAATCCATCCCTGTGTTTGTTCCTGCAGCATAAGGTCAATTCATGGTTTGTTTCCCAGTAATTGTTATTGTGATTCCTGCTTTAGTTAAGTGATTATTAAGTTAGCAAGACTTTATTTCATGTCCCTACATCAGAGTTAGAATTACTTTCAAGCATTTACTTCTAGAAAGTTATGGCTAAAAACAGTTCTTAGTGCACATACAGTGCCGCTCCATTTCATGTATATGTTCCCTGGTTTGACAAGTAAATGAATGACCATGAGAAGATGTTAGTCTCCTACTGGAATGTCCAATTCCTAGGTTAGGATTTTCCGTGACTTCTATATCCTTTTGTGGGTGCGACCATTTTTGGCACCGTTGTCGGGGATGGTGTCAAGCTGAGAACCTATCCTAACCATTCTTAGCAATAGTTTTAGTGTTCAAAATTTTAGAAATTATTCATTTCAAGTTAAGTCGATTACATGCATAGAAAAAGAGACCAATTTGGAAGATTCCTTCCTAGAAATTCAGATATCCAATAAAATAACCCAGAGATTGACCCAGAAATTGTCTTAGAAGACCCATATTTGGATGCCGGCCAAGACCTTGTCACTTCATCTTCTTCTTCCTCGGAGATCAGTTTGAACCTATTTGATATACCTAATAATATTGATTTACTCACACCATAGTTGAATAACCTGCATCCCCATAACAATCCACTAGCCATTGTTGTCTACCAGCCAGGAGCTAACCCAAGACCACCACCAAGGATGGCAGTGCCTACTTTTCCATTTCCACTCCTTGAGTTCCATAACAATCATAATCTCAAAAATATCCCTGCTTCATTGCTTCCAAAATTTTATGAATTGGTTACAGAGGACCCTCATACCTTCTTGTTCGAATTTGACATCTTATGTAGGAGTTATGATTATACTACTGATGCCCATAAGATGAAATTGTTTCCTTCTACTTTAAAGGAGTCAACCTTAAGATGGTTCATGGGATTAGGAGGCAATGCAGTAGCCACTTGGGATGAATTGAAGAAATTGTTCTTAGGGAAGTATAAGGAATATTGTAGGGGAAATGATATGAGAGGAGATGACCTCTTCAAGATGGCACAAAAGGAGGATGAAACCTTGGAAGACTATGTCTCCATATTTTTGTTCAGTGTACAGAAAAATACTCAGCACCAGCTAAATGAAGAGTCTAAAAAACTTCTCTTTCTAAGGGGAGTCAATGATACCTGTATGGAAGCACTAGACCTCATGGCTGGAGGAGATATTACCCAAAGTAATTGGGATGACATCAAGATGATATGTCTCAATTACTCTAGGGCAACCATAAAGAAAGGTAGGGGGTTCAGACCCTCTGTTGTCAAAGGAAGTGGCTCAGGCGTATCAAAAGGAGAACTCTCTAATCTTTTGTCCGACTTCAAGCAAGACATCATCAATGATGTAGCTACTCAGCTAGACACCATGTAGGCTAGAAGGAAGAAAGAAGAAGTTGATGCGATGCTAGCTGAATATTACTCTCACTACAGACACAGGAAGAGGGACTGTAGATGCAAATTGGTGGCCAATTTGGAGGTGCAACATCTTCCTACCGAGTTCAAAACTATTGAAAGAGAGGAAGATGTGTTCTTTGTTGCTCAATGTAGGCCATGGGCCCCAAAACAAGGTATGCCTCAGGACCCCTTGCAAAATTTTGGTTCATATAATAATCAATGGCAGAACCAATACCCTCCAAGTTATGGCCCATATTCTCAACCTCAATGGAATAATCCTTGGCCAAATGCCCAGCAAAACCATTGGCAATCCCCACAAGGGAATTGGCAACCACCCTAGCAAAATCAGTGGTAGCCTCCTCAAGGAAATTGGCAGGAGTCTAACCAATGGAGAGGAGGCCAACAATGGTCAAATCCATCCACTCGTTTCCTACAGCAACCCCAGCAGTAGTCCATTATGCCACCTCCTACAGCTAATCACGGTCTGAATCCAAAGCCAACTCAATTACTTACTCAAGCAACACCCAATCCAAATAACCAGCAGTCGCAGCAACAATAGTAGTAAGTCTATTTTGCTGATCCTAATCATCAGCCTGCCTATGCTCTCAACCTGAATAATATCAATTTACGTTCAGGAACTGTGTTGCCCACACCATCTCCTCCCATAAACTCAGAATTGCCATCTGAGGGAGCTGACCGAGATGAGGATACAAGTGACCTTCCTCAACCAAATGAGCCAGTTCATATTCCATCATTACCTAAGGCATCTAGTGAAGTGTCCCCTCCTTTCCCACAATGGTTGGAAGGTGAAAATGTGAAAAAATAAGAAGAACTTATCTTTGACATCCTTGACCAAGTAAAGCATATATATGTGAAAATTCCCTTGTTCCAAGAAATCAAAGAGGTACCTATCTATAGCAAAGCTATTAAAGAGGCATGTTTGAAGAAACCAAGGAGGAAAAAGAAAGACCCTCAAATTGTCCATGTCATAGGCCAACTCTCTGACTTAATGCTAGGGAAGCTTACCATCCCAAAATATTTTGATCTAGGAAGCCCTATTGTGGAGATCAATATTAATGGGTTGCAAATTAAGAATGCTTTAGTAGATCTTGGGGTAGCTATCAATGTCATGACAAAGGACCTAGTTGTAAAAATTAGTATTTTAGACTTAAGGGCTACACCTACAATATTGCAGCTTGCTGATAGCCCAACTATCAAATCTGATGGAGTAGTTGAAGACCTTGTAGTCACCTTGGATTCCTGGGAGTACCTTGCTGACTTTATGGTCTTATCTCCAAAGGAATCATACTAGGAAGGCCTTGGTTGGCTACTACTCATGCTTACATTGGTTGTAGATCAGGTAACATGACAATATCTAATGGGTATAACAAAAAGAAGCTCACCCTCTATTCTCCAACCCAACCACAGCCTGAGTCGGGAGAAGCCATTTGGCCAGATTTGGAAGAAGAAGAGGAAGTGAACTCCGTGGCCAAATTAATGATGATTACTAAAGAGCTTTTCATTGCACAACAAGAAGAAGAAGGTATACTGACCAATATCCTACTGAATAACTATGGTACCGAATACTTTGATTGTGAAAAAAATCCATGTTCCTTGCAGACCATTCTTCCTTCACCTACATCAGCTCATTATCCTACAATAACTGACTGCTTACACACCTTGCTACCCCATGAGGTAGAAATGTCATTTCTTCCTAAATTATCTATGGTTGATTTAACCTCCCAAATTGAGGTAGCAATAGGAAAAATTTTGTGCATCAATAAAAACCTCACCGGTGAGCAACAAGAATCTATGGTTAAAATGCTTACCAGTCATAAGTCATCTTTTGCTTGGGAATATGGTAACATGAAGGGTTTAGACCCCAAACTCTATACACATCACATATACATTAATAGTGACTTCAAACTTGTCAGGCAGCCTCAAAGAAGAATAAATCCAGCTTTGAAAGAAATTGTTAAAGAGGAGTTGCAGAAAATGTTGAATGCTGGTTTTATCTACCCAATCTTAGATAGTCAGTGGGTTTCCCCATTGGTTATTGTTCCTAAGAAAGGAGGAAAGTGGAGGGTATGTGTAGACTACAGAGAACTTTACTTGGAAACAAAGAAAGATTACTTTCCTCTTCCATTCATTGATCAAGTTCTAGATAATTTAGCTGGAAAAAAGTACTTCTCATTCTTAGATGGTTTCAGCGGGTACAATCAAATCAAAATTGCTCCTGAAGATCAAGAAAAGACTAATTTTACATGCCCTTGGGGGACTTTTTCCTACTCAGTCTTTCATTTTGGTCTCTGTAATGCACCTGCAACTTTCCAAAGGGCAGTCATAAGTATCTTCTCAGACATCTCACATGAGTGCATGAAAATATATATGGATGACTTTACTACTTATGGTGCAATGTTTGAGGAAGCTCAAGCAAACTTGAAGAAAGTATTACAGAGATGTGAAGATCACAACCTGTCACTGAATAGTCAAAAGTGCTTCATGATGATGCAAGAGGGAATAGTGCTTGGTCACTATATTTCTACTGCAGGAATATAGGTTGATCCTGCTAAGATTGAGGTCATCTCTAATCTACCCCTTCCTACCAAGTAGAAAGAGGTAAGGAGCTTTCTAGGCCATGCTAGATATTACAGGAGATTTATAATGGATTTCAACAAAATAGCCAGTCCATTGTATGCCTTATTAATTAAGGACTCTGAATTTCACTGGACTGAGGTCTATGATAAGTCTTTCCTACACCTGAAGGACCTACTTACTAAAGCACCTATTCTTCAAGGACCAAAGTGGAGTCTGCCCTTTCACATACATACAAATGCATCTAATGATGCCATAGGGGTTGTGTTAGGACATAAGGAGAATTCTATTGAGCATGCTATCTATTTGATCAACAAGAATCTACAAGGGCCAAAATTGAATTACACCGTCACAGAGAGGGAGTTGCTAGCAGTAGTGTATGCTCTGAATAAGTTTAGGCATTATATAACTGGCTACCAAGTATTTGTTCACACTGACCATGCAGCAATACGGTACCTTATGAATAAGCCTACCATTTCTGGAAGGTTAGCAAAGTGGCTACTATTGTTGCAAGAGTTTGATATCACAGTCATTGACAAGCCAAGCAAGGCAAATGTGGTCGTTGATTTCCTGTCAAGACTTCAAATAGCTACACCTGCCACATCCAAGGTAATTGATGATACTTTTCCTGATGAACATCTATTCTATACTGCTTCTCGCACCCCATGGTATGTAGATATTGCAAACTACTTGGCAGCCAACAGGATTCCAGCTCACTTCACCCCAAAAGAGAGAAATTTGTTGATTGAGAAGAGTTTCAACTTTTCCTGGATAACCGATTGTTTGTTCTATACTAGACCAGATCAAGTCATGCATAGGTGTGTGAGGGAAGACGAGACATATGACATACTACATGCTTGTCATGATGAGCCATGTGGAGGCCATTTTGCCTCTAAAAGAACAACAATGAAGGTACTTAACACAAGGTATTATTGACCCACTTTATAGAAAGATGTTGTAGCATATACCAGAAAATGTGACAGATGCCAACGAATGGGGCGACCAACAAAGACTGATGAAATGCCTCTGCATCGTCAAGTGGTAGTAACCCCCTTTGACAAGTGGGGTATGGATTTTGTTGGTCCTATAGACCCGCCATCCAATGGAAAGTCCTATATTTTGGTGTGCACTGACTATGTAACCAAATGGGTGGAGGTAAAGGCAATGGCACATGCTAGGGACAACAAAGTTGTTGAATTTGTGTATGAATAAATCTTCACTTGATTTGGAGTTCCCAGGGAACTTGTCACTGATCAGGGAGGTCAATTCACATCAACACTGATCACAACATTGATGAATGATTATAAAATCAGAGACAGGAAATCAAGCCCATATCACCCTCAAGAAAATGGCCAGGCGAAGGTTACTAACAGAGAGTTGGAAGAAATCCTCACCAAAATAGTGAAGCTACATAAGAAAGATTGGAGCAGTCATCTTCCAGAAGAAGTCTGGGCCTATAGGACAACCTAGAAAACTAATACAGGATTCACACCTTTTGAGCTACTTTATGGTAAGATTGCTATGTTGCTAATTGAATTCGAACATAAAACCTTGAGGACTGATCTACAACTACAGATTGATCTTTCTGAAGTGCAAAAAGAAGGCCTCCTCGAGTTGAATGCATTGGATGAGATGCGGAAAGCTACCCTGCAACATACTGAAGTAGTGCAACAATAAAGGAAGCAGTGGCATGATCACCATATCAAGATAAAGTTATTTTTTGTTGGTGATTGGGCCCTACTCTACGACTCCAGATATAAAGAAAATCAGGGTAAGCTTACAACAAGGTGGCTTGGTCCATATGAAATTGAGAATGTATTTGATAATGGGTCGATACAGTTGGTGACAATCGATCCTGTGCACCTCAAACTGTTGGTTAATGGACATCGTCTTCGGTTGTACCATAAACCGGCTTTAAAAGAGGAATTCATGTAGCAGTTTGTTTCCCATACGGCCAGTGATCTTCATGCAGCAAAGGTCTTCGGTCCTCTTCTTGTAGCATCTCTTTGATTTACATAGAACGTCCATAATAAAGGTTTTCCTTTTATGAAATCCCTTTCTCCATCATCACCCATCACCATCAATCACTCATTCCATTCTTCTTTTCTATGTCACCCATCCACGTCATCCATCTCCCGTACCACATTCATTTATGGTTTATTTCCACGCCATCATTTCTGATTGTGCTGTGAGATCTACCAACATCCATGGATATTTATTAAAAGGTACGCGATATTTATTTTATTAGTCATATCATTCATCAATTTTATTTATTCATTTATTGCATTATGTCTATTAGTCATTCCTGTCATTACTCCCCATGCCTCGCCTATACTTTCCCAGATGTGTGGACACATGTCAAATTTTAAGTAGGGGGCAGGGATAATTTGAAACAAATTCTTTCTTTTTGCTATTAACGTTTAGTAAAGACAATTTTTATTGTACATGCTGCCAAATGAATGCATGCTTTTTTTAGATCAACAAGTTAAGTGCTAGTTAAGTAGTTCCTCAGAATCATTACATGCAATTGTTGTACATTATTTTTAGTAAAGCAAAAAGAGAAAGAAGAAAAACAGAGAGAAGCCGAGCAGAGAAAAAAGTCTTTTTAAAAGAAGTTGAGATTCAGGGTTTTTAGCAAAAACATTTGAGAAAATGGGTGGTCAACTTGTATGACATGAACCAGCGGCTCATGAAGCCTTAACACAGTACCCATAGATAGTTCAAGTATTTAGCATGTGCGGATGGTTGAACTACTTTTTGAGCATCAATTCTTTTGATGACGAAGTTGCTGGTGAGTTCTTAAGAACTCTCTCAGAAGGTGAGGCCATAGTATGGGGCTTAGCAGTAGTAGTCACTGAGGAACGGATTGCAGAGATAATAGGTCTTCCTATAGCTGGTGAAGACTTTCCTATAGGAAGGGATGTCGTCTCTGCCAGGGCAGAATTCATAATGCCAGCTGATGGACCCTTGGAAGTTTCAAAGCAAGAGTGCAGAAGGGTGTCTCTTCCTTACCCCTACTCGGAATATGCCTCTTATATAATTAGGTACTTAACTTGTGAGGGATGCTTTTTTTTTTTGCACTCCTATCATTTTAAGTTGTTAAGCCATATAAGGCATGGATTAGCTATCAATGTCCCGAACTTTTTGTTAAATCTTTTAGAGCGTAGTACTAGTGAAACTCAAAAAGGAAAAGACAATTCAGTCTCTCATCATGCCCTCATTAAACGATTGACTGAGCATTCCCTGAGGGACGTTTCCCCGCTTTCTTGGCAATAATTTGTTGCCCAGAAAGGGCTGCAGCCTCCTGAACCTCCAAGAACATTGCCTACACGACCCAAGAAAAAGAGAAGATGAGGAGAGTCTTCAAGTAGAGAAGCTGAACAAGATTCCCCTGCTTCTCCTACAGCACCTAGTCCTACAGCCGTTAGAACTGAGCCCTCTACTCAAGTTAAAACCAGGTCTACTACAAGGAGTGAAAAAGGGAAAACCAAGATAGCCAAACCATCTAGCACTAGGCATACCCTAGGAGAAAACACTCAAGCCAAGAAGCAAAAATAAGCCACTCGGCTTTTTCTTGTAGCAACACCCGATGCCACCATGGTTTCATCATCCTCTCCTACTAATTCTCAAACCCCCCAGCAAGCTGGGAAAATAAAAGTTACCCATGAATCTCTTGTCTCAACTACATTACCTAGGAGAACTTCTGCAAGAAAATGAAGTCATACTACCCCACCCTCTTCTACCCAACCTAAAATAATTCTCATTTCTAAGGAATCCGAGGAACCCATTCCTGAAAATTCTCAGAGTACATACGAAAATTTCCCACCCGGCACCTCAGAAATTCCTGTTGATATACAAGAAGAAACAAGGGAAGTTGAGAAAGGACAACAAGGCTGTAATAATGAGGGAACAATGTCGAGTCTTGATGACTTGGTTGAGGCAACTGAAAAAATTTCTAAGGAAACACAGTTCCCTATTGACCAGCAACACGAGTTTGTCTAGCAGCAAGAGCAGGAGTAACCAGAGACATCCAATGCAATCCCATTACCTTCTGAAACATGCCAGACATTAGCAGTATATAAGAGACCACTGCTAACCCAATGCTTATAACACCTTCAAGAAACCTGGAATCCTATAACACTTCAGACCTTGAGTTTCCTCCTTTTGACTGAAACTCAAATGCAGCAGAGTCTGTGGGAGGAAGAAAAGAAGTTAAAGAAAGAAATTGAAAATTAGAAACAAAAAATTCAGGAGGTGAAGGAAAAGATGAATGAAATGATGAAGGTAGCAAGTCAGATTATGGAATGTAGGCCACCACCTAGAATATATGCAATGTGCCTCAAAGAGCAGTTTCTGTGGTTTCAGTTGATGAGGATTTCTAAAAACCTTGACCCTGTTCCTACCACTGCTAAAGAATTTTATGATGCTTATCAAATGGCACCTGACTAGCTGAGGAATTCCATGTGTGAGTTCTATTTACATGGTTTATTAATTCCTGATGAAACTGAGTGGAATCCACTTTTGTTTATAGGTGACATACATTTGAGATCACTAATGTCCTGGGCAGCAAATGAAGTTAACTATGGAAAACAATCTGAGGACTATGAGGAGGGTGAGTGAAGAGAACCTCTTCCCCTGAGATCAGAGAGCATATATACCAAAGAATTTATGAGGGCCTAGTTCTTTATTGCGTATAGTTTTTATGATCCTGCAACTAGGGTAAGGATATTTGATCTGAGGAAATAGGTCTATGACGAGTTCAAAAGCCAACCATATTCGTTCTGGAAGCTTTCAACTTCTAAAAGCAAAACCAAATGGGAAAAGCTAACGGTTGGTTTAAAGAAGTCTGAGCCCCATAGTCCCCTACATTTAAGACTAGCTATTAGGAGGTCCGAAAGATACATGTAGATTAGTCTTCAAAAAAAATTTGAATTATGGTTGCCACTAACATTTAGACCTCCTACTTTAATGTGGCCACTATATCCATATTAGGCCACAGAAATCAATCAAGATACAAAAGCCAAAAGATATGAAAGATGGCAGAACTGCAGGGGTTTCTACTTCAGATTTGGGACTGCATTACAGGGCCATGTGACTCCCACAGATTTCAGGGACACAACCAGAAAGACTAATGCTGGAGGACCAACATTAGATAAAGTAGGAGGCAAATAATGCACCCAGAATATGGCTATAATTTGGATGTCATGATTATAAGTTTTAAAAAATCTTTCTCTTTTATGAATGTTTTAAACTCTATGGTGATGAACTTTTAATGTTTATGGGTAGTATTTGATGACAACCAATCCTATACTCTTGCTACATAAATATCTTAGTCTATCTATGTTCATTACCCTATTTTGACTTCCCAATTGACTAGTACATATATGTAGTGTTTGGATAAGTAAGATGAATTGAATGCATGTGATTAATAAGGAATGTCGTGCTATTATGAGTGCATGCCTTCTTTTGCCTCTATTGCCATGTGTTCTATAGGTTGTTGAAGCTGGTATGAACGAGTCAATGCACAACAAAACACGGCCTCGCAGAAAAAACCATTTCCAGCGCACCGGTGAAGGAGTCGTTTCAAGCAAGGATTCTTTGTCCGAGTCTTTGGGAAGAAACCAGATGAATCATCAATCTAGGAGGAGTGGAGTTCTAGATTTCCTCTGAGACAGTTGAGCGGATAAACTTGCATTTATGAAGTCTGTTCCTCCTTCTTAGGCGACATTTATACCCATGTCTTTCTTTGTTAGTTGATTAGTTAGTTATCTATTTCTCTTTAAATAAAGGTTCCTCTTGCGCGAGTGAACGGGTTGATTAAGAGAGATTAGACTATAAAGTAGAGATAGAATAGATTGTAATGTATTTACTATTATAATGAAATACAAAGCTTTGTATTAATTTTTCTTACAAGCAAACAACCATGTATGTGATTCAGAAGTTATGAATAAGAAACTGATGAAGTTTTGAGTTCTATTCTTGCGTAATTGGTTGATGCTTGATAAGGTGGCCCACTTAGTAAGTATCTGTAGTTAGCTATCTAATTTCTATTATTTATCTATTAGAATTCCATTCCAGTAAGCTTTGATGCAAACTCAGTCTTAAAACTGTTCTTGCAGCATAAGGAATCCATCCCCGTGTCTGTTCTTGCAGCATAAGGCCAGTTCATGGTTTGTTTCCCAGTAATTGTTATTGTGATTCCTGCTTTATTTAAGTGATGCTTAAGTTAGCAAGACTTTATTTCATGTCCCTGCATCAGAGTTAGAATTACTTTCAAGCATTTACTTCTAGAAAGTTATGGCTAAAACCGGTTCTTAGTGCACATACAGTGCCGCTCCATTTCAAGTATACGTTCCTTGGTTTGACGAGTAAATGAATGACCATGAGAAGATGTTAGTCTCCTACTGGAATGTCCAATTCCCAAGTTAGGATTTTTCGTGACTTCTATATCCTTTTTTTGGGTGCGACCAGGGTGCAGTCAGTGCAAATCCTTACCTCCCTACCATGTAGGTTGTTTGTTGGTGGTGTGGTGGTAGTGGTGGTCAGTGACACTTAAGCAAAGGCTGCTTACCGCCTCACCGTGATGGCCTTTCAGGCATATCACGGTGGTGTGGTAAGCCATGGTGGTTAGATATAATGGTTACCTCCTTATCATGGAGGTCTTGCGATTGGGGCCCAGTAGCACAGTGGGACTCGACGATCAACACAGGCAGTTACTGCTAGATTGGCGGGAGGCTTTTCTTAGCCTCACGGTCAGGCAGTGGAACTGCCATACCATGGAAGGTCGATCCAATTTCAGTGGTGACACGGTGTGAAGCAATGGGCTGGCAGACAAGCCACTACCTCAGTATCGCAATAGTGTTAGAAGGGACCTGCGGTTGGGTGGTGGGACTGCCATACCATGGGAGGTCTCATGGGGCTCGGCAGTGGAACGGTGAAGGTTGTTGATGGATTGACAAGGGCTTATTGCCATACCATGGTGGCTAATTTGACTTGGCGAGGTAGTACAGTAATAGATGTTTTTCACTTGGGTTGATCGGTTTGACTTGACTAGAAGTGACGAACAAGTAGAGAGGAATTGAGTGGAAAGTTATCAAAATCTGATTGGTCGAAGTCTAGAGTGGTGAAAGCAATAATTGCAAGATGTGTTTTGGGTGATGACAAAATTCGATTAAGGTAAGGGAGTTAATGCCTGGGTGGCCTGATGCATGATTGTAGGGCAGATCAGTCAAAAGATCAGATTTCTTGATTGGGTTATTGTTGCATCATTAAGACCTGCGATTGGTTGAAATTTTTAATGTGATGTAAGACTTGTATAGTCGATTACATTGATATAAGTCAATGAAGGGTGATAGTGAAGTTAAGAGACAAAGACATAGAAGTTAGTTGTATTCATTGTATATTGTAAGAAGTATTGTAATAGTGACTGCATAAAAACATAAGTCTACTGCTATGAGCTAACTATTAGAGAGTGAGGACTATGAGCTTTGTATGTAATTTATTTTACTATAATACAAAGTGTCTTCTCTTGGTGTTTTTGGGTTTTTCTCGGAAGGGTTTTCCCATGCAAATCTAGTGTTATCTATGATTGGTTGTTTTCTATTATCCTTTCTACTCTGTATATGTTCATCTCAGTTGTTTTAAGAAGCTTTAAAATTGGTCTTTTCACTCCTCCTCTATTGTATTAGTGTTAGCAAAGTGATTCTGCACCTATTTTTTTCCTTTCAATCTTCCTGCTCTTCTTGATTTCCAATAACTACTTGTGAATAGTGTTTGCAACAAATGTTACAAAATCAAACTCATCACTGACAAGAGGGTTCTGAATATCCACAACCCTATACATAAGATGAATTGGAATCTTCTCCTATGAATCTCCTAAATGGACCCAGCACAAAGCATAGTAGGCTCTAATGAAATTATCTTCAAATGAATCCATTTTGAGTGGATCCACTTCATTTGTGGGTATTCTAATATATTTCTAATCAAAACCCTTCACTCTATACTTAGGAAGCCAATAAGCCCTAAAACTACTCTGGGATTGTTGATATTTTTACTTGAATGACTCAAAATAAATAGCCTTATATGTATACAAGTTCAATTGGAATACTTATGAGATAATTTTGTTGTTAATTTTGATCAATTCACTGCCTTTATTATCCCTAATGACTCACATTCTTATCGAAACTAGCTGCAATTTCCTTGATAAAATCCATTTCTACTAAAAAATTGGTGTCTACTTATTTAACTAGATCATAGGTCCAAACATTTGAAATGTGAACCTTAGAATTCCTCTTCTCATAATAATTAACAAGTAATTTCCATCTAGATAAGAGGAGTTTTATATCTGTGCATTCACAATGTAGACACTTGAATTTGACCACCCCCATATGGCCAAATTCACCCCTTTCTATTCCTCTGTCCTGCATCCTTCATCCACATTAATTAAATAATTTATTATTTGATTAATATTACCCTACAGCCTAATGTACCTAAGGTATTTAATAAATCAATTAAGTAATTTACCCATTTCATCTCTAAATTAAATGAATACCCCAATTTATTTATTTAGTCACTTTATGCCTTTATTTATTAAATTATTTTTTAATTCAAATTCTTCTCTCTCCCAATGTCACCATCCTCCATAATCCTCCAATTGCCCCTAATCCCTCATTAGTCTAGCTAATCACATGCTTGCACATCCTTAATCACTTAATTAGGCTTACCTAATAACCATGCCATTTATGGCATCTGTCCTATGTGAACTTTATTAAATGCTTTCTCCATTTGGAGAAGGCATCTCCTTTCCCAAGTGAATTTTTTAATCACTTTTATTCATCCTATGTATTTTAAGGAGTTCTAAATTCCTTCTCCCATCCCCATGTGGATTTTTGAGGAAGTTTTAATTTCTCACATGTCCTTTCACCCACATGTAAACAAGGACCTCCTTTATGAGGAGATCTTATCCAAATCCAAAGGTACTATGTAGTACCTCCATGTCATGTCCACCTCATCTCCTCTTTCCATGTCACCTTCCACATGTCAAGATGTGGTGGCTTGTGAGCTCTCAACTCACCCCAACCCTTGATCTTGTCCATCTTGGCTTGATCCTGGCCTTCCATTGCTTAGAGGCATTTTCCCTAAAAATGGTGGAATTGTCCTCATTTGGCTAACACACAACATACAATCAATCGACTTTGGAATCCAAGCATCCTTTGCATCCAAGAATTCCTCCATTATTATAGAACTTAACACCTCCATATTTGCATCTAATCAAATACCCACAATCACCATTGCATTCATCTCCATCTTAGCTCCATTTTGTACTAGGTTTTATGCCATTTCACTAAGGAAATAGCACACAAATCAACAATCAACAAGGGCCAACCAAAGGAACAATCTGAAAAAGGTAAACAATTCCAATTTCTTATGTTTTTGTTTAGATTAAACTAGGCCAATCTTGAGTGCTTTGTTTGTGTCTTTAATCCTTGCATAACTTAGTTTTTGTATTCTAGTAGGTGAAATTCACTTGCACACATCTCTAGCATGCTCGGTGGGACTCGCACCATGGGTCTGCTTCTGTTTTTGCTTGTTGTTTTAATTTCATAGGTTTGGATTTCGATATGCAGGGGGTGAATCCACCCCCAATGGGTGAATTTGAAAGATATAGGGGCAGACCTACCTTAAGCAGAGGAAAATTTGTTGAGAACATAGGAGAACACGACTACGCCCTTCCATGAAAAAGGGGTAGACTTATGACAACAAATCCATATTTACAATTACAAAGGAAAATACACCTCAACAGGTGAACTTGCTCAGTCAAGAGGCAAATTTGCATGAATCACAGGGGAGAAATCACATATGCCCTTCCATACAACAACTAAAAACAAATCTTCTTCTTCTAGCAGACATGTGAACTTTCTCAATCGACGGGCAAATTCATCTCACATAGAGGTGAATTTGTGGTAGATCCATAACCTTAAAATTTTCAATTTTATTTACAGTTTAATTTTGGTTTTGGGTACGTTTTGGTGTTTCAAATCGATCAATCCAATGAATCCTATAGAGTTAGCCAATTTCTTTTACTCAGACTCAAAGGGGGATTTGACCAACTAATAAGATTTAGTCAGAGACTGAGATCTTCTACACTTCTGGCTCTGCAAGACCAAGGTGGGTCAACCTATATAATGCCTAAAGACTTTAATGCAACTATGCATAGAAATTTCTTTTTATAGCAAATAATTCCCAATGAAAATAAACCAAGGAAATAATTGACAACCTCAAATCTGGTTGCATTCTTGGTATTTCAACACTCACTCAACAATTGCGAGGAAAAACACAGTTTTAAACCTCAACCAAACAACAAGAATTTAAAATTATTTTGAATTTAAAATGTTTATGACAATGCATCAAGCTGAATAATAGATCAATGCCTCATTCAGGGTCATGGAGTCAAATACAAAATTATGAAGGGAATTTCATCAGCAAACACACTTCAACCAGTGGATTCAAACTACTAATTCATTACACCAACATATCCATTCTTGTTATCAATCAGATTCTCCTTATAAATCTAGCCTGCATACCTAAAATCACAATTATCTGCCCAAAGGAATTTAACCATTTCTTTGAAATAGACCCATGAACAAATAAAACACTCCCAAGGAAACTGAGATGATAAAATCAAACATACCTTGTATTATTGAATTCAATTTATTTAAAATGTACAAAGATGGGGACAATTTGATGACAAATTTATGATTTACTTGCACAAATTGGCTGATATTTACTCGTGAAATCAACAATTACAGCTTATAGACTCAATTTATGATGCAGGCTCAACATTTCTCTATCTACCCAGCCGCATACAAAAGTTCAAAACCCTTTACAATGAGAGAAGAAGAGAAGATAAAGAGAACAAAAGAAAACAAGAGGAGCCCTAAAATGCATCCATAGTTGTAAACTAGCGGCTTCATCCTCTATTAACCTGCAAAAAGAAAAGCCTCTCTCTTCTCTGTTTACTTGCACAAACATTACCTCTAACTTTTTCCTTCATTTTGATTCTCCAACAGAAAAATTACCCCACCGTTAACAAAAATTCACCATTTTACCCTAATGTAGAAAACAATATTTTGTCATATGCACTTTAAAACTTTCCAACATTCCCATGAAAACAACTTCACTTCTCCGTTCTATTGTTGCAGTTTATTTCCTAGCAAGCAATGGACTTTTTAAACATATAGTGAATATTAAATTCACTCTATTCAATTATCTCGTGCAAATTTTATTTCATTGTTCCCCTTGTCTTGCTTTATATTTAAAATTAATTTTTTAAAGGAGAGATTTTAAAATGTTTTACTCGAGCCATGCAAAAACATTACCTTGTAACCTTACTTTATCCCCAAAAAAGAAAAGTGCTCCTCATTTTAAATTTTACACCTAAATGGTGAAAATATTATCAGGCAAAGAGACTTACTCATGGTCCATTATTCACTTTTCTCATTATTTAATAACTGCCTTTTGTGATATGAAGGTCCGTTTAAATATTACTCTTGGGCTTTAAAGAATTCATAGATGTATAAATCCTTTCCTCTCTAACCCGCTCACCTCGTGCCTCACCTGCTAACGTCATCCTTTTTTGAGTGGGGTTAGTAGGGTGGGGCTTATATTTCTCCATGTTGCCTCTATCTTTGTCCATCGTTGATTAGGCTTTGCCCTATTTCTCTAGGCTCTGCAACCTCACGAGCATTGCGACATAGTGACTACCATTCATTCGTAGCATGCCATTCCCCATAAATATTTCAGAGTCTTTGTACCAGTGCTCCACAATAAATTTTTTGTGCCTTTAACAAAACTTCAACATGTTCTTTGGATCTCTCCCTCAACTAGGTGCAAATGGCTGCCTATCTCAAGTTTTATACAACTACTCAAAGATCCAAGCAAAACCAGCATGAAATTCCTCAAACAATTGCAATATCTCATTCTTGTAGGTGCGGACCTCCAAATATTCCATGATACAATGCGAGCCCTCTTAGAATATGTTGCTTCCTCCTCTGATAATGGCGGCTCCCTGCAAGATTTGGGCTCTCTATCTATAAATGATCCTCTGCATAAAAGTCTCCCCTACAACGAGTTTGTCCCTTTCATGTGTTGGTCGCACCCCTGAAGAATGGCAGTATAGCTGTCAATTGCACTTACTTGAAATTTTCTAAGGCCTTTTCAAGTCTAGACACTACAGAGGAGCTTCTAAACTCATGCGCAAGCAAGGTAGGGAGGATGTTGATAAAAGGGATGAAATCTGGCTTTACACATGCGAGTTGCATTTGCTTAAAAGTTTCTAACACCTTTTCAACAGTCCATTGTGGGTATAAACTGCAATAAGGGCATTCCATCAAGCAATAAATTCATGCATTATGTCTCTTACAATATCAAGTTTTCTTACTTCAGATGGCACACTGGTTGTGCCCATTTTTCACAAACACTTTTATTTTCAATTACCAATACTCCATAATACAACTTGAACCTTGAGAAAATTCACTCCTTTCACTTTGCATTCCTTATCTCACAATGCGCATTCCCAAAAGAACCATTGGAGGAAGGCACTCTCTTGAGAGGCAAAATCATGAAACAACCCCATTTCTTAAGATTTCATAATCATTTTTAAATTTTGCAAAGATTTACTACTCACATGTCTAAAATGTTGAACAAAGGCACCGACAATATCCTTGAATGATATCAGTTGGTTATAGAAGGATGCAACCAAGTATCCACATAAAGAAGAAATGTGAACACAATTAGCCTATAAAATGACTTGCCCTCTGAGTGTTCTGTAAATGTTCTGACAACATAGAAAGATTAAATAATGTTGTGACTTTACCCCATGATGACTTCAAGTGAAAAACCACCTCCTTGTGCATTTGTGCTCCATGACATTAAAGTTCTTGGATCCACAAGTTACATGCCTTATATGTGCATCCATAATTCACTTGGATATGTTGCCTTGGTTGCAAGAAGACACTGAGGAAGTATTTTACCATCTCTTTGAGTAATTTCATTAATTACGATTTCACAACTGTGCAAAGCATGTCGGGTCCCCATGTGGGCTTGGCTAAAAAATAAATCATGTTAAACAATTTTTACCCTTGAATTGACTTGAGATAGCTTCTGAATGCTTCTGAGGTGAAATGATAAACTGGGTTATCATTAGAATTTGCTTTCTAACACATTTGAATAGTGAGAAAACCTGGCCAGGTTCGCTCTGGAATCGACATAGGAAACTAGCCAAATGATCTCTTGGAGCAATGAAAACTTGTAGGCATGTAGACATTTGATCTAAGAATGGAGTGCAAAAGACGGTTCTCATTGCAAAAATATCAAATCAACTGTTGGCGAGATGCCACTGGACATACAAGATCATTTGGGTACACTGAGGACATGTGCGAGAGGTCTTTGCTTAAATCATCATTCATCAAAAGATATTAAAGGTTAAAACTGACCTCCTTGAAAAGTTTCAAAAAATGAAGATGCAAAACTGAACAAACTACATTTGCTTTTGGCATGGTAAAAAAAGAAAATCTTGTCATGAGGCTCTCCAACTTGACATGGGAGTAAAATTTGGTATGAAGAATGGAGAGAAACAATCATATTCTCTTGATGATCATCCAGTTGCAAAATGCAAGCTCAAACAAGGGGCTACTTTGCAAAATTGAAAGTTTGCAAACAACAAAAAAGTGTCAAAACCCTCCAGCTTCGCTTTTCAAAACCATGACAATACTTATCATGGGAAGCTGAAATCTGACATACATGTTCACATATGTCACATGAGTGGGTCTCCAAAAGGATTTGGCTTGAAAATCAATAGGCTCTTAAATATGACCCTCCAAAGTAGGCCATTTAGGCAGATCTTTAGGTACACTCCTAAAAGTGCTGAAGCAAAATTTTCAATATGGGCACTTCAAATTTAAAAAATTTGAGAGTACCAATAGTGGCTCTGACTAGGGATGTATGCTCCATGTGTGCATAGCAAGAATCTAGATCTCTAGGTAGTAGACAAAATACTGAGTCTGTTAGGTGCTCTCAAACTACTCATTTATTCAACCTCTATTTCAACTTCACTTGCTGACCCAAGGTCACCAAATGAAAAAGGGGAGTTCATTCCTACCTCTGTCAAACACCAATTTGTTAAAATAGTTGATCTACCTCATCTCATGCTTGCCTTTGTCACACCATAACAACATGAGTGGCTTCATTCTTGCAAATCCAAGTATCAAGCTACCTTTACACAAGTGTGAACTTGCTCTTTGTTCAGTTTTCCTATCACATGGAAACTAGATCACATAGACCATATCACTGTCAATCTCTTGCTTTTATGACTTTGCATCCAGTGGCAACACTTGAAACTGGTGATCAAGACCACATGAAAATATAGCCTGATCACAACCATCTACCTGATTTAACATGCTAGTACCTCCAAACAGGAAATCATATAAAAAATTATCAACATATTCATAATCACTATGCATCTCAAAGTTAGGCATACTTTCAAACTGTTGACTACCATGTGGAAACAACTTGTCATATTCATCATGTAAATCACTCTCAAACTAAAAACAACACTCTTCAGTGTTTTGCACATTGCCACACTTTGTGAAAACTTCTTCCAACTGACAAAAGTAGCACTCACACTTTGTCATATGGATGGTACTATTAAGCTCATTTTGATCACTAGTTTGCACATCAAAAGTGAAACTATCACAAGGACTTACCCAAAGGTCTTGCACATCATGCAAACTATCTTCGAGTGTATATAAAGAGATACATTCATGCATTGGAACACTCTGTAGCTTTTATCCATCATGCTGATATAAAGAACCATCAAGGATTTCTGATTTATCTTCATCTTCAGTCACTCTGTCATCTTTTGAGCACAACATATTAGCATCTTCATCATCACATGTTTTTTGAGAAGTGAGAAATTCTGGTTCAGAAAAATAATCTGATCTTACCTTGAAATCAACATTAATATCCACATGGAAAGATTCATGCCTAGCCTCATCCAAATCAGCAAATGAACACTTGTCCAAATCTGCATTAAAGTTCTCAAGAGTTGGCTCATTTGATGCACAAAACTCATGGTCAATTTTTCTAATTGATCAAAACATATTTCTGAACTTGTATCAATGTCCATACTTGCATACTCATCATACAATGCATCATTATACTCAAATTGCTGCTCATATTCATCCACATTATCATCATGCTGAAAAACTAGTTCATGATGAGGAGGAACATCAGAAACACATGCATCATACCTTGCACATTCAAGATTATCATCAATGTCAAAATCAACTTTAGAATCACACAACAACTAGGAGTTATCGAGACATGTATATTTCTGATATTCAGTGGTCAACATATTTGAAATTTGTTCATTGTTCAATAGACCATTTTCATGATCCATCCTTTCAATCATTTCTTCTCCTTGACCTTCACAATAAATGCATGCACTATCAAATTTCAAATCAGGATATATCATGATGTCATCATCATCAAAATCTGAAAACTTAATGGCCTAATCATAAACTAGATTTCCCCAATCATAGGAAATAGAAATAGCCACAACCTTATTAGAAGCATGGTCACACTTTGTCACAGAGGAAGAGTAATTCACTTGTTCATTCTTGCTTGCTTCTGAGTTGTCATGGCAACAATCTGTATATTTATGCATTTCATCATTGAACCAAGTGTCTTCATAGAGTTTTCCATTTACATCCTCTTAAGGATAGATACAAATATTTTCACCTTCAAATTGAAAACCATGAATGGCTTCTTCATTATAGCTGCATGTGGTTGATCTTGCTGACTAAAATTCGCTGCATACTTTATCACTTGTAGCTGATATACTAATATTCTCAGAAGCATTCCTTAAATTAGCAAATGCCAATGTCTCATTACGAAGACTTGCATCAAAGCTACATCCACTTGTAGATTTGACATGATCCATTGTACCATAACATTTCTAATCACATATCTCTTCTTCAAATAATAAATTGAGTTCATATCCCTCATCATGTCTTTCATCATGATGGCTGCAATTTTCATCTAAGTATATTTCTCATGTAGTTTTTTTAAGGACAACTTCCTCATCAGCTAATGATGCCTCATTCTTGTCTTCTGCCTTCTCAAGTATGCATTTGTCTTTATTTATAACCAAAGACATCTGATCATTTGTACTTACACAGTTGTTGATTTCATCAACCTGTTTACCCACAATTGAAGAAAACAGACCTTCCACATATTCATTCCTCATTTTCTCCAAATTATCTAAAATTGTGTATTCCATCTGCATATTTCATATTTTAAAATCTTTTAACAATGCACTAGATCCTTCCTCAAAATCTTCAAAGTACATATGAATGCAATATGGAGTATTAGGTATATAACTCTAAGGGACTAGTGAAAAAGCAACAACAAATCTATGACTGAAACCAATGCTTGAATCTTCATTTTTTCTTTTAACCTCCTTAACCTTGTGACAAGGTCAGAAGGTTCTTTCGCAAATTTTTCTCTATAAGAATTTACTAGTTTATCCCAGCATGCAAAGGACTTCTCAGGAAAGGTTAAGTACCAATCCCTAGTTCTTGCTTCAAGAGATCTGACAAAAAATCTCATCCACATATCTTGATCTTTGAATGAATGTTTCTCCATGAAGCTATAAAAACCCTGGACATGTGCATGTCATTCACATACATTGTACCCATTAAATCTAGGCATCCTCTTATAGACCTGAGTTGGCATACTCTCAGTTTTATAATCAACTCATGACAAGTCTAACTGGTTATACAATGGGTCAAAAGTGTTGACAACATGTGTAGTAATATGACAAGTAGATATAGTATGGTTATCTTCTAACAAGGCTTGTGAGAACATCTGGTACCTTTCGTCCATCTCTTTATTTTTTCTTTTAAACAAATCTTTCCACTCTCGCCTTATCCTAGGTTGGTGTATTCTTAGTTTCATGTACTTTACATTATCAGACATTTGAGGATTATCAAAATTTTGAAGCTTCTTGACAAGCCCTATTAAGGTATCTAATGGTATGGCTATTTTATCTTGGTGATCCATGGAAATATGTAGATCAAGGCTCAATTAATTGTGCATAATCACAACCATGACCAAATGAAGGATTACAAGGGTGACTACTAACATGATGATAACCTGGACTTTAAACATATAATAATTCAAATGGATGGAAATCCCTAAGATATAAAAATTCATTCTAACCATCCACACTGGAAAATATTTGAACACTAGACAAAAAAATTCAATGGAACTCCAATTACATTTAATATGATAGATCCAAGAAATGGGAGTGTGCAAACTCAATATTACTGTCCTTTCCCTTTCTTATTGCTACTTCACTCAATAGGGAACTAAAGTTTCTTCCTAAGATGTTCAAGTATGGTTTTCACACATAATTTTCTTTGAAAACCAAAGGTGAAGAATACCTGGAAATGTTGCAGCTACTGCAAATTGTCTTCCTGACTAAAAATATTGTAGATTTGGAACATGTTCTTTTGACAGAGTCACCACCTCTCTTCACAATGCACTAAACTAAAAACAATATGGAGCTCTTTCATATGTAAACTTTCTTCTGAGTTCCTTTCACTAGTAGAGCACCACAGATCATGAAATCCTCAGGTTCACTCCAACATTTTATTCTCCAGGTTTGAAATCTTTCAATATTTGAACCAAATATAGAATAGAAAATAATATGACTCTATGAAATATCACTCTGCAACTAGAGATTTATAATTATCCCTAGAAGAGTTTCCATTTTCTTGGTGACTTAGATGGGAAAATATGATTCAATAATTTCCAAGGTCTCCAACTATAAATAATAGCTCAAAATTTGAATCTCTTTGATAAGACAATCTGCAACCAAATTTCTGAGTGCATTCCCCAACAAAGTCACGATTTTGATGGTGTTTCAAATCGATCAGTCCAATGAATCCTATAGACTTATCCAATTTCTTGTACTTCGACTCAAAGGGGGATTTGACCAACTGACAAGATTCAGTCAGAGACTAAGATCTTCTACACTTCTATCTCTACAAGACCAAGGTGGGTCAACCTATACTTTAATGCAACTATGCATAGACCTTTCATTTTCTAGAAGATAATTCCCAATGAAAATAAACCAAGGAAATCATTGACAACCTCAAATATGGTTGCATTCTTAGTATTTGAACACACTCAACAATTGGGAGGCAAAACACAATATTAAACCTCAACTGAAAAACAAGAATTGAAAATGATTTTGAATTTAAAATGTTTCTGAGAATGCATCTGTAGACATGGAAAATATACAAATTGATCCTACACACCTTATCCTGATCTTACTAACATCATTTCCTCCTAAATCATCCCCTTTACTAATTAATTTAATTGAATAATATTTATTTGATTAAATTCATCATATTTCCTCTCTTAATTAAATAACTCAAATCTATCTGATTAAGTCATCATATCCTATTAATTAAATAAGTCACTTTGTTTAATTAATCCTGTAGTCTCTCTTTCAATTAAATAATTAAATTTATTTAATTAGATCTCTAAAGTCATCCCCTTAAATTAAATAAATTAATCGTTATTTGATTTAATCTAACATCATTATCCTTAAATAAATCAATCTTTATTTAATTAAATCTAAAAATCACTATTCCCCTCAACTTTGATTTATTTAATCCAAAAATCTAAGTCAAAATTGTCAAATCACCTAATATGTACTTAATTTGATCAAATCATGATTAAACCTAATCCTAATCACTCCAATCCTCTAGATTTTGTAACTTGCACAATAAATCAATTTATTTGATTTATAAATTCATTAATTTCCATTCAAAAGGGCATCTTTGGTGGAATATTGTTCCAATTCAAAAATCCCTCCAAAAGGGATGGGTACTTCCAACAAGGCATTTAATGCCTCTTACATGTCCTTGGCCTTGAGCCAAGTGACATTAACTCCATTTCCCTTCCCTTTAAACATGCCATTTCACTAATTTCAAATTCAAACTAATAGCATTTATCATGCACATTGACCAAAATATGCTCATTCCTCTTCCAATCACATGTGGACAAGTGGCCTTCTCTCATTGGTTGGTATTTTGTCCCACATTCACCCAAATCCTCCAATATTACATTCTTCAAATCTATAAATAGAGGCCTCCTCTATTGAATTTATCATCCACAATTTGAGTAAGTTTATTATACTCAATTTCATTCTCAAGCATATTCGTTTTCATCTATTTTTATCAAGTTCTTAGCTAGGTTATGCAAGAATTCAACCAAAGTGGATCAAATCTTCATCAAATCATCATCAAGTTTATAAAGGAGTTGGGAAAGGGCCAATTTCTACACATAATTTGCACCAATTCCCCCATGGGATTGAGGATTTGCATGCTTAATTAGAATTTATTTACTTTCTTGTATTGATTCTTCATATTTTCCTATTTCAAGCATTGCTAATGAATTTCATGGGGAATCCTTGTTCTTACTTGCATATGAATCTAACTATGTATTTGTTTCTCATGTTTGTGCAGGTATAGGATTAGGGGTTCACAACATCAAGTTGAATAACAAATTAGTGTCTCATTCTAGGCCATGGAGTCAAATACAAAATTATGAAGGGAATTTCATCAATAAACACACTTCAACTAGTGGATTCAAACTGCTAATGCATTACACCAGTAGATTCATTCTTGTTATCAATCAAACTTTCCCTATAAATCCAACCCGCACACTTGAAATCATAATTATCTGCCCAAAGGAATTTAACCATTTTTTTGAAATAGACCTATGAACAAAAAAAACACTCCCAGGGAAACTGAGATGATAAACTCAAACATACTTTGTATTATTGAATTCAAATGATTTAAAATATACAAAGATGGAGACAATTTGATGACATTTATGATTTACTTGCACAAACTAGCTGATATTTACTCATGAAATCAACAATTACAGCTTACAGACTCAATTTGTGACTCAAACTCAGCATGTTTCTATCTACCCAACCCCATACAAAATTTTAGAATGCTTTAGAATGAGAGAAGAAGAGAAGATAAAGAGAACAAAAGAAATCAAGAGCAGCCCTAAAATGCATCCACAATTGACAACTGGAAACTTTATCCTCCATTCATCTACAAAAATAAAAGCCTCTCTCTTTTCTCTTCACTTGCACAAACATTGCCTCTGATTTCTGCCTTCATTTTGATTCTCCAACAGAAAAAATTACCCCACTATGAACAAAAATTCACCATTTTACCCTTTTGTAGAAAGTAATCTTCTTTCATATTCACTTTAAAAACTTTCCATTATTCCCGTGAAAAAAACTTCACTTTTCCCTTCTATTGCTACACTTCATTTCCCAGCAAGCAATGACCTTTTTAAACATAAAGTGAATATTAAATTCACTCTATTCAATTATCCCATGCAGATTTTATTTCATTGTGCCCATTTTCTTGCTTCATATTTAAAATTAATGTTTTAAAATGGAAAAGATTATAAAATGTTTTACCCAAGCCATGCAAAAAAATAACTTATAACCTTGCTTTATCCCCAACAAAGAAAAGTGCTCCTCATTTAAAATTTTACACCTAAATGGTGAAAATATTATCGGGAAAAGAGACTTGCTCATGATCCATTATTCACTTTGCTCATTATTTAATAACTACCTTTTGTGATATGAATGTCCTTTTAAATATTACTCTCGGGCTTTAAAGAATTCACGGGTGTATAAATCCTTTCCTCTCAATCCTGCTCACCTTGTGCCTCACCTACTAGCATCATCCTTTTTTGAGTGGGTTCAAAGGGGTGGGGCCTAGATTTCTCCATGTTGCCTCTATCTTTGTCCACCGTTGATTAGGATTTTCCCTAATTTTTCTAAGCTCTGCAACCTCATGAGCATGGTGACATAGTGACTACCATTCATTCAAAGCTTATGCCATTCCCCATAAACATTTCACAGTCTTTGTACTAGTGCTCCGCAATATAATTTTTGTGCCTTCAATGATACTTCAACACATTCTTTGGATCTCTCCCTCAACCAAGTGCAACTAGCTTCCTATCTCAAGTTTCATACAACTACTCAAACAACCAAGCAAAACTGACATGAAATTCCTCAAACAATTTCAATATCTCATTACTGCAAGTGCGTACCTCCAAATATTCCATGATACAATGCAATCCCTTTGAGAATATGATGCTTCCTCCTCTGATAATGGTGGCTCCCTAGAAGATTTGGGCTCTCTATCTATAAATGATCCTCTACGTAAAAGTCTCCCCTACAACAAGTTTGTCTCTTTCATCTGCTAGCCACACCCCAGAAGAATGGAAATATAGCTGCCAATTGCACTTACTTGAAAGTTTCTAAAGCCTTTTCAAGTCTATGTGCCACACAGGAGCTTCTAAACTCATGCACAACCAAGGCAGGGAGGATGTTGATAAAAGGGATGAAATCTGACTTTACACATGCTAGTTGCATTCGCTTAAAAGTTTCAAACTCCTTTTCAATAGTCCATTATGGGCATAAACTATAATGAGAGTGTTCCATCAAGCAATAACTTCATGCATTATGTCTCTTACAATATCAAGTTCGAACACTTATTTTAGATGGCACACTGGCTACACCCATTCTGCACAAACACTTTTGTTTTCAATTGCCAATACTCCATAATACAACTTGAACCTTGAGAAAATGCACTCCTTTCACCTTGGATTTCTTATCTCACAATGCACATTCCCAAGAGAGCCATTAGAGGAAGGCACTCTCTTGAGAGGAAAAATCTTGAAATAACCCCATTTCTTAAGATTTCATAATCATTTTTCAATTTTGCAAACATTTACTACTAACATGTCTAAAATGTCAAACAAAGGCACCGACAATATCCTTAAACCATATCAGCTGGTTACAAAAGGATGTAACCATGTATCCACATAAACAAGAAATGTGAACACAATTAGCCTGTAAAATGACTTTTCCTCTTAGTGTTATGTAAATATTTTGACAACAGGGTATGTGTAGGATCATGATGGGCCAAAAAGTGGTGATATGATGGGTATGTGTAGGGTATGTGGTTGACGAATTTTTTTTTACCCAAAAATCGATGAAACGAAAAGGGTGTTTAAAGGAGATTCTCATATTTCCACCAATATAAATTATTCTTTACTTTGAATTTAATAAATAATTATTATTTATTTTCTATTTGAAATATGACTAAAGTTCTGATTGATAGGCTGATTGAAAAACATCTATAGCTTTCAAATTGTATCACTTTTTTTGAATCCAAAACATGTGTCACATTCTATGCTTCGCATACTATAGGATTAAAAAAAGAAAAAATGAATTTCATGAAGTTTTGACCAAGTTAAGGTGGTCAGACATATGAGTTTTTATATTTTTTAAAAGTTGTAATAAAAAATCATAATTAATTATTTACTTGGAAACAAATTACAAAAAAATATGCATCACATCGGGACATGATTCCTCTACTTATATCTAAAATATTATTAAAAAAATATTATCATTTTATTATGGTTAGGGTGGTCAGACAGACACCTGCTTATTTTTTCCCTGAAATTTAAGTGCTACTACTTTGAAATTTTAAATTTTCACCAAATAGATTGTTTTTTTCAAAAAATAAACCTAGTAGTTTAGAAACTACATTCAATTTTCTACAAATTCTATTCTTACATATTTTTGAAATAATATAGATAACTTCAAATTTTTACGTCAAGTTTCCTAACTTTGATTTTTCAGAATTCTTTGCCACTTAAGGGCCTATTTTTTCCATGATGATCCTACACATACCCAACATAGAAAGATTAAATTAATGTTGTGACTTTACCCCATGATGAATTCAAGTGGAAAAACACCTCCTTGTGCATTTGTGCTCCATGACATTAAATTTCTTGGATCCACAAGTTACATGCCTTATATGTGCATCCATAATTCACTTGCATATGCTGCCTTTGTTGTAAGATCTTGACACTGAGCAAGTATTTTACCATCTCTTTGAGGCATTTCCTTAATTACAATTTCACAACTGTGCAAAGCATGTCAGGTCCCCATGTGGGCTCAGCTAAAAAATAAATAAATTTCAAACAAGTTTTACCCTTGAATTGACTTGAGACAACTTTAGAATGCTTCTAAAGTGAAATGATAAACTCTATTATCATTAGAATTTTCTTTCTGCCACATTTGAACAATGACAAAAAATGGTCAGGTTGGCTCTAGAATCGACCTGGGAAACTAGTCAAATGATTTCCTGGAGCAATGAAAACTTGTAGGCATGTAGACATTTGATCCGACAATAGAGTGCAAAAGACAATTCTCATTGCAAAAATATCAAATCAACTCCTGGTGAGCTGCCACTGGACATACAAGCTCATTTAGGAACACTGAGTATGTGTGTGAGAAGGATTTGGTTAAATCATCATTCATCAAAAGATATTAAAGGTCAAAGCTGACCTCCTTGAAAAGTTTTAGAAAATGTAGATGCAAAATTGAACAAACTACATTTTCTTTTCGTCTGGTAAAAATAGAAAATCTTGTCATGAGGCTCTACAACTTGGCATGGGAGTACACTTTGGTATGAATATTGGAGATAAACAATCATATTCTATTGATGATCATCCATTTACAAAATAAAAGCTCAAAGAAGGGGCTACTTTGCAAAATTGAAAGTTTGCAAATAGTAGAAAAGTGTCAAAACCCTCGAGCTTCGCTTTTCAAAACCCTAACAGAAATTATCATGGGAAGCTGAAAAATGACATACATGTTCACATATTTCACATGAGTGGGTACCCAAATCGATTTGGCTTGAAAATCAACACGCTCTGAAATATGACCCCCCAAAGTAGGCCTTTTAGGCAGATTTTCAGGTACACACCTGAAAGTGCAGAAGCAAAATTTTCAATATGGGCACTTCAAATTTGCAAAATTTGAGAGTGCCAACAATACTAACCCACTAATTTGTTTGTCTATGATTGTGGGATTTCAGTAACAATTTGTGCAGCTTATCCCATGCTTGACGAAGACCAGAGTATTAAACTACTAATTCATGTGTTGCAAGACGAGCAATTGAAGACCCCTAGTTAGATCTGTTTGTGTGTCCTTTTCACACTAATCCAGGTACACGTAGATTTAATTAAAGGTTTGATCAAATTTGTTTGTTGTGTTTTGGAGTAAGTTATTAACGTATCCACTCCCCTTGGACCTTTCGGTGATCCTAGGTGATGAGAAATCATAACTCATTCCAGTCCAGTCCAGTCTACCTAGGAGGTGTTAGTGTGTGTAAGCTCTCCCCTTGCACTAGTGTGAGCCTAGGGACAAGCCGCAACATCTAGAATTTCCATCCCTTAGCAGGACCTTCCTAGGATTTCATCACCCAAGGGACGATCCCAACCATGTGTTATTGGTGGGGTATATAAAGAGGGAGAGATAAAGTTGTACATCAATCTAGTCATATCATGTTTAGTGAATCATCGAAGATAGGGTGATACCTAGATAAGACATGCAAAGTTGGTATGAGCTTTTAATACCTCGTTGGAGCTTCCGACTCACGCTTGTGATGGGGTAGTGTTCATGGTTGTGCCTCGTGTACCTAGTGTATATCAAGGACACACAAGATAGCCTTGTTTATCCTAGATAGAGACCTATGTTTTAGCTACGGCTTGGTGTTGTGTAGGTTTTATTCCTCGTACCCTGAAGTTACTCACAACATACTCCCTTGGGTTGAGATAGGAATCCTCATGGTGGACTACGATAGTCCTCAAGTGAGAGAGTGAAGGTGAGCCTATGGCATTTGTTGATGACTCTGTGCCACTAGATCTCTAGCTACCCTCCTTCATGAGAAAGGGGGATCTAGAGAACCACCCCGGTATCAAGGAGTATTAACCTTGGGGTGTCCCCTCAAGGTGGTGGGCCTACATTGAGTTTGTAAACCCTTATCACGAATTCTAAGATTGTGCTACCTAGCATATCTTTTTGTGTGATACTAGTGCTTGTCGTCAGTTTGAGTCGATCTAATCTACTTCATTTTGTTCATTGTGTCTTTAGTTTTTTTCCATAGTCTTCCCCTTCCCTCAGTGGTGAATTTTCTTCTCACAGAGGTGAATTTGCAATGTGGATAGGAAATACTACCCTGAACAAGAGAAAATCTATGTCTTGAGTCTAGTTCAGGTCAAATTTTGGGTGAAATTGTCCTTGTCAGGGGAAAATTTACCTGTGGTTATTTCCTTTAGGCAACCCCATGTTCACCCATTCCTTTGGAATACGTGATCATGCTTCCTCGATAGGCCAGTCTGCGTCATCCCTGCCCGTCTGTTCTCAGAATAGGCAACCTATTATCCATAGGGGCGAATTCGTGTCTATCCATATTATCCTCATTCGCACAACTCAAGATATAGTTGAATCCATTGTCCTCTAGATAGATGTACCCGTAGTCATCTATACATTTTAGGAAAGAGGTGAATTTGATCCCTAGATAGGTGATTTCCCACCTCAAGTCCACCTGTTTCCCTGTGGGTTTTCAAGGTTATAGGCGATCTCATGTCCTAAAAGGGTGATCCTATTATCAAATAGGAAAATTTGAAATTGAAATAGGAAAATTTTCATCGCGTGTCTTCCTGTGTCTTTTGTATCTCAAGACACAGGTGAATTTGAGTCCTAGAAAAAGGCAATTTTGTCAAACATAGAGAGAATTTTATCAAACACATAGGCAATTTTTTTTGTTCTTAGATAGGAAAACTCATCACCTGGAGGGGCTAACTTGCTACACATAGAGGTGTATGCACTTCCCATACAAAACTACTGAGAGTAAACCATCATAACCATTGAAAGCTTGTCATTTTTTGAGTCCATTGTCATGATCAAATTTTTTTTATCATCAATTATCTACCTGTAATCATCATTTTAGTCCTTCTTCATTTTTCAAAAGTCATCAAATCCTCAATCAAATCACATAGGTGCATTCTATAACATCCCTAGATTGCATTTCCATCATCATTTCCTTGATCTGAATCCTTTAGACTTCATTTTAGGGGATTTTTATCCAATTGGGCTAGGAAACTGACCCTAATTGTCATCATCTATGCTTGCTTGGGATGGTTATCCATCCTAAGCTAGTAATCCTCCACAACCTTATCAATCTCCTCTAATCATGAGGTAGATTCTATGATGTGATCATCTTGTTATCATCAAGTTAGGCCCTGAACCTAGTTTAGAGTCAATTTCATCCATCCAATCTAGTCAAATCATCCAATCCAATCCAATCCCCCAATCCTATCGATTATTCGGTCTCATCAATCATCCAATCAAATCAATTATCCAAATCAACCCACCCAATCTTATTAATCAATCCATCAATTGATCATCTAATCTAATCAATCTTTTAGTCATCATTTAGGTATACCCTAGAGCTTAGTGTCATCTTGACCACCTAGCCATTTTGCATTTTCATTCCCAATACCTTATTGCAACCAAAGAAACTCATGGCAGAACAATAGCTTGAGGATACTTAGCTTCATAATCCCCAGGATCAACCCACCAACGCTGGCTCATCGCAATCTAATATTGAGGCCCCTTCTCAATCTCCTCCTGATAAGAGCATGGTTAATCAACCTAAGCTCACGATTGATGAATACCTCAATAATCCCACCAATTTGCAAATGACATATCATATTCTAGATGAGCATGGGGATAATATATTTTTCTCCTTGATCATGAAGGGTATTAAACCTCCACCAAAATTCGACCTATCAAAATATGTCAGCATCACACCCCCTACACCTCCTATGCCACAAGACCCTTAGAATTCTCAAAATGACCCTAGCAATTCATATGTCCCCCAAGGTCCACCCCAAGAGGGTTGGTATCAGCCTAGGTTTGGAAATGAGGTTCTTTATTAGGTGACAAATCCTACACCACCCCCTCGGGTTCCAATTTCTATTATGGGAGTGTCACTTGATCCTAACAATCCTCAGGGCCCTAATCCTAATAATCCTCTTGGCCTTGGTATGCCACAAGGCCGACCTAACTTGCAGAGAATGAACATACCACAAAGTTCAATCACTATACCATCTGCTCCACCTCTTCCACCAAACTAATCGGGTCAACTTCTTTGGAATCTTGGGGGCACTGCTTATAATCTTTTCATTGCACCAACACCACCTCCTTGTCATACACATGCATCTGAATTACTACCACCTCCATTCACATCCCAACAACTGCCTCAAAGCACTCTTCCATCAAAATAAACCTCTTCATAACCCCCACTTCACACTACTATCCCATCACAGCCTCAACAATTTCCCTCACATCAAGCTCAGGGTACTTCATCTCAACCTTTGCATCAGTTGCAAGGTAATCCCCAACACAGTCAGATCTCGTAGCAACTTCAACAATAACCCCTTCACTCATCACAGATCACCCATCAACAACCTCAAATTCCATCACAACCTCCTCATCAACCAACACCATATTACTAACAACCTCCTCAATATTTTCAAATCCTGACGCAACCCCAAAATTACTCTCAACAAACCCCTATCAATATTGTTATCTAATACCTATATCATCCCCAAAGCTCTTATAGTCCACAAACCACTCCATCCAATCCTAATCCCAATAATTAATACTACACTCCCCAACAATCTCATTAAAAACCACCTTACATGCAACAACCCCAATAGAAGACATCTCACACTACCCTCCAACGATCCCAATAATATCCCTATTACCAGAAATCCACTCCACAACAACCTTCATATTCTTCCCAACAACAACCCATCCATAATTATTAGTCCTATCTGTATTACTATTATCAACCACCATCATATCAGCAGGGTGCCTCCACCTCGTATCATAAAGATCCTCCATCATATCAACCACCTTATGTCAATCCACAATCTAGATACGCCAATCACTATCAACAAACTATCTCATATCCAACCCCACCACCACACGATCAAACCATGTTGACTCCATCCCCATCTTATCAACAATATCCCCCTATAATCAGTCCAATCAAGCAGGCCCCTCCGCATCAGTCCTATCAACAAGGAGTGGGAAGAAGTAAAATCCGCATTGATGGACTTGCAAGCAGGGACATCCAAAACATCCTTCAAGTTTGAGGATATTTGTCCCTATCCATTTGATCCCTCCATCTTGCTTATCACTTTTCCTAAGCACTTTGAAAGGCCCAAGTTTGATAAATATAAAGGAAAGGGTGACCCAAGAACCCACTTGCAGGAATTTCACTCACATTGCCAAGAAGTCTTGCACAATGATAATTATCTCCTACGTCTATTCTCTAGAAGACTGATAGGGATAGCTCTAGACTAGTTCATGGGTCTTCAAAAGAGATCAATCTCTTCCTTCGTAGATATATCAGAAAAATTTGCGAAAAACTTATCCTTCAATTTGGAGGATATAGATACCTTAGATCTGTTGAAAGAGAAACAATGTGAGGGATAAACCTTTGCGAGCTACCTCTAAAGGTGGCATGCCCTGACTAGTTGATTAAAATCTCATCTCAATGAAATGGACATGGTGACCATCTTCATTGGAAATTCCCATCCTAACATGGTGCATAATCTCAGTTTGCACAATGTTACCACCTTTTTAGAAGTCATTCAGAAGAGCACCACCATTGAGAGGGCCCTCATTGCTAAGGGACAAGTCAAAATCTTTAATTTAGATAAGGAAAAATCATCATGTGATAGATCTCACTATTGGAATAAGAATAACAACACTATCAATGATGGTGTTACTAATACCAAGCATTTCCAAGTAGCCAACACCTCACGGAGACCCCAATATGTCCCTAATCAATAATCGAATCCTAGTGTCATATTAGTGTTGTATGGTACATCTCATCCTCCTCAACATTCCAATTAGAATAATCAAGGGAACAACAAACACTCATTCACTCCTTTGGGAGAACCCTTAAGTGTTGTCTTCAATTGGTTACTTCAGGCGAGCTATCCAATTGTCTATCTTGTGATGAAGCCCTTTGACAAGTCTAAACTAAAGCTTGTCTGGTACAAGGAAAATGAGTATTGTGACTTCCACAAAATCAAGGGTCATACCACTAATAAATGTCAAGGTCTTAAAACGTATATCCAAGATCTTATAGATCAAGGTAACATATTAGTGGATGTGAATCAGGAAACCTCATCCAATCCTCAACTCCAAATATATCAAAATGCTTTCCCCAAACACAATCAAGTTGCCAACACTTCCAACACTAATCTCAAGCCCAACAATAACAATAACCAAGGAAACAACACTAACAATATCAACTGGAAGAATGTACCCTATAACTATGATGACATAGTTATGTGCATCAGCTAGGTAGAGTCATGCCTATCCATGATCTATGTTAAAGGAAAAGACCTGCAATGTATTGTTACTATCCATCGCACCCATATACCCGTTATTGGTCCTTCCACATCATCCTAGCCTACCTACCCAAATAAATTCAAAATGTGCTTCAAAATTAAATGCAAATCACAAAGTGGGTCGTGAGGCCTACTTGGTGGGGTACTGCGCACTCCTAGGAAAACTAGCGCAACTCCTCACCTCGATGAATCAACTAATCATCTGCATATCCCTTGTCACCACTCAATATGCTAGCCATCCTAGTCACTCTTTTTCTCTCTCTCTCTTGCTTAGTCAGTTTCCAAGTGTGCAAATGAGAATTAGGTGAATAGTAAATTTTCAAATTTACTATATATATGATTTTCATATCGAGAAGTCACTTGGGGCCCCTTTTTCTTCCCCATCCACCCTCTTGAGGGGGAATACCCTACCATTTTCCTCCATCTTTCATTTCTATCCACTTCCCTGCAACACCAAGGCATTGTTTAACATTATTTTCTTCTATCAAGTCATTTGTGTTTTTTTTTCTTCGAAACACTATTATTCTAACAGTATTTCAAAGAGGGGAAAAATGTAGACACCTAAATTTAACGACCACCGTATGGTCAAATTAACTTCCTTCTATTCCTCTATCCTACATCTTTCATCCACATTAATTAAATAATTTATTATTTGATTAATATTACCCTATAGCCTAATATCCCTAAGGTATTTAATAAATCAATTAAGTACTTTACCCCTTTCATCTCTAAATTAAACCCGAATTTAAATAATTTAGTCACTTTATTCCTTTATGAATTAAATCAATTTTTAATTCAAATTCTTCTCTCTCCAAATGTCACATCCTCCATAATCCTCCACTTGCCCCTAATCCCTCATTAGCCCAGTTAAGAACATGTTTGTACAACTTTAATCACTTAATTAGGTTGACCTAATCACCATTCCATTTATGGCATATGTCCTAAGTCCACTTTATTAAATGGTTTCTCCATTTGGAGAAGGCATCCCCTTTCCCAAGTGAATTTTTAATTCACTTTTATTCATCCTATGCATTTTAAATAATTTTTATCCTTCTTCCATCCCCATGTGAATTTTTGAGAAATTTTTAATTCCTCACATGTCCTTTCACCCACATGTGGACAAGAACCTCTTTTATGATGAGATCTTGTCCAAATACAAAGGTACTATGTAGTACCTCCATGTCATGTCCACCTCATCTCCTCTTTCCATGTCACTTGCTACATGCCAAGATGTGGTGGCTTGTGAGCTCTCAACTCACCCCAACCCTTGATCTTGTCCATCTTGGCTTGATCTTGGCCCTCCATTGCTTAGAGGCATTTTCCCTAAAAATGGTGGAATTTTCATCATTTGTCTAACACACAACACATAATCAATAAAATTTTCCACTCAAGCATCCTTTGCATCCAAGCAATCCTACATTGTTGCATCACTTAACACCTCCATATTTCCATCTAATCAAATACCCACAATCACCATTGCATTCATCTCCATCTTAGCGAGCCATTTTTCATTAGGTTTTATGTCATTTCACTAAGGAAATAGTGCACAAATCAACAATCAACAAGGGCCAACCAAAGGATCAATATGAACAAGGTAATCAATTTCAATTTCTTGTGTTTTTTTATAGATTAAACTAGGCCAATCTTGAGTGTTTTTTTGTGTCTAATCCTTGCATAACTTAGTTTTTGCATTCTAGTGGGTCAAATTCACTTGCACACACACAAGAATAATCTACTAGGCCAGCCACAACACCAAGACCATGAACCCTAATTGACCTTTTGGTCAAACCATGAAGTTGCGCAATTAGGTCTTTGTCTAATTTTCTCTTTCAAGTAGAAGGTTGATTCTTTGGACGACTCATGATTATAGTTCAAGATATGAACTAGGGCTTCCTAAGAATTGGTTCTAGGATTTTTTTAAAAAGTTTCAGATGATAGCTAGGGGACTTTTGAAATAATTCACTACACCTGAATGCATATTGTACTACAATTGTAAACCCTAGAACAATAAATTATGTGCATTTTTAGATGCAAGCTTACTTATTTTTCACTAAATGAAACCCTAAATATCATGGGATGATTTGGATCTTTGTAAATTCTTCTTACTGGATGCCTTGAATGCCAAGTGAATCACTTTTTGATTTGATCATAGAATTTATAGAAGGAAAATCACTAAGGATATGACATAAAACCATATTTTTTTCCATTACTCTCAACTAATGTGAGCCAGAGCATGCAACCAACCATTTTTAAAGTTTGAATATGAGCTATTGATTTTTCAATATAATTACAAGATCTAATGGTTGCCAACAATTTGACCGGTTTGAATATATTTGATGCAAGTTTACAAGATCCTCGGTCAATAGAATTGATCCATAGGGATCCTAAACCCTTGTTTCATGCAACCAAGAGGTCATTTACTTTGTATCTATTTTCAGAAATAATTTTAAATCCAAGCTAATAATTTTTTTCCAAGGAATAGAAGAGGTGGTCTTGCATAGATGAATTCTATTATAGGCCAGTAGAATTGATCCACAATATCCTTTTGTCTTTATAATATTTATTTATTTTTATAACTTTCCCTTTTATTTTAGCATGCATATTCATGAAGGTTTATAATCCTGCTAAATTGGGGGCAAAATATAGTGTCAAAAATTGCATACTCTTGCAATTTAACCTCTATTTTATGTCAATTCCAATAGTTTTTGTGTACCCTCATTTCAGCACTGACATCAACCTTCTTCCTTCCAAAGGTACTCAAGCCTTCTCTCTTGTGCTCACTTTTTTCATGTCACTTTTGTGTTTTCCCTTTTTCTCTACATTCTTGTTATTTTTTAGTGCAATTTTTTTGGACACTAGTGCTTCATGCATATGTCCAAATGTTGTTATAGAATATTGTGATAATTTTTCATTTGTAGGTTGTTTCTAGTTATTATTTTTACTTGTCCCTTCCTAGGTCTATGAAAATAGATCAACGTGATTCTAAATGGCTTGTCAACCTCTTCTTTTTTCCACCTCTTCTCATTTTCAAAACTATCTTCATATTTGGACATGATATCTCTCTCTCAAGCTATCACACAACAATCTCAAATAATCCTCTCTATCTCTCCTACCCTCTTTGGAATTCTCAAGCCTCTCAGGTAATATTGTTCTTCTAATATTGCAATAATTTCTTTTCTTTTCTCCTATGCACCTTAATATTATCACATCCCTCTCTTTAATTTTGGCTACACTATTGCACTTTCATATCTATGAGCATTCCTAGCCACACATGGCATAGGAGCATACACACTATTTTATTTATATTTCTCTATTTTGGCTACTATGAAGGTTGAAATACAAAAGTAGGGATTTGTCTAAGGAAAATACCCAAATAACTCCAAACAACCACAATTTTTTTTCCATTCCCTTATTCTTATAGCTATTTTGAGAGAACCTAACCACATAAAGGTTTGCAAGTGTTTGTTGATTGCTCATTTATTAAATTTTTTAGATCTTATTATTTAGTTTACTTATATTTTTATTGTATAATATTTTCTAATATGTTTTTACTTATTTGGTCTCGTAGGTCAATTGAACCATAAAGTTGGGTTTCAATTCTTTCTAGGTCTCTTTTTGTTCACCATTCATATAGATTGTAGTAAAACACACTAGTGTCCATGGAATGTATTGAGATCCTTGACAATGACTTCTATTTTTCAACCCCAGATTCTCCATCACCTAATCTTTCTATATTTTTTTATCAAATTTTTTATTTATTTATGTATTTTCATATATTTTCACTAGTTCATTCTCTTCAAGTATTTTAGCTAGTTAGTTCTAATTGTAATTAGTGAAAGTTACTCTCAAACAACATTTATTCTCCTTTTCTAAGATTCAATTTTATTTTTTTTATATCCATATCTCTCCACCTCTATCTCCATATCCCTCTATATCTCCGTTTTTTTCTACTAAGCTCTCCTTGCTTATATCTTTATATCTATTTATCTCTATCGCTCCCTCTCCATCTATATCTTTTTATCTCTTCCTCTCTATTTTTTGCTTTATATATTCTTATCTCTCTATCTCTATCTATCTTTGTCTCTTCATCTATCTTTATCTATTTATTTATGTCCCTCTCTCCCTCCATTTCCCTCTTCTTGTCCCTCTATATTTATATCTCTATTTAGTTTTATATATCTATCTCTCCATGTTTCTCCTTCTCTCTATCTCTTTATCCTTATGTCTTGATATTTCTCTATCCCAATATCTCTCCATCTCTCTACATCTATCTACATATAACTTCCTATCTCTTTACTTATTTTTCTATCTATCAATCTCCCTCTCTAACTCTATCTACATATCTTTACCTACTTGATCTCGCTATCTTCCTATCCCTCTCCATATTCCTCGGTATCTCTCTATAGCTCCCTATACATATCTCTTTGTCTCCCCCTCTCCCTCTCTCATTTCTATCTCTCTCTATCAAAATATTTATGTATTTGTATCTCCCTATCTCTCTACCATTCTACCTATCCTTCTATATCTCTCTATATCTCCCTCTATCTATATCTAACTCCTCTCCTATCTCTCTCTCTCTCTAGACCTATCTCCCTCCTTTCCTCCATCCGTCCATCCCTCTATCTCTACCTCTTAAACTCTCTCTTTCTCTTTCCACATTTCCCTATCTTTCCCCTCTCTTTTCCTTCCTCCCCCCTCTATCTATCCCAATCTATCCCTATCTCTGAATCTCTTTGTATCTTCCCACATTTCCCCATATCTCTTTCTTTCCCTCTCTATTTATATATTTCTACTCTCTATCTTACCTCTTTCTCCTTATCCATCTCTATATCTCTTTATATCTCCCCCCGCTCTCCCATCTCCCCCTCTCTCTTTCCCTCTCTCCTACCCTCCCCTCCTCTGTCTTCCTATATTTTCCTCTTTCTCTTTCTCTTTCTCTCACAATCTCCCCACCTCTCCATCTCTTTTCTCTATATCTACTTATTTTTATCTCATCTTTTTCTCTTTCTATCCCTCTATCTTTCTACATCTGTCCTTTTTCCTATCTATATATCACCCTCTCTCCTTTTCCCTTTCGATGATTCTTGCAGCTCGCGAAGGGCTTAGTATTTTGTGTCACCACAGATGCTGCTCATACAATTTTAATCTCCCTTCAGTAAATAAAATAGCCAATTAGCACATATCTTTCTTTAAGAACATAAATTTGATATTCTCGAGAAGCCAAGCAAGTACCTGGATCAAAGGTTAATCGGGATTGAAACAGAAATTTACTGCTCTGAAGAGAAAAAATCTTGAAACTCTCACCATGGCTAAATGAACAGAGCTTTCTCAAAAATTCTGAGATCTAATGTGGCACTGTATAAAATACGGCCAGAGGTTTCTCAAGGACTTGACAGGCCTCAAACAAGTCGAAACGTTACAATATATGAAAGCAAGGGGATTAGAGGAAGTCTCCTGCATATATAATATGGGTGTGAAATCGTTGCCGGTCAAGGGTACTAGAGGAAGATTCCTGCGCATATAATAATCTTTTGCAGAAAAAATGAACAAGAGAGGGTGTTTCCACAAGGAATGGAAAAAATGGACCAATCTTTTAACAGAACTCTGCAAATACGCCGAGTACGTTTGTAATAAGACGATAGGCAATCTATCAAACGTCAAAAAGCCTTCGCTATACGTCAGCGTTTTCTACAAAACGTTTCAAGAGTTTCCACCATTAACGAAATTAGTTGGATTCTTATGAAATTCTCCTGTTTTTGAACGTTTGGCTCTTTTACTGTGAGAGAGAAATCTCACTTTATTGAAGGAGAGGTTCCATATGTTGGGATGTGAAGCCCAATGGTCACATGACCGTCCATATTCTCCTGGCCTTGTATAAATATGTGGCTGATTATGTACTGTATAAGAGTTAATTGGTGTTTGTTAATAAAGTGATTGCCTGGTTGAGAGTGGACGTAGGCTATTGCCGAACCATTGTAAATTCGTGTCTCGTATCTTGTTCTTTAGTTTTTGTTTTCTATTTCATTTCTTTGCTTGTTTAATATTTACAATTGGTATCAGAGCTATGGAGAAGTGTTGGGTTGTTGGTTAGAACCAAGGAGCAAAGATAGAAGCTGAAGAAGCCTCTCGGTACTTCCCATATATTTTAATGGGTATAACTAATTTTGTATTTGATGATGATGAGGCTGATTCTGTCATCAAGGAATTTCTTGGCAGTTTGGATTCGGCTGAAGAAGAGGGTTTGAGGAAATCACTGGTTGAAGGAGAGACTGTGGAGTTAGTCTTCCGAGATGAGGAGGATGCAGTCTAGTACCAGACGAGTGAAGATGAACCCGAGGAAGAGGCCGAGAATTGGGAGGAACATCTAAACAAAGAAATTGTATTTCTAAAGGAGGAGATTTTGATGTTGAGAGAGCAAATACACTGTATGGAGAAAGAAAAAATTACAAAAGAACTAGAGTTTTCTACAAAGAAAAAAAATGAAGAGCTGAAAGAGGAATTGGCTGAGCTTCGTTCTATTTTTACGGATTTGGGCATCAATTGTTAAGAAGTGGAATCGGTGAATGAAGACGAGGAGACACATAATTTTGTTTTGTCTGAGATGACAGATGATAGAGGGAAGGGTGTTGAAGGCACTTGGAGTCCCGTGAAGGAAGAGGCTCCAAATGAGGATGCTTATGATTTATGCACTGCCAGAGAGGTAGACTCCACGTAGCCCCCTCCCCACTCCTCCTTGCGTAAGGAATTTACTTTGCTTGTGTCCTCCTTGCAGCAGACTTCCCCAAACATAGAAGATGAAGCGACAGAGGAGGACGCTGCTGCTGACTTACCGAAGAGTGTAGTTTATGATCATAAGGCACTGGTGATTAATGGGCAACGAAAACTTCTCATTTCTGGTGGCATTCATTATCCTAGAAGTACACCTGAGATGTGGCCAAATCTCATTAGAAAGGCCAAGGATGGAGGACCAGACGCAATACAGACTTATGTTTTTTGGAATGGGCATGAGCCATCTCTTGGAAATTACTATTTTGAGCAGAGATTTGATGAACCCAAGATAGAAGATCCCTAGCCGGCTATGGCGAATGAAAAGTCATTCGAAGATGAGGCCACAAACGAGAAGGGTGATCGCGCCAAAATGGCATCATTTATTGAGTGTGCTCGTAAAGCATTAGAAAAGCGGGTTTGGGACAATAAGGGGAATGCAGAGAAGTTTCGTTCAGATCTAATGAAGATTGCAATGACCACTCTGAGCTATAAAATACTTTCATAGGTGTTGGTAGTTGATGCAGTCGTGAGGCTTAAGGGTAGCACAAGTTTGGAATCAATACAGATGCCTAAGTTGTTAATAAATAAAGATGCATCTTCTTTTTCTAGTGGCTTAAGTTATTTGAGCAAAGTCATGTATGCTTGCTTCGTGAGAATGTATATGGTTGTTGGAGGCATGCCTCCAAACGGAGGCTGCAGTAATGGGGATTCTAGAGCACTATTATTTAGGGGAGACAAAATACCTTTATCTATTGACAATAAGCCTGATCAAGATGATGCAATGGGCTGTATTAAAGTTGCTAGCAGATTTTTAATTTTTGGGAATAGATATCACATTGGGGGCATTCCTACCATGTCCTGGGCCCTAGGAGATCGATTATTGAAATGGTATGTATTTTTTGAACCCAAAGTAACTTGTATGGAACAAACACGTGAAGAAGTTGAGGCTGGTTTAGGATCTCAGAAATCTGACAGTGTTGAAGTTTCAGAGGAAACAAAAGTAGTAAGAGAAGGTGTTCGGTTATTAGATTTTATTGAGTTGGGCAGAACTTGGAGAAGATTGATTCGTAGTGTCCGTGAACAATATTTGGCGAAGTTGAAAACCTCAAGTTTGGTTCTGATGTGAGTTTGAAGTGAAATGCAGGGATGGCAGTGCATGGTTATGCCGGTTGGACTTCACGAGGGAGATTGTTGGGATGTGAAGCCCAACGGTCACATGGCCGTTCATATTCTCCTGGCCTTGTATAAATATGTGGCTGATTATGTATTGTATAAGAGTTAATTGGTGTTTGTTAATAAAGTGATTCCCTGCTTGAGAGTGGACATAGGCTATTGCCGAACCACTGTAAATTCGTGTCTCGTATCTTGTTCTTTAGTTTCTATTTTCTATTACATTTCTCTGCTTGTTTAATATTTACACCATAGTATCTAATCTATTTAATTTTACTAGTAATAGAGAAGTATATTTATTTATAATATTAAGTAGTTAAGCTTGATAATTAAAATATTTTGTTTCATCATCATTATAATCTATTTAATCATAATTTATTTAATTTGAATCTAGTATCATTTTAAAAATATAAAATGATTAGAAATTGATAAATATTTTATCATCTCAAATATATAAATTAGTTAGAAATTAAATGGAAGACATCTTCATTGTATATTAGAGATGATATTAAGTTATGAGATCTTTTATGTTAGACTAATTGTTAGCATTTCTATTTGGATTTTGGATATGGACTAACTACCTCTCGTGGATCTTCTTATCAGCTCGCATTTGTATCGAGCATTAATAGATCAATCTTTTGACACAACGACAAACATGTTCCAACAAATGATATCAGAGTTGGGTTGCGGGTTGAAATCCCCTCAAGTGAAGTTGAGGGTAGGGGGGGGTGTTATTGGACTAATCACAAACATCTCCCTTCGGATTCGGGACATGGGCTAACTATCTCTTGTGGATCTGCCTATCTCCAACATTTGTATCAGGCATTAATAGGTCAATCTTTTGGCACAATGGAAAACATTTTCAAGAAAATAAATTTCTATCTTTTTTATGTTGTAACTAAAATATTTTTGTCCAATTTTCCTATACATCAAATTGAATTTAATATCAAGCACCCATCTTTAATTTAAAGTTCATCCTAAAATTATTTACAATCATACATATAAATTATTGTAATATTGAGTTGAAATACCTATTTATCTAATGAATTTTTATATTGAAGATATGCTTTAAACAATTAAATATTACAAAGCAAAGAAAAATAAATATAATTCATATTATATTTTCATTTGGACTATATACAACAATTTAGAACCAAAACATATACAACCTTATGTTAGGGAGAAATAGGCATCAAAATTCTCCACTGCGTTCCACTATGATGACTTTAGTTTGACTTTGAAAATGTCTATTTTTGATAAAAGACAAATATAATGATTTAACTTAATCTATGACTTAAGGTTGGAGTTCACGTGAACTTTATATTGATTTACTTTATATTTAGCAAATATTTTTTTAAATTGTTGTTAAGTAATAAAATATTGTTGAAACTATTGATGCTAAAATTTGATTATTTGGTTAAAATCAAGCTTAAAATTTTGATTAGTCTCAATTATATAGATCTTATTGTCTTAGGAATGTATATAGCTAAGGCTTCAATTATGTTTTCCAAGGATTGGTTGCACATAGTTAAAAATATTATTTAACTTGTTTAATCATGCATGTAATTAGGGTTGGTTCAACCTAGCCCCATTTTATTTAAGTATGTTTGAACTTACAAAGCTTGATGAATGAAATTTATTAAGTAAGTTAACTAAGAAAACTATTTGTTTTACTCAATCAAGCATGCATTTATACATATTCAATTCTCATAATATTCTAATTGGGTGTAGTTGGATTCATATGGATCAATTATTTATATTTAAGTACTTGATAAATGACAATTTATATGATTTATTCAATAATAATAATTTTTTTTTATAGGGATCAATTCATCCTAGCTATGTTTCTTCTTGAACCAATTATTCCATTGGTTCATTAATTATTCATTCCAATTGTTGATTAAAATATTCAATGGAGATAATTAATCTCTTATTCATGCACTAATCTATTGCTTTTAGAATTTTTGAGACTCATTTAACCATAATTATTTTGCTAGATTAGTAATAACTTTATTAGTTCAACTAGTTGCATTATAAAGAATATTTTATTTTGAATTCAAATTAATTTATTGTAATTAGGTTTAGAGGTCTCAATTGTCTCTAACTTTGTGTGTCTATTTGAACCATTTCCTTGATTATTAGATTCACTTCGGCAAAAGTTTAGTTATTTAGCCCTCATTGTGTGCTAGTTAGTTATAACTATATTTTAATTTTTGTAAACCTATAATAACCTAAATTGTTAAGATGGATAAACAATGCATTATATAAGGGTACATCAAATTAGAAAATAAATAAATTTATATCCCCAATTTGGGAGACGCTATTGCAATTTAAAGACTTTTCCATCACACAAGTGTTTATAGAGGAAAATAATATAGCATACATAATGATGAACTTGGAAATTTACATGAATGATAATTATTTATTTATGGACATACCATACTTGTCTCGATTCCCCTCCAAATTTATAGGCTATGAATCATGCATAATATAATGACATCAATGATGATACATTAAGTTATTTGTTTAGAATAATTTAAAATCTTAGAATAGACTAATAAAAGTATTGTGAGGGATGTTACTAATTATGAATCCCTTCCTCATAAATGATAATGAAATCGTCATTTTCCATCCACTTCCAAAGAATAAACATTAAGGACACTACAATTTTCTAGGGGGGAAAGTAAAGGAAGATTGCATTCTTGGAGATGTTCAAAGAAGTGAGGATAAAGAAGAATTTTAGAATTGAGGTCCTTGTGGTCATCCATGCTATCAATTTGGTTTTCAGAGATTCTTATTTCATCTCATTGTACAAGTACTATATAAGTTATGACATTTACTTCATGTTCTTAGTGATTCTATTTGATGCTAGGAAAATAAGGAGATTGTCAGATTGATGATGTAGACCCTAAAAAGTCCTCAATGGAGATGTGGCATGAAGAATTTAATTGATATTACCATCGTGGCTCTTGGATTTTATGCTAATCATGAGACATGGTCATGGATTAATCCTAGTTAGAATGGGCCATGGATTCCCTTTATGTTAAGGATTGTCAGGATGGATGATAGTCTTAAGCACCCAAAGCCAAAATGGGGTATCAACTTCCTCAAATCTATTTTTGGAGGAGCTCCTATGAATAAGGTGGATTGATCCTTTGCGATGGACAACTTTAAAATAGAGATAGGAGATTGCTAGGATATTGGTGGTTAGTTTATGTTTCTTTAGAGATATTTTAGGTTAATTATGATAATATTAGATATGTTAGTATGATGAATTTATAGTAATTGATGAATTAGAATAGTATCTCCTTGTATGATAGGGAAAAAATTATATTATGGTCCCATAGACTACAAATAAAATATATTTTTTTTCCTCAAAATAGTCAACTCAAATTTCATGTATATTTTAACATTTTTTTTTGGGCGTGACCTCTGTAGCCACTTTCATCTATCAAAATAGCATAAAATAATAAAGAGTCAAGCTCAAAGAAAATCAATTATTAAATATCCATATTTAACCACTTTAAATCTACATATTAAATAATAAATCCGTGCCACATGGAAATGACCCATACCTATAGAATAAATCTATAATAAACTATGATTCTATGCACAATCTTAAAAAAATAAATATTAAAGATACTTGATCTTTAATGCTTAACAACCCAACTCTATCCTATTTAAGAATTATTCTTTATCATTATTCTTTAAATAAATATTATAATTCCCTTAGATCAAAATTTCTTAAATTACCACTACTTTTTGCACTTTTATTATTCCCAACTAATCTAATTTAACGTCTGTCTGATTGTATATATTTTTATATTTACGTAAAGAATAGAGTCATTCCTTTGCAAACAAATTGTTATTACAACATAACTTTTTGCAGAAGGAATCAAATTTTATAATACAAAATTTAGAGGAAAGAGTCTTCATACATTAATTATGTCACATTTTTTAAATTTGATCATCTAAGATTGATTCTTTGTTATGGAAAAAGGCAATCATTAATAAATCGCCAAACACGTTTTGATTCAATAAACTAGTCTTAGTCTTATACCCCTCATAAGTTATCCAAATCATCTAATAGAAAACCATCATTTTGTTCATGCGTGGGATGAAATCCAGTGAATAGAAGTGATGCCAGCTCATCCCGCTTCAAGCGCATGCTCGCAGCTTCTTCTTGCATAGCTGCCAGCTGTGCTTCCAATTCAACAATTTGCTCCTGCAGTTAATGAACTGTCCTTGTAGACCCATGCACGGGGTCCTCCACTCTTGCACTTGCTTCCCTCACCATACTATTTACTGCATCTGCCCTCTGATAATCCTCAGCACCCTAAAAGAACCCCACATCAGAACCATTCATTTTTGCTACTTAACTAAAACAGACCACCCAGAAAAATAGAAAGAGTCTACGTAATTACTTGAAGCATTTTGAGAACATTACTGGTTCCAAAAACTCTCTGCACTATGGCAAACTTTTTGGGATCTGTGGATGGAAAATAAGGAGCCAGCACACACGACTCTGAACATTTTTTTCGATGCTTCTTGCAGCTCGCGCAGGGCTTAGTAATGTGTGTCGCCATATATGCTTCTCAGACAATTTTAAATTCCCTGCAGTAAAGAAAACTGTCGATTAGAACACATCTTTCTTAACAACATAGATTTGATATTCCCCAGAAGCCAAGCAAGTACCTAGTTCAATGGGTAATCCGGATTGAAACTCATATAACCTGCACAGAAGAAAATAATCTCGAAACTCTCAGCGTGGCTATACAATTAGCAACTCACCTAATGTGCACGGAGGACCTCAAACGATCTGGAGGACTGTCCAGATCAATAGAGCCTCCTCGAACAATCTTAGATCACCTCTGGTAAGTAAAGTGGTACTTATATAACTGCCAGAAGTTTCCCGAGGACTTAACAAGACTCAAACTAGCTGAAACGTTGTTATGTATGAAAGGAAGATCCCCGCGCATATAGTATGAATGTGAAATCGCTACCTGTCAAAAGGAAGAAATTGATCAATTTATAATGATCTTTTGCAGAAAAGACGAATAGGGGAGGCTTTTTCTACAAAGAATGGAAAAAAGGACGACCTTTTGGGTCAATCTCTTACCAGAGTTTTGGCAGCATACTGACTATTGGTGCAATGAGAGGATAGGTTGTCTATAAAACGTTTAGAACGTTTCCACCATTAATGAAATTGATTGGACTCACCGGTCTATTCTAAATTCTCCTTATTTTCTAGGTTTGGCTATTCTTATGCAAGACAAAAAGAATATCGTCACTCGACTAGGTCAGGTTTCGATAGTGGTCCATTCTAATGGAATTTGGACATCGATTAGTTAGTGAATCTAGACGATTTTAATTTTTCTGCTTTATTATCATTATAATGTGCAAAATTATATTACAAGGATTATTAAATTTTGAAAAAAGTTTCATCAAATAGTTGTATATTACAAATTAATGGTTGTGCATCATGCCATTTTTTATCCGTATGTCTATGATATCACATGATTTCTTGTTTTTTAAATTTAATGAGCATATTTAATTCAATTATTAGTACTTGATGTTCACTTTAAGTCATGTTTTGTTGGTGTGTCAATATGATATCACAATATTTGTTGTTATCTCGATCTAATGGGTATATTTATTTGAATTATTAGTACTTGATGTTCATCAAGTCATATCTTTTGTTGTGTTAATACCTATCACATGATTTATTTATTTTGAATTTAATGGACATATTTTATTTAATTATTAGTTTTTAATGTTCATTAAGTCATGTCTTTTGTTGTGTTAATATGTTATGACATGATTTGTTATTATTTGAAACTAATGAGAATATTTTATTTAATTATTAGTACTCAATGTTCATTAACTCATTTTTTATTGTTATGTTAATATGATATCACATGGTTTGTTACTTTTTAATCTAATGAACATATTTTATTCCATTGTTAGTACTTGGTGTTCATTAAGTTATATTTTTTTAGTATATCAATATGATATCTCATGATTTGTTACTTTTTGAGTCTAATGAATGAATTTTGCTCAACTATTAGTATTGCATGTTCAACTATTTATTCTTCTTTCACAACAAAATATATTATACTAATCAACATACTAGGCTTTAGATGTATAGGTACTATTACATTTACCAGTACCTACTCAACTACAAAATAGTCTCCTTTAATAAGATATTATAAAAGGAAAATCACTTTAAATTTAATTTTGTTGAGGTTTTAGTTATAGAATAGGTAGCATAGATCAAGAATTATTTGAAACTAGGACCTAGAAAATTCTATTGCTAAGATAATAGACTCAATTCACAATTTTGAATCTAGTACCATCTCAAAAATATTAAATAGTTAGAAAAGTATGAATCTTAAACCACTCAAAAGGAAGGATTATTTGAAGATTTCCTCACTATATATCAAATATTACACTAAGTTATGAGGCCTTCCAAAATCCTATCTTCTTTTTGGAGTGTCGCTATGATTTTTTTGTTCAATTGTTATATACATAAAGTTGAATTTAATTTCAAACACTACTTTTGAAATTATTATTTATCTTGATATTTTTTAAAGTTCAAAATTTATGTCAGTCAAATATTAAATTGAGCTATGTTGACCAGATGAAAACTTTATATTAGAGTTGATTCATAATACTTATAATGGTAGAAACTAGAGAAAGAAAACTACTACTAGAAAAGACAAAAATATTAATTACATATTATATTCGTATTTAGATAGTACATGCTAAATTAAAACCAAAACTAAGATAAAACAATATTTAAGAACACATAGGGATAAAGTTCATCAACTGCATGCCACTATGATGATTTAAAAATTGATTTGAATTATCCAACTTTTTATGTTGACTTTAGTTTGGTTTTCACAATATCTTTATTTTTGGCAAAAGAACAACATAAAAAAGTATCAATCTTAATCTATGACTTAAGATTGGTGTTGAATCAAACATTACATTAACTTAATCTTTACTTGGTAAAGACTATTCCTAACTAGTGAACTAATTTAGAAATTATTGTTAAAACCATTCATGTCAAATTATACTAATTGATTAAAGTTAGCCTTACAAATATTTATTAGTTTTCATTATTTGTATCTTATTAGCTTAATCATGTATATTTAAGTAAGTCTATAATAAGACCTAAATTCATGCTAAGTTATTATAATTTTCTTTATAGAGGGTGATTGTACCTAGCTAAATGTATTATTTAACTTGTTTAATCATACATGCAATTAATGTTGATTGACCAAATCATCTAAATAAACGATTTGATTTGTTTAATCAAGAATGTAGTTATATCTAATTAAATCCAATATCATGCTAATTTAGTGTAGTTAGGCTCATAAGGATCAATTTGTCATTTGTACTTGCGCTTGGCTAAACTAATTACTATCATTTTTCTAATAACAAGAAACTAAGTCTATAGGGACTAATTCACTCCCACTATGTATCTTCTTGAATAAATTGTTTTATTGGTTTATTAAGATTCATTCTATTGATTGGCCACACTCGAAGAGTGGGAGGATTATACAACCTATAAGCCTTACATTGCTCGCTATATCCAACTGGAAAATCAAAAGCACCAATTATCCAACTAAAGTTTGAAGGATAAATTACTAAAGGAATCGTACTTATTGGAGATCGCTAAAAAAAAAAGATGGAAGGGTTTTTAAGGCATTGATTGCAGGAGAAAAGTGAAGCAAAAGATAAAAGTAGATCCCTTGGCATTAACAACGAAATTTTATGAGGTCGCAACCAAGGAAGATGTCTGTTAAAGTCGCTCAGAATAAAGGAGTCATTATTTTACAGATCGCCTAAGTGAAAAGAATTCATTGTTTGCAAGATCTGTTCATAACAGGTGAGCAATGATTGAAAAGCCAGTGGCCAAGCAAGACTGAAGTCGCTGATGTGAGGGAAATACAAATAAATTTGTGTTGCTAAAAAGAAAGGATTGCAGGGAAAATTCAGCACAGGAAATAAGAAGTGAAGGAGATTTGGTGACATGATATTGTTAGAGTTTCACTCCACTCCCGCCTTCGCTTCTTGCCCTTACTGCACCCCCGCACCCTCAATTTCAACTACTCACGGTTTGGCGATGACTACCGGGCTACCATGCCCACTCTCTCTCTTGTTCGCGGCTTCACGGTCAAGCTTTGTAGTCTATCACTTTACCGCAGTCTTGCCTCTCACTATCGGTGGTTACACGGTGGCAATCTTCAACTCTTACCTCGTTACCACTGTCTAACTGCATGTTGCCTGCGGCAATGCAGTTAAACACCAAGCAGCTATTACCGCACTCCCGTGTTCTTCCTTCCAACCACGTGCAGTACTGCGGTGATAGTCATCACTCTTCTCTCCATCCGTTCAAGCCGTTACCACTCTACCGTGGTCTATTCGCTAACCATCGGCGGTAACACGTGCCCTTCATTCCATATTCGTTGACTGTGTCTAGACAGTTATCGTGACCACCAAGGTCTCTTTCTTAACTGCCACGATACAATGGTGAACCGTCTCTTGGCTGTGCGCATGGTTACCGTGTCCACCGCGGCTTCATCTTTTTCTTTGATAGTTGCACGGTTGTTTGACATTTTGACGGTGTTAGTTTGTGCATTGTGCGTTGGCAAACAATTTGGATAAAGGACGTTTTATCTAATCCGATAGGACTTTTGTTTAATATGGATGGGATGAATGTTTGTTAGCATTTTATTGCCATTTATTATTGATTGAACTGTAAGCTTATATAACTAGCATGTTTGTAATTTTTGAGTTAAGAAAAGTTGAATACGAAGTTTGCTCTGTACTAGAAAAAGAATTTTAATGGTTGTTTTGTGTTAGAATATAATATTCAAATTAATTTTTCTTGTGTGTGTTTGTTTCTTTGCCATTACCTACACGTGGTATTAGAGCCTAAGGTAATTCAATAGAGAGTTTGTAAATCATGGCAGCAAGCACAAGTTTGAGTAATCCCCAAATTCCAAATCTGAATGGAAATAATTATGACTACTAGTCTATAACAATGAGAGCATTGTTTTGTTCAAAAGATTTATGGGAGTTTGTAGAAAATGGGTTTCCAAAACTGGCAGATGCAGCAACATTTAATGCCTTAACACAAGCAAAGAAAGATTTTTTGAAGGATAACAAGAAGAAGGATTCAAAGGCACACTTCTTCATTCTACAAGGTGTACATGAAAGTATTTTTCCCAAAATTTCAGCCACTACCAAATCCAAGCAAACATGGGACATTTTACAAATATCATATCAAGGAATGGACAAAGTCAAAACTAAAAAGTTGCAAATACTGAGAAGAGAGTTTGAAGCTTTTTTTATGAAAGATAATGAGTCTGTAGGTTCTTATTTTACTCAAATAATGGGACTGGTAAACCAGATGAGAACACATGGACAAACACTACAAGATTTCAAAGTTATAGAAAATATTTTAAGAAGCTTACCCACACAATTTGAGTCAATTGGAGTCACAATAGAAGAGACAAAGGATCTCACATAGTACTCTATTGATGAGCTTTATGCTTCACTCATTTCTCATGAGCACAGACTCAGCAGAACAACAAATATGTCATTGGAGCATGCATTCAAGTCACAAGCTTCAATTAACCAAGGAAGAGGCTAAGGTAGATTAAATTTCAAAGCAAGAGGAAGAGGCTTCAACAAAGGTGGAAGAAATAACCAGTCAAGTTCAAGTGGAAGAGGTATCAGGGAAAACCCATCTCAAAACTTTCCTCAAGGACAAAGGTATGATAAATCTTAGGTCCAATGCCATTACTGTAAAAATTTTGGCCATTATATGAATGAGTGTAGAAAGAAGCAGTATGATATGAGTAGATAAAATGAAAAATTTACTAGAGAGAGTCAAGCCAATAGACCTGATAAGAGCACAATGTTTTAAACCTATAATGTAGATCAAGCTAGTGAGAAAGAAGTTTGGTTTTTAAACTCAGGTTGTAGTAATCATATGATAGGGAATTTAGAACTATTCACAAGTCTATATGAGAATATTAATTCATTTGTCACCCTGGGTAATGACAAAAAAGTGTTAGTTAAAGGAAAAGGGAATGCTAATATTCTAACCAACCAGGGGGAGAAAAAATATATTTCTGATATTTATTTTGTGCCTGGTCTTAAACACAACTTGATGAGTGTAGGATAGTTAATTCAAAAGGGTTATAGAGTGACTTTCAAGAATGGGTTGTGCACTATTTTAGACAAATACCCAAGTGGCCAGTTGATTGCAAAAATTCATATGACAAACAATAGAATGTTTCCTTTGAGAATTTAGCCAGCTTTAAGCACAAACTTTGCACAAGCACAAGAGGTATCAACTATTATTCAGACTGTCTTTCAGGCAGAGGTAAAGGATGAAAACTGGCTTTGGCACTTAAGATTCGGTCATTAAAATTCTGGAGGTCTGAATTTGCTTCATAGGAAGAACATGGTAAAGGGAATTCCATTAATTAAAAAACTGAGAGAGTTTGTGAAGGTTGCATACTTGGAAAGCAACATAGAGAATATTTCCCAATAGGGAAATCCACAAGAGCAAAACCCCATTAGAAATTCTTCATTCAGACTTGTGTGGTCCAACGCAGACACCTTCAATAGGTGGTAGTTATTATTTTCTGACTTTCATAGATGATTATTCAAGGAAGACATGGGTGTATTTTTTGAAACAAAAAAGTGAGGTGTTTAATTTATTTTGTCAATTCAAGTCTTTAGCTGAAAAACGGAGTGTTGTTTCATTAAAGTGCTAAGAACAGATAGAGGAGGTGAATACATATCAAGAGAATTCTTAAATTTCTGCAAAGAACATGGAATACACAAACACTTCACAACAAGATACACGCCTCAACAAAACGGTGAAAGAAAAAATAGAACCATAATGGAGATGGCTAGAAGTATGCTAAAATCCAAGCATTTAACAAATGAGTTATGGGCTGAAGTTGTATCTTGTGCAACATATATCATGAATAGATGCCCAACAAAAAGTGTGATGAATATTATCCTTGAGGAAGCGTGGACAAGTAAAAAGCATAGTGTGTCTCACATTAGAGTTTTTGGATGTGTTTCATATGCACATGTACCTGATCAGTTGAGAAGGAAACCTGATAACAAAGGAGATAAATGCATTTTTTGTTGGATATAGTGAAGAATCCAAAGCATACAAATTGTTTAATACATCAACCAAGAAGTCTATAAATAGCAGGGATGTTCAATTTGTTGAAGATGAAGAATGGGATGGAAGCAAAGAGATCACTGCTAATGTTATAGTCAATATTCCTCAAGATGAGAATGAAATTACAGTTCCAGCTAATGTACCTATTGTCCCTATTCAATCTCAAGCAAGTGGTCAGCAAGTGACACCAACAGGTAATACAAGAGCAGCAACAAGAGGACTATAAACACCAATCATAGGAAGAACTTATGGTGTAGGACCTTCAAGTCCACATTCTGCCAACTCAAGTGATTTATCAAATCCAACTTTAGCAAGCATGAGGAGGCAGAAAATCAGAAGCATGACTGATATTTATAATCAGAATGAAGGTGAGAACAATCCTCAACAATTTACATTTTTTGCCTTTTATTCACAAGCTGAAGATCCAATTCATTATGAAGATGCAATCAAGGAAGAAAAATGGTTAACAATAATGGATGATGAGATAGATTCAATTGAAAATAATCAGACATGGGAGTTGCAAAGTCTTCCAAAAGACAAAGATGTCATAGGTGTTAAATGGATTTATAAAACAAAATTGAAGGCAAATGGAGAAGTGTAGAAGCACAAAGCAAGATTGGTGGCAGAGGGTTACGCACAACAACCTGGAATAGATTACAATGAAAATTTTGCACCAGTTGCATGCCTTGACACAGTTAGAATGTTATTGGCTTTGGTAGCACAAAATTGTTGGCTAGTTCACCAAATGGATCTTAAATCAGCATTCCTCAATGGTTACCTAGAAGAGGATGTTTACATTGAATAGCCACCTGGATATGAGATATTAGGACAAGAAGATAAATTCTACAAGATTAAGAAGGAGTTGTATGGTCTGAAACAAGCCCCAAGAGCTTGGTATAGCAAAATAGACAGCTATTTCACAAAGAATGGATTTACTAGGTGTGATAGTGAACCAACACTATATACTAAAGTGAATGATGAAGATAAAATCCTGATCATATACCTATATGTTGATGATTTAATTATGAGTGGAAATCTATCAATTGATTTGTTCTAAACATAAATGATGAAAGAGTTTGAGATGACAGACTTAGGTCTGATGAAGTATTTTCTGGGCATTGAAATAACACATAATGAAAAAGGCATTTTTATTTCACAGTTTAAATATGCAAAGGATATTTTAAAGAGATTTAATATGTTAAATTGTAAGTCAGCACCTACTCCAATGGTGACTGGTCTGAAATTGAGCAAAGAAGACAAAGGCTCAGATGTTAATCCAACTTTGTATAAATAGTCGGTAGGAAGTTTAATGTATTTAACAGCCACAAGACCTGACATCATATGCAATCAGTTTAATCTCCAGATTCATGAAAGCACCAAGAGAATCTCAATGGATGGCTGGAAAGAGAATTCTAAGATACATCAATGGAACGAAGAACTATGGCATTCAGTATTGAAGAACTGATGAATTAAAATTGACAGGTTTTACTGACAGTGATTGTGTTGGGAGTGTTGATGATAGGAAAAGCACATCTGGCTATGTCTTTCACTTTGGTAGTGGTGTAGTTGCATGGGCTTCAAAGAAACAACCTATCGTTACACTGTCATCAGCTGAAGCTGAGTATGTTGCAGCCACGAGTGAATCTTTTCAGGTAGTGTGGATGAGACGAATACTGCAGGAAATTTAGAATGAGAAGACAAAGGCAACAAAGATTTTCTATGATAATAATTCAGCCATAGCTCTGTCAAAGAACCTTATATTTCATAAACGCAACAAACACATTGATACACATTTTCATTACATCCGAGAGCTGATCAGCAATGGAAAAACTGTATTGGAGTTCTACAGATTAGAGGAACAACATGGGGATATCTTCACGAAAGTGCTGGGGATAGATTCATTTGTTTTTCAACGAACCAGACTGGGCGTCATGAATGGCAGAAGTTCTATTCAAGGGGGGGTGTTGGAGTTTCACTCCACTCCCACCTCCACTTCTTGCACTTACCACGCCCCCGCGCCCTCAATTTCAACTGCTCATGGTTTGGCGATGACTATTGGGCTACCGCGCCCACTCTCTCTCCTGTTCATGGCTTCACAGTCAAGCTCTTTGTAGTCTACCACTTTACCGTGGTCTTGCTTCTCACTATCGGTGGTTACACAGTGGTGTTCTTCAACTCTTACCTCATTATCGCGGTCTAATAGCATGTTGCCTGAGAAAATGCGATTAACCGCCAAACAGCCATTACCGCACTCCCGCGGTCTTCCTTCCAACCACGTGCGATACCGTTCTGACAGTCATCGCTCTTCTCTCCATCCGTTCAAGCCGTTACCACTCTACCACGGTTTGTTTCCTAACCATCAGTGGTAACACGATGCCCTTCGTTCCCTGTTCGTTGACCGTGTCTGGGCAGTTACCGCGACCATTGCGGTCTCTTTCTTGACTGCCACAGTACAACAGTGAACCGTCTCTTGGCTGTGCACATGGTTACCCCATCCAATGCAGCTTCATCTTTTTCTTCAGTGGTTGTGCAGTTGTTTGACTTTTTCACGACAGTAGTTTGTGCGTTGTGCGTTGGCAGATAGTTTGGATAAAGGACATTTTATTTAATCCGATAGGACCTTTTTTTAATATGGATGGGATGAATGTTTGTTGGCATTTTATTGCCATTTATTATTGACTGGACCGTAAGCTTATAAAACTGGCATGTTTTTAATTTTTTAGTTAAGAAAAGTTAAATACGAAGTTTTCTCTATAGTAGCAAAAGAATTTTAATGGCTGTTTTGTTTTAGAATATAATATTCAAATTAATTTTTCCTCTGTGTGTGTTTTTCTCTACCATTACCTACAGATATACAACCATCGATAGGAGGAGATAATTTTACTGAAGAGAAAAGAGTTTTTATTTGAGCATCCATTCAAAAGAGACACTGCCCAAAAAAAATGAGGAGAGGTTGATTCCATTGAAAGGAGCAAGGACATTCCCTCCTTATTCAACTACATTCTCAACAACACTAGTCAACCAGAGTTCGCCTCTCTATTGCTCTCCAAAAAAGATGAATACATAATAGTAAGTTTTCAATTTGTCGTTCTAAAAATTTCTTCCCATTGATAACCCAAAAAAAGCGTACCATTTCACAAATGAAGAATTAACTCATTATTACCATGTAACTTGACTGATGTTTTACAATTGTTCAGCTAGGAAATTCATTGTATTGAACATTCCTCCTTTTGGATGTGCCCCTACTCTAGACGTCTGGAAAATTTATTAAATAAAGGAGGATGCCCCGAGCTTGTAAACCAGGTGGTTGAGTCATGAGTGCATTCACTATTATTAGCAGATAGGCTATTTTGTTTGAAATTTCCATTAGGCTTTTTGTGAGCCAAGTTGTGAATTGGATTTGCCGACGTCGGAGATGTCCCGACAAGCGGCGACTAGACTAGGTTTTCTTTTGACGTCATTGAGCCTGGTAATTATGTGGGTTGGCGGTGGTGGTGTTGGTGTCCTCAATATGCAGAAGTTGAATGGTAAATTTTTGCTCGTGCGAGGGTTAATGTATTCTATCATTGTTGTATGATGATGGTGGATGAAGTAAATGCAATATTCAATGTTATGGTGTGGGAAAGTATACTTTGATTAAGTTGCATTGTCGAAAGAGCCATTGTGGTGTTGGTTTCATAACATACTATTGTAAAAATCCTCGCTTTCGACTCCAGTTTTTAGCAGATTTGAGGGTTTTAAAATTGTTGTTCTGTGGAATGTGTAAGTCATTTTACATGGGTATTTTGAATAAATGATTAATTTATTGTTCATTTCTTTTGTTATCTACCGATTGTTCCTTTTGATAGCAGGTTGGAGGGTTGTAAAATTGATGTGCTGCGAAATGTGTGAGAAAGTATATTGATTAAGTTGCATTGTTGAAAGAGCCATTGCGGTGTGGGTTTGATAGTAAACTATTGTAAAAATCCTCGGCTTCGGCTCCATTTTATAGCATATTGGAGGGCTTTAAGACTATTGTGCTATGGAATCTGTAAGTCATTTTACATGGGTTTTTTGTGTAAATGATTAATTTATTGTTCATGTCTTTCGTTGTCTGCTCATTGTTCCTTATTAAATATTTGTATCTTTTCCATTATACCCATTTTGGAGACTTCAAAGAGATTATGGCTCTATATGGATAGATTTATTGTAGTTAAATCTTCTTTATTTCACCAAAAAATATGGTTAGGGTTAGTTATTTTTTTGCGTTTCATTTATTGTTTGTAGTTATTGTGCTCTAGAATCTGTAAGTCATTTTACATCAGTATTTTGCGTAAATTATTAATTTATTGTTCATGTCTTTTGCTCTCTACTTATTTTTCCTTGTTATATGTTTGTATATTTGTTGTTATACCCATTTTGGAGACTTCAAAGAGATTATGGCTCTGTATAGATGGATTTATTGCAGTTAAATATTCATTCTTTTTTGAAAAAATATGGTTAGGGTTAGTAATTTTTTCGTGCTTCGTTTATTGTTTGTAGTTATGTTTACGCATCTTTGGCAGAAAACCCATTAACATAGAGGCAATTGCAGATTAGCATAGGAGTGATTGTACATATATATATATATGCAGAGGATTAGTATGAGAGTTGTTAAGTGTTATTCTAATAGCTCTTTTAGAATTTCTCTATTTGTGTAGAAGCTCCTTATAACAAACTACTATTTGCCATTTTTATTTTGTCTATATGGTACATGTTATGTCTCATATATGAATATGTTTCATGATATGTTTCATGATACCAATATGTTTCATTATATTTTTTCTTCCCCATTTGTTTCAACTTCCCCACACTAAACTGTTCTTCATGATATTTTTTTTTTCAACTCCCATAACAAATTGTTCATTATTATAGTTTTCTTCTTCTATTCTCCATATTTTAAAGTTCTATTTAATGTGGGTTTTAGAACAACTATCATTTTCCCACAATTGTTAAGTGTATTCCTAATAGCTCTTTTCCAATTTCACTTTTTGTCTTGTACGAATATGTTTCATGATATTCTTTTTTTCTAAACTATTTGAACTTCCCCATAACAAACTGTTATTCATGATATTTTTTTTTATAATTCCCCATACCAAACTGTTCATTATCGTGGTTTTCCTATTCTATTCTCTATATTTTAAAGTTCTATTTAATGTGGGTTTTCCAGCATCTATCATTTTCCTGTGATTGTTAAGTATTTTTCTAATAGGTATTTTCCAATTTCCCTTGACCAAAAAAGTTTACATATGGACATCTATGTATGTGAAATTACTTAGAAAGAATATTCAAATTGAAGAACCTAGTTCAAGTCAAATGCATGTATAGATTTGAGTTTGCAGCATATTCCTACTTACCTAAAATTCTATAACTATCTAGACAAGGTGTAACAATAAATTATATGTAACAGTTGGCTTCTCAATTGAAAATTCAAGCTACATAATTTGCCACTAAATAGACTATTCTTCATGGTATTCATTTTTTCCAGTTCTCCATAGCAAACTATTCATTATCTTAGTTTTCCTCTTCTATTCTCCATATTTTAAAGTTCTACTTAATGTGGATTTTCGAACATCCGTCCTATTCCCGTGATTGTTAAGTGTTTAAATCTAATAGCTCTTTTCCAATTTCCCTTTTTGTCTTGATTGTTTGAAGTTCCCCATAACAAACTATTCTTCATGATATTCTTGTTTTTATGTTTTCCATAGCAAATTTTTTATTATCGTAGTTTTCCTCTTCCATTCTCCATATTTAAAAGCTCTATTTAATGTGGGTTTTTGAACATCTGTCATTTTCCTATCTATAATATTTAGTGCCAATTATTTTCTATAATATTTAGTAGGCAATAAGTGTTATTCTAATATGTCTCATACAATTACTTTATTTGTCTTCAATATATATATGTGTATATGTATCTGTCTATGTTTGGAAGCATTGATTTTCACATACAATTCACATTGTATGTAAATATATATATATGTGTGTGTGTGTGTGTGTGTGTATATATATGTATGTATATACATATATGTATATATAAATATATATTTTTATAAACATATATATGTAATATAGATATATATACATGTGTATATATATGCATATACATTTATATGTATATACATATGTATGTATGTTTAACTAATAGCTCATTTACAATTTCCCTATTTGTCTATACTACTGAGTGTGAGATAATGTGGCTTGAATTTATAATTGAGAAGCTAGTTGTTATATAGATTTCTTGTGTTGTATGGAAATGTTTCATGATAGTTTTTCCCTGATCTATTTGAAGCTCCCTCTAACAAATTATTCTATTTTTCTTGCAAGAAGGATTGTTTTCAATTTTTTAAATTGTGAAATTGTGGGGTTTTCGATCATGTGTCATTTTCCTGTGATTCTTAAGTTTTCTACTGTGAATTGAAATATTTTCTCAAAAAAAAATATAACTGGATATGTATGTATGTGAAATTACTTACAAACAACATTGAAAGTGAAGAATGGATAGGTCAAATGAAGAACCTAGTGTGAGTGAAGAAATTTCTTTTACACCTTGTCGACATACTGATATAATTTCAGGTACACTTGAATACACTCCAAACTGAAAGTCTATCAGTATTTAAACAAGGTGTAAAAACAATTTCTTCGCTAGGATTGGGTTCTTTATTTGAACTAGGCTTGACAAAGGCAATGTGACCAACAACAGAAGTAGAAATATATATCCATATATATAGACCAAGACCAATGTGGCTCGTTTCACAATGCAATAGCAATAGACAAATAGAGATATTGTAAAAGAGCTATTGCACGAAAAATCCTATTCATGATTGGGCTGACAAAAAAATCCCAGTGGACACTTCAAACAAATAAATTGAACATATAAAAGAGATATTAGAAAGAATAATAGTTAACAATCATCAAATTAATTTTATCACCAATATCTTTATGCTTTCACACTAACCCTCTGCATATAAATATATATGTAATCACTCCTATGTTAATCTGCAATTTCTCTTATGTTAATGGGTGTAACGACAAAGATGCACAAAGATAACTAGAACACTAAACGAAATCCTATGATGTTCTTCCATTTAATATTGGTTTTTGATCATCTGTCATTTTCTTGTGGTTCTGAAGTGTTTCCTAATAGTTCTTTTTGTAGTCTCCCTTTTTGTCTTTAATATTTAGTGCCAAATAATGTGGCTCAAATTTAGAATTGACAAGCCAACTATTACATAGATTGGTTGGCTTCTATCAATATGTTTCATGATATTATTTTTCTGATAATAAACTATTCATTATTATAATTTTATGTTTAATGTGGGTTGTTGGTCATCTATCAGTTTCATGCGGTGCTCATGTGGTTTTCTAATATTTCTTTTAGAATTTACTTGATTGTCGATAATATTTAGTGCCAAATAATGTAGCTCGAATTTAGAATTGACAAGCTAACTATTACATAGACTACTTGTCCTCAATCAATGTCTTTCATCATATTTTTCCCCCCTCGTCTTCTTGAAGTTCCTTGTGACAAATTATTCATTGTGTACACTGTTATGAACTACAAACATGGCTTTGATCTATACCTTTGGGCTTCTTTTAATTTCTCGTGTTTGTGTATGTTTTCGTACCTCTATTAAGGTTCTACTTAATGTGGGTTTTTGGTCATCTCTTATTTACCTATCAGTCTTGAGTGTTTTTGTAATAACTGTCTTACAATTTCTCCATTTCTCTATAATATTTAGTGCCAGACAATGTAGCTTGAATTTTTAATTGACAAGCCAACTATTACATAGATTTCTTGTCTTCTATCAATATGTTTCATGATGTTGTTTTCCCGAATTTCCCATAACAGACTGTACATTATTGTAGTTCACATGTTCTATTCTATATATTTATGTTTTTCTTGGTATGACACTTTATGAGTTCCTTATTCCACATGGAAATCACATCAATTACATGATGTGTATATGTCTACTTTAGTACAGTTCTCCAAAAAAAATATGCTCATTGCTGCCAACTATATAATGTTCCCATATCAATAACCCAATGTTATTTTTTGATCTTTCTCTCATGTATGCTTTTATACTTTTCATAAGACAACATTGAACACTGGATTTGCTCCCTTCTGTCTCACCGTAAAACAACAACAACATGCATTAACCCTTGTGCAAGAAAACACTTTCCATTCAGTGTTTTTTTCAACCCTTTTCTCGTGTATTCTTTTATACTTTGTCATATGATAGCATAGAACATTGCATTTACTGCCTTCCATGTCACCGTACAACAACACCAACATGCATTAGCCCTTGTGCAAGCAAACACTTGCCATTCATGGTAGGAGGAATGAGCTTGATGCATAGAGGCTTTATGAAATAATTGATGTTATTAAGGGAAAGGGTGTCAAGAGTGCGTAATGGTTCATGAAGCCTCCTATTGTTGTGCATTGGGGCGAGGGGAGGAAATGCAATATTCAATATTTTAGTTTGAGGATGTATATTTTTTTGGTTGTATTGTAAAAAAATGACCCGCTGTGATGTTGGTTTGATAGAAAACTATTGAAAAATGGTACCATGCCCCTTTGTTAGATAGTAGATTGGAGGGTGCTACGAGTGTTATGCTCCACAGCCTACAATATTTGGACTCCTATTGTTGTTGTAAGTTGTGTTGCAATGTATTTTTTTTGTTCCATACACATATAACAAACAAGAGACATTTTGATAGATTGAAATTAAATATTGCTTTGCAGTGATATTATGTTGGGTTCAATGCAAGCATAGATGGAAAAGGAGATATGAAGCCCATTTGTGGGACAATTTCTGCCTAAAATATAGTCATCATTGTAAGCATAAACAAGGTTTATTTTATCAAATTATATTTTACTAAGTTATACATTTAACTCTTCTCTTCCTCCATGGCTAGATAGGCTCCAATACATATCAAAATCAGGTACATTTATAAAGTTATTTGTGTGCAATTTATGCTTTGAAGCAAAGACTTTCATATTATTCTGATACTTCATACAATTAATCTATTTTTCTTCAACACGGATATTTTTTTACAACCTCGTCATTGTGCAATATATGATATACATGCATGCATGAATTCTTACATGCACTAGAGCACAATAAACATAGTCTATTCTATACATTACATTTTCCCATGTTTCTATAGTTATCTTATCATCTTATGGCTAAAATTATCTATAGGCAACTGTTTATCAACATATCCATCTTTTAAAAGTTGTTACACAAAAAAAAATTGTACAATATAAGAAATCATATATGGAAACATCAAAATTTCCCCTACTTCAGCATTGTGTGATATATGATATGGATCCATTAAATTTTTTATGGGCCTTGCATACTTTTCTTGCTCGGGGGTTTGGCTAGAGCCCATGAGGCTTCATGATGCCAATATGGTGGGGAGGAGAATGAGAATGGGCTTTTTGTTTTTTCCTTTCACCATCATACATTGGCTCCTACAAATACACAACATTGTATTTTGTCAGCTCCATTTCTCCATGCTTATAGAGCTATCTTTTCAGCCTGCTAATTCAACTATTTAAACCTGGTTCTTTATCATGATACATATTTTCTATAGGTTAAGACAATAATTATATGATGTGATCCTAAATGTTTTTATGCAAATAAAAAATTTCCCATCTCTTAAAACCTATACACAACTAACAAATTTGAAACATATTGATACAAGATTCAAGCTATGTCCTTTGGTGGTAAATATTGAAGACAAATAGAGAATTGTATAGGAGGTATTAGAATAACACTAATTTGCTACTAAATATTGTAGACAAAAAACCACATTAAATAGAGCTTTAAAATATGGAGCATAGGAAAGGAAAACTACAAGAATGAATAGTTTGTTATGGGGAACTAAAAAGAACAATATCATGAAGAACAGTTTGCTATCACGAACTTGAAACAAATGAGGAAAAAAGAATACCTTGAAACATATTGATACAAGAAATCTAACATGTTCCATCCAAACATAATAACACATACACAAAACAAAATTTTTTGAAAGCAATGCAAAGGCATAGGTGAATTTCATGTTTGTACTTTATATACCAATCTACAAAATTTAAGAATTTTGAAACTTAAAAACAATAGTTCTTTCACAATTTCTCATTTTTATCTACAATATTTAGTGCCAAATAATGTAGCTTGAATTTTGAATTGAGAAGCCAATTGTTACATAGATTGCTTGTGTTCTATCAATATCCACTTGTCCTTAAAAAAATTTTCATTATTATAGTTCACCTCTTCTATTCTCCATGTTCTTAATTTATATTGTATTGTGTCCTCCCTTTTTAATGTTCACTATGGGATGCTAAGACTTCTGTTTTGCAAATATGAACATAATTTATTCCTATGTTTGCATATATATATTCGTATATTCATTGAGCTTGTCCTGCTCTCTGCATAAGATATACTTGCATCTTGTTTATGTGATCTCTTCTTTTGCAAATGCATTACATATTATTTTTTATAAACTATACAACTATTTGTATTTCCTAATTTACATATTATGTACCAATTACACATGTTCATTGCACTAAACTTCAAACTTTCCTTGTGAATAACTATATTTGATTGAAACCATTTTAGAATACAAACATTCTCAACTGTAACTACATATCTCCACAATACTAAATAACTTTCTCATCACATGTTTGGCATGGCGTACAAGCTGCAACTACATTCTATTCATATAGAAGGTAAGGCTATATGTCCTTTATTCCATGTCGTATTTCATGACTAGATATCAAATTCTTTGTCATAAATGATACAACCATATTTTTTCTTTAAAATTTATAACATTGATTTCAACTAAAGAAAATTTTAAAGTTAATGATATGGGATTTCCACAATCTATAATGCTTAATATTTTTTATTTCTAAATATTTGATTGTGCTTTTCTTTTTAGATGAAAAAAATCAAACACAATCAATTATCCAGAAACAACAAACTTAGGTACCCAAACATTGGCTTCACCATTGATCATAGTGGTGGGAGATGTGTGTTTTTTCTCGGGGGCTTGGTGATAGCCCATGAGGCTGCATGACCCAATATGCCAGGGTGGATAGCAGGCCTTCTTTTGTTTTGTTCATACTACATCTAGTTGCACCCGAAGGGTATTCCTACATCTTATCTAAGACTTCTATTTTTCAAATATGAATGTAACTTATTACTATGTTTGCATATATATATTCACACATTGATTGAGCTCCCATTCTTTTGATTTTAATATGGTCCCATCTCTTATAGGTGCCCAAACATTGGCTTCACCATTGATTATAATGGTGGGCATTGTATGTTCTTGCTTAGGGCTTTGGTGACAACCCATGAGGCTGCATGACCCGATATGGTAGGGTGGAGAGCAAGCCTTATTTTATTCTCTTCATACTACATCCAGATGCACCCAGAAGGTATGCCTACATCTTATCTAAGACTTCTGTTTTGCAAATATGAATGTAATTTATTCCTTTGTTTGCATATATATATTCACACATTCATTGAGCTCCCATTCTTTTGATTTTAATATGGTGCCCACATTGTTTTTAGTCTACTAAGAAATACAGTAATTGTATAAGAAGAGTTGCATTATTTGGTATTTAGTATTATAGAGAAATAGGGAAATTGTAATAGAACTATTAGTCAAACATACATACATATATTTATGCATATATACATATATATACACATGTATATATATATGTGTATATATGTGTATATAAATATATAAATGTATATGTAGTGACCCTCCTGATGACATATTTATTTTAGAGTTTTGAGTTGTTTATAGTTGTTAGATATTTTTGAGACTGTGTTACTTTGATGCATTATGTCCTGGATTACTCAATTAGTTGTGAAACTCAATTGATGATACACTTTATGTTATAATGTTCTGTTTACTTTTGCAAGATGACATAATTATGATGACATATGAGGTTTTGTAATGTTATGATGGTACTATGATGTGAATGATTTTAAATGTTGTTTCTTACGTTAGTTCCGTGAAAAAGACAGTTTAGCAATACTCATCTATGAGTGCCCTGCTACGCTGTGATTCTTCTTCACGATGTATTTCATGTTATTTATGTTGTTTCAGTTGACCATGTAGTGTGATGCAAATTTCAGGTACAGGCATCGACTCCACCTACTTGTCACGTCTGAGTGTGCCATGGCCCAAAGGAATCGTTGAAGGGAGATAGTCATGTACGCTTTCATGAACCATCGTTCTGAAAGGAATGAGTATCATTTTTGTACCCATGTGTCTTGTTGTCATTGGTTTGTCGTAATGCTCATTAGTCATCTCATGTTGCCATGTTTCATAATTATTGTTTAGATTATTTCATGATTTAAATTAATTATTAATAATAAATGTTTAAATTTAAAAGCTAATTTTAGAATATTATGAAATATTAAAATATATTAATTATGAAATATTACTTAGCTTTAATAGAATTTTTTACGCAAATTTTGATGTTTTCGAAAACCAAAACTATCAGTTGTGATTTAAAGTTACAAAATATTTTCTATCATCTCGATGTTCGAAAAGTTTAATTGGTGGACTAAATTGCATGCAATCAAAATTTAGGTGGGTGAATTTTATTTATTGGTGGAATTGATTAAATTAAAGGGGGGTTTTTCATTTTGCTAAAAAAAAAAAAAAGAATTCTTGTTTTTATTTGGGCTCTCTCGTGAATGTTTTGTTCTTGAAAGAATTTTTGAGATCCTATTTTGGAGGTTGGAGGTTTTCTCAGTTTCTTTTATTGGAAGTTATGCATGTCTTGAAATCATGGACTTCACATAAGAAGTCGTGGGTCCCCCAAGAGATTTAGACTCCTTAGTTTGTTTTTAGGTTGTGAGAATTGTTATCTTCCTACATTTAATATCTTGTCGACCGTAGAAGGCATGGCGTGTATTCTTTATTAGGATAATTGTTTGCATGCAACATGCATGCATTAGTTGCTTATTTTGTTAAACTCTCACTGCTTTTTGATGAGCGATATGAAGTGGTCGTTAGTTTGCTGTAAGAACAAACATAACTATCTCTTAAGTTTGTAATATTAAGTGTCAGTTTATTGTTGTGTTTACACATTTATATTTAAATCTTCGACTTTTTAGAATGAGTTGCCGATCAAAGTCATAATTCTATTATTGGGTTTTCTTGTGGTCATTTGAACAAAGGTATTTACATAGGAAAAGCTTGGGAGTCTCTTTGTAATATTATTAAATTTTATTATTGATAACCAAAAATATAAGTGTAGTTAATATTGAAAATAAAAAAAATAGGTTTATTTAGTAATTTAGTTTTTACTTGGTTAATTTTCAATTAATGATATGGGCACTTGGATATGTATATACTTTATTTAAGATCCTTTTCGTAATTTGACAACTTATAAATTGTATCACCTTGGTGATGATAGATTTGGAATGATGAATTGCCTTTAACATTATAATGAATAAGTATGATTTAAATTATTGGATCTTTAAATGCTCAAGTTTACCAATTGTAGATGGGTGAGTTAAATAGTATTTTGGTCAGTGAGTGTATGATGCATTTAAATGACACACATTTGATTTTAGCTATGAAGGAGACTTCTTATTAAATTTTATTATTGATAAATTATATCTATATTTTTAATAATAAAGTGGATAGTGTTTTAAGCTAATGATTCTATTCTACACTTGCTTGAACAGATCATCGAATGATGAGATCCTTGTATTGGATACATATGCATTTTATTATTTTATTTTTGGAACATTAGTAGAATAGAAATATTATAACTTGATTTTTAACCATCTTATATGGTTGAATGGATGGTATGGGAAATGAATAAAAACCTGTATTGATATCATCTAGCCTTATGTGTGTAGTCTTTTTTTGTAAAGACTGCCTATGGATTGGAATTGTCTTTTTATTGAGATAAAACGTGGCATGTTATTTTGGAGATTATTTGTCTTGAGTTCAATGTGATTACGTGGGTCTTGCATGTTTTGTGTGCTTGTGATTTCATTGAGTACATTTTTATTCCATGACATGTGAATGTGATTGTTCATGGGTGACTTTCCATGCATGCCTTATGGTTTATTGATTTGTATATGTCTTGGAATTTACTCGTCTATCTTGAGTCTTTGTGGAGAGAAGTTTTGTCTTGCATGTTTTTTTTGGCTTAATTCATTTTTCTAGTTTGAGAATTTGTACCTAGGAGGAGTGGCTTCTGTTAGGGGCCAGACTTGGAAGGGGTTGCATGGGTAACCTCTCAGAAGTAGGTTTTATAGTGATCACACTCTTTTCCTTGTGCTTCTATCAGGCCTTTTGTGTAAGGTCATCTGTGTTTTTATCTCTACTACTTGGAGTATGCTTGTTGTCATGTGGATATATTGTCATTATGATGTCATGTTTATCGACCTGGTGTAGTATGTTGTCTCTTTGTTGTCTATTTGACTTGAGGACCTACTCTATCTCCTAGAATGGGGGGTGGGCTTTCGAGTTCCACAAGGTTGGGAGGAACGTGCCACATCTTCCATTGGGTCCCCTACAGGTGATATCATTCATGTCATGTTTGTCTTGGAAGGATCTTGGATGCACGTCATTCACGGAGTTGTTCATCGAACGAGTACGTGGTCGACATCATCTCGTGATCTTATTCTTTATTGTACCCACTCTTGAGGTTCCATTGAATTATATATTGGTGTATCGAGATTGGTTACAATCCTGTTTATTTGTAAAAAAACTTGTAATATAACTATTGATGTATGGAATCTATAAATGACTATTCTCTTGATTAGAGTTATTTGTAATTGGATGTGTTGTGTTTATTTTTTACTTTAGTAAGATTGTTGTGGAACCCTTGAGAGTTTATGCTATGTTTTTATCAATTATTAATATTAATATTTTTTTTCTTTAAAAAATTGGTTATTTAGTGTAATGCTTCCTTGTGTAATGCCCCGCCACGCAACCCTAGAGGAAGTTGCAAACAACTACTTAAATAGAATATTTTTTTTTGTTCAAGAACAATTAATAAGAAAGTTCACTACCCATTGCAAACAACCTCTAAGGTTACGAGACAGAGGTTATATAGAACCTCAACAAAAAACATGAACTTAGACATTGCCATTCATTCACTTAATAATTAAACACATACACTCCAATTAAGATAATTTACATCAAGCATAAAGATAACTTTCCATTACATTAATCCATTATAAACAATAAGATTGAAACTCTCATTCCCCGAATGAGGTAAGATCAATAAACATAATTACAATTACAACTTCCACCTCGATAACAACTGAGGGGTAAAATAATACAAGATCAACTAAAATGAAATAAAGCAAGAGATGAAACTAAAACCAATGAGCTCTCCAACTGGAAGTCTCATCCACACAAACATGAAGAAAGAACCCAATGGATTTAGGTGCACACCACCAAACCAAGTGGAACACAAAGGCCCACTCCCCATGCTAGAAGATAGTAACAAGGAATCCTAGCCAAGACCATCTACCTCTAGAAACGGGCTAAAACATAACTAAACCAAAAGACATGACCAAACAAATGTACCTCACAAGTATAACATAAGTGCAACTCAACATGGTTACATTGCTTCCAGATATAAAGCAAATCAAGCATGTTATGAGAACCATACACATAGAATCAAACACCAACCATGGTCCCATCAGGTATGTTACGGAAACCATACCAACAATAAACAAGTACCAACTGTTGTCCTAGATAGAGTATCATCACACAGTTCATCATGAGTTACCCACTACAGATTGTCAAGATGGTGGCCTCAAACCGATCCCCGACCCTCATACTTATTAATGCGGAATCAAATAACTTTCGTACAGACAAGATAGATGACCTTGCCATTCTAGGCCTTCCCATCCATCCCAAGCCTAACCGAGCACTTGGGTCTATGAGTGAGGCATATTTACCTTTTTAGTGTGAAGTACTACCCAAACTTCTAAGTACATTGATTTAGTTATCACTTAATTACACCACTTCCAAAGGTTACCCAATCTTACCTCTTTTGGGCTCTCGCCCCAAATAGAAGCCACTCTTCTACTTGACAACACACATAATGTCTAAACATCAAGGGTACAAAGTGAAAACAAACGAGATACCATGACCACTCCTTTCTCAGGAGGCAACCTAAGTTCAAACCCTCTCCAAACACTAGAGTTAACAAGGTAACAAAGTCACTCCTAACAATGAGGTACAACTCATATAATCGACTCCTAATCCAAGTAGGTACAAAACATCCCTGTTCGTAGAAACCGGGTAAAAACTGATAACTTCCCATGCACTATCCAAGGGATACAAGACAGGTTGACATAACAAAATGACAACCCCTATCCTCTATGGATCATTTGGAAGACTTACAATAAAAAGGTACTTAACCCATTTCCCAAGAGATGAACACGAAAGACATATTCACTGAAGGCAACATAAAAGAACTACCTTAGGATATTCTAAATCCATTTTCTCTTTAGAATTTGATTTCACAACACAGATAATATTGCCTTAATAGAATAATTGATTAATATCATTAATTGCCTCGCCAATTGTAAAGAAGGGGAAATACAAATTTTAACAATTAAAATAATTCCTTTCATTATTTATAATGTCCACAAAATACATTCAAGTAAATCCCTTCAATTTCCCATATAATCTATTCAATGATGCCATTGTATAATATTTAAATTTATTAAATCCCAATGCCAAAATAACTGACCCATAAATGTGTATAACAAAAACACACATATTTAATTACTTAAATATTAATACGTTAATATTATAAAGTATAATATTAAATATTAACATATATTATATTAATATTTTAACATTATACTATATAATAATGCATATTAATATAATTATATTATACTAATATTATAATATTATATATTATAATAATAAATATTAATATTTAATATTATAAATAAATATCAATATTTAATATTATAAGATATATAATATTAAAATATTAAATAAAATAAATAAAACAAAAAATAAAAAGCAACCACCAAATGCCTCGGTTCGTGCACGGTTGGAAAGGCTCTCTGCCTTGGTTCATGGGTCGTGCACCACTTAGGGTCGGCTGGCTGTGTTTACACACAACCGACCCCCATTAATGGGGGCGGCGACAATAGGTAAGGGGGGTGTGGAGAGTGGGGAGGGGCGTGCTAGACATAGCTCCCTCTACCCGCCTCCCATGGGGGGTGCGGTGGGGGTGAGCCCTAGCTAATTTCCCAAATTTTTTAACATAAAACCCTCAACAACAAAAAAAAATGGAAAAATGTTTTTTTTTTTTAACTGCAGATTTTTAAAAAGAAAAAAATGCCCATTTTAATTTTGAATTCCTTCAATAATAACATTTTTTAATCGTCCTGAATATATGCATATATATATGTATATATATATACTCCTCAATGTATATATATATGCATTTTTGGTTTAAAGGAAAAAACAAATTGAGAAAACCAGATTAATATGTATATAAGAACAATCATTTACACTGAAAAGCATCATTTATTTTGAAGCAAATTAATTTAAAGAGGGTCTTCTTGCTAATTTGGAGAACAAATTTCCAACTTTTATTCATTTGCATTCAAACAATAGAATTCAAAACTCTTTCCACAAGATCTTTAACCATTAATATTTAAAATTCAAAACTCAAAAGAAAACATTTAAAAGATTGAACCTGATTTTTTGAAGATTATAGGAGATCCTGATGGTGTCTTGATTCCCTCTTCTGATCCACAGGTTCTTCAACATTTTTCCAAAATCCCACAAAATTTAACAATTTCTTCCTTCTCTTTCTAATTTTATGTTGTTTTCAAAATTCCATGATCCTCCAAATTGTGAAGCAAAATTCAAACATAAGAAAAAAACCCTAAAAATCCTACAACCACCCTCATCAATTCTCCAAAACAGAAAATGCAAATATCTTCCTCTTTCAATTTTTGAATTTAAATTTTCTAATTTGACTTTTAATTATTTTCTTTTATTTTTATTTCATCTTTTCAATATTCTCAATTTCACACAAAATTATATTAGCTCCAAAATGAGAAAATCTATTTATTTCCAATCAATTAATTTAATTATCAATAAACTAAATCTAATCAAAGATTAAATTTATTTATTATTAAATTAAATTAGTTAATAATTTAAATTACATTTCAACATAAACTAGATAAAGTTAAATGGCAATTTAACTACCAAGCATATATTTTAACCTTTTTCCAATCTTCTAATTTAAACTAAAACTAGACTAATTGAACAATATAAAACAACTAGACCATACCAAAACTGACGATACACTATGACTAGGGTGACGACTTGGCAAAAAATCCTAGCTACTATCTCCCAATCGAATACCATTGGTGTAATGCCCCACCAAGTAACCTTAAACGAAGTTGCAATTAAACGTCTTAAGTGAACCATTTTTATTTTTATAAAGTGCATTTAACATACACATTCACTTACTATTGAACAACAACCTCTAAGGCTAAAAGGTTAGGATTACTTAAACCCACACATACATATTACATATAACCATAGCATTATAAACTTTATGAAATAAACATCATACATAAAAAGGATACCACATAACATAATAAGATAAACATCCAAGATACAATCTCATAATCTTTAACTTAAACCAATAGTCACATCACTCATTCCCATAATGAGACAATAGTTACAAATGTATTACAATTACATAACTCCACCTCATAACAAAAGAGGGATGAATAACTTATACAAAATGAAATATTAGAAAGTAAGAATAACACAAGAACTCGGGCTGTCCATCTAGATGTCTCACCACCAAGTACAGAAGATAGATGGGGACCCAACGGTTTTGGTGCATGTTCCACCCAACCAAGTGGTACCCGAAGGCCCACCCCCCATGCTAGGAGATAGTAACAAGGTAACATGGAAAAAGATCTACAACCACTAACCAAAGGCAGACTCATACTGACTCATACTGATATAACCAAGCAAATGAACTAACAAGTACAACTCAATCACCATACAAGTACAAATCAAGTACAACTCCAACATCACTGACATAGGTCACATTACTTCCAGACATAATATTAATCAAGTATGTTCAGAGAACCATACACATAAAACAAAACCAACTGTTGTTCTAGATAGAGTGTCATCGCAAGCTTTGTCATGAGATCTCCTCTGGGCATTCTTCATAGGCTCCGAAAATCCTGGTGGTGTAATGCCCCACCAAGTAACCCTAAAGGAAGTTGTAATTAACGACTTAAGTGAACTAATTTTTTTTATAAAGTGTAATAACATACACATTCACTTACTAATTAACAACAACCTCTAAGGCTACAAGGTTAGGATTACTTAAACCCACACATAGATCTTACATAAACCATAGAAATAAATACTTTATGAAATAAACATCATACATCATAAGAATACCACATAACATAACAAGATGAACATCCAAGATACAATCTCATAAACATTAACTTAATCCAATAGTTACATCACTCATTCCTAGAATGAGACAATAGTACAAAAGTATAACAATTACATAATCTCACCTCATAAACATAAGAGGGATAAAATAATTTATACAAATAGAAATATTACAATGCAAGAAAATACAATAGAATCGCGAACTGTCTATCTGGATGTCTCGCCTCCATGAACTGAAGATCAAGGGGGACCCAACGGTTTGGTGCATGTTCCACCCAACCATGTGGTACCTCAAGACCCACCCCCCATGCTAGGAGATAGTAACCACATAACATGGACAAAGATCTACAATCACTAACCAAAGGCAGACTCATACTAACATAACCAAACAAATGAACCAAACGAGTACAACTCAGGTACAACACTAATATCATTGACATAGGTCACATTGCTTCCAGACATAAAATCGACCAAGCATGTTCAGAGAGCAATACATTAAAACAAATACCAATCACCAAGGGAATCTCAAGTGCACATGAAATAGAAAACATAACTACTCCAACTCAAGGAGGAAATAATTAATAGAACACACTCCAAACATCCTGGAGGCAACAAACACATAGTCCACTCCTTTCACAGGAGGTACAAAACATCTTCATTCATGAAAACCGGGTAATAACTGAAAGGACGCCATGCACTACCCAAGGGAAAACAACTGGATGGCATAAAGATTCAACAACCCTTATCCTTTAAGTTCTTCTAGAAGACTTATAATTTAGGACTAACACTAGATCCCAAAACCCACAATGCAACTTGACTTCATAGCAACAAAAGCATTCAAGTCATAAATCAAATCTAATATTTGGATTTCCTAAACCCATATTCATTCAATAGGTAACATTAACAAGGTCAAAGACACACTTACAGTGTTAACTCAAATAATCATATACCCATATTTCTATTTCCATTATAAGAAATCTTAAACAATTTGAACTTACATCCCCTTACAAAATACAAAGAACTAGAACATTTAAGGCAATCACAAGAGCATTACTATTTTTGGATATACTAAATCCATATCTCCTTCATATTTCATTCACAATAAATTAATTGCTCTACTTGAAATATAATAAATTAAAATAGCCATTTGCCTCATCAATATAAACAACTTCTTAATTTACCTTTAAATCGACACAAATCCATGCAAGTAAACTCTTTCCATTTCCTAACCAAATCTTACATCTCATTCAATTTCTATTTAAAACATTCAATCCCTTTAATATCATAAAATATTGTTTCTTTATCCATTTTCCCATATACACTAATCAAACCATTTTTAAATCTCTATTCAATAATATATTGCATGCTTCTTATTAAAATAAAATACAATAATGAATTTACACTTAATATATGTATATTTATGTTCCATATTATGTATACACCAAATATATATATTAATAACTTAATTATATATATTGTTTAATATTCCAATCACAACGATTAAAATTGCTCTATGAAAATAAATGAAACAAAACAAATATTTTCCTTTTCCAATATAATTAGTTCCTAAATTTACGTCTAATACAGCATAAACTATTGCAAATACTATATTCAAATTTTCTATCCAAAATCTATACCACGCATTCTAATTTTATCCTTTAAAATCCCTATTCCCAATAATATAAAACTTTTGCTCTTTCAACTTAATTGAAATAATTAAACAAGTATCTTCAATCTACAAATACAAGAAATACTAATTTAAACAATTTAAATTAATTTCAATGTTTACTTCTAAAACTAACATCAGTTCTCTATTAACTGGATTCCTTTCATTTTCCAACTAACTCAAATGATTTAATTATTTAATATAAAATACTTTTTCCCTATTAAACTGAATTATGCATACTAATCAATTCCAATAAAAATATTTCTTTCAGATACACAACTAACTCTTCTAATTTCTACAATTCATTACGTAATTCATTATATTGATAAAACTGAATTAAGAATTCATCTTTTCAGATAGGGGAGAAATTACACTAATATTTAATTCTCTAATTGTTTTTAACAAAATAAGTATTTTCAACTATAACTCAAAACATTTCGTTTTAAATTAAATAACCAATTGCCCTTGCAAATTAAATCATTATAAAATTAATCAAATTAACATTTGGTTTCTTCCATAACTTATTGTGTTAAAATAAGATCAATATTTGGACTATAACCCAATATCATATATATATATTTTTCCAATTAAATCAAATTAATAATTGGACCTTTTACACATGAATTTAAATTTCACAATTAAATCTTAAATTATGCATTCTTTAAATCAGATATTTAACTCCTTTAATTAAACTTTAACATCTCATTTTAGAATAAACGATAATTTCCCCATATGTTTATAATTTTATTTCCACTAATGTAATATATAAATTTTATTTAAAATAATATAAATAAATATAATACTTTAATATTATAAATTATAATATTAAATATTATTAAATAATATTTTAATATTATAATAACAATACATAAAATATTAATATTTATAAATATCAATTTATTATTATTTTATTATCAGAGCAGTCATGGGAAAATAACTTAACAGTAGTCTCATGTTTCAAGCATAACTCAAAAACTGCAATCTGGGTATTTGCAATTTTTTTACAAGAGTAAGAAAATTCTAAGGTGCAAAAACCCTTTAAATTTCCTGACAACCCAGTTTGTGTAAGTGGAGTTATACGTGACACAACCAGACCATTTTACCATGAAAAATATAACTACCCTACGGATTTTAAAATCCGATTTTTAATAATAAACAGAGGGTTTCATTTTCTAAAAACATTGTTCAATCTCTATGTTTAAATCCAAAACAAAATAATCGATTTCCTCAAACAAATTAAATTCAACTGAGGTTTTCACAATTTTCACTCAAGAATTTTTACAAAAGAAAAGCTGCAAATTTATTTGATTCTTTTTTTCTAATAACAAATTTATTTTCTAAAACAGATTTAACAAACAAATCTTTACTCACTACTATTTTAAAAACAATCAAGAACAATAAAAACACAAAAGAAAACCTGGTTCAAGAAGCTACATGAAGAGATGAATTTCTGCTGCAAGCCTCCTCCAAAGATTTTCTGAATTTTCTTCAATCATCCAATGAATCCAATCCAAAACCCAACAAATGCAAACAATCTTTCCTCCAATCAATTCTGCAATCAAACTTTCTTCAAACCCTTCCTTTGTGCAAATTTTTCCAAAATTTCTTCTTTGCTGTAAAAATGAATTTTTCTAAAAAATTTCTTGCCCTAAAATTAAAACATGCATTCTTATAAATCAAAAATACCTAATACAAACCTAATTCACATTACATGCAAATTAGATATTTCAATTTCAATTTCAATTTTTACAACCCTAATTCACATTGCATGCAAATTAGTTATTAATTTCAATTTCAATTTTCGAGAAACCCACTTTCAATTTAAAATGCAATTTGAAATAATAAATTAATTTCCAAAGTTGAAACTCATTTCCCAAGTAAACATTTAATTACAATTTCTAATTTAATTCCCACACGTTAAAATTAAATTCCAAAATTAATTTTAAATTCTTTTATTTCCTTTCATTTTCTTGCATCACGTTTAATTAATTAATTTAATTATTTAATCACTAAATTAAACCCCCTTGGATTAAATTTAATTAATTAAATAAATTAAATATAATTAATTAATTTAAATAGAAACTTTTATCCACATTGCATTATTTAAATTGAATAACCATCAACATGATTTAAATGCAATTATTCTAAATATTGATTAAATAAATACGCAACTTTCAGAATCAAATAATATTAAAATAAGGTAAACTATGACTCAACAACCAAAGTTGACGACACACTAAGGCTAGGGCATGGACTTGACACATGTTACCTAGCAACTATCTCCCGTTCAACTTAATCGTTGAATCGACACGCTCAAACCTGTGAAACCAGGTGAAGTCGATGTCATGTACCTACAATCCTGCAACCAAATAAACAACATCATACAATATATCCAACATATAATACACACCGTGAAGAAGGAATTATGGATTCACAGAGCACTCGCAAGCGAGTGATACGAACTCATCTTCTTCACCAATACACTCATCGAAACTGACACTTCCATCATAATCCAATAATCTCATAATAACATCTCATGCTAACTCTACAACATCATTAGTCCATAACGCATGTGAAACAATAATTAGATCAACACATCACACAATAATAGTTGTCGCTCAATAGTAGCAAACAAAACATCATAACAAAATGTATCCAGTATCAAAGTAACTGCAACCAAACATAACATAAAGCAAACCGAATAAGTAGCAAAATGGAGGGGTATTACAGGTGGCCTCAACCGAATCTCGACACTCATACTCACTCAAGCAGCATCAAATACCTCTCTTACTGACAAGATAAATGACTATGCCATTCCAGGCCTTCTCACTCATCCCAAGTCTAAACGATCCCTTGTGTCTATGAGTGAGAATTAATTATCTTGATTAATGTGAATGCATCCTAATCAAATAAGTACATTAATTTAATTATCACTTGATTAACTCACTTCTGAAGGTTACCCGATTTACCACTTTGGACTCCGGCCCCTAACAAAAGTCACTCTTCTATTCGACAACACACACCCAAACAATCCACCAAGGAAAACACAAGTGCATACCAACTAGGCATCATAATCCACTCCAAAACAATGAGGAAACAAAAGATAGAACTCACTCCAAATATCTTGGAGACAACAATCACATTGTCCACACAGGAGGTACAAAACATCCCCGTTCATGGAAACCGGGTAAAGCTGACAAGACACCATGCACTACCCAAGGGAAAACAACTAGATGGCATAAAGATTCAACAACCCTTATCCTTTAAGTTCTTCTGGAAGACTTATAATTTAGGACTAACACCAAATCCCAACACCCACAATACAACTTGACAACATAGCAACAAAAGCATTCAAGTCATTAATCAAATATAATATTTGGATTTCCTAAATCCATACTCATTCAATAGGTAACGTTAACAAGGTCAAAGACACACTTACAGGGTTAACTCAAGTAGTCATATCCCATATTTCTATTTCCATTATAAGAAATCTTAAACAATTTAAACTTACATCCCTTTACGAATTATATGGAAACTAGAACATTTAAGGCAATCACAAGAACATTACTATTTTTGGATATTTTATATCCATATCTATTTCGTATTTCATTCACAATAAATTAATTGTTCTAATTGAAATAAAATAAATTAAAATAACTATTTGCCTCATCAATATAAACAACTCCTTAATTTACTTTTAAAATGACACAAATCCATGCAAGTAAACTCTTTCCATTTCCTAACCAAATCTTACATCTCATTCAATTTTCTATTTAAAACATTCAATCATTTTAATATAATATAATAAAATATTGTTTCTCTATCCATTCTCCCATATACACTAATCAATCTATTTTTAAATCTCTATTCAATAATATATTGCATGCATATTATAAAAAAATAAACTACGATAATGAATTTACACATAATATATATATATATATATATGCTCCATATTATATATACACCAAATATATATTAATAAATTTAAATATATATATATATTCTGTAATAATCCAATCACAACGATTAAATTGCTCTATGGAAATAAATAAAACATAATAAATATTTGCCTTTTTCAATATAATCATTTCCTAAATTCACTTTTAATACAACATATAACTATTGCAAATAACCTTTTCAATTTTCTATCCAAATCCAATATCTCTTTAACTTTCCATTTAAAACATACAGTTTTATCAATGTATAAAAATATCTTTTGGCTATCTATCTAACCATGCATTCCAATCTTATCTTTTATAATCTCCACTAACAATAATTGCGTGCACCTAAACCAATTAGGACAAAATATTAAACTACATCTTTAAATGTGCATGCTCATGATGTATATACATGCAATATATCCTTGTACTCAATTACTCTCATTACTTAAATAAACATGCAATTATATTTATATCTATAACACAATTTCACATATATTTTGTATATTTAATTATATATTTCACTATAAATATATATTAAATATATAATAACATTTTAATACAAAATAATCTTATTACATTCTATTGTGTATGTAACATGTAACATAAACATCTCATAAATTTTCTTCAATTATATTTACAAATAAATATTCCATTTTAATATACTTCACCGTAAATAAGCCAATTTCCTTTATAGAACAATTAATAAACATAGCTAGTTTCCTATTAAACTCAGAGAAGGAAAAACCCAATTTAATCTGAAACAAAACATTTGATTTCATTTAAAACAACATACATCTATTGTGAATCATCATTTTTAAATCACGAATTACTTTCATTTAATAAATTATCTTTTCTCGATACATTTATCCATACTAATAATCCCTTCATTTCCCAAATTAAACATTTAAATAAATATATAATTGATATATATATATATTTGTTGTACTAACCTTATATATATCTTCTCATATTATAAACATTGTGTATATAATAAATATACTAAAAAAAATGAATATTACAAAGGTTATAAAAAAAAACCGAAGCAAAGGGCACGGACTGGTTAAGAACTGTGGGTTTATGCTCGGTTCCAGCTACCAAGGAAAACCCCAATGCATTTGGGGGAGGGGTGACGGAATATACCCCACCGACCTTCTCCCCAAATGTTTTCAATGGCGACGGTTAAGGAAGAGGGGCTGTGGTGGGGGGTCTCCCTCCACATAGTCGCTCCCATATGGGTGCAGCTGTGGGGAGGTAGATCCTCCCCAACACCCAAACCCCTAACAATAAAATAGTGAATTAAATTCGCTTCAACAAAAATGACAAGGGTTCACTAAAAACAGCGAATAAAATATTTCGCCTCCCATAAAAATTCAATGGGTATTGCCATACGGATGGCGCAAATACCATTTAAAATCAAAATTTTATAAATGAAACCGAACTGTATATATATATATTATATATATATATATATATAAAAATTGATATATATATATATAAATGAATTTAATCCAATAAACAGATTGCGAAACAAATTTGTGAAAATACTCACCTACAGGTAAAGTTATGCAAATTTTCTAGAAAACATCCAAATTTCCAGAAGTTTACAAATTAATGCTTTTAACCCATTTTCCCGAATTCTTAGACAATAAAAGAACAATTAAACCAAAACGGATCTGTATTAAAATAAGAAGTCTCAAAAACCTCGAAGTTTCTTCACCTAATTTCTACAGAGGGTTTTCAAATTGAAATTTGATTTTCTACAAAGAGTTTCATTTTCTAAAAACATTCTAAATGTATTGTTCAATCTCTATGTTTGATTCCAATAACAAAATAATCGATTTCATCAAATAATTAAAATTCAACTGAGGTTTTCACAATTTTCACTCAAGAATTTTCACAAAGCAAAAGCTGTAAATTTATTTAATTCTTTTCTTCTAATAACAAATTTATTTTTTGAAATAAATTTAACAAACAAATCTTTAATCACTACTATTTTAAAAAAAGTCAAGAACAATAAAACATAAAGAGGAAAACCTAGATCAAGAAGCTACAGGAAAAGATTAATTTCTGATGCAAGCCTCCTCCAAAGATTTCTTGAATTTTCTTCAATCCTCCAACGAATCCAATCTAAAACCCAACAAATGAAAACAATCTTTTCTCCAATCAATTCTACAATCAAAACTCTCTTCAAACCCTTCTTGATACAAATTTTCCAAAATTTCTTCTTTGTTGTAAAAATGATTTTTTTTCTAAAAACTTCTCTCTCCCCCAAAATTAAAACATGCATTCCTTATAAATCAAAAATACCTAATTCAACCCTAATTCACATTGCATGCAAATTAGATATTAATTTCAATTTCAATTTTCGAAACCCACTTTCAATTTAAAATGCAATTTGAAATAATAAATTAATTTCCAAAGTTGCAACTAATTTCCCAAATAAACATTTAATTACAATTTCTAATTTACTTCCCACACGTTGAAATTAAATTCCAAAATTAATTTTAATTGTTTTCTTTCCTTTCATTTTCTTGCATCACATTTAATTAATTAATTTAATTATTTAATAACTAAATTCAACCCCCTTGGATTAAATTTAATTAATTAAATAAATTAAATATAATTAATTAACTTAAATATAAACTTTTATCCACATTGCATTATTTAAATTAAATAACCATCAACATGATTTAAATGCAATTATTCTCAATATCTATTTCCAAATCAAGAATTCTTCAGAATTAAATAACATTTTGCAAGGCAGACAATGACTTGACACACACAACTGATGACACACTAAGGCTAGGGTGTAAATTTGACACATGTTACCTAGCTACTACCTCCCGTTCAACTTAACCGTTGGATCGACACGCTCGAACCTGTGAAACCAGGTGGAGTCGATGTCATGTACCTGTAATCCTGCAACCAAGTAAACAACATCATACAATATATCCAGCATATAATACACACCGTGAAGAAGAAATTTCGTATTCGCAGGGCGCTCGCAATCGAGTGATGCGAACCCGTCCTCTTCACCAATACACTCATCAAAATTGACACTTCCATCATAATTCCAATAGTCTCATAATAACATCTCATGTTAACTTTACAACATCATTAATCCATAATGCATGTGAAACAATAATCAGATAACCACATCCCACAATAAAAGTTGTCGCTCGATAGTAGCAATCAAAACATCATAACAAAATGTATCTAGTATCAAAGTAACTGCAACCAAACATAGCATAAAGCAAACTGAACAAGAAGAAAAACGGAGGGGTATTATAGTTGGGAATTGGAAATGCTCAACACTATGAAACTAGGTGGAGTCGATGTCTTGTACCTATCAACCTGAAAATCAAGTAAACAACATAAAATACACACCGTGAAGAGGAAATCACAGAATCATAGGGCGCTCGCAAGCGAGTGATGTGATCTTTTCCCCTTAACCAATACAATGCAACTAATTGATAGATCTAACATATTAATATAATCCAAAGCATATACATCATTAATTTGACTATCCATTTATATTAATTCAAAGCATGACAAAAAGATAACATCATATTAAAATACCATCACATCAAAAGATAACATTAATGTCACTTTATAGATAGCGATCAAATAAAAGCCAAGTACCATAGTCAAGGTACAAACAGGAAGTAAAACATAAGAGAACATAGGGTTAGGCTTACTCCTGGAAGCCTGCAAACAATAGGGATAGAACTCCCTCATACAAACTGCATACAAATAAAAACCTCGACCCCTGAGGACGAGCATCATGCACTGGATGACCAACCCCAAAAGTCTCAACAACAGCTCCCTGATACCCAGGTTGATGGACATCAACCATAGCGTAAGCTTCATGAGATCTACCTGCATTCCTTACTGTCGGTTCTGAAACTACTAGGCCCTAAACAAAACTAGAAGTATTTCGATGCGGATAGTTCATAGCAAGGTGGCCTTGTTGGCCACAAGAGTAACACCCTATGCCATGGCCAAACCCTGTACCACCTAAAGGTGTAGTAGATTGCTGCACACTACCCCAATCAGCCACTGACTGTGAACTTTGGGCTGGCTGCTCCTGCCAATTGCGCTTATTGTGCCACCAGTTCCTGTTCCTCCTAGGTGAAGAACCACCATCATCCTAACACGACTAAGAGTCCTTACACTTCCCAAGCGCACTCTCCTACTGTTGACCACTCTGAGATGGTCCCTGCTAAGATCGAAAAGGTACACCTTCCTGAGGCTACCCTCCTCTAGCACTAGATCCTACTGCTGAACTGCCACCAATCTGCACTCCTATGTGACCTCCAAGTGCCATACTCAGATTCTCTTCAATAAGGTGTGCTTTCTCCACTACCATATCCATGGTCTTGGGTTCGAAAACCCTCACACCACCATTGAGATGAGCATTTAAGCCCTTGAAAAAATGGTGCACTAACATGCTCTCGTCATCACCAATCCCTGCATATTGTTTGAGCTCATAAAAGCATCACTCATATTGCTCAATAGATAATGCCATCTAACACAAGGTATGGAACTCATCGCCTCGACGCTAACGCCAATGCTCAGATAAGAACCGAGCTCTGAACCTCTCTAAGAAGATCTCCAAAGATGTTGTGTGAATGTCGATATGGAGCTTCTACTCCTCTAGTCTCCACCAAGTGGATGCAAACCCTCTCAACTGCATGATGGCATAACGAGCTCTGGTGTTATTTCCATATGGATGCATGGAAAAACTCCTATCCAGGTCTATAAGCCAGGTCTTGGCCTCTAAACCCATACCTGATCCATCATATAATGGAGGGTGCCCCCTGAGCAGGTCCCTCATGTGTGACTCAGACTGGGGTGGAGCTTCCCTCACCATAGGGTTAACCTGAACCTCTACCTACCTCAGACCAAGGAGTGCCAAAGCATCCTCTAGCGCTCTACACATAGCCTCAATCCCTCCTGGATCTTGCTAACAATCCCTGACGCGTGGTGCATTCTGAGATGCCTGAGGTTCTTCCTAGTCAGGGACAACTGATACATGAGGAGGAGAGTCATGCCGACTCCCACCTTGACCACCTATATGGCCATGACCATGCACTCTACCTATTTCGTGTCTGGGAGGCATAATCCTGCACATACACATTAAGGTATTAGATAAGGTACACAACTTAAAATCTTACACAACTAAAAGCTAATGGCTCCATCATAATCCTAGAGTACCCAGTGTTTAAACCTAGGCTATGATACCATGTGTAACGCCCTACCATGAAACCCTAGAGGAAGTCGCAAACAACTACTTAAACAGACTAATTTCTTTTTTGTTTAAGAACAATTAATAAGCAAGTTCACTACCCGTTGCCAACAACCTCTAAGGTTACGAGACAAAGGTTATATAGAACCTCAACAAAAAAATGAACTTAAACCATGCCATTCATTTACATAATAATTAAACACATACATTCCAATTAAGATAATTTACATCAAGCATAAAGATAACTTTCCATTGCATTAATCCATTATAAACAATAAGATTACAACTCCCATTCCCTGAATGACGTAATATCAATAAACATAATTACAATTACAACTTCCACCTCGATAACAACTAAGGGGTAAAATAATACAAGATCAACTGAAATGAAATAAAGAAAGAGCTAAAACTAAAACCAACGAGCTCTCCAACTGGAAGTCTTGTCCACACAAACATGAAGAAAAGAACCCAACGGATTTAGGTGCACGCCACCCAACCAAGTGGAACCCAAAGGCCCACCCCCCGTGCTAAGAGATAGTAACAAGGAATCCTAGCCAAGACCATCTACCACTAGACATAGGCTAAAACATAACTAAACCAATTGACACGACCAAACACATGTACCTCACAAGTAAAACACAAGTACAACTCAACATGGTTACATTGCTTCCAGATATAAAGCAGATCAAGTATGTTATGAGAACCATACACACAGAATCAAACACCAACCATGGTCCCATCAGGTATGTTACAAAAACCATACCCATAATAAACAAGTACCAACTGTTGTCCTAGACAGAGTGTCATCACACAGTTCGTCATGAGTTACCAACTGCGGATCATCAAGATGGTGGCCTCAAACCAATCCCCAACCCTCATACTTACTAATGTGGAATCAAATACCTTTCGTATAGACAAGATAGATGACCTTGCCATTCCAGGCCTTCCCACCCATCCCAAGTCTAACCGAGCACTTGGGTCTATAAGTGAGGCATATTTATCTTTTTAGTGTGAAGTACTACCCAAACTTCTAAGTACATTGATTTAGTTATCACTTAATTACACCACTTTCAATGGTTACCCAATCTTACCTCTTCTGGGTTCTGGCCCCAAATGGAAGCCACTCTTCTACTTGACAACACACATAACATCTAAAAATCAAGGGTACAAAGTGCAAACAAACGAGATACCATGACCACTCCTTTCTCAGGAGGCAACCTAAGTTCAAACCCTCTCCAAACACTAGAGGTAACAAGGTAACAAAGTCACTCCTGACAAGGAGGTACAACTCACGTAATCCATTCCTAATCCAAGGAGGTACAAAACATCCTCGTTCGTAGAAACCAAGTAAAAATTGATAACTTCCCATGCACTACCCAAGGGATACAAGATAGGTTGACATAACAAAATGACAACCCCCATCCTCTAAGGATCATCTGGAAGACTTACAATAAAAAGGTACTTAACCCATTTCCCAAGACATGAACATGAAAGACATATTGACTGAAGGCAACACAAAAGAACTACCTTAGGATATTCTAAATCCATTTTCTCTTTCGAATTTGATTTCACATGACAAATAATATTGCCTTAATAGAATAATTGATTAATATCATTAATTGCCTCGCCAATTGTAAAGAAGGGGAAATACTAATTTTAACAATTAAAACAATTCCTTTGATTATTTATAATGTACACAAAATACATGCAAGTAAATCCCTTCAATCTCCCATATAATCTCTTCAATGATGCCATTGTATAATATTTAAATTTATTAAATCCCAATGCCAAAATAACTGACATATAAATGTGTATAACAAAAACACACATATTTAATTATTTAAATATTAATACGTTAACATTATAAAGTATAATCTTAAATATTAACATATTTTATCTTAATATTCTAACATTATACTATATAATAATGCATATTAATATAATTATATTATACTAATATTATAATATTATATATTATAATAATAAATATTAATATTTAATATTATAAGATATATAATATTAAAATATTAAATAAAACAAAAAAAAAAGCAACCACCAAACACCTCGGTCCGCACACGGTTGGAAAGGGCAGTCACCTTGGTTCGTGGGTTGCAGACCACCTAGGGTCGGCTAGCTGTGTTTACACATAGCCGACCCCCATTAATGGGGGCGACGACTATGTGTAAACATAGTCGTCCCCTCTGTGGGTGGTGACAACAGGTAAGGCGGGTGTGGGGAGTGGGAAGGGATGCACTAGGCGCGGCTCCCTCCACCTACCTCCCATGGAGGGCGCAATGGGGGCGAGCCCCCAGCGACCTCCCCCAAATTTTTTAACATAAAACCCTCAGCAACAAAAAAAAAATCAGCTTTTTTTAACTACTGATTTTAAAAGAAAAAATGCCCATTTTAATTTGATTCCTTCAAGAATAACATTTTTTAACCAAAGATGAATATATGCATATATATATATATATATATATATATATATATATATATATATATGCATATATATATATATATATATATATTCCTCAATGTATATATATATATATATGCATTTTTGGTTTAAATGATAGAACAAATTGAGAAAACTAGATTAATATGTATATAAGAACAATCATTTACACTCAAAAGCATCATTTCTTTTGAAGCAAATTAATTTAAAGAGGGTCTTCTTGCTAATTTGGAGAACAAATTTCTAACTTTTATTCATTTGCATTCAAACAATAGAATTCAAAACTTTTTCCACAAGATCTTTAACCATTAATATTTAAAATTCAAAACTCAAAAGCAAACATTTAAAAGATTGAACTTGATTTTTTGAAGATGATAGGAGATCCTGATGGTGTCTTGATTCCCTCTTCAGATCCACAAGTTCTTCAAGCTTTTTCCAAAATCCCACAAAATTTAACAATTTCTTGCTTCTCTTTCTAATTTTATCTTTTTTTCAAAATTCCATGATCCTCCAAATTGTGAAGCAAAATTCAAACATAAGGAAAAAACCCTAAAATTCCTACAACCACCCTCATCAATTATCCAAAACAAAAAATGCAAATATCTTCCTCTTTCAATTTTTGAATTCAAATTTTCTAATTTGACTTTTATTTATTTTCTTTTATTTTTATTTCATCTTTTCAATATTCTCAATTTCACACAAAATTTTATTAACTCCAAAATGGAAAACTTTATTTATTTCCAATCAATTAATTTAATTATCAATAAACTAAATCTAATCAAAGATTAAATTTATTTATTAGTAAATTAAATTAGTTAATAATTTAAATTACATTTCAACATAAACTAGATAAAGTTAAATGGCAATTTAATTACCAACCATATATTTTAACCTTTTTCCAAACTTCTAATTTAAACTGAAACTAGACCAATTGAATAATATAAAACAACTGGACCATACCAAAATCAACGACACACTATGACTAGGGTGATGACTTGGCACAGAATCCTAGCTACTATCTCCAAATCAAATACTATTGGGCATTGGACACGCTCAACCCTGTGAAACCAGGTGGAGTCGATATCCTGTACCTGTCAACTTGCAAATCAAGTAAACAACAACATATAGTATAAACAACATAAAATACACACCGTGAAGAGGAAATCAAGGAATCGTCGGGCGCTCACAAGTGAGTGATGCGATACTGTCCCCTTCACCAATACAATGCAACTAACTGAAAAATCTAACATAGTAATATAATCCAAAGCATATACATCATTAATTCAAATATCTATTTATGTTAATTCAAAGCATGACAAAAAGATAACATCATACTAAAATACCATCACATCAAAAGATAACATTAACGTCGCTTTATAGATAGCGATCAAATAAAAGCTGAGTACCATAGTCAAGGTACAAATAGGAAGTACAACATAAGAGAACAAAACACTATTCGATCAAAAGGACAAAACAGAGGGGTATTACACCTGGATTCCACGACGGGGCGTTACAGCTTGGTATCAAAGCCTGGTTCATACACTAGGTACTTGGGGTATGTTGAGTTCACTATCTGACCCTTGTGAATCTATTAGTTGAATTTTAAGGTGATCGTGTGTTCATGGCTTTTACCTTAGCATGATGTACGTTGCAGAAGAGAATAGGGTGGAGGAACTTGATATAAGTTTATAGATGGAAAGTTATGATACGTATTCCATGGTTATGAAATTTTTTGTCCCTATGGAATTATGTATGTAGTTGTATGGTCCCTGTAAATGTAAGAAACTAATAACTATATCTTGTTTGAGTGTTGTGAAAACCCATACTTGCTTTGTGTATCCATGTGATGGTAATACTTGGTACCCATCACCCATGGGGGAAAATTTACACTTTGGTGTGGAGATTACCATATCGTTGTCTGTATTTGTGTGTTTGTTACCTAATTGAGGGCCAACCTCAATCCATGAAGGGATAGTAGAAGCCACAAGTTCCTTGGGTGGAGTGTGTAGCGTACACATATTGCGGCGCTAAGCATCTCAGCTCAACCAATCCCAAGGAAATGTACCCACTACTTTCCCTTAGGATGGATCAGGATACTTGATCCATAAGTGTTAAATTGATCCCCACATATTTGAGCACAACAACATTGGTATGTTAGTTATGCCTAGACGTTCATAAAGGCATGGATATGGCATTATTGAGTTAACCTCATCTATATGAGAGGTGAAGCTCGGTAGCCCCATAGTGATATTATTGTATTGTATTATATATCTAGTGTATCTGTACATGCTCCAACATGATGTTATAGATATGATGCCATACCACACTGATGTTCTGATATAGTGTTGGTGATGATGCTTTGATTTACTGTAATTGCACATATTTCAATATGATGCAGTATGATACCACACCCCACTCATTTTTTGACATAGTGATGGTGATTATGTCATGTTACACGATGCCACATGCCTAGACACGTCAAGGCACATTATGAGATTGTCTTTGTTAGCCTACTTGTGCGATGAGTGTTATGGGGCCTCATGGTTTCCTTGACCATGTTGGTCGAGTAACATATGAGTAGATCTATCCATGTATACCTCTAGGTTTAGTGAGTTCCTACATGTGTCTTCTCAATGAGGTATAGCGTGTGGAGTGTGATTTACACATACCTATTTCCACGAACCCTCAGACATACTGCCATGTGGCATATGACCAGTACGTGCCTTCTCCAGCTGCCGTATGACTAGGTAGAGTGATGAAGTTTTGTTAGTTGTGGATGCACTCTGGGTCATGTGGATGGCATGCTCATTCTGCACCACATCAGGGATATTATCATTCTAGCCGAACGTTGTTTCCTCCTTCCTCGTTGGTGGCTAGAAACTAGTCACATAGTGTTGTATAGTGCAATTTTAAAGATTGTGAATTTTATTTTTGATTATTGATGATTTTTCAGTTGATTGTGTGGGTCGACACTTTCTTTATACTTGATTGTGAAGGTTTAGCCATGATTTGTGATCTTATTTTCTTATAACCCTAGTGGTTATATAATTGATTCAATGTTGAAATTATGCATATTTATTGCCTTATTGTCGGAATTAAACTTTAATTTTCTCTTCTTTATGAACTTGGTGGCCAAACTTGTTATCTTTGTTGTTTTCAATGTCATTTATGTCACGTATTGTGATTCCTCTCCAAGGATGTATGAGGGTATGTGCAAGATCATGATGGGCCAAAAAGTGGCAATATGATGGGTATGTGGCTGATGACTTTTTTTTTACCCAAAATTGATGAAATGAAAAGGGTTTTTAAAGGAAATTCTTAGTTTTCCACCAATATAAATTATTCTTTACTTTGAATTTAATAAATAATTATTATTCATTTTCTATTGAATTACGACTAAAGTTCTGATTTTTAGGCTGATTGAAAAACATCTATAGCTTTCAAATGGTATCATATTTTTTGAATCCAAAATATGCGTCACATTCTATGCTTTGCATAATATAATATTAGAAAAGAAAAAATTGAATTTCATCAATTTTTGACCAAGTTAAGGTGGTCAGACATACGAGTCTTTATATTTTTTAAAAGTTGTCATAAAAAAATAATAATTAATTATTTGCTTGGAAAAAATTACAAACAAATATGCATCACATTGGGACATGAGTCCTCTACTTATATCTAAAATCCTATAAAAAAATATTACCATTTTAATTTGGTTAGGGTGGTCAAGCAAACACCTACTTCTTATTTTTTCCTTGAAATTTAAGTACTACTGTATTGAAATTTCAAATTTTCACCAAATAGATTTTATTTTTTTGTAAATAAACCTAGTAATTTAGAAACTAAATTAAATTTTATACAAATTCTATTCTTACATATTTTTAAAATAATATAGATAACTTATTCAAATTTTTATGTCAAGTTATCTAACTCTGATTTTTCTGATTTTTTTGCCATTTAAGGGCCTATTTTTTCCATGATGATCCTGCACATACCCATGAGACGGACTTGGTGAGAGTGTACGAGGATGTAGATGTAGGAAACATAGAGGATGAGGGTATGTGAGGCTGTATGTAGCTAGAACCCACTACTCACCTATGTGTGATGACTATCTTTTTGAGGCTAATCACCTTACACAACAAGAGATAGGTCATTGTGGCCTTGTTTGAATGGTATCACTTTATGTATGACCTAACACCATCAAGCCATTGATTGGAAGTTTGATATATTTGAGATGGTTATTTGTTCTTGGTTCATGGATTCTTCTATCATGGATTGGTATGCTGCTTTCTGGTGTCTGGATGGACCCTTGTGTGGCCTTATGTTGTGATTTTCGATGTTGTTTATCGGTGTGTGTATGTTTATGTATATGGGTATGATGTTTTATTTCTGAGTTTCTGTAAGATAGTTTCACCTTTTGGTTGTGACTCCTCTCTTGGATGGTGTAAAGGATCCCTAGGAGAAACATTTTTGCTTTAGCAGGACTTATGTTGGACATTTTGAGGGCACATTCTCCGCCCACCTATCACTTTTATGGAGGTTTGGGGTCTAAGAATTGGATGATTGGTGTTCCATCCGATAGTGAATACCCAATAGTCTTCGGTTTCCAGGGTGATCGTCTTACCCATAGGAGGATTCAAAGTTGGATACGAGCATAACTCCATCATACCAGCCAATCAGCTCAGAGCACACATATTACAATAGGTCAAAATACAGGATGTTACAATTGCGGCCGGTAGGGCCACTTGGCGGGACAGTGTTCTCAGGGGAACACAAATAGAACCAGTTGAAGATCAACAGTTATAGAGCTAACAAGTAATTATGTAGAGAGGAGTCGTGGAATGATTGTAGCAGTTGATCATTGATGAACAAAGCATCAAGTTACATATGTGGAAATTGCTGGAAGTGGACAGGCAACTGATTCTGGAGCTCATGAAAATTTTGTGGTATAGGAGGCTGTGGAGGTGCCTTTAGATTTGTTTCCTCTGCTTGAATTCTTATTATGCTAGGTTATGTGATTGTTAGATTGACAATTTACTTGGCTTAGAGCACTATGATTTTGGTTCATGATTGTTTTTATGTTGAGGTATGAAGTGGTTCAAAACTTGAACCCTTGATTGTGTGTGATTGTATGGAGTTTGGCCTAGGGATATTAGCAGGCTTCCAGGAGTAAGCCTTACCCTAGGGGGGGAGGATGTGGTGACCCTCTTGATCATGTATTTATTTTAGAGTTTTGAGTTGTTGATAGTTGTTAGATATTTTTGAGACTGTGTTACTCTGATGTATTATGTCCTGGATTACTCGATCAATTGTGAAACACAATTGATGATACACTTTATGTTATAATGTTCTATTTACTTTTGCAAGATTACATAATTATGATGACATATGAGGTTATGTAATGCTATGATGGTACTATGATGTGAATGATTTTAAATGTTGTTTCTTACGTTAGTTCGGTGAAGAAGATAGTTGAGCAGTACTCATCCGTGAGTGTCCTGCTACACTATGATTCTTCTTCACAATGTATATCATGTTATTTATGTTGTTTCAATTGACCGTGTAGTGTGATGCAACTCTCAGGTATAGGCATCGATTCCAACTGCTTGATAGGTCTAAGTGTGCCATGGCCCAATGGAATCATTGAAGGGAGATAGTCTTGTCCTCTATCATGAACCATCATTCTGAAAGGAACGAGTATCATTTTGTTACCCATGTGTCTTGTTGTCGTTCATTTGTCCTAATGCGCATTGGTCGTCTCATGTTGCCATGTTTTCATAATGATTGTTTAGATTATTTTATGATTTAAATTAATTATTAATTACAAATGTTTAAATTTAAAAGCTAATTTTAGAATATTATGAAATATTAAAATATATTAATTATGAAAGATTACTTAGATTTAATTGACTTGTTTACGCAAATTTTGATGTTTTCCAAAACCAAAACATTCAGTTGTGATTTAAAGTTACAAAATATTTTCTTTGATCTGGATATTCGAAAAGTTTAACTTGCGGGCTAAATTGCATGCAATCAAAAGTTAGGTGGGTGAATTGTATTTATTGGTGGAATTGATTAAATGAAAGGAGGGCTTTTGCATTCTGCTAAAAAATAATAATAATAATTCTTGTTTTTTTTTTGGGCTCTCTCGTGAATGTTTTTTTCTTGAAAGAAGTTTTGAGATCTTGTTTTGGAGGCTGGAGGTTTTCTCTGTTTCTTGTATTGGATTTCCGAATAATTGTGGAGGAAATTCGGAGCTGAAAGCTGGATTTAAAAGAGAGCAGCTTCAAGATCTCAACTCAGTCAACAAATGAAATCAGGTTCCATGATCTCTTCTTAATTTTAATGGTTGTTTATAAAACGAGTATTGTATGATTGTGTTGCCTGAAGAAAAATAATTATTTAAATTTCAGAGAAATCTGTAAAATGTTTTTAGCTATTAAAAAAACACTCATTTCCTTTGGAATATTTTGAGGGTTTATAGCTTGTTATGTATCTTCTCCAATCTGGTTGTAATCTTTTCAAGTAACCCAATTGTAGCAATGATATAGTTTCACCATTCCCATTTGGAAGAAATTATCAATTCCTCTCTTCATTTACTTTCAAAACTTCCTCTGCCAAAGCATTTGTTTCAGTATGAGAATTTCATTGTTTGAATCTTTATTTCTTTATTTTAGCTACTCCTGTTGGGTATACCTGAATTGGTGTTGTTTCATCTAAATGGTAGTAACATCAGCTCGGGGCTTGTGAACCATTCACATTATTTCCTTTCTCGAAGTCTTATTAAGCATTCAAAATCTTGGCTTGAACCCATCTTTGCCCTGTGAAACAAGTATGCATAGGATATCGAAGGCTTCAATAAAGTATAGAAGAACTCGATTGCTTGAAGAAGTCGTCTCTCTGTAAACTGAATACGCTTAACTCTTGATTATCAAATAGTATGTATATTTGATATTAGTATTTGAGATGGGAGTTATTTTGGATAAGGACGGTCGGGGCTACCTAAGCCGTTAACTTTGTATTACAATTTAATTGTGAACCTGTTACTCCCGCCGCCTGGGTTTGACCCCAGTCCGAGGCAAATAAGAGAAATTTCTTATAGCCATAGATATACTATCAGTCTCACACCCTCTCTCCTTAGTCGCCTTCTTGTTTTAGAATCCATTATGTGTGCCCCTTGCAATCATTACATTCCATGTGATCACATTTCTAAAGGGGAATTTGGTCAAACAGTCGTGCGCCATATCTATACTTCTGCACTTTGCTTACATGTCTACCAGTTCCATTGTAACTGCACATATGAGATGATGCACCCATCCATTAGACAATAATGGATGTCCATACCGTATTCCAAGCTACCATCTCTGCACAGGCAGGCTGGACACTGCAAAAGGGTATGGATTTTGGTTATATACCTACCGATTGCATTTTCTTGGATGTTTATATAGCCTCTTCAACAAATCCATATCGTGAATATCCTTCAATCATGGCTAACCGTAAGATCACATATCTTTGAGGCATCTTGTCAAATAGTTCAGGCGTCGCGTCTATGCGTACACATTTTGCATTCATGTCTACGAAGGAAGTTGCCACCAATCTCTATATTCATAGGATTTGTCGACTTATAAGTTATGCATGTCTTGAAATCGTGGACTTCACTTAAGAAGTCGTGGGTCCCCCAAGAGATTTAGACTCCTTAGTTTGTTTTTAGGTTGTGAGAATTGTTATACTCCTGCATTTAATATCTTGTCGACCGTGGAAGGCATGTCGTGTACTCTTTATTAGGATAACCATTTGCATGCAGCATGCATGCATTAGTTGCTTATTTTTTTAAACTCTTACTGCTTTTTGATGAGAGATATGAAGTGGTCGTTAGTTCGTTGTAAGAACAAACTTAACTATATCTTAAGTTTGTAATATTAAGTGTCAGTTTAGAGTTGTTTTTACGCGTTTATATTTAAATCTTTGACTTTTTAGAATGAGTTTCCGATCGAAGTCATAACTCTATTATTGGGTTTTCTTGTGGTCATTTGAACAAAGGTATTCACATGGGAAAAGCTTGGGAGTCTCTTTGTAATATTATTAAATTTTATTATTGATAACCAAAAATGTAACTGTAGTTAATATTGAAAATAAACAAATAGGTTTATTTAGTAATTAAGTCTTTACTTGGTTAATTTTCAATTAATGATATGGGCACTTGGATATGTATATACTTTATTTAAGATCCTTTTTATAATTTGACGACATATAAATTGTATCACCTTGATGATGATAGATTTGGAACGATGAATTGCCTTTAACATTATAATGAATAAGTATGATTTATATTATTGGATCTTTAAATGCTCAAGTTTACAAATTGTAGATGGGTGAGTTAAATAGTCTTTTGGTTAGTGAGTGTATGATGTATTTAAATGAGACAAATTTGATTTTAGCCATGAAGGAGACTTCTTATTAAATCTTATTATTGATAAATTATATCTATATTTTTAATAATATAGTGGATAGTGTTTTAAGCTAATGATTCTATTCTACTCTTGCTTGAACAAATCATTGAATGATGAGATCCTTGTATTGGATACATATGTATTTTATTATTTTATTTTTGGAACATTAGTAGAATGGAAATATTATAACTTGATTTTTTACCATCTTATATGGTTGAATGGATGGTATGGGAAATGAATAAACACTTGTATTGATATCATCTAGCCTTATGTGTGTAGTTTTGTTTTGTAAAGATTTCCTATGGCTTGGAATTGTCTTTTTATTGAGATAAAAAATGGCATGTTATTTTGGAGATTATTTTTCTTGAGTTCAATGTGATTACATGGGTCTTGCACATTTTGTGTGCTTGTGATTTCATTGAGTACATTTTTATTCCATGACATGTGAATGTTATTGTTCATGGGGCAGATGCCATGCATGCCTTATGGTTTACTGAGTTGTATATTTCTTGGAATGTACTCGTCTATCTTGAATCTATGTGGAGAGATGTTTTGTCTTGCATGTTTTTTTTAGCTTAATTCATTTTGTTAGTTTGAGAATTTGTACCTAGGAGGAGTGGCTTCCGTTAGGGGCCGGACTCGGAAGGGGTTGCATGGGTAACCTCTCGGAAGTAGTTGTTATAGTGATGACACTCATGTCCTTGTGCTTCTGTCGGGTCTTTTGTGTAAGGTCATCCGTGTTTTTATCTCTACTACTGGGAGTATGTCTATTGTCATGTGGATATATTGTCATTATGATGTCATGTTTGTTGACCTGGTGTAGTATGTTGTCTCTTTGTTGTTTGTTTGACTTGAGGACCTGCTCTATCTCCTAGCATGGGGGTAGGCTTTCGAGTTCCACAAGGTTGGGAGGAACGTGCCACATCTTCCATTGGGTCCCCTACAGGTGATATCATTTATGTCATGTTTATCTTGGTAGGATCCTGGATGCACGTCGTTCACGGAGTTGTTCATCGGATGCGTACATGGTCGACATCGGCTCATGATCTTATTCTTTATTGTACCCACTCTTGAGGTTCCATTGAATTATACATTGATGTATCGAGATTGGTTACAATCTCGTTTATTTGTAAACAAACTTGTAATATAACTATTGATGTATGGAATCTATAAATGACTATTCTCTTGATTAGATTTATTTGGACTTGGATGTGTTGTGATTATTGTTTACTTTAGTAACATTTTTGTTGAACCCTTTAGCGTTTATGCTATGTTGTTATCACTTATTGATATTAATGTTTTTTTTTTTTAAATTATTCTATTATTTAGTGTAACGCTTCCTAGGTTTCACGATGGGGCATTACAGTATACATGTGTATATATATATGTATACATGTATTTATATGTGTGTGTGTATCTATAAAACTCACAGGTTCTCGAGTACAACAGTATTAACACCCTCCAATTTTCTATAAAACAAGGGTAGAGCGAATGATTTTTACAATAGTCTGCTATCAAACCAATACCACTATCCGACCAAGCAAAAAAAAAGAAAGAGGACACAATTCTTAACTGAATGCACAAAAATCTCTTTTATAGTTTCCCTATTTGTCTATAATATTTAGTGCAAAATAATGCAGCTTGAATTTTGAATTAACAACCCAACTGCTACATACATTCCTTGTGTTCTATCAATATGTTTCATGATATACTCTTCTCCTCATCTATTTTAAGGTCTATGTAAAAAACTATTATTTTCCACAATTTAGCTCTTGTATTCTTCATATCTTAGGCCAAGTAAATATTTTTGTGCACCTTTGTTTGGAAAATATGAAGGCAATTTATTCCTATTTTTGCATATATATATTCTCACATTCATTAATCTCCCATGATTTTCATTTTAATATGGCACCCATGTAGTACCCCTTGGATTTTCTCATATCTTCAAACAATGTTTTACTCTGATTTGTTTATGTTTTCATACAATACTTTTAATTTGATAGACCATGATACTATGTTGTTATTTGATCACTGACATTGAAGTGATGATGGTTTTTATATTGTGATGTGATGGTACACTCTATTGATGTTTATTGTTATGAAATTCTTTCTGATTAGCATAGTTTTTTATTTGAGTTGATATTGATATATAATCATATGTAGTTTATTGATGTTTTAGGTTTGTCAGTTTGATGTTACACTGTATTGGTGAAGGGAGCGAGATTGCATCACTCACTTGCGAACGCCTTGCGATTACATTATTCTCTCTTCACGGTGTGATTATTCATGATATATATATATCTAAGACATATGTTTTGATTGCAGGATTAATGGTATAGGACATCGACTCCACCTAGATTCACAAGTTTGAGTGTGTCCATTTCCCAATGGTTAGTTGATTGGGAGATAGTAACTGGGTTTCCTTGTTAAACCACAACCCTTGTCATAGTGTGTCATCAGTCTTTGTTTTAGTATGCTTAGTTGTCATGTTGTCCCTTTTCTCCTTATTGTTTATTTATGTTGCAAGGTATGTTTATGGGAAATTAATGCTTAAAATGTTTTAAGTGATTATTTAATTAATCTTGATTATTGTGTTAGAAAATTTGTATTTAATTTAATTAATTAAATTTATTTTATTTTGTAAAGTTATTTAATCTTTGAGATTAAATTCACTTTATAAAGTGATTAAACTAATTAGATTAAATTAAAATTAGAAATTACTATGTGATTTTGAATTATTAAAATGCATAAATATCTTGAAAATATCTAGAGGGATTATATGTGAATTGGTTGAGAGGATATTTTAATTTTGACATTTGTTCGAAAATTTAAACACTATTGTTGGGGAATTAATTCTCGGAGAGAATATTTGCTTTAACTGAAAGAGGAAAGAGGCTACTTCATGGCAATGGGAGAAGATATTTTGGGAAGTTGTTGAAAATTGGTGGTTGGAAAATTGGGAAAAGAGTTCTCAGGAAATAATTTGTGTTTGGGTTTTATTTTCATCTTTCTAGAAAAGTGAATATTTTGGAAGAAGCTTTGATTTTGTTGGAAGAAGCTTTGGTAAATTGGAATCTGAAGGTGAAGCTCTACTTCAAACATCATTTCATCAAGCATCTCGAAACACGTTCTTTAATTATTTTATTTAATTTCAATTCGGAAAGGCTTTTAGAATAATTTGTTGTTTTGGAAAAGATTGCCTATAGAAGAAGAATATGTTATTGTTTAGAAGCTTTAATGTATTGTGTAAATTTGAAAGATTTTCGTGTCTAGAAAATTATCGTGAAAGGTTTTGAAATTAGAAAATTTACGGAAAAGCTTTGTAAACTTCTGTAGGAATGGATTTAAAATCTTCCTCTAAATTTGTGGAAAATCTCATTTGGATTTGGAAAAGATTTACCTGTAGAAGATTCTTGTTTTTTTTTATTTTTCTCCAATGAAGTTTAATTTGGCTCAGAAATTGAGAACCTCTGCTTTAGATTTGAAATCATCCTTCTGTAGAAAAGTTTTGTAAAAATTGGCTTTTCTTAAAATTGTGTAAATCTGCTTCAAATCTTCTCCTGTGGAGGAATTTGTTAAAAATATTGCTTATGGAGCAATCATTTTGTATATATATATATATGTATATATATACATGTATATATATATATGTATATATATATTTATGTATATATATATATGTATCTATATATACATATATATATATATATATATATATATATATATATATATATATATATATATATATATACACACATATATATATACAATATATTTTATATTCTTATATATACATAATTGCATATTTATTTTCCTATACGGATTTTTATTGAAAAATGAAATTAATATAATTGTATGGCGAACATATTTAATATTCGTTGGAAATTTTTAATATTTTTTTTTTCGAAGTATATAAGTGTTGGGGGGGCACATGGGTTATCCCCACATTTGCCACCCCCAAGGGGGAGGTAGGCTGTGAGGGCAGCCTACGCTTCCCCCACATGGTCATGCCATACATATAGTGGGGGTTCGGTTGTGGGTAAACACAACCGCCGAGTTCTGTGTGATTTCGTCCACCTATCCGATATAAAATAATGTGGTTTTTGAAATATATTATATATATTTATTGATATATATGCATACTATATATACATTTAAATGTATATTAATATATATTTAATGTATATATATGTATATATGTAAATATATATACATATATATTTATATATATATGCCTGGTTTAATATTGTTTGGAAAAATTGCAATTTTTTTTAAAATATTTAAATATTATATATATTTATGTATATATAATTATATAGATATATATAAATGTATACATATATATATAAATGTATACATATATATATAAATGTATATATATATATATATATAATTTTGTATATATATATATATTTAAATGAATGCTTTTCATAGGTGCATGCAATAGCACAAGTTGGATATTTTAAAATGAAATTATTTTAAAAGAGGAAACTGATTTTTATATAGTTGTAATTGAGAAATTGAAACAAACAGATATATTTAATTTCCTTACTGTGTGTAAATGAAATTTTATTAAGTTAGTTTATTTGGGCAATGTATTTTTGTATTTTATTGAAAAGGGAATTGGATTTAGGAAATGCAAATGGTAGATTTATTTCCTGCCTGAATTTCCTTTATAATTATAATTTCTTTTGTTCATGTTAGTTGGGGAAATTGGTTAGTGGTTTGTGTAAGTCTTCCAGATGGTGTTATTTTATGAGGGGGTTGTTGTGAGTTTTAGTTGAGCCCTGTATTTCCCTTGGGTAGTGCACTTGATTGTAATTTAGTTAATCACCCGGTTACTGCAAACAAGGATGTGTTGCCTATTATATTTTGGATTGGGATTTATTTTTTGGTTTTGTGCACTTTGTTTACTCTTGGGTGTTGGATTTGATCCTTGTTTTGTCAGTAGGGGAGTGGCTTTTGTTAGGGGCGAAAACCATAAAGAGGTAACTTGGGTAACCTATGGAAAGTAGTTAATCAACTCTAAACTATAATTTTAAGTAATTAGGGGCTTCATGTAGCATCTCATATTAATTCAAATAAGTTATCCCCACTCATGGCTCAAGTGCTTGTTTCGGCTTGGGATGAGTGGGAAGGCCTAGAATGGAAAAGATCAAATGCCTTATTCCTTCGAAAGGTATGTTGACCCCATATGAGTGAGAATGGGGGTCGGGGATCGGTTGAGGTTTCCAAGGTTTAACTAGGAACAGGGCTGGTAACATATGAAGATCCACATTGGGTAACCCATGTCGAGCTTATGTGATGACACTCCTCCTATGATAACAGTCTGTGTGTATGGTTCAGTTAACATACCTAATTCTTTTACTCTAGAAGCAATGTAACCTTTGTGTTGAGTATTATATTTGTTTAATTAGTCTTATGTTTTCCTATGTCTAGAGGTTGTTGGTTTTGCCTAGGAAGCCCTTTTACTATCTCCTAGCATGGGGGTGGGCCTTCGGGTACCACTTGGTTGGGTCAAACGTGCACCTTTCACTATTGGGTTCTCACTTTATGCTCATCATGGCAAGATCTTCTAGATTGGAGAGATCACGTGTTCGTAATGCTTTGTATCATATCATATGTTTTATTGTATTAGCTGGATACTTTGTATATGTACTACTCCTCATTTGTATTCGAGGAGGATCCTTGTATAATTGTAATTGTAACATTATTATATGATCTTCCTCATGTTTTGGAAATGAGCTTTGTAACTATTTTATGGAATGAATGCAATCTATGGATGGTTCTTTTAATGTACTTTGTATCTTATGAGATGAGTGTAATGCTCTGGATGTATGTTCTTATCTATCATGATTATTATTTTATATGTTATGAATGAGTTACTTTTGTATGTTATGGGATTCAATTGTAAGAATTGTCATGTACCTTAGAGGATGTATGTGTTAAGTGCAGTGTATTTTACTTGTTATTATTACACTTTAATAAAAAATTGTTATGCTTCCGTTGTAGTAGCATCTTCATCTAGGGTTACGTGGTGGGGTGTTACACATGGTATCAAAGCCCAATTTTAAACACCGGGTGTTCTGGGATAATTATGAACCCATTAAGCTATTAGTTGTGTAGGATTTAAGTTGCATACCTTGTCTAATACCTTGGTTTGTCTATGTAGAATAATTCCATCTAGGTGAGGTTGAGGTAGAGGTCATGGTTGTGGTTGTGGAGGTAGTCATGGAGGTAGTCAGCAGGATTCACCTCCCCATGTTCCCCATGCCTCTGATATTGAGGAGCATCAGGCTTCCCAAAATACTCCGGGAGGCAGTGATTAGCATCAAGATCCACCAGGGATCGAGGGTGCTTAGTTGGGTCGTTTTTTAGAGGAGACACTTGCTCGCCTTGGGTCGAGGCAGGGTGGAGATCAGATTAATATTGGTAAGAGGGAGGTACCATCACAGTTAGAGGCAGTCATAGCCGCAGACATGAGGGATTTACTTACAGCTGATCCACCCACCTTTGATGGTTCTGGCAGTCGACTTGAGGTTGAGACTTGGTTGATTGACCTGAATCAGTGTTTTGCTATGCACCCCTATGGTAGCAACACCAAGGCTAGATGTGAGATCATGCACTTGATAGGTTTTGCATCTTCTTGGTGGAGGTTGGAGGAGTAGAAGCTCTGAATTGATATTAATTTTGTTTCATGGGATATGTTTATTGAGAGTTTCTAAGCTAGATTTCTTTTTGATCATTGGTGACAACATCATGGAGATGAGTTCCATGCCTTGCAAAAGATGGCCATGTTGGTGGAATAGTATGAGAGTCATTTCTACGAGCTCAAGCAACTCATTGGCATTGGTGATGATGAGGGCATGCTTGTCCAACACCTTTTTAGAGGCTTAAATGCCCAGATTAGTGGTGGTGTTTGATTTTTCAAACCCAAGACCATGGAGACAATGGTGGAGAAGGCTAGGCTGGTTGAGGAGAACTTGGCAATGGTGGCAGGTGGCCATACTAGAGTACAAATAGGTAGTGTTTCAGCTGTAGGGCCTAGTTCATGTAGTGGCCAAGCTTAGGGAGTTGGACCACCTAGGACTCAGAAGGTGCCTGCACAAGGTGGTCAGTAGCAACAACACTCTAAGTCAAAACGTAAGGATTCACAATCTCATCATGATGGTGACAGTTCTCAATCTAGGAAGAACCGAAACTGGTGGCATAATAAGCACAACTGTCAAGAGTAGCTGACATAGAGTTCATAGTCTATGACTAACTAGGATAGTGTTCAATAGTCTAGTGCACCTCCAGGTGACAGGGGTTTCAGACATAACACAATTTGTTTCTCTTGTGGTCAACAGGGCCACATTGCTAGGTATTGTCTAGAAAGGAACACTATTGGTTTTAGTCAGGGGTCAGTCATTTTCGAGTCGACGATGGGTGATGGGGGTAGGTCACACCGAGCATTTATTATCATTGATAACCACCAGGTTGGGCATCAGGGTGCAGTTTTTGAGGCTTCTGGTAATGGATGGGCAACTAACTTTGGAGCCTGTGGCCATCACATAGCATAGGAGACTCGCACTTAGGGGTTGAGATATTCAGTAGGTTTGGGACCAGTGGGATCCTAGAGATGATACTTTGGCTACTTGAGAGGATGCATCTAGGATGAGGGAGCTTTATCCCTATTTCTTTGCAGTCTTCTAAGAGTAAGCCTGACCCTAGCGGGGAGGATGTAGCACCCCTTGGATTTGCTGATATCTTCAGATAGTTTTTTACTTTGATTTGCTTATGTTTTTAGATAGTACTTTTACTTTGATAGACCATGATAATATGTTGTTATTTGATCACTGACATTGAAGTGGTGATGGTTTTTATATTGTGATGTGATGGTACACTCTATTGATGTTTATTGTTATGACATGCTTTTTGATTAACATAGTTGTTTATTTGAGTTGATATTGATATATCCTCATTTGTAGTTTATTGATGTTTTAGATTCATCAGTTTGATGTGACACTGTATTAGGGAAGGGAATGAGATTATATCACTCACTTGTGAGCGCCTTGTGATTTCGTGATTCTCTCTTCACGGTGTGATTACTCATGATATATATATGTATGACATATGTTTTGATTGCAGGATTGCAGGTACAGGACATCAACTCCATCTATATTTATAGGTTTGAGTGTGTCCATTTCCCAACGATTACTTGATTGGGAGATAGCAACAAGGTTTCCTTGTCAAACCACAACCCATGTCCAAGTGGGTCATCAGTATTTTTTTCAATATGCTTAGTTGGACCATGTTGTCCCTTTTTCCCTTGTTTTTTATTTATGTTGCAAGGTATTTTTATGGGAAATTAATGCTTAAAATGTTTTAAGTGATTATTTAATTAATCTTGATTATTGTGTTAGAAGCTTTGTATTTAATTTAATTAATTAAATTTAATTTATTTTGTAAAGTGATTTAATATTTGAGATTAAATTTACTTTATAAAGTGATTAAAATAATAAGATTAAATTTAAATTAGAAATTACTATGTGATTTTGAATTATTAAAATGCATAAATATCTTTAAAATATCTAGAGGGATTATATGTGAATTGGTTGAGAGGATTAATTTTGACATGTGTTAGAAAATTTAAACACTGTTGTTGGGGAATTAATTCTCGGAGAGAATATTTTCTTTAACTGAAAGAGGAAAAAGGCTACTTCATGGCAATGGGAGAAGATATTTTGGAAGGTTGTTGAAAATTGGTGGTTGGAAAATTGGGAAAAGAGTTCTCGGGAAATAATTTGGCTCTAGGTTTTGTTTTCATCTTTCTGGAAAAGAGAATAATTTGGAAGAAGCTTTGGTAAATTGGAATCTAAAGGTGAAGCTCTACTTCGAACATCATTTCCTCAAGCATCTGGAAATAGGTTCTTTAATTGTTTTATTTAATTTCAATTTGGAAAGACTTTTAGAATAATTTGTTGTTCTCGAAAAGATTGCATGTAGAAGAAGAATATATTATTTGTTTAGAAGCTTTAATGTATTTTGTAAATTTGAAATATTACCGTGTCTGGAAAATTGTTGTGAAAGGTTTTGAAATTATATAATTGTCGAGAAAGCTTTGTAAGCTTATGTAGGAATGGATTTAAAATCTTCCTGTCAATTTGTGGAAAATCTCGTTTGGATTTGGAAAAGATTTACCTATAGAAGATTCTTTTTTTGTTTTATTTTTCCCCAATTAATTTTAATTTGGCTGGGAAATTGAAAACCTCTTGTTTAGATTTGAAATCATCCTTCTGTAGAAATTTTTTATAAAAATTGGGTTTTCTAAAAATTGTGTAAATCTTAGATCTTCAAATCTTCTCCTGTGGAGGAATTCGTTAAAAAAATTGCTTATGAAGCAATCGTTTTATATATATAATACATTGTATATATATCCAATGTATTTTACATTCTTATATATACAAAATTACTTATTTATTTTCCTGTAGGAATTTTTATTGAAAACCAAAATTAATAAAATCGTACAACAAACATATTTAATATTCATTGGAAATTTTTAATAATTTTTTTTCAAAGTATATAAGTGTTGGGGGGCCACATGGGCTACCCCCACAGCTGCTGCCCCCAAGGGGGAGGTAGGCTGTGAGGGTAGCCTGCGCTACCCCCACATGATCGCACCATACATATATGGGGGTTCAATAGTGGGTAAACATAGCCGTTGAGTTCTGTGTAATTTTGTCTGCCTATCCGATATAAAATAATGTGGTTTTTGAAATATATTAAATATATTATATATATTTATTGATATATATGCATATTATATATACAATTAAATGTATATTAATATATATTTAATATATATATATGTGTGTGTGTGTGTGTGTGTGTATGTAAATATATATACATATATATTTATATATATGTGTGGTTTAATATTGTTGGAAAATTTGAAAATTGTTTTTAAATATTTAAATATTATATATAATTATATAGATATATATAAATGTATATATATATATAATTGTGTGTGTATATATATATATATATATATATAAATATATATATATATAAATGAAGTTCTTATCATAGGTGCATGTAATAGCACAAGTTGGATATTTTAAAATGAGATTATTTTAAAAGAGGAAATTGATTTTTATATAGTTGTAATTGATAAATTAAAACAAACAGATAGATTTAATTTCGTTACTGTCTATAAATGAAATTTTATTAAGTTAGTTTACTTGGGCAATGTATTATTGTATTTTATTGAAAAGGGAATTGGATTTAGGAAATCCAAATTGTAGATTTATTTCCTACCTCAATTGCCTTTATAATTGTGATTTCTTTTGTTCACGTTAGGTGGGTAAATTGGTTAGTGGTGTGTGTAAGCCTTCCAGATGGTGTTATTTTATGAGGGGGTTGTTGTGAGTTTTAGTTGAGCCTTGTATTTCCCTTGGGTAGTCCACTTGGTTGTAATTCAATTAATCACCTATCCCTTGGGTAGTGCACTTGGTTGTAATTCCGTTAATCACCTGGTTACTATGAATGCGGATGTGTTTCCTATTATAGTTTGGGTTGGGATTTATTATCTAGTTTTGTGCACTGTTTTTACCCTTGGGTGTTGTATTTGATCCTTGTGTTGTCAGTAGGGGAGTGGCTTTCGTTAGGGGCCAAAACCATAAAGAGGTAACTTAGGTAACCTATCAAAAGTAGTTAATCAAGTGTAAAATATAATTTTAAGTAATTAGGGGTTTTAGGTAGCATCTCATATTAATTCAGATAAGTTATGCTTGCTCATGGTTCAAGTGCTGGTTTGGGCTTGGGATGAGTGGGAAGGCCTAGAATGGCAAAGATCAACTATCTTGTTCCTGCGAAAGGTATGTTGACCCCACAAGAGTGAGAATGGGGGTCAAAGATCGGTTGAGGTTTCCAAGGTTTAACCAGGAAGGGGGACGGTAACCTATGAAGATCCATATTGGGTAACCCATGTCGAGTTTGTGTGATTACACTCCTCCTATGAAAATAGTCTATGTGTATGGTTCAGTTGACATACTTGATTCTTTTACTCTCAAAGAAATGTAACCTTTGTGTTGAGTATTGTATTTGTTTAGTTAGTCTTGTGTTTGCCTATGTCTAGAGGTTGTTGGTTTTGCTTAGGAAGCCCTTTTACTATCTCCTAGCATAGGGGGTGGGCCTTCGGGTACCACTTGGTTGGTTGGAACATACACCTTTCATCATTGGGTTCCCACTCTATGTTCATTATGGCTGGATCTTCTTGATTGGAGAGCTCGTGTGTTCCTATTTCTTTGTATCATATCATATATTTTATTATATTAGTTGGATACTTTGTATATGTACCACTCATTTGTATTCTAGGAGGATTCTTGTATAATTGTAATTGTAACATTATTGTATGATCTTCCTCATTTTGGAAATGAGCTTTGTAACTGTTTTATGGAATGAATGCAATCTATGGATGGTTCTTTTAATGTACTTTGTATCTTATAAGATGAGTTTAATGCTTTGGATGTACGTTCTTATCTATCATGAGTATTATTTTATATGTTATGAATGAACTTTACTTTGGTATACATTATGGGATTCAATTGTAAGTATTGTCGCATACCTTAGAGGATGTATGTGTTAAGTGTAGTGCACTTTACTTGTTATTATTACACTAAAAAAAATAAAAAAAAATAACGCTTCCATTGTAGTGGCATCTTCATCTAGGGTTACGTGGCTGGGTGTTACAACCCACATTGTTTTTAGTTTGCTATGAAATAGATTAATTGTATAAGAGGAGCTGCATTATCTCACATTCAATATTATAGAAAAATAGGGAAATTGTAACAAAACTATTAATAAAACATGCATACATATATTTATGCATATATAAAAATATATACATGTGTATATATGTGTATATAAATATATACATGTATACATGTATATATATATATGTGTGTGTGTGTGTGTTTATATATCTATACAACTCATAGGTTTTGGAGCACAAGAAGTTTAAGTTGCACCAATCTGCTATAAAATAGAGGCAAAGAGAATTATTTTTAGAATAGTCTACTATCAAACCAATACCACTGTCATGCCAAGGAAAAAAAAAGATCAGGACTCAATTCTTAATTGAATGCATAAAAATCTCTTTTACAGTTTCCCTGTTTGTCTATAATATTTAGTGCCAAATCATGTAGCTTGAATTTTGAATTGACAACCCAACTGTTACATACATTCCTCGTCTTCTATTGATATGTTTCATGATATACTCTTCTCCTCATCTTTTTTAAGTTTCGTGTAACAAATTGTTGATTCCCACAGTTTAGCTCTTGTATTCTTCATATCTTTCGCCAGGTAAATATTTTTGTGCATTTAATTAATAATTATGTCCTTGTGTTATTTTTTTTGCTTGGCATGACACTTTAGGAGTTTCTTATTTTATTCTCACTCTGACAAGAATTGTTTTTGACTTTCAAAATTTTGAGATTTTATGCTATTTTTAACTCTTTTTATATTAAAATCTACATAAATACAAATAAATGTAGCATACACAACTATTTATACATACATGTGTATATATAGATGACTTTTGTATTATGAAATGAACCATAGTGGTCTAGGTCTATATATATGGATATATATTTCTGCCTATATGTATATTCTTAAAAATGAAATGGGGATTTCAATACATACATATACATATATATGTGTGTGTGTGTGTATGTATCTCTCTATGTTTCAAGGAATTCAATACCGTTTCCCTTTTTTTCAATAATATTTACAATAAGTGTTCCTTTTTTGCTCGGGGGTTTGGCTATAGCCCACGAGGCTTCATGATGCAAATATGGGAGGGAGGAGAATGACTATACATTTGGAGCTTTTGCTTTCGACTATCATATATTTCTTGATATATATATTTATATATGTATAGAAGACAAATAGACTAATTGTATAAGACGTGTTGGAATAACACTTATTCAGTACTAAATATTAGACATAAAGCAAAATTGGGAAAAACAGATGGCGATGGTCAAGCTACTTGCCTCAGGGTGGAGAAAGAGCATGGTAAGTGTTTGTTGACATGACGGTTAATGCATCTTGTCATTTTCGTACGATGGAACATATTGTTACAAGGAAATCAACCTATGTAACAGTTATAAGAGGTATTGGAATAACATTTAAAAATCACACGTAAATGATAGATGGACAAAAACATTATCCCTGCTTTCAATTTCTTTGGTCTGTGTGTGTTTTTGTATTATTTATCATTTACTTGTGACTCTTGTCTATTTTCCTGATTGATAGAAGATGAAAAATCTATCTGATGATTGGATTCAAGCTACACTATTTGGCACTAAATACTATATACAAATATGTAGCTTTTAAAAGAACTATTAGGAAAATACTTGAGAACCACAGGAAAATAAAAAATGGTCATAAATCAACTTTAAAATATGGAGCATAGAAGAGCCAAACTACCATAATCGACATTTTGTTATGGGCAACTAGAAAAAAGAATATCATGAAGAACACTTTGTTATCACGAACTCCAAACAGATTAGAAAAAGAGAATATCATGAAACATATTAATACAAGACATATAACATGTTCCATCCAAACAAAATAAACACGACAAAAATTTTAGAATTTTAAAAATTGAAAACAATCCTTCTTACAAGAACAATAGAATGATTTATTACAAGGACCTTCAAATAGATGACACAAAAAGAATATCATGAAACATATTGATACAAGACAAGAAATCTATGTAATAGTTCGGTTGTCAATTCTAAATTAATATTTTTTTTGCAATTCTTATTAACCAATGAGGCACATTTAGCAACATACTTTGCTGAAGAGGTAAGCTCCACACCGTCATAAAAAACCCCAGGCAAGTCTCCCCTATTTTTCTATAATATTTAGTGCCAAGTGATGTAGCTTGAATTCCCAATTAACTTTGTGGCATTATATCCATTTTGCACAAATTATTACTACCCATTTCCTTTACAAGTTCTATTTAATGTGGGTTTACCGCTAAAGAATGTACTTCAAATTTTTAATTTACTTGACTCAATTGTTACATAGATTGCTTCTCTTGTATGAATATTTATCTTTGTCCATCTTTATGCACCTTTTTAGTCATTATATAGTATTTATAGTGTGAAGAATGAAGATTTGTGGATGACTCTCTAGTTCAAATGTACAAGAAAAAAATAATATCATAAAACATATCAATACAAGATTCAAGCTATGTTCTTTGGTAATAAATATTGAAGACAAGTAGAGAAATTGTATAAGAGGTGTTAGAGTGATTAATTTATTGTTCATGTGTTTCACTCTCTGGTTATTATTACTTGTTATATGTTTGTATCTTTGACGTTATACCCATTTTGGAGACTTCAAAGAAATTATGCCTTTGTATGGATGGAGAGATTATAGATAAATCTCCTTTCTCTCATCAATAAATATGGTTAGGGTTAGTAATTTTCTCACCCTTTGTTTATTGTTTGCAGTTATCTATGTGCACCTTTAGCGTTATAGCCATTAACATAGGAGTAATTATATATATATATATATATGCAAAGGATTAGTATGAAATCATAAACATTTTGGAGATAAAAATAGTTTAGTGGGTGTTAAGTGTTATTCTAATCACTCTTTTACAATTTCTGTAGTGCCCCGCCACGCAACCCTAAAAGAAGTTTCAATTCACTAAACAAGCGTACTAATTTTTTTTTTTTAAAGAAGTGAATTAAACCCACATGTTCAACTATAATTGACAGCATCCCATAGGGTTACATAACTGAGATTACTTAAATCCCCATTAACATACAACATCTAAATTACATTGCAAATAAATAACTCAAGTAATAACATTCAACAACATAAAAAGATATGAGATAAAATGAAACATTCATTACATAAATCTACTACATACATCTATTACAATCCTCATTCCCAGAATGAGTCAAAATACATAAGAGTCACAATATACATAAATCCACCTCATCATTATAAGAGGGGTGTAATCAATATCATTACAATTTGAATACAAAGTACAAGAATTGAAAGTAAGAACTACGAGATGCCCATCTAGATGTCTCGCCACCAAGTACTGAAGATCCAGGGGACCCAACAGTTTTGGTGCATGTTCCACCCAACCAAGTGGTACCCGCAGGCCCACCCCCCATGCTAGGAGATAGTAACCAAGTAACATGGACGAGAACCCTACTACCTCAAACCAAAGGCAGACTCAAACTGGTACAAACTGACTCAACCACACATATGCATAATATAAGTCTAACTCTAATCATGGTTACATTGCTTCTAGACATAATATAATCAAGTGTGCTAAAGAAACCATACGCACAACATAACACAGTGTTATCCTAGACAGAGTGTCATCGCAAGGTGCGTCATGAGATCTCCTCTGGGCATTCTTCATAGGCTCCGGCACAAGTAATCCTGGTGACCTCAACCGAATCCCGACCCTCATACTCACTCAAGCGGAATCAACTACCTCTCGTACGGACAAGATAGTTGATCTTGCCATTCCAAGCCTTCTCACTCACCCCAAGTCTAAACAAGCCCTTGTGCCTATGAGTGAGGTTAATTTATCTTGATTAATGTGAAATGCATCCTAATCATCTAAGTATATTATTTTAGTTATCACTTATTAAAAATACTTTTGAAGGTTACCCGGTTTACCTCTTTGGGCTCCGGCCCCTAACAAAAGCCACTCTTCTAATTGGATAACACACTACACAATCTAAACTCCAAGGGTTACTCAAGTGTTATAGAATTGAACCAATATACTCTCTCCTATCCTAGGAGGCAACAACATAGAAATCCACTCCAACACAAGGAGGCAAACTAAACACTTGTAACACTACCCAAGGGAATACCAAACAATAACTTAACAAGGGAATGACCCACAATTACTGGAAGACTTTACAATCCAAAACTCAAAAATGCATTCACAAAGTAATCATTAAAAAAGATCATTATAATCATGCATTGACAATGAAGAAATACTATATTTGGTTATCCTAAAACCATGTTCCTATCTAATGCTTTTCACAACAAATAGATTAATGTCATTCTAAATTTACATTTGAAACAATAAATTTTCATAAAATAAATATTTTTCGCAACTTACTCTAATCATGAGCAATACTAGATCCAACCAAGATTGTTTGTCCAAGTCATTACGTAATCCTATGTTTAACAAGATATTAAATACACACATTTACAAAGAAAAACACCTCATATTAAAATTAATATGCACTATTAAAATCAATATTTTTATCTTAATCCAATAAATCAATTATACAAGAGAAACTTTAAATAAGATTACATATACAATATATATAATATTAATTACATACTATCTATATATATTAAATATTATATATATTCATATATAATATAAAAATACATATAATAAATATATGAATTAAATATTATATATATAAAATAAATCAAATCAAAAATAAAAATAAAATTTAAAACGAAATTTAAATAAACAAAATTTAAAAATAAAATGAAAATCACATAAATCAAAATTTAAAATAAAATAAAAAAATTAAAAACAAATGCAGGTCCGAATGGTACCTCGTCCGACAGACGGTACTGTTGATACCTGCGGACAGTCTGCAGACCACTGCTAAAGCCTGCGCTGACTGTACTCTAAGTACAGTGGCCGACATAATTAAGGAAGGGGGCCGCAGTCCCCACGGGACAGTGCGTCCCCCCACGTGGTGGGTGCACTGCCCAGTGGGTACTACGTACCCACTAATACAAAACACAGTGGGGGGCCGAACCCCCCCCCACACATAATTTATTTTTACAAATAAAAATTTTCCAAAAAGACAACGTAAGAATTTCGTACCTTCGTCGTACCGGTGACAAAACAAAATTTTATAACATAGAAAATTAAAATCTATATATATGTAAATATAGATTATTTATATTATATTTAAAATATGATATATGTAATGTATATTTACATATATATATATTTTTTTTTCAGAATTTCATCTACTAGTGAAATCGAATAAAATAGATTTAAAACCAGTAATAAAATTGACAAACAAAAGATATCTCATACTCAAGAGATTTATAAACTAAAAACCAAAAGAAGCCATCCTTCCATGTTTTCAAATAATTTAAACAAGGAAAAGTAATATATTGATTTTGAATTTTTCAACAAATTTTCTAAAAGGGTTTGCATTTTGAAAAACAAATCTGAATACCAAAATGTTGAAGTTCAACCTAGGGTTTCAAATAAATCACCCATTTGCAATTTCCTATCATTTAGAAAATAGATTAAACTAGGAACAATAAATCAAAGAAATAAAAGAAAACCTAGTTATATGAAGCCATAGGAAATAGCCAAGATTCTTGATGCAGAGCTTCCCTTGAACTCCTCCCAATTCCTTTTCAACAATGTAATGAATTTCCAGCTAGCTTTGATCCAATAGCTCCACCTTCTTCATAGAATTTTCTCTCCTTTCAATTTAATTCTCCAAACAGAAAATAATTCCAAAACTTTCATGTGCAAACCCTCTCCAAAAAATCTCATGCCTGTGAAAAAAAGAAGGAAGAAGAATCCCCAAATTTTTCTGCCCTAATCTTATAAAACATCATTTCCTCAAAATTGCAAAAAAACCTAATGCAACCCTAAATTCAGATTCAATGCAAGAAATTGAATTTAAAATTTAATTTCATTTCCCCTTTTTTGGAAGGCCCTAATTTTGACTTTAAAGTAAAATTTCAATTCTTCATAATTCCCCTTTTGATTTAATTTAATTTAACAATCAAATATACTTACATAATTATTATTAAATTATTTAATAACTAAATCCAATCCCTTGAGATTTAAATTTAATTAAATAAATAATTTTAACTTTAATTAACTTACTTACAATTATTTATTAATTAAATTTAATCCCTTGAGATTTAAATTTAATTAAATAAATAATTTAACTTTAATTAACTTAGTTTCAATTATTTAATAATTAAATTCAATCCCTTGAGATTTAAATTTAATAAATTAAATAATTTAACTTTAATTAGCTTACTTACAATTATTTAATAATTAAATTTAATCCCTTGAGATTTAAATTTAATTAATTAAGTAATTTAAGTTTAATTTCAATAATCATTTTAAATATAACCAATAAGCATAACATTAATATAATATAAAAATAAACATTTCTTCCAGCCAATGCAATTTTCTAAAGAACTATTTAATAAGATAGCACTTCTCAAAACATTACTTAACATCAAATAAGATACAACATGACTCAATAATCAGAACTGACGACACACTAAGGCTAGGGTGTAGACCTGACACATGTTACCAAGCTACTATCTCCCGTTCAACTTAACCGTTGGATCGACATGCTCAAACTTGTGAAGCCAGGTGGAGTCGATGTCATGTACCTACAACCTAAAATCAAGTAAACAACATAATATATCCAGCATATAATACACACCGTGAAGAAGAAATCTCAGATTCGCAGGGTGCTCGCAAGCGAGTGATGCGAATCCGTCTTCTTCATCAATACACTCATCAAAGATTGACACTAACATCATAAACAATACTTACATAAATAATCACATGATAATTCTACTGACATCATTAATTCATCAAAGCATGTGAAATAAAATCAGGTAGTCATATCACACAATAATAGTTGTCACTCAAGAGTAGCGATCAAAACATCATACTAAAAATGTGTCCAGTATCAGAGTAGCTGCAATCAAAGCAAAGCATAAAACAACATGAAATGAGAAGCAAAACGGAGGGGTATTACAATTTCTTTATTCGCCTATAATATTTAGTTGGAAGTAATGTACCTCAAATTTTCAATTTAGTCTATGACCTTATAGCCATTTTGTACAGGTTATTGGAACTGAGTGGCTTTACCACTTCTATTTAGTGTGGGTTGTGTAATGCCCCACCACGGAACCCTAGAGGAAGTTGCAATCAACTACTTAAATAGGCTAATTTTTTTTTGCTTAAGTACAATTACCAAGAAAGCTCACTTCCCATTGCAAACATCCCCTAAGGTTATGAGACTGAGATTACTTAACAACCCACAAACAACATAAGTGAATACAAAACATCTACTCAAGATATTAAGTATGCATAAATTCCATACAAGATAAATTACAACAAGCATAAAAGATAACCTTCAATTTAATTTATCAAAATTAAATATTACAATTAGCACTCTCATTCCCTGAATGAGGCAAGTCCAATAAATATAATTACAATTACAACTTCCACCTCGATAACAACTGAGGGGTAAAATAATACAAGATCAACTGAAAGTAAATAAAGCCAGAACTGATACTGAATCCCACGAGCTCTCCAAGTGGAAGTCTCATCCACATGAACATGAGGACAACCCAACGGACTTAGGTGCATTCCACCCAACCAAGTGGAACCCAAAGGCCCACCCCCTGTGCTAGGAGATAATAGCAAGGAACACTAGCCAAGACCAACACCTCTAGACATAGGCTAAATCATAACTAAACCAAACTGACACAACTAATCACATGTACAGTACAAGTACAACTCATATACCATGCAAGTACAATACAAGTAAAACTCTACATGGTCACATTGCTTCCAGAAATAAAGCAGATCAAGTATGTTAAAAGAACCATACATGTAATAATCGAATACCAACTATGGTCACATTAGGTATGTTAAGAAAAACATACCCACAATAAACAAGTACCAACTGTTGTCCTAGACAGAGTGTCATCACACAGCTTGTCATGGGTTGTCCTTTGGGATTCTTCCTAGGCTTTGGCCCCCAATATGGGTTATCTTGGTGGCCTCTACCGAATCCCGAGAATCTTCATAGGCTCCAACCCCCACTAAGGGTTATCTTGGTGACCTCTACTGAATCCCGGCCCCCATACTCACTCATGTAGAATCAAATACCTTTCGTATAGACAAGATAGATAACCTTGCCATTCCAGGCCTTCCCACTCATCCCAAGTCTAAACGAGCCCTTGTGTCTATGAGTGAGGCATAATTATCTTGATTAGTGAGAAGTACCACCTAATCTTCTAAGTTTTGTTTTAGTTATCACTTGATTAAACCACCTCTGAAGGTTTCCCAGTTTACCTATTCTACGCTCTGGCCCCTATGGAATCCACTCTTCTACTTGACAACACACATAACATCCAAACACCGAGGGTACAACATGCAACAACCAAGATAACATGACCGCTCCTTTCTCAGGAGGCAACATAAGATAAATCCATCTCCAAACACTAGAGGTAACAACAATAACAAAACCACTCCTTACAAGGAGGCACAAATTACATTATCCACTCCTTACATAGGAGGTACCAAACATCCCCGTTCATGGAAAATGGGTAAAAAAAATAACATAATTTCATGCACTACCCAAGGAAATAACAACAGTCGCCATTACAAGACGACAACCCCCAACCTCTAGGGTCCTCTGGAAGACTTACAGATTAAAGACACTTGACCCCTTCCCCAAAACATGAACCCAGAGGAAATAATCATGAAGGCAAGTTGCGAGGAATTAAACTAATTTTGGATTTACTAAATCCATTTCCCTTATTAATATCAGTAATGCATTGCTCATTTAAAACTAATTGAAACATACGCCCTTTCCAGACAATAGGAGAAATTAAAACTCATTATTTAAATCCCTACTTGTTTCTAAATAATAGTAAAATCAACATTTATTTCCATAAATCAAAATACATTGTTTTTAATAAATACTGTTTTCTCTTTTCAACGTAATCATTTTAAAATCCATTAATTTCGCTATTTAAAACATATTACTTTCATCTCCATTAATTTTCCTTTTCAAATGTATTATTTCCAAATAAAGAATAATAATTTTCTTAAGAACCCAATATTTTAAATCCTTCCCTTATGTTTAAATCATGATATTGATCAATTCAACATTTTAAAATTTATAATCTCCACTATAGCATATTACTTTAAAATCTTCCCAATTACATTTAAGTTATGCTATTATTTTTCTCATCCATTTTAATATATATATATATATATATATATATATATATATTAAAATCATATTCTCTACTATACATATATTTAAATTAATATTTTAATATTATATACATATTAATATTAAATATTAAATATATATATATTAAAGATTAATATATATAATAATATTTAATATTATATATAAATAATATTAAATATTAAAAAAAATAAAGTTATTTTATTCTAACCCATGCCTCGGGCCACGCGTGTGGATTTCTTTTAGAGTTCGCTGAATTTCATCGTTGGCCATGGCTGAGGCGACAGTTTAAAGGGGTGGCGGCCGCGTTTTTTTACACAAGCAGCGGTGGTGGAGGGCACAATCGGCGGTAGTGGCAGTGGTGTCGACTGCTCACATAGCCGACCCCATCCATGGTGGGCACGGCTGTGTTAACACAGCCGGCCACCATGGGTGGGTGGCTATGCAGCGGTGGTCACGTGGGGCGCACTAGGCGCGGCTCCCCACAGTGTAATACCCCTCTGTTTTGCCTTCTGGTTGGACTGTGTGTCTTTGTGTGGGTATGTTTCTTTGATGAGTTTTTGGTTATTCAGATGTTATCTTTATTCCATGCTTTGGATTAGCATAGTGGTTATTTGAATTAAAGATGTTTTATGCTTTGAAATATGTTAATATGTTAGATCTGTCGGTTAGTTGCATTGTATTAGTGAAGGGGACGATAACGCATCACTCACTTGCAAGTTCCCTATGATTCCGAGATTTCCTCTTCACGGTGTGTATTTTATGTTGTTTATACTATATGTTGTTGTTTACTTGAATTGCAGGTTGACAGGTACAGGACATCGACTCCACCTGGCTTCATAGGTTGGAGCGTGTTCAGTACCCAACGGTATTCGATTGGGAGATAGTAGCTAGGTTTTTTGTGCCAAGTCGTCACCCTAGTTCTTGTATGTCGTCGATTGTTTGTCAGGTTGTGTTGCTTTGGATATTGTGCCCTCTCTTCGTTATTTAATTGCAAGTTAGAAAAAGGGTAATTAAATGGCTTAATGCATTTTAGTTGTTGATTAATTGATCTGAGAATTACGTTGAAATATAAATTATTTATTATTAATTTAATTTAATTAATAAATAATTTAATTGTTGATTAAATCTATTTATTAATTAATTAAATTTTTGATGTTGAAAGAATTTAATTTATTTATGTTAAAGTTATTGTTATTTTGTTGAATCTGAAAATAAAGAAAATGCATGAAAGTCAAAATTGAGAAATTTGAAATTCAAATTAGAAAAAAATGATTAAAAAAGTCAATTTAGAATTTGAAAATTCAAAAATTGAAGGAAATTGAGATATTTTCTAGTTTTCTGTTTTGAAGAATTTATGAAGGTGGTTGTAGGATTTTTAGGGTTTTATCCTTATGTTGGAATTTTGTTTTCTCAATTTTGGATGATGGAATTTTGGAAAAAGTTTGAATTAGTGAGAGGAAGAATTCTTCAATTTTGTGGGTTTTTGGTTTTGAGTTGTGGAAATTTGTGGAGTTGGATTTGGAAGCAAGGTGGGAAGCTAAGCATCATCTGGACCTCCTCAAACTCAGAAATTACCAGGTTCATGTCTTTGTTTTTTTTAATTATTTTGAAATTATATCTAAATGTGTTTTGTTATTGAAAAATATTGTTGGAAAATATTCCAATACTCTGGTTGTGAATTGCAATTGGAAATCCCATGTTGAAATCGAAGTTGCTTTGCAAAAAAATCCGTTCTTTGGAATTATTATTTCTTCAAGTAATTCTGGAAAATTCTTTGGAATTATATAAATATATATGTATATATATATATACTTGTATATACTTGTATATATATATATATATATATATATATATATATATATATATACATACATTTATATATTTCATAATGGCTAGCTTTAAGAATTAAAACCTTGGTTTTATTATTTAAAATCAGATTAAGAAAACCCGCAGGTGGGAAGTTGGTAATTTTTTTTATTGTAAAAAAAATTCATTGGGGGCTGGGGGCTCACCCCACAGCCGCCTCCATGGGAAGCAGTGTGGGGGAGCCGAGCTCAACGACCCCCTCCGTCACACGGACTATGCAGAGTGACCATCGGTAATGGTGGTCAGTTGTGCAGTGCACAACCGCGCCACCATTAGCGGTGGCCGGCCACACACAGCGTCGCCCGCATCCAACCGACCTCCACCTTCACCGTCCTCCGCGACTCTTCCCACTGGCACTGCTCACTGCGACTGCCTGAAGCAATCGCCCCCCCAAGTTTTCATCATCACCCTGTGTAGACCCCAGCCATGAGGAAAACCGCGGCCAAAGGAAAACCATGGCCGTGGAGAAAGAACATGTGGCTGCCAGCCCTAAACCACCGCCTCGAAACTCATGCAACCGCCCCATGACTTTGTATGGCGCGCGGCCCAAGGCCGAGGTTACTCTTTTAAAAAGGGGAAAATAAAATAAATATGTTTATAATATTTTTATATATTATAAATTATAATATTTTTATATTTATAATAATATTTTATATTATATTTTATAATACTAAAATATTAATAAATATATCTCATTAATAAAATATATATATAATATTTTGTATACTATGTTTTTTCGAAAATAATATTTTATATTATAATCTATAATATTAAAATATTATTATATATTATTATAAAAGGTTTTTGATATAGTTGAAGAGATAAATTAATATGCTTAGGAAAATGTTGGTTTATTTTCTGATGGCATGATTTAAATTAAATTGAGTAAATGGAAAACATGATATCTCGAAATTAAATTACTTTTTTTATTTTTAAACATTATTTTAAAGGAAAATAGTTTTGACTTTAAAATAATACGTTTTCAAGTTAAGTTAAACGATTTGTTTTAAAATGGCTATATTGAAATGAAGAAACAACACTTATTTTAAATCAACGTATTTTGATTTATGTGGATGAATGACTATTTTATTATTATTTATATGTCAGTAAGGAAGTAAGAATTGAGTTTGTAATTTCCCCTTGTCTAGAAAAGGCGTATTTTAATTCAGTATATTTAGTACAATAAACTATTGAATGATTATGTGGAAAATGGTTTAGAATATCCAAAGGTATTTGATTTCATGTGCCTTCAGTGAATATTCTCTTCGTACTCTTGTTTGGGAAATGGATAAAAGGGTGTTTCATTCGTAAGTCTTCCAGATTTGGATTTTCAGTTCTATGGGTTGTTGTTTTGTGTTTGCCAACCTGTTGTGAATTCTCTTGGGTAGTGCATGACGTTATGCATATGTTTGTACCCAGTTTTCACGAACGGGGATGTTTGTACCTCCTTGGTTTAGGAGCGTATTATGGGATCCGCGTCTCCTTGTAAGGAGTGACCTTGTAATGTGGTTTGTTGCCTCCAGTGTTGGAGTGAGTCTCTTTTAGGTTTCCTCCTAGAGTTGGAGTGATTGTAATACCTTGGTTGTTGCACTTTGTACCTTGTTACCTCCAAGTGTTTGGAGAGGGTTTGAGCTTATGTTGCCTCCTGAAAAGGAGAGGTCGTGGTATCTTGTTTATTGCACCTTTGTACCCTTGGTGATTGTTTGGTATGTTGTTGTCAAGTAGAGGAGTGGCTTGTAACAGGGGCCGGCACACGAAGTGGTGCCAGGGTAACTCATTGTAAGTGGTGTAATTAAGTGATAACTAAATCAATATACTTAGAAGTTTGGGTAATACTTCACGCTAAAAAGATAATTATGCCTCACTCATGGACCCAAGTGCTTGGTTAGGCTTGGGATGGGTGGGAAGGCCGGTAACGGCAAGGTCATCTATCTTGTCTGTACGAAAGGTATTTGATTCCACATTAGCGAGTATGGGGGCCGGGATTCGGTAGAGGCCACCGGGGTAACCCTTAGTGGGGGCCGGAGCCTAGGAAGAATCACTGTGGGTAACTCATGACGAGCTATGTGATGACACTCTGTCTATGACAACAATTGGATTTTGATATTGTATTAGTATGTATGAGGGCCAAGGGTCGGTTGAGGCCACCATCTTGATGATCCGAAGTGGGTAACTCATGTTGTGCTGTGTGATGGAACTTTGTGTGACCATAGTTGGTCCTTGTTTATTGTGGGTATGGTATTCCGTATCATACCTGATGTGACCATGGTTGGTATTCAATTATTATGTGTATGGTTCTTTTGACATACTTGTTCTGCTTTATTTTTGGAAGCAAGGTGACCTTATAGTGTTGTACTTGTGTTGTACTTGCATGGTGCTTGAGTTGTACCTTGGGATGTACTTGTGAGGTTCATGTGATTGGTTGTTTCAGTTTGGTTCAGTTATGTTAGCCTATGTCTAGAGGTAGAATGTCTTGACTAGGATTCCTGGTTACTATCTCCTAGCACGGAGGGTGGGCCTTTGGGTTCCACTTGGTTGGGTGGCATGCACCTAAATCCGTTGGGTTCTTTCTTCATGTTCATGTGGATGAGACTTTCAGTTGGATAGCTCATTGGTTTCAGTATCAGTTCTTGCTTTATTCTTTTCAGTTGATCTTGTATTATTTTACCCCTCAGTTGTTATCGAGGTGGAAGTTGTAATTGTAATTATGTTTATTGGACTTGCCTCATTCGGGGAATGAGTGTTGTAACCTTATTGTAATGAATGGTTTAATGCAGTGGAAAATTATCTTTATGTTTGTTGTAAATTATCTTATTGGAATGTATGTGATTAAATTATTAATTAATTAAATGACATGGTTTAAATCATGTTTTTTGTTGAGGTTCTAAATAACCTTTGTCTCGTAACCTTAGAGGTTGTTGGCATTAGTTAGTGAACTTGCATGTTTTATACTTTCAAAAAACAAAATTAGCCTGTTTAAGTAGTTTTTTGCAACTTCCTCTAGGGTTGCATGGTGGGGCATTACAAACAGCGCCTCCCATGGGGGAAACTATGGGTTGAGCCCCCAGCCCCCACAACATAAAAAAAAAATTATATTTTTTTTTAAATTTTTTTTAAAAACATTTCTTGTAGATTCTTGAAATCCACGCCCTCACACAGGGGGTAATTTTTTTTAAAAACTTAGATAGCATAATCCCCCCTCCCAATAAAGTATATACACAATATATATATTTGAATATATATATATATATTTAAATCTCCCATTTAATAACTCAAATTGTGCAAACAAAATTTGAAGGAAACCATTATAGCCAAGAACACCATTTGATTTTTAAAAAAATCATTTTCAAAGGGAGGTCTTCATAGTTTTGAAACAAGATATAAACTGGGTTAAATTTTGCAAATCAAACAGGGTTTCTAGATTTACAAACATCATAATATAATTTGTGGATCATTTCCAAAATGAAAACTAAATCAATAAAAGGAAGTTGGATTCCACAAGCTTGATAATTGATAATGGTGCAAAGCCTTCTCCTCAGGCTCAAGATCCTTCCCAGCAATCCAAATGAGCCTCACCACAAAATTTCCAAATCCAAAAACATAACCAAAATTTCATTTCCTATTCTCAATCTCCATTTTTCCATTTTTTCATCCTCTCCCCAAATTGTGAAGAAAAAAATTCAATAATAGAGAAAATTCCCAAAATATCTCATTCAACCACTCTAATAAATTTCTGAAAACAGAAATAGAAAATATCTTCTTTTTTCAATTCTTTTGAATTCCGATTTTCTAAAAATGCAATTTAAAACCTTTTCTTTTAATTTTCAATTTCAACCAATATAACAATATCTTAAAAATAAATAACTTAACTTATTTCAACATCATAAATTTAATTAATTAATAAAATAGATTTAATCAACGATTAAATTATTTATTAATTAAATTAAATTAATAATAAAATAAATTACATTTCAACATAAACCAGATAAAGTTAATCGGCAATTAAACTACTAAAGCAACTTAACCCGACTGACACCTGATGACACACTATGACTAGGGTGATGACTTGGCATGGAAAACCTAACTACTATCTCCCAATCGAATACCGTTGGGCAATGGACACGCTCAAACTTGTGAAACCAGGTGGAGTCGATGTCCTGTACCTGTCAACCTGTGAACAAAGAGTATATCCACATGCATATATATGTCATAATTAAAACACACCATGGAGAGGAAATCTTGGGATTGTAGGGCGCTCGCAAGTGAGTGATGCGATCCCGTCCCCTTCACCAATACAGTATTACTAACTGAAAAATCTAACATACTAATATAATCCAAAGCATATAACGTCATTAATCCAACCATTCATAATGCTAATCCAAAACATGCCATAATGATAACATCATAATAAAATACCATGTACCAAGGTCAAAGCACTAACAGAAAATAGGGCCTAACCAAACAAAACACTGTTCGATCAAAAGAGAAAAATGGAGGGGTCTTACAGGTTAACTGCCAAAGAACGTAGCTCAAATTTTTAATTGACAACTAAACTCTAACATAGACTTCTTATCTTGTATTAATATGAGTCTCTTTTCAACTTTCCTAATAGATTTATTACACACAACTCTTTGCCGAGATGCCATGTATTCAAAATTTTCCATTATATCTCTTTCTATTTACAACAAATAATGCTAACCTCTTTTACTTTGTATCTATATTATTTACTTTATAATTTTGCACACATACAATAGACATTCAAGAAAATTAGTGTGTTGTAAATTTTCTATTTCAAATTCTTTCATGGTAAACTTGATCCAATGTTGCTCGCCCTTGTCCAACACCAACAATAGTACATGTAAGTACAAAAATTTTCCATTTTCAATAAATAGATCCGATGAAGCAATCGTAAATATTATTAATTATTTTTAAATTTAGATTGTCTATATTGATTTCTTCACTATTTTCCTAATAGCTCTTTTACAATTCCCCTTTTTGCCTATAATATTTAGTACTAGATAATGTAGCTCGAATCTTCAATTGACAAGCCAACTGTAACACAACTTCCTTATTTCAATATGTATCACATTGTTCATTTCTCTTGGTTTTCCATAATAATCTACTCCTTATCATAGTTTGCCTCTCTTTTTTTCCATACATTCAAGTTCTTAAGTCTTTTCCTAACAACTCTTTCACAATTTCTCAATCTCTCTATAATATTTAGTACCACATAATGTAGCTTGAACCTTGAATTAAAAAGCCAACTGTTAGGTACATTTCTTTTCTTGTATAAATCTGTTTAATGTGGATTTCTGACCATCTATCACTTACCTATGATTCTTAACTATTTTTCTAATAGTTGTTTTAGAATTTATATATTTTTTTTATTGTGTGATATAGGATAAGAGTCCTTGAGATTATAGATAATGTAGCTCGAAATTTTGATTAACAAGCCAACTATTAGGTACATTGCTTGTCTTGTATTAACCTGTTTAATGTGGGTTTTCAACCATCTATCACTTACCTGTGATTCTTAAGTATTTTTCTAATAGTTGTTTTAGAATTTCTCTTTTTTTTTTTATTGTGTGATATATGATAAGAGTCCTTGAGATTTTCCATGGACCTTACCTGCCTTGCTTGCTTGGGGGTTTGGCTAGAGCCCATGCTGCTTCATGATGCCAACATGGTAGGGAGGAGAACGAGCGTGGGTTTACTATTTTTTGCTTCTATCATCATATATTTGATCCTACTTCTATCCGTTGTATTTTTCATTATTTCCAAAGCTCTCTTTTCAACTTCTTCAATAGATTATTTATACACAATTATTTATCGAGATCCCATGTATTGAAAATGTTCTATTCTCTCTCTTTCTATTTAGAACAAATAATGCTAGCTTCTTTTATTCTATATCTATATTTTTTCCTTTATAATGTTGCGCAGATACAATAGACATTCAATAAAATTAGTGTATTATAAATTTTCCATTTCAAATTCTTTCATGGTCCAACAAGTTGATCCAATGCTACTCTCTTTTTTAGAACACCAACATAACCTATAAGTACAGAAGTTTACCATTATCAATAAATAGATCCAGTGAACCAATTTTAAATATTATTAATTATTTCTCTTGCTTTCCTTGCAATAAAATGTAATTTTTCTAGGAATCTATCTTTCTAGATAGACAAATCAATGTAGTGAATGACATCTTATACAATTCATAAACGTGAAACTATTTCTTGTTGATGAGCATCTTTCTTTTGTAGGTGGAAATCTGTTTAATTATAGTCATCAGATTGCAGTTCATTGAATAAATATTTATGAAGCATATATTGCATTTAAAATCGAGAGGATGAAGAAACAAAAGCAACTATTTTGGCCTACAGAGAATGTAGGGAAATGTTATAAAACTCGTGGCATTTTTCATGATTTTATAATTCATGGAATTTTCCAAGAAATTATAAGTTATGTTGTTTCCCATGAATTTTATAACATTTCTTACTGCATGCTTTGTAGCCCAAGAGTTCTTTCATGTCCATGCCTCAAATTTTCCACATGGTTATTATGTCAACTGCATGCTACGTATACATCTACTTCAACATGGCTGCTCCAAAAAATATGTTCATCACTCCCAACTATATAATGCTAGCATATCAATAAACAGATTCGGTGAACCAATTGTAAATACCATTAATTATTTTTAGTTTTACATTTTCTTTATTGTTTTTGCACATATACTTAAGTTTTTAATGCTTCCTTTTTATTGCAATGGGTTGACTAGAATATCTTTTTTGAAGTCAAATAAATGATTCTTTCCCCACAAACCAAGGCATACCTTTTAATTCAATTATTCTAAAGATGAAAAATATGTGTGTCATGTCATCACATTCTTCTTTTCCTAAGGTTTGTTTATTTGTTTTTGATCAAAAATGGTCTAAGTTAGCCTTCAATTCGACTATGCACATCTTTACTTTGTAAGTGCTATTTTCCCATATATAATTGTTTTGTTGGCTCATCAAATGGTATACAATTTATCAATATAATATTTTCACTTTCTTCCAGAGTAAATGCATTTACATATATATTTTAATTAGGAGAACAATTCAAGTTGTTATTCTATTTGATCATCTATTTATTATTTTGTTTTATCTAAGTGCTAATTTTGTTCATACACCAATTATACAACATCTTTTAACTAGAATCATCAATGAAAATATAATTATTTTTATTTTCAATTTCCTTTTAATGGACTACTTAATCCTTTCTACTTGTGACCATTTTATTTTATTGCTACTAACCCATAGAACGCATGGATAATAATGCTTTTATTTACAAAATCTTGGACTAAATACTATTTATAAAAAGTATTCTTATATTAAAGATCTTTCTTTTTTGAAAAAATAATTAGTGATAGCCATCATAACTAATATTCAAATAATAAATAATCACAACAAATAACATGAAAGAAAAAAAATTATCTAGTATCACACAAGGCTTTCAATAAATATTTCATACCTTAATTTACGGACTAACTATTTTAAAGAATATTTTTTTATTCAATATTACTAATTTAATTTTTTATTCAATAATAGTAATTAAATGCATCACTAATAACTCTTTTAAAAATGACAATTGTTAAATGTTCCATACTTTTTATAAATATTATTTAATCCATAACTTGAGGTTTTCCATGCACTACTATCCATATCTATCTTAAGATATTAAATAATAATCAATCAATTAATTGATTAACCTAGACAAATACATCAAATATATATGTGCATATATGCCTAACAACTATTAAACTAAAATACATATAAAATTATATCATACCTTAAATTTTGGAGATAAATTATTAGTAACAAAACTAATCATTTAAAAATTTAAATTGTATTTAATTTTCCAAATGTAATTTATCAAGGAAAAAAATATTGTTATTAGAATTATTAAATATTCCATATTGATAAGGACAAAATTTATTGATGTTTAATTTCTTAAGATTGTAGTTCATAATCAATTTCCAACTAAAAAATATTGATGTGGAAACGCAAAGATCAATTTCTCACTCTATGCAAATCATTCTTAATCTCCCATGCATTGTGTTATCTTAAGATAATTAAATAATAATCAATCAATTCATTGATTAACCTAGACAAAAATATTAAACATCAATGTCCTCTTTTATGCAAATGGTTATTAATTTTGCATGCATTGCCTTATCTTAAAAAAATTAAATAATAATTAATCGATTGATTGATTAACCTAGACAAAAAAATGTCAAATATAGATGTGCATCTACGCCTAACAACTATTATTCTAAACTACATATAAAATTATATCATACCTTAAATTTTGAGGACAAATTATTATTATTAACAAAACTAATTAATTGAAAGTTAAAATTGTATTTAATTTAACAATTTTAATTTATTAAGAATTTTTTAATTAAAAAATCACTCTCCTAATATTATTAATTAAAATAATTTTAAAATAATTATTGTAATTAAAATTACAGATGATTAATTGTTTGAGATTGCAATTAATGGATACATTCCAAATAATGAATATGACCTACGATTTTATTCTACATTTCCATAATCAATTTCCAACTAAAAATAATTGATGTGAGAACGCAAAGATCAATATCCCATTTTATGGAAATGATTCTTAGTCTGAGCCCATGCATTGCTTGCTAGATAACAATAAAGAAGTGGATTATAACATGGGATTTAAAATGTTGTACAATGCTCCAATTAAATGTAGAGATATTAAATAATTTCTTCACCAAATTTAAGTGCTTTATAACATCTTCAGGTTATGTAAGTCAAATTCTTATCTTTTAATGCACACATAGCTTTGCTTTAATTGATCTTATATCCATCTAATTATCCATAAAAATATATAAATTGATTTTTAAATATCTCTATTCATTACAATATGCTCGATGAATCTTATCCGCAATAAACCTCCTACTATAAGGTAACCTCGCGTTATTCCATATTGAATTATTAACATGCTTTCCCTTACTTGACTTATTCAAACAATAGAAAATATTTCTCAATATTTATACTTCACATTGCATTAAAAAAACAACTTTCTTCTTTTCTTCCCATTGAATAGTCATTTGCGGTGGACCCCTATTCACTGATCATTGCATGCCTATGCATGCGACTGCTAGTTATAGATGTATTGGAAGCATAGACAATGATTAATTTGTATAGGTTGGTGAGGTAGATAGCAAATGACCAATGATGACCTATTACACAATTTATATGGTGAGCACATATACGTATTTTAATATGAATTTCTAACATATTTTATAATTTTATACTTAAAATTTTAAGATGTAACTTTTATAATTACATAATTGAATTTATATTATATATTTATCAAATATTTCAAGTTCTAACAACACTAGATGGTACATTATTGATCACCCCACGTACACCATCCAACAATCATGTTCATAGTGTGAGCTATGACATAGGCTTCACTAGCATACCATATAACATATACTAAATTTTTATTTTACGAAATCTAATTTTATTATTTATTTGTACTTGATTTTTTGATTAAATATTGTAGACACCAAAAATAGACTCAATCCTGATTCACTAACATCATTTCTTCCTGAATAACTTCTTTACTAACCAATTTATTGAATAATCCTTATTTAATTAATTCATCAAGTCTCCTCTTTTAATTAAATAAATCAAATTTATTTGATTAAATCGTCATATTCTTTTAATTAAATAAATAATTTTATTTAATTAATCCTAATATTCCTCTTTGATTAAATAAATAAATTTTATTAAATCCTAATGTTCCTCTTTTTAAATAAATCATTTTATTTAATAAAGTCATCTCCTTTAAATTGAATAAATTAACCTTTATTTGATTTAAATTCTAATGTCATCTCTTTTAATTGAATAAATTAAACTTTATTTAAATAAATCTAATATCTCAAATTCCTCTAATTTTGATTTAAATATATCCAAAAATCTAAGTCAAATGTCAAATCAACTAATCTCCATTTGTAGACATGTAAAATATACATGCACCTGATTCTGATCCTACTAACATCATTTCGTCTTGAATCATACTCTCAACTTATCAACACATTTCATCCCCTAATTAAATAAATAATTATTTATTTAAGTAGGTCTTTCTCCTCTGGTGATTAAATTAATCATCTTTCTCCGTTCATTTAAATAATTCATTTTATTTAAATTAAATCTCTAAAGTCCTCTTATTAAATTGAATAAATTAAAACATTATTTAATTTAATCTAACATATTCCTCCTTAGTTAAATAAATCAAAATCATTTATTTAATTAATTATTTCCTCTCAATTTGATTTAAATCAATTCATAAATTTAAGTCTAAATTGTCACATCTCCTAATTCCTCATTAAATTAATCAAATCCTTGATTAAGTTAATACTTATCACTAAAATCCTCTAGAGAATGCAACTTGCACAATAAATCAATTACATTGATTTATTAAATTTCCTATTTTCTCTCAACATGGCATCAAAAGGGAATATTCCCTCAATTTGAATTCAAAATTCAAATGGGCTTGGTCCTTCCAACAAGGAATTCAATGCCTCTTACATGTCCTTGTGCATTGAACCAAGTGACATTAACTCCATTCTTCTCTCCCCCCAACATCTCACATTCAAAATTAAAATTTAAATCCAATGGCATTTATCATGCACATTGACCAAAAGGTGCTCATTCCTCAACCATTCACATCTTGACAGGTGGCACTTGGCCATTGGATATTGAATGATCCTACATTACTTATTTTCTCTCTCCCATTTTGGAAATCTATAAATGAGAGACTCTTCCTCTCATTCAATCATCCACAATTTGAGTAAACTTACTATACTCAAATCCATCATCATCCACAATCTCCATGCAAAGTTACTCTCTTCACATTGAGAGCTAATTTTTCCCATCTCACTCAATCATTCACCATTTTCACAATTGTGTAACAAGGTTATACTCAAATCTCTTTGGAGATTTGACCATTGCTCAATCAATCAACATTGCAAATTAGGAATTGGAAAAGGGCCAATTGCAACACTTCATTGGCACCAATTCCCCCATAAGATCATCATTCTATTAGCTTAATTAGGATTGAATCTCTTTTATTTAAATTTTATTGCGTTCTTCATTTCCTAATTTAGTTTGAATGGATGGATTTCATGGGGAATCTCTCATACTTGTTTGCATGCATTTGATCTAACAATATAATGTGTTTTGTTGCTCTTCTGCATTTGCAGGTTTAGGGGTTCACACCATCTATGTTAATTAAATCCTATTAAATCTAACTATAATCCATCAAATCCTCTAGAATTTGCAGCTTGCACATGTAAATAAATTTAATTGATTTATAAATTCTTTTATTTTCATTCAAAAGGGAATCTCATAGGAATATTCCTCCAATTTGAAATGTCCCTCCCAAAAGGACTTGTCCTCGAACATATAATTTAAGTCTCTTACTTGTCCTTTTTCTTGAGCCAAGTGGCATTAAATCCTCTTTCACATCTTCCTCCACAAGCCATCTATCAAAATTCAAATTTACACCTAATTGCATTTATTTGCACATTGATCAAAATGTGCTCCACCTATCTTCAATAACATGTTGACAAGTGGCACATTGCTATTGGTTCATCTTTAATCCCACATCCTTCATGTTTCTCATTCCTTCATCCTTCTTTCCTATAAATGGAGAGCTCCTCTATTGATTTGGGATCCACAACTTTAGGCAAAGTCATTATCTATGATTTTATGCAAGTTCATCCATTGTTCATCAATGTTTTCATAGAATTGTATCAATCTTAGCTAGGTTATTGGAATTTGGCATCAAGAATCACATATCCATGATCCAAGAGCTTGTTAAGGGATTGGGAAAGGGATACTTTCCACATCAAAGTAGCACCAATCCACTATGAGATAAGGTATGCACTATGCTTCTTTTTATGCTCTCAATTAGTTTATTTGATCTTTTGTTTTTTTTTTTGCATTATGAAACATGATTCAATATCTCATAGGAGCATTTTATTTTCTTAGTTTAAACTAACTCATGCTAGTGTGTGTTGAGGTTTAAGCTATTTTACAGATTTAAGTTCTTACATCTGGCACCAGAAGGAGGGCCATTTCTCTCACATCTATTTCAGCATGATCCATTTAATTTGCATAGTGCATATTTAACTTGATTCAATCCATTCTATCCTTTATTGGGGAAACTTTTGTTAAAAATATCCTTAAGGAAGTCTATCTTTAATTTCTTCGTTAAAATCAGTTGCAAGCATATGTAGCTTAATCTTTGTGTTGATATACAATAAGTGCATTTTTTTCACTTTTCTTCTTTGAATTGTAGAAAATACCTCTAACATTCACGTGACAGAGGCATTCAAAGTTTTAAAAAAATGTAACTCGGTAGATTTTGAGAGAAATTTTTCTTAGAGGCCAGAACCAGTAATTTCTTAGAAGAAATTAGCTTTTGTCTTTTATTATGGTAGAAATTTCTCTTTATATTGCTGCATAAGAATTAGTTTTAGAACTGAAAATATTTTCAATCTATGAATTTTTGAGGGAGAAACTCTTGTTTCTCTGAAGTATGCATCATAATTGCTGCAACATCATCTTGCCTAGTTTGGCTGTGACATCACTAGTTCTTTTACTGCATAAACTAGCATGGGAAGAGCACATCCTCTTCACTGCATAGAGGGGGTGCAATAGCTTCAAAGCACACTTGGCCCGAGTTTTTCCATTCATTCTAAAGCCCATATTACCATGTCTTTAAGGACTTCTATCAATTAGTTCATGTACTTTGTCTACGCGGTTGCATTTAAATCACTAGAGCTTTCTTCAAAAGACTCATCTTTCACTGAATTCACAAAATTCAAACATTTCCTATACATTTATCTCACTCATGTTACCTGTGTAAGCCAACGAATAAGGTTTTTTTTTAAGAATCTTTCAAGCTAATACAATTGACAGGGGTAAAACATAATTCCACAACTTTCATTTATGACCATTATTGATCGTATTATCATGAAGAAAGAAACATTACCTTAAATTCTTCACATTACTTTGCTTAACATACACACATCCTTCAATATGTTGGTCTTTGAAAGGCTAACTCCCTTTACTTAGTGTGCAACCTTAGGTGTCTACATTCAATTTTTGTTTGGTTTCGAGTGCTTTTGAATGGGAAAATCATACTGATTGAAAGTTGCATAGGGTGATTGATGGTGGTATCAAACTGCCATTACTTTCTCTTTTGGTTTTTTATCTTTTATATCTGATTGGCACACTTTAATTTCTCTTTTTCCTTTTTTATTTCCTTTATATCTGATTGGCACACATTTGTGATAGCGTTGTTTCCAATTTCTATTTCATAGCTACGTGCATTGACCTTTTTCTTGTTCAATACCATTTTCTGATTCGAATACTGCCATAACCTACCATTGAAATATTAAATGCACTGTGTAAAAAAATTAAACATTTTTTTGACTCACTATTGGTAGGTAAGCAACATATGGATGGAAAGGAGTAGCACCTATAAATTCGATTTGATCTCTTCTCACTGCTTTATGATCTTTTATTGATTGATACAACGGTTGAAGGATTACTAAATAAAAAAACACATAGTTAATTCGTTGGAGGCTATGCTTTACTCATGGTTCCTTGTGCATTAAATATTGATTGGTGCATTAAATATGAAACCAAAGCCTGTGTTTTTCTTTGTTTTTTCTCATAAAGACCTCAAGATTACAAAAATCCTATGTTGGCACGATATCATTATTGAGGGGAATTTTGATACTACCAATCAATGCATTAAATTAGTACTTAAAGCCTTCATTTTTGTTTTCACAAGCTTCCATATAAGCTTATGGATCAATTTTTCATGCGTAATATGAGTAGATGAATAAAACATACTGCCATCTTGCTATCTTTGATCATATAGGTTTCCTTCAAATCTGATTTTTAACATTATAACCATTGTTTCTTTTATTTCAAAGCTAATTTGCATCAGAGCGGATAAATCACAAGCAAAATTGAGCTAGAAAGTGGACATTGAAATTGAGACTTGAAAAATAAATTTTAAATGCTTGTTGTAATAAATCGAAGCATCTATTTTTCACTTTTGTTTTCTGTTTTAGACCAACTAGATCAATTTGGGTTTAAAATTAATTAGTGATCATTTTTTTCAAAATTGATTAAAATTGAACCTTAAACACTTATTAGAATTTTGATTTGGTCTAAAATTGAACAACAAACTTCACACTCAAGTTTGGTGCTTTAAAAATAACTCATTATTGCTTTTGAAGATTTAAAATGAACATGTGTTTTCTTTGTTTTGTAATCTTTGTTACAAAATAATATCATTTAAAAGGCATATGCACTTCTCTCGCACTTCACGGTGATCTTGATAATAAAAAGTCTTTTGGTTATATTAGGTTGTCTAAAAGATTTCCTCCACCCTTCAATTGGGGACTTTTAAAATTGAACAAATCTTGCTAGTGTGAGTTAAGTATATTGTGTGTGTTCTCTTTTGTTCACGCAAACAAATATTGATCAAACTATGGATGTGCTTGCTCACTATTGTTCACCTTTAGAGGGGCTTGCCTAAGACCAATTCGAAGGCAAATCCAACTAGTTTCTCACTCAGGCTGGTGTACAAATGGATAAGACTAAACTATCAAGTCCTCATGGTATGTAGGCCTTATTCGTACAATGTCTTTTAGAATGGGGTACTACTGTTAAAAGTATAAGAGCCGCTAGTAGGATTGATTAAAGGCTTTAGGGGCTTGTCAGACACTCGCAAGGTGCCATGTCCCCAATCACCCTGACTAAGAACCAATTTTTATAGAAGCCCAAATCCTAAAATACTTGTTGGTGCAAGAAAGATCATTCTGAAGCCATCCCACATACTTGCAGTTCTAAGTAGAGATGAAAAGTTCATCATGGGAGATTCATGAGAATTGAATCTTGGCTAACCCAAGAAATGTATTCTGAGAAAGGGGGGCTAGTGTGGTCAAGCTTCTAGTCATCCGCTCTAAATAAGTGCAGTTAGAAAAATCCAAGTGGGAATTCAACAAGTATGGTCATTCTATCCTAGGGTTGTGCATTTATTTGGAGTCAAAACACTTTGCTTGGATCTAAAACATTGAAAAACAGACATTCAACAAATAGTCAGAATTTCAAACCCTTTGGGAAGAACAAATATCCTTGAAAAGTCCATATGTTAGTGCTTGTCCCTAAGGGTTCTTATCCCTAGAAGGCTTCTAAACATTTGGATTTATATCTCAATTTGTTCTCCCCAAAGTCAACATAGGGAACTATTGCCTTGATTTTCTCGATTTCCACATAATGGACCTTGTGGAATGAAAATAATTTGGGACATTAGACAACAGGATAAATAACAATTGAACCTCATATGTGCTTATTCTCATGTTTTCCAAAAAGGTCAAGACCCCAAAACAAAAGTCTTTGTGCAAAAGTTTCAAGTTTAGGTGTCACACTCAGAAATTTATCAAGAAGTAGATTAGGAAGTGCAACCTCAAGCAATACACCAAGATAAGAAAGAAGTTCAAGAGGTTTTATAGACTCATTCCTTTAAACAATCCATATATGTATGCCCAATTTGAACCACTCATCTAAGTCAAAATTTTGGTTCCTTGAATTTGAGCACTTTAGAAGTATAGCATGCTCTTCAATACCGAGGTCTTGTAAAAGGATGTCTATTTAAGTCCAATTTATGATGAAAATCAACATTATCATCCATCCCTCAAACATCAATCAAATCCCATCTCACCAACAACTCTTAGAATCCTGGAAAAATCGTTCATGATAGACTTTTGGAAAATCCTTTAAATCAAATCAAAAACCATCTTGTTTGACTAAGTATGTGTAGATGAATCCTTCTTCATATCTTTAGTTAAATTATCACCTTGTGGAAAAATTTATTCCAAGATAACATCCAACATCTTGGGGGTTTTTGAGTTCATTATCAAATCAAATCCAGATCAAATCAAAAAATAAAAATAAAAAAGTCCTCAGTTCTAGTGTCCCTCCAAGACTCTTAAGAGTTTAATCATCCTAACCATCCATCTTTCATTTATCCCATTCCCATCATTTGATTCTTAAAAAAATCTGATTTTCTTCTTTACACATAAAGTTTAGACCAATCTAAGGAATTAGAGGTTTTCTTCCCATATTCCTAAAATTTGATCCTTATTTTATGGTCCAAACTAGATCTCAACACAAGAAAAATATGGAGAAAAATAAAGAAGCATCCACTTCAAGTGATTTGATTCAAATTGAAACAGACTTCAACCCTAGGATATCCACCAACCTTCCAATTAACCCTCCTCCAATATCTCAAAATTCTCAAGAGGGAGGTTGCCAAGTGGAGGATATCACCAACAACCCCCTAGGAATGACTCCAGATGAAATCATGGAGATGGTCCAAAATCTTGAAAACCAAAAAATTCTCAACATGATGATGGGACTAAATCCTTCACACTATATGCTAGCATTATCAAAGGAAGGGGATAAAATCCCTTCTGATTATGATGTAAGCACTATCATGGAATCACCTTTTGGGACTATGTCGCCAGTATCACTCACACCATCCTTCCAAAACATCATTCAACCCATCCTTATCTCATGCTCCAAGCAAACCCATAACTACCAAGGGGGATTCATTTCTCATGCACTTCAAACACATCCCCTTGTAAGTAATCAAAACTTGGACACAAATATCATCACTCAAGACCCAAAGAATTTGTATGTTCCACTTTTTTTCTATGATACTAATAATGCATCCACCTTCTTGACAACACCGACATACCCTCTTGGGACATAAGTCTCTCTCCCCATGATATCATAAGAACAAGGGGTTTTATTTGGATAAGGGGGAATATTTGATGCCTCATCATTACTTCATCAAGGAAACATACCACCTATCCCCCCACCACTTCCCCAGCTAACATCAACATCCACATCAATCCAAGGTTTAGGGAAACCCTAGTTACCTAGCGTACCGATCCAAAATCAATCAAATCAAAATAGTCATCCAATTGTGAATCAACGAATCATACCAAATCCACCAAGCATGCCACCGATATTGCAATAACAAGTGGCACCAATCTAAACAACCCAATGAGTGACCACTTTGTCAACAACATATCAAAATGTGGTCTCCCAAGGACCAAGCACATCTACCATACCCTCCACCATGCAACCTATCGTCATCACTCAAACACCTCAAAAAAGTCTCATCTCACCATCTCACACCATTCTGAATCCTCCACCTCCACCACCAAATCAAAACATGACAAACCAATACAACATCGCCTTGCAAGCAACTCAACGGGCATACTAAAATGACAACAACAAGCTCAACAAACCACCCAAGCTACTCAAGCTACACAAGCACAAGCACAAGCACATGCCCAAGCGTAGTACCAAGCTCAATATCAAGCATATAAAACACAAGCCCTATTACAACAATAGGCTTACCAAAAATCATTGCAATAATACCAAGAACAACAATAGGCAGCCCAACAACAAGCCAAACAATAAGCATTGTTGGTGCAACAACAACAAGCCCAACAATAAGCGTTGGCACAACAACAACAAAAAGACCAACAACAAGCTTTGTTGGCACAACAATAACTACAAGCATATCAACAAGCACTAGTTGCACAGCAAACTCCTACAAACTCACCACCTAGTCCGCAAGTCACCCCATCTATCATCTGAGTCACTACACCAACTCAAAACAAATTCATTCCACCACCTGACCCACAAATAAATTTGTCTACCCAAATCAAAAAACTATCACAACATGTGTTGGACATATAATTTGGGAAGACCCCAAAATCGCAACCTAATCTATTCCCTTATCCATTCGACAAGAGCATTGTGATGACACCATTCTCACAAGGCTTTGAGATACCAAAATTTGACAAGTACTGTGGAACTAGAAATCTTGAAGATCGCATCAGGGAATTCCAGGTACACTACATGGAAGTTTCCTATGATGAATCCTATCTAATGAGGCTCTTCCCACAAAGTCTGGTTGGCCCAGCCATGGAATGGTTCTCTCGTCTTCCTCTCGAAATAAAAAAGTCCCAAGAAATTGTGGACGCCTTCATACAAAATTATTCATTCAACATGGGCATGGATGTAAGCTTGGAGGAGTTTCCCAACCTTAAGAAAAACAAGGGAGAAACATTCACATCCTTCTTGAAATGATGGCAATCCAAGGCCAATAGGAGCAAGTGGGCTATGCCAGAAGAACAACAAGTCAAAACCATTATCTCAAATCTTGAAGGGATTCTAGCTTTCCATCTCAAATTATAGTACATCACCACCTACAATCAGCTCATTCCCAAAGCTCTTAACATCAAAAGAGCCCTCATGGCACAAGGGGGGACACCCACTTATCAAGATAATCACCCATTAACAAGCTACAATGACAAACCATGAACATGGGTGATTTTATTTATTTTTACCAATGATAGTGTTGTTGATGCCAAGGTTGCAATCAGTGCTCCAAATCCAAACATGCAAAGATACCATCAACCTCATAATAACACCAAAAACACCCCTCAATCCAACGCATCTCAATAGAAAAACAACACACAAATAGTCAACAACATCAAGGAGAATCAAATGAATCTATCATGAAGTGACTCATTGAAGCCAACATCATCATGCTCCTAGTCATTGAAAACTACCAAGAGCCTCAAGTTAAACCACCCTGGTATAACAAGAATCACCTTTGTGATTTCCATAAGATAAAGGGGCACATGACAACCAGTCGTATGAGGCTCAGAAACCTCATTCAAGATCTTCTTGAAGATAAGACTATCACGACTAGGCAACAAGCTAGAAATCAGGACCTCAAGATATACACGAATCCAATGCTGGATCATAATAAAGAAAACAATAATGGCAAAGGAAAAAAGTACGGTAGCATCAACCACATTTATGACCATGTTGTCACATCTTTAGATGAATGGGTAGGTGTTATCCATACCACCAGCTCCAAAGCTGACTATGGATTCACCAAACAAAGCAAAAAAATCAACATCCCCAGACCAGCCACACAAGCTAGAGCACCCCCTAAAAACTCAAAGTTATTTTCCAATGGTTACAATTTCTTAGAACAGCTATAGAATACCCACGCTTAGATCTCCATCATGGAGTTGCTGAAAATCTCACCTACCCACAGGGAAATTCTAGAAAAGGAACTCATTGACTCTTCCATACCCACAGACGTTGATGTAGATCAATTCCAAGCTATGTTTGTACACATCACCACACCACACCTCCTCACATTCTTTGAACAAGATCTTCCAAACTAGCCATTTCACAACCATGTAGTTCATCTTGAAGTCTTTGTGCATAAAAATAAAGTCAAAATGGGTCTAGGTGGATGGAGGGGTAGGGCTAAACATTTTTTCCCTTAAGCTAATAAAGAATCTTGGATTTTCTAAAGACATGACTGAAAAAGGAAAAAGGCATAACCATCCAGGCTTATGATGATCAAGAGAGAGTGTCTCAAGGAACTATTCAACCTCCTATCCAAGTAGGATCAACCATCATGGAGACTACTTGTCAGGTCCTTGATCTTGAATTCCCTTATAACATTATTCTAGGGCATCCATGGATACATGGGATGCAAGACGTTGCTTCCACCTTCCACTAATGTGTTAAATTCCCTTATGAAACTAAGAGGTCATGATTCATGGTGACCTAGAGCCCTTTGCCTATTGTAGAAATGGAAATGCCAAATATTACAAAATCCCACAAGTTCCCAAAAATGATGAAGGGCCTACAACTTAGTACATGGACCCATCCACCTTACCATCCACTTCTGAGATAGAGACACCTTCCATTCCCTCCATTTATGATATCAAAGTCATTATCCAAGACAACAGATGTGGAGATTACAAGATGAAGAAGGGTGCAGGTTTGTAATAGGAGAGTTACCTCAATCTCCTAGGTCCCGTGAAAAACCAAAACCAACCAACACAATATCCCAAAAATTTAGAGTAGACCCCTCCAAATTCAGAAGTTGGGGGGATCTAGGCTAAGAAGTGTTGGACGAGAAAAGATATATCTTGTCTCCTATATCAAGACAAAAGACCTGTACCGTCTCTTCTGATGGATGATTCTAACAAAGAACTACAATTAATGATGGGCATGGGCTATAATAAGAATGAAAGCCTTAGGAAAAACAATAGTGACTAATTAGAACCCATCATTGCTGAGAAGTACATAAAAAATCTTGGCCTTGGCTGTGCCCCTTTGAGGATAATCCTACATAGAAGAATTCCCCCTGTTAAAGTAGTCAATGCTCCTCCTCGGTTACCAGTATCCATAGGTCTACCCTTAGATAATTTTACCTTTGATATAACCAATGTATGTGGGAGTTACAATGACAAGGATACCCTTATTGACCTACCTATGTTATTTAAATACTCTTCCTTGTTCATGATTTCCATTGTATCTTTTGAGTGAAACAACCAAACCCATGAATTAAAGCTAGTATATCCCCAGCTAATAGACTGTGATCGACGAAGACCACTGGTTTTATATAGATTCAAAAATGATGAGGCACTCTCAAAATTCATGGGACTAGGGGATAATGTGCCTTGTGGAGACCATAAAAAAAGATTTGACAATGAGATATACACACACACATACTACGTGGAGACGATTGAATTCCTCAATCGCAAAAGTGAAAATTTAAGAATAATCTCTAGGTCTTTAAGTGGAAACCACAATGTGGCACTTTCTGACCCAAAAATAGTAAAAAAAAAGGACACATCTGAGGGTGAAAACCTCTCTAAGGAACCCAAGGATGAGGGATTCAATCTTCCTCTAATTTTTATTCATTAGGAGAAGTCAAAAGTGTTGGAAAAAAGTGCAACCCCGTCAAATTAGGGACTAAGGTGACACCACATATAACCTTCTATGCAAAATCTCTTTTAACAGAAGAATAGGAACTCCTAGTTACATTCCTCAAAGAAAGAAAGGTAAAATTTGCATGGACCTATGCTGACATGCCAGGTCTTGATCCAAAATTAGTGGTTCACCATATTGCATTATATCCAAAGGTGAAGCCATTGAAGCAAAAACTAAATAAAATGCATCCAAAGATCGCACTGCTAGTCAAAATTGAGTTGCAAAAACCCTTGGATGCTAGCTTCATAAGGCCCATTGATTATCTTGAGTGGGTCTCAAACTTGGTACCAGTCACTAATCCCACTAGAGACATACACATCTGCACTAACTTTCGAGACCTAAACAAGGCATGCCCAAAGGATGATTTTCCCCTTCCAAACATTGACATGATTGTAGATCAAACAGTAGGGCACGAAATGCTATCACTAGTCGAAGGATTCTCAACCTACAATTAGATAATGATAGTGAAATAGGATAAACATACAATGAATTTTACCTATCCATGGGGAACAGATTGCTAGAACATGATGTTGTTTGGATTGAAGAACACTAGAGCCACCTATCAAAGGGCCATGACTCTCATTTTTCATGACATGATTCACAAATATGTAGAGGACTATATGGATGACATACTGGCAATGAGATCACATAGCAACAATGAGATCCATCTTTGATAGGCTAGAATAATATAGGTTTAGAATCACTCTGAAGAAGTGTGTCTTTGGAGTGGAATCAGGATATCTCCTAGGGTACATTGTGTTAATGAGATGGATTGAGATAGACCCTTCCAAGGTCAAGGAAATTCTCGAAATGGAAGCGACAAGAACATTGAAACAATTAAGGGGTTTACAAGGAAGACTCCAATCCATCTATAGGTTCATAGTGTAGTTGGAAAATAAAGTTGTCCCCTATTCTCATCTACTCCACAAGGGGGTACCATACAAGTGGGACAAAGAGTGTGATCAAAATTTCAAAAAAATCAAAGAATACCTGCTCCCACCACGAGTACAGATGCCACCAATCCAGAATAAGCCACTAATCTTGTACATATCGGCAACAAAAGTACCACTTGGGGCTCTATTACCACAGCATGAGGAGACGAGGAAGGAGAGAGCCACATATTATATCAGTTGGACCATGGTGGGGCATGAGTTAAATTATACCTTCATTGAAAAATATTTCCTAGTAGTATTGTTTGCCTGACAAAAAATTTAGGCACTACATGCTAGCCCATCAAATCAAACTCATTTCCAAAATAGACCCCCATAATTATTTAGTCTTCAAGGCAAAACTTATAGGACAAATGGCTAAGTGGGTCATGATCCTCTTAGAATATAAAATTGAATATGTGGAAAGAAAATCCATCAAAGGACAAGTAATTGCTGATCAATTAGTAGAAGCACCTATCTATTCAGAAAACCCACTTGTATTAGAATTCCTAGACAAGTCTGTCTTCAACCTCAATACTACAAACCATAGGAAGGTTTATCTTGATGGGCCATATACACAACATGGATCAAGAGAGGGTGTTTTATTCATCACACTACAAGGGGATTGTATTCCTAAATCTTACAGACTATCTTTCCCTTGCACTAACAACATTGCCAAATATGAATCCCTTGTGATTGGACTGAGAATAGCAGTGCAATGGTAGATTATGGCTCTTAAATTTTATGGAGACTCTTAGCTAATCATCAATCAAATAAAAAATGAGTACCAAACAAAGGATGATAAGCTGACTCCATACAAGAAACTGGTAGAAGACCTCAAGGAGTTCTTTAGTGACATCACATTTGAGAAAATACTAAGGGAAAATAATAGAGCAATGGACACCATGGCAATGATTAGATCACTACTAGATATCCCATGCAATGTCCTTAAACATGAATTCTTGGTAGAGCAGCTTCTCGTACCAGCTTTTGAGGTACCAGAGTCTGAATTTTTGTGTGAAATGGTTGGTCTTGGTAACCCATGGTATCATGATATATACACCTACCTAAAGATAGGAGTCCTCCCTACTAATATAACTCTGAACCTTAAGAGAACCTTTGTTAAGAAGTCATCCCACTTTGTTATCTAAGGTGACACCCTATACCGTAGGAGTATTGAGGGAACCCTTTTACAGTGCTTAAATGTTGAGGAAGCTTTGACTATTTTAACAGAGGTGCATAATGGCATATGTGGTTCACATTTGAGTGGTATGACCTTGGCCAAGAAGCTGCTGAGAACAGGGTACTATTGGCCGAGAATGGAAATGGAAACTCATGAATATTTCAAGAATTTCTTACAATTTCAACAACATGGGGACCTCATCTATGCACCAGCTCAGAAGCTCCACCCGATTGTAACTCCTTGACCCTTTTCAGAGTGGGGGATCTATCTCATTGGAAAAATCAACCCTACCTCATATAATGGACACAATTTCATTATCACGACTACAAAGTACTTCACAAAGTGGGTAGAGGCCATACCTATGACCTACATTACAAGAAGTAAAATTTCCAAATTCATCCTGAACTATCTTATTTGCTGCTATGATGTCCCACAAGAAATTATCTCAGATAGTGGGAAACCTTTGAAATAATAGGATGTTCGAGACCTATGCTAGAAATTAAATATCAAACATTTCTTTTCTACTCCATATTTCCCCCAGGGTAACACCCAAGCTGAGGCTACAAATAAAACCATCTTAATAATCCTCAAAAAGACAGTCAATGAAGCTGGTCATGATTGGCACTTACAATTGAACCCTGCCCTATGAGCTTACCAAACAAGAATCCACACACCAATAGGTGCAACCCCATTCTCCCTAGTCTATAAATTAGAAGCCATCCTCCCCACCAAAATTGAGCTCCCATCCTTGAGAATATCATTGAAAAACCTCATAACAGATGAATAATATCGGGTATCTCGGTTGAACGAGCTAGAACTATTGGATGAATGATGCATGGATGCTCTAAACCACCTGCAAGTCTACCATTTTCTTTTGAAGAGTTGATACAACAAGAAGATCTGGAATTGGTCATTTCAAGTCAATGAGCTTGTGATGAACTAAAATTAGAAAAATGTGTCAAATCCAAATAGCAAGGGCAAGTTTGAACCCAACTAGATGGGACCTTTCATCATCAAGGCTACTTACAATTCAAGGGCATATCAACTATCAACACTCAAGGGTGAGCCACTGCAGGAGCCCATCAACATCTTCCATCTCAAAAAAAATTATGCCTAAGCTTGCAGGTATAAATTCAAAAAATCAAAAAATATAAAAATCCAAAAAAGGATTGAAAATAGTAAAGATAAAAAAATCGTCCTCTAGTAAAAACCACTTTGATGGTGCTTTGGGCAAGTACCTTGGTGAAAAACTGGAAAACATGCACCTTATGTAAATAAAGCACTCTTCATCCACTATGATCTCTATTGATTTTTTTGCATCGCATTCCATCACCTTCCACATCACCCATCGCATTCCTTTACATCCTTTGATCACATGTCCATGTCTGCATTATAGCTTGATCCTATTTTTGTATCATGTTCCACCCTAATACTACTTGGCACATTCCTAAGGTCAGTTTATCCTTCCTATATCAGAGTATTCTATCGCATCACTTTGGGGGCATGTTCTTATACCCACATCATAGCAGATTTGTGTGTATCCTTGAAATCTTAGTAAAATTCTTGAAAAAACCCAAAAACATCCAAAACATATCAAAAATCCAAAAATAGGTCAAAAATCCAAAAAAACAAAAATAGTCGTCATGTTGAACTATGTCATCTCTGAGCTTGAAAGTAGGAAAGGAAAGGATAATCTTTGATCAACTCCTGATTCACATCAGGTTAGTCCTTTAAGAGTCTGCCACAATAAGATGGTGATCCACTATTCATATCTCATCAATAAGAAATTTTGTGTCAGTCAAACTACATGGTCTCTATGTGTATGATGTAGGCAAGGCTAATCTTTGATCAGCCCTTGAGGCCCCTAGGATAGTTTTGTAAGTTAGATTCTTTGTCAAAATATCGGAAAACATAAAAATATTGGAAATTTTGAAAATTAAAACATTTGTAAGACATCTTGAAAATCCCAAAACAACCTCAAAACATTACAAAATACCAAAAACATTCAAAAAACCCAAAAAATAATCCATCTCATTTCACATTCAACCGCAATAAGAATTTTCTCATAATAAATCAATTGTCACCTACATCCTTTGGAAAAACAATTGGAAGCAAGCTTAACAGTCAAAAGTGTGTACTCCAACGTCGAAGTCTTAAGTCTAGATTAGTAGGTAAATAACTTGGTCAACTCTTGATATCAACAGCACATCGTCCAGTCAATCTTGTCATCATTTGATAACATCATGTCCTAGGATGCATCCTTCGTACAATGGACATCAACATCAGGCATCACCGTAGTTTAGTCTTGGCTAGCAGTATGAAGAACATTAGCTTGTTTGTTTGATTGATCTTTTACTATGATTTATCTTAGTATGCTCAGTCCAATGACCTCTCAATGATGTCTAATCAAATGATATAGAGAGAAAGGAATGAGGCATTGATCTTTATATTTTGTCTATTGTGTTTGTTAGATATTCTTGTAATATAACCTTGGCGAATACTTGCTTTATTAGGTGTGTATGGAGGATGTTTTGGACACCTTGTTGACTATTACATGGATAGGTTTTTTCCCCTCTATGTTTTGGTTTGAGATGTTCAAAATATCCAAAGTACATCTTGGTAAAGTTTTTGTATGTTAGGTTTGAACAAGGATACTCCTATATGTTTATCGAGTCAAATTCCATCACACTAGGTACATTGCCATCCTGGTCCTTTATACCTTGATGTATCATATCTATGTGTGTTATCAAACATAAGGTAAGTAAGTTCTTTTAGAATCCCAATCTTTGATAAGAGAAGCATCATCATCAATCATAAATTCTCGGTAAATTATAGACTTGTTGGATCATTTTTCATCATCTTTTTTCTTCTATCCTCTTTCATGAAAACATGATATCATGTCATCCACAAATCATCTGCATCCTGCATATTCATACATATTATCATAATAGAAAACATCATCCATCTCACATGCATTGCATAATCATTTAAGTTTTTTAGGATAATATAGATTTATTATTCTAAGCATCTTAAAGAGATCTCATTTCCATCGTCATTATCATATAGATCTATACCACCCATACATCCATTTTGAATCTCTTTGTTGTGAGATTGACAAAAAAATCCAATTTTTTTCTCGATCTCTCGAGGGGGTAGTGTACCAACGCAATTCTTCTCATTGGGGTAATAGTGGGGCATCTGAAAAGTAAAAAAAAATTGAACTTTGATCTCAGCAAGGTTATTCTTTCAACCAACACAGCAGGTACATTGCTTCAAAGAGGGGCAAAAAGTGTACTAGCGTAATTCTTCTCGCTGGGGCAAGAGTGGGGTATCTAACAATGTTAAAAAAAAATGAACTTTGATCTCAGTAAGTTTATTCTTTGAACCAAAGTAGTAGGTACATTGCTTCAAAGAGGGGAAAAATATAGACACCGAAATAACACTCAATCCTAATTCACTAACATCATTTCTTCTTGAATCACTTCTTTACTAACCAATTAATTGAATAATCCTTATTTAATTAATTCATCAAGTCTCCTCTTTTAATTAAATAAATCAACTTTATTTGATTAAATCATCATCTTCTTTTAATTAAATAAATCATTTTATTTAGTTAATCCTAATATTCCTCTTTGATTAAATAAATCAATTTTATTAAATCTCAATGTTCCTCTTTTTAAATAAATCATTTTATTTAATAAAGTCATCTCCTTTAAATTGAATAAGTTAACCTTTATTTGATTTAAATTCTAATGTCCTATCTTTTAATTGAATAAATCAAACTTTATTTAATTAAATCTAATATCTCAAATTCCTCTCATTTTGATTTAAATAAATCCAAAAATCTAAGTCAAATATCAAATCAACTAATCTCTATCTAAGTTAATTAAATCCTAATTAACTCTAACTCTAATCCATCAAATACTCTAGATTTTGCAACTTGCACATGTGTAAATCAATTTAATTGATTTATAAATTCTTCTATTTTCATTCAAAAGGACATCTCATTGGAATATTCCTCCATTTTGAAATCTCCCTCCCAAAAGTACTTGTCCTCCAACATGGCATTTAATTCTCTTGCAAGTCCTTTTACTTGAGCCAAGTGGCATTAACCCCTCTTTCACATCTTCCTCCACAAGCCATCTTTCAAAATTCAAATTTCTACCTAATTGCATTTATTTTTACATTGATCAAAATGTGCTTCACCTCTCTTCAATATCATGTTGACAAGTGGCACATTGTTATTGGTTCATCTTTAATCCCACATCCTTCATGGTTCTCATTCCTCCACCCTTCTTTCCTATAAATGGAGAGCTCTTCTATTGATTTTGGATCCACAACTTTAGGCAAATTCTTTATCTGTAGATTTTATGCAAGTTCATCCATTGTTCATCAAGTTTTTCATATAATTTTATCAATCTTAGCTAGGTTATTGGCATTTGGCATCAAGAATTGCATATCCATCCAAGAGCTTGTCAAGGGATTGGGAAAGGGCTACTTTTCACATCAAAGTAGCACCAATCCGTTATGGGATAAGGTATGCACTATGCTTCTTTTTATGCTCTCAATTAGTTTATTTGATTTTTTGTTGTTTTATTTGCATTATGAAGAATGATTCAATATCTCAGACAAGCATTTTATTTTCTTAGTTTAAACTAACCCATGGTAATGTGTGTTGATGTTTAAGCTATTTTCAAGATTTAAGTGCTTACAAATAAATTTTTCTCTATTTAGATAATGAGTTTAGCTATCACACCTCCTAATCCATGAGAAAAATTGGATGTTCATACATTGTTATAGAAATTTTATTCACCTAGTAATCAAACCCTAATGATTATGATTAAATATTTAATTCACCTAATCTTTGGCCTTTAATCATCACCATTATCATTTATTCACTAATTATGATCTATTAATTTTATCCATTCATCACATAAATTTATCATTTATTATCATTCATTAATTAATAATAAATTATTAATCCATTTAATTAAATAATATTTTATTATTTGATTAAATAATATATAATTATCCTTTTTTTTCTCATCAGTGAACTCTATCTCATTTTACAATCTTATTTTTCATTAATCAATTGAATTTGTTCTTGAATACAACTTATTCCTCTCATTTATCTATCAATTCAATTAAATAAATTATTTTTTATCATTTCTACGGTTTAAAATGACATTTTTCATATTTTAGTTAAGTTAACACCATAATTTGTTTGGTTATCTTCAGTCTTCATTCTTATGCTCATCTCAAATTTGATTTTTCCTTTGAGATTATATAAATACAATCATTTCTTCATCATTTTCATATCCCATATCTTAATATAAATCAACATTTTCAAAATATTCCATTAATCAAATCAATTTTTTATGTTGTTGAGTTGCATCGACTTCCCAAAAATAGAAGCAACATCCATTAGAGGTTTGTTGTAATGCCTCGTTGTGGAACCCAGGAAATGTTACATCAATTACTTTAAACAACTGGATACAATTTTTTTAGAATATACAATAACAACATGTGATTACAACCTAACATAAAAAAATTAGGGTTCCACAACTACGCTACTAAAGTAAATAAACATCATACAAAATCAACAATCATATATATATTCAATCACATGAATAGTCATGTTCATATACAATACATCAAAATTTACATTACAATAAGTGAGATTGTGACAAATCTTGAAACATTACAAGTATCAATACAATGAAACCTCATGTAACATCATGAGTGTGTACAATAAGAATATGATCAAGAATAGATGACGACCACATCCACGAACTCATCCGATGAACAACTTTGTGAAAGATGTGCAACCACAATCCTACCAAGAACAAAAAAGTCTCAAACAAAATCACCTATAGGGGACCCAATGGAAGATGTGGCACATTCCTCTCAACCGTGTGGAACTTGAAAGCCCACCCCCCGTGCTAGGAGATAGAATAGATCCTCAAGTGAAACTGATAACAAGAAGAACATCACACAATACACGGTTAACACACATGACATCACAATGACAAGACAACTAACATACTCCTAGAGGTGACTCACAATCACAAGTGAACTAAAAAGTGTACTAGGACAAGAGTGTCATCACATAAACGTAATAGGTTACCCTAGATAGCCTTCCTAGGTTACCGGCTCTCTAACAAAGATACCCTAACAACCTCTAATGACTTCCAATGCCTATACTAACTTATGTGGCTTCGAATCACTTCTTGAGAAGATGAAGTGTTCGATTCGCCATTCCAGGCCTTCTCAACCCGCTTTAACCTAAACAAGCGTTAAAGTCCAAGGCGAGCAAAAACATTATCTCAGTTAGTTATGACATCCACCCAACCCCCACTACATTAATTAGTGTTTTCACTTATTTACCAACTTTCGAGAGGTTACCCCTACAATCACTTATGGGTCTGGCCCCTAACGGAAGCCACTCATCCTATAGTACAACTTACGACATAACAATAAAGCCAACATGCATGTAACAAAAAACTCCTTTACACAAAGACTCAAAGTCATCGGAAATAAACAATAACATCTCAAGATGAAAAACATGCATGGCCAAAACTTTCTCAACAATGCATTTCTATAACATGGACTTTAAGATATCGAAAAATAGTACCACACAAGGTATAATGTGCAAGGTTCATGTTTCAATTTTAAAATCAAGAAAAAGAACCTCCATAAAAACAATCATGTTTCATTTCAATATGAGGAAATTCTATTCCTCTGGGAGACGATACTAAAACCAAACCTTAATACAAGAAGTAAGAATAACTCCAAGTAGAAAACACCATATTTCAATACATGACACAAGAATGGACTCTAAACAAGAAATAACATTTGAACATAGTTCACAAGTTCAATCATACATATTTAATTTAACACAATAAGTTCATTGAACGAGAATAAATTCATCCATACAAGATGATGTTTGTCTTACTAACCTACAATCCTATCTATTCATTATAAATGTCAAAATCAATTCATCGCCCTAAATTAATCAACTCATAAATGTTACAATCTATAAGCCATTTAAATAGTTAAGAGGAACTTAATTTAAACATATAATTAAAATCTAAGTACATACGACATTGTTTGAAGAATAAAAAAGTAAAACAATAACCAACTAAACATATTTGTTTATGATTAATACACTTTATACTTACATCTTGGGTGACTACGCTTAATACATAAAAGAAAGAGTATCACGAAAAGTTTCACTTAATTTTCCTATTTTAAAATATGTAGTTCTGAACAAACCAAGGAAAATTCTAAAATAGAAACATGAATTCACTGAGTTTCGATAAATATGAAGCCAAAAGATAGAACACCATACTCGTGTTGGATAGACACAAACAAAACCTAAAGTATCAAACTTAAAGATAGTTATCCCTTTAAGACCCGCGACTACACAAGTAATATCGATGCCGGTTATACAAGGAAGTTGCATGCAAATAAACTCACGGAGCAAAAACATAGAGAGGTAGACATACTCTCCTTACACAGTTAACTTAGCAAGATATAATCCAATTCACTTGGGAGATAAATTTTATGAGAAAGAGAGGCCATAATTATGATAACATGTGGCAAGGAAAACATTTTCTAAAACAACAGAATTGTAAAGTTTTGACAGTGCCTTCATAAAGTGAAACTGATTATCCATAACATGCAGATGGTAACAAAAAGAAAATACAGTGAACATCAAGAACTAAACTAGAAATATGAGAATAGATTTGTGGTTGAAAATAAAGTTGAAGTTTGGCTAAGAGAAATACTTGTAACATGCATGTGGATCAAGAGTAACAGATAATTCAGGTCACTACACCTTCAATCATGAAAATCCTATGCCATGCAAAAGGCTTCTATTTGCCTTGAATTTGGGAAACAAATCAATACTGCTAATCTACCAAGATCACGGTTAAGAAAATAATGACCAATGCCACACATAAGTGGAAAAGATCAAAGGTTAATTATAGGAAATATCATATTGGAGATGGTTCAATTCCATGAGCCCACAACTCCAATGTATCTTAAAGAGTTAATATATAGAGTCAGAAACACAAATACGCCAGATTAGAATAGCCCAGTAGCTGTCGCAAATAGAAGGAATGATATTAAAGAGATGATGAAGGGGGAGAAAAGACATACACAATATCAATGCATGTATGGAGATAAAAGAAAGATGAATCTGGGTTCATGTTAGCCGACTATAGCAACTTGACAAGTTGCGCATGCAAATAATACAATGAATAGATAAACACGACAAGCCATTGCAGTTGAACCTAACATATACCAAGAAGAGATCGACAGGGGTCGATCAAGCTAAATGCATGTTCCATTCATGCATGCCGACAACAATAAAATAGAAGAATTTGATTGAAATCCATGGCCGACATCAAACTAAGAAGAACGAATATTATTCAGATGACATATATTAGGAGATACCTGAGCGGTCAATTAAGAAAAGTATATAAGAAGTAACTTAATCATAGGGAATTATGCAAGCATGCACATAGGGAAGCTACCAGCTGGAAGTCTTACTGAGGAGGAGGATATTTTAACTCGTACGCGAGTATAGCTATCTCTCAAATAAAAGTGAACAATCATAGGAGCCTCTAATAATATTGAGCATAACTGCGAAGGTTGAAAACTTTAACATATGTACTACTGAAACAACCAAACCTACTATAATACCCCTCTATTTTTTCCTTTTGATCGAACAGTGTTCCATTCTTTTATGTTGTACTTCTTGTTTGTACCTTGACTATGGTACTTAGCTTCTATTTGATAGCTTCTATTTGATCGCTATTTATAAAGTGACGTTAATGTTATCTGTTGATGTGATGGTATTTTAATATGATGTTATCTTTATGTCATGTTTTGAATTAACATAAATGGATATTCAAATTAATGATGTTTATGCTTTGGATTATATTAGTATGTTAGATTTGCTAGTTAGTTACACTATATTGGTGAAAGAGATGACATCATATCACTCGCTTGCAAACGCCCTACGATTTCGAGATTTCCTCTTCACGGTGTGTATTTTATGTTGTTTATATTATATTTTGTTGGTTACTTGATTTTCAGGTTGACAGGTACAGGAGATCGACACCACCTGGTTTCATAGGGTTGAGCGTGTCCATTGCCCAACGGTATTCGATTGGGAGATAGTAGCTAAGTTTTTCATGCCAATTCGTCACCCTAGTCTTAATGTGTTGTCTAGTGTTAGTCGAGTTATGTTGCTTTGGAATATTGTCCCCTCTCGTCGTTATTTAAAATTGCAAGTTAAAAGGGTAATTAAATGGCTTAATGTTTTTAAGTTGTGGATTAATTTGTTGTGAGATTATGTTGAAATATAATTTATTTTATCATTAATCTAATTAATTAATAAATAATTTAATCATTGATTAAATCTATTTATTAATTAATTAGATTAATGATGTTGAAAGAAGTTAATTTATTTATGTTGAAGTTATTGTGATATTTGGCTTGAAAATTGAAAATAAAAAAAAATATTTTTAAAAAATCAATTTAGGAAATTTGTAATTGAAAAATTGAAAAAATGAGATATTTTGCATTTTTTGTTTTGGTGAATTGATGAGGGTGGTTGTAGGATTTTTTTCGAAGAAATTTTTATTATCATGAAATTTTCTTCACAAGTTTTAAAAAAATGGAGTTTTGAGAAAATTGAAAGAGAAGAGGAAAAAATTGTTCAGTTTGTGGGTTTTTGGATTAAAGCTTGGAGAATCCGAGGAACTGAAGAGGGAACCAAGGCATCAACAGGATCTTCACTCAACTTCAAAGAAAACAGGTTCATGTGTTTCTTAAATGAGATTCTTCCAAAATTTTAATTGTGTGTGTTATTGATAATCATGTTGAAAGGTTTGAATCTACTGATTGATTGCAAAATAAACTAGTTGTTTTCTTGTTTTCCAATTTAGAAGAAAACCTTGTTTGGCTTAGATTGCTTCCAAATTTGAAATGGTTACTTGTATGTAAATAATTATTTTTATTTTTTTGGTGTTCTCCAATTTGCTAGTTTTCAATTGGGTAAATGGATATATGAGTGTGTGTATATATATATATATATATATATGCATGTAGTATGCTTATATATTTTATATATATGATTGTATATATTTTTGATAAATTTCCCCTTCATAAAGTTATGCTAGTAAATTGTTTCAAAAAAATAAAAATAAAAATATATATATATATTTTTTACCCAGATTCAAATTTTTAAAAATATAGGTATTTTTCAAGCTTCTGGTTTTTTTTTTTGTTAAAAAATAAAAATAAATAAAAGGTAGTCAAAATAAAATAAAATAAATTAAAAAATTAAAATTTGTTTTTGGGAGGTCCCTGGGGGCTCAACCCCCACCGCACCCCCATGGGAGGTGGGTGGAGGGAGCCACACCCAACGCGCTCCCCACACACCCCCCGTCTCCACTGCTTCCCCACCACTGGCAGTGGTTGGTTGTGCTTAGCACAGCCGCGCCACCACCAACAGTGGTGGGTTGTGCTTAGCACAGCCATGCCACCACTAGCAGTGGTGGGTTGTGCTTAGCACAACACCACTGCCAAGAGGGCCACTGGAAAATGCCACCCCTACAAATAAAAACGTTACCCACCTTAAACGTAGCCATGGTAAGGAAACCGCGTCGGCCTAAGCGCAGCTTGCCCTAAAAGTGGTGCACGGCCCGAGGCATCCTTTCGGGTTTTTTTCAAAACAAAAATTAAAAAAAAAATGAAATATATTTTAATATATAAATATTTTATTTTTATAATATTTAAATATCATTATATATATATAAAGTAATAAAATATATATATATATATAATAATGTTTAATATTATAATTATATAATATTAAGATATTAATATATATTATTATTGTATAGTTAAATGTTAATATTTATATTAAAATGGTATTTTATTCAATGGCATATTACAAGTTTTAATTGAGAAAATTGAATATTTAGATAAGACATGATTTAAATGTAATTGTGAAAATTAGATTAATGTGCAATCGTCAAATTGTTGATTTTATTTAAATAGCATATTTGGTGGAACAATAAGTTTGATTTTAAACAATACGCTTATTAAAGATAAGATAATTGTCTTAGATAAGATTAGGTCGAAAGGAGGAGACCAATATTTATTTTCTTAAATGATGCTTTCCGATTAATGGGAATAAATGTTTATTTTATAATTATGGAAAACAATTAGAGAATGTGATTTTGAGTTAAATTTCATCTTCACAAAAAAAAAGGAAGTTATTCAATCCAATTTATTTAATGCGACAATTACTGAATGAAATGAGGAATGGATTTAGAATATCCAAAGGTAGTTTCTTTCATATGCCTTCAGTGAACTTTTCCTTCATGTTCTTGTTTTGGGGAATGGTGTTATCGAGTTTAAATAAGTCTTCTAGATGGGGTTTTTTGTTATATGGGTTGTCGTGTCATATTGTCAACCTATTTTGAACCCCTTGGGTAGTGCATGGGAAGTTGTCAATTATTTACTCGGTTTCTACAAATGGGTATGTTTTGTACCTCCTTGGATTAGGAGTGGATTACATGAGTTGTGCCTCCTTGTCAGGAGTGACTTTGTTACCTTGTTACCTCTAGTGTTTGGAGAGGGTTTGAACTTAGGTTGCCTCCTGAGAAAGGAGTGGTCATGGTATCTCGTTTGTTTGCACTTTGTACCCTTGATGTTTAGATGTTATGTGTGTTGTCAAGTAGAAGAGTGGCTTCCGTTTGGGGCCAGAGCCTGGAAGAGGTAAGATTGGGTAACCTTCAGAAGTGGTGTAATTAAGTGATAACTAAATCAATGTACTTAGAATTTTGCGTAGTACTTCACACTAAAAAGATAAATATGCCTCACTCATAGACCTAAGTGCTCTGTTAGGCTTGGGATGGGTGGGAAGGCTTGGAATGGCAAGGTCATCTATCTTGTCTATACGAAAGGTATTTGATTCCACATTAGTAAGTATGAGGGTCAGGGATCGGTTTGAGGCCACCATCTTGACAATCCATAGTGAGTAAATCATGACGAATTGTGTGATGACACTCTATCTAGGACAATAGTTGGTACTTGTGTATTGTGGGTATGGTTTCTGTAACATACCTGATGGGACCATGGTTGGTGTTTGATTTTGTGTGTATGGTTCTCATAACATACTTGATCTGCTTTATATCTTGAAGCAATGTAACCATGTTGAGTTGTACTTGTGTTGTAGTTGTGGTGTACATGTGTTGTACTTGTGTTATACTTGTGAGGTACATGTGATTGGTTGTTTCAGTTGGTTCAGTTATGATTTAGCCTCTGTCTAGAGGTGTTGGTCTTGGTTAGGATTCCTTTCTACTATCTCCTAGTAGAGGGGGTGGGCATTTGGGTTCCACTTGGTTGGGTGGCATGCACCTAAATCCATTAGGTTCTTCCTTCATATTCGTGTGGATGAGATTTCCAGTTGGAGAGCTCGTGGGTTTCAGTATCAGTTCTTGCTTTATTTCATTTCAATTGATCTTGTAGTATTTTATTACCCCTCATTTGTTATCGAGGTGGAAGTTGTAAATGTAATCTTATTTATTGGATTTTCCTCATTCGGGGAATGAGTTTTGTAACCTTATTGTTAAATGAATGGATTAATGAAATGGAAAGTTATTTTTATGCTTGATGTAAATTATCTTAATTGGAATGTATGTGTTTAATTATTAAGTAAATGAATGGCATGATTTAAGTTCATGTTTTTTTTGTTGAGGTTCTATATAACCTCTATCTCGTAACCTTAGAGGTTGTTGGCATTGGGTAGTGAACTTGCATGTTAATTGTACTTAAAAAAAAAAAATAGCCTGTTTAAGTAGTTGTTTGCAACTTCCTCTAGGGTTGCATGGCGGGGCATTACACCTACAATATTTACATGCATGATACTAATCTGATAATAAAGGAAGAAAAATTTTAAACGCTTGCATATGACGACAAAGTCTAAGGCATTAACCTATGCATAAGAAAGAATTAACTAACAAGGTTTTCTATGTCTTCCATTTAATCTTGTAAATTCTTTTTTACAAATTATTTAATTCTCTATGGTTCAGGATTCATCTATTGTGTTGATTTCAAAACAATACTCATATTAATGTTTTCTTCTTATGCATGCAGGATTTGAAACAAACTTTCACAAAAAATTTAGAGAAAGTTTTAAGCAAGAATTTTGGCAAGATTTTTTCAAACAAAGCTTGAAATATGAAAGAGGAAAACCTGAAAGCAATGAAAAATCAAAAACTCCAGAAATTTAATCCACATAATATTCATAGCACAAATACGGACTTCAAAGATCAATTTCTAGCCTTTTTCCAACCGAAACCCCAGAAGAATGCAAAAACAATCTTTTCTCGTGAAAACATCAATTTCTTTTTCTTTGAAATTCAATTGTCGTCCCAATTAATTAATTATGTTCCCTTGTTAAAACTTTTTTTTTCAATTTACAATGCAAACCATAATTTAACTCTTCGTTTGCATGCATAACATCCATTAGTTATCTTTTTGAGCACAATCATCAAGAAAATATATTTTGAAATCAAGAAACACAACTGACTATTTAATTTTCAAAAATATCAAATTTGCACAAACAGATTAATTACAACTAATTAACTTTTTGCAAATAATATATTTTTATATTTCACTTTTAATTCATCAATAATCTAAAAATAACTTTTCAATTTTAAACAATTAAATTAATCATTAATCACATTACCATTAAATCATTAATTTAATCTAACATATCATTAAATAATCTAAATCTTTACTATGAAAACATAGTAAATACATGTCGTGACAACAACGAATGCAAAAAAAATGAACAACAACATACATCAGGGTGACAAACTGATAATCATTCTTTTCAGGATGATGTTTCAGGACAGAGGACAAGTCTATCTCCCTTCAACGATTCTATTGGGCCATGGCATGCTCAGACCTGACAAGTAGGTGGACTTGATGCCTATACCTGAAACCTGCATCACACTGCATGATTAAATGAGCATGTATATATATATGAAAACACCATGAAGAAGAATCGTGGCATAGAAGGGCACTCATGAATGAGTACTGCTAAACCATCTCCTTCATTGAACTGAAGTAAAACATAACATCTAACATCAACCATATATTAGTACCATCATGTATATAATAGAGCATCATAGGTTATCATAATAACTCCATCTTATGAAATTAAACATAGCATCATAAGGTAAATTATATCATCATCCGAGTTTCACAACTAGTCATGTGAACCATGACATAATGCATCAAAGTAACATAGTCTCAACATCTAACTATTAACAGTAACTCAAAACAACTGAAATGGAAATGTCATCAAGAGGGTCACTACATTTGCAGTGAGATTATTAGATTAGGAATATGATTTGATTTGATTTCTAGTTTATAGTTTTTACCTTTTCTATTTCATTTTTTTCAATTTTGTTGCTTCAATTTTGGTAAAGCTAACATGAATTCTAACCTTTAACCTTTATTGTTTGTGAATGTGTTTTTTATTTCATGTCTCATAGGTTGTAGTTGTTTTTAAAAAAATATAGAAATATTTTTCTATTGCGTCCTCCTCAGATGAAGTAAATACCATTGTTACATCTAAAAAGGCCGAGAAATAAAGATTGACATATAACACTTGTGATTTTTATTGCAAGAAAGATCTTGTGTTTCTACAAGTCATTATCTAGTTCTTTAACAATGCATGATTTCATATGATTGTAGGGAATCCTTACAAAAATATAGTCATATTGTATGGACTCTACCATTCACTATTCTATATATTTTATATGTTTTAATGATATTTCCTATAGAAACTTTAAATTGATTGTTTCATTTGATCAATTTTATCGACAATTCACCTTATTTGTGATCCTTATATTAATTAAATACAATAAAGAATCTACATTTTATTAGTTTATGTGATTTTAAAATTTAAAACATGTATTTCTCATTTTAGTGATTCAAATTAAGATGTTAGATTAATTACTATTGGTTTTTTCCTTTATAAAAGTGTAAAAACAACTTTGAACTTTCACCTTTCTAGAACCCTTAAATTTAGAGTAAATGAATGGTGTGATTGATGGCATAATTCCACAAGGATATCAAACTTATCTCACCTATAGTATGAGGCTCTAGATTTTTATCATGTTAAATATAAGTTAATTTAGCTTTGTGAGCGAGTAGTGATGTGGGTAGAAAAAATATTCTTCATAGAATTGGGTATGGAAATTCACCACTCAATATAAAGCTATATTGGTAAGTTGTCTAAATGTGCAATATTTGACAAAAGCTTCTATACAAAAAGAATAAAGAATGGAAAAATTAAAGAACTGTTGAGAAAATAGTATGGATCTATCAAATTTCTGAAGGACCCTATTATTTGTAGAATTTAGGTTACTCAAAGTTTACCATATCATATGATCATGGTGGTGGCCAACATTGGGATCATAAGTTCCAAATCTATTTTGCATAAAGTACCATGTCTCTCCTTTGAAAACTACCAATTACATATGAAACACTCCATATTTATCATAAGGAATCTTAATCATATTAGAATTCACCACACATAATCCATGTGGAAATATACATTAAATTTATTATCCATATACTATGCCCCTAATGTAATACCCACATTCTACACACTAAACAAACTAACAAAACTGTAACAACTTTACTAATTTTACAATAATTTTTTTTTGTTTGTTTACTTTAAAGAAAATAACAACACAATTTCACTACATACAACTATAGTCAGTTATCACACTAATTAGAAGCAATATATAAAAAAATTACTACTTTTAGAATTAGAGTCCACTTACTTGGGATCGTCTTAATGTACCTTTTACATTCTATCATGTCAAAAATCTCTCTCCCAATACTTATACCTGTAAGGTGTACATGACTCCACACACACATAAGATCAAAGGTAGTTAGCAGATGATTACTAAGAAAGGCTATATAATTCAATGATAGTTTACAATGTTGGGAGGAAGTGACAAGACACATACACACCTTAGAAGAAAATTCCTAGGGGCCTGACCTAATGCCTCGGGGGCTCATCATTTGATGGCCTTGCCTACATATATACTTCGTAGAGGCACCACAGTTCAACAACTGGACTTCAACCATCTCACACATGGCTGGGTAACAAAAGGGGTATGATCCACAAGGTAGAAAATATGTCTCATCTTAATTTAAAACATATTCCTCTACCACAAAACCTTACTACAAAATCCAATAAGATAGATGAAGGATGACACAACATTGACAAAGATAACAATTTCATCAAGAACTCTTTAACAAATAGAACCCTTCCTATAAGATTAATCAACAATGGAATACTTTCAAATTTTCTCACTATAAGGTATATATCCTATCCAGAACCTAAGTGAAACTTTAATATAGGAAACCTCGAGAGAAGTTTAAAGTTCACACCAATTGTATAATACTAAACAAATCAATTTACTCTAGCATGTGTTGCTAATAGATGATAACTTGATTAACTATAAGGACTAGTGACTTTGAAAACAATCAATCTATAACCATTACAACTATAATTTTAAATCAAGAGTTAATAAAATTTAATACTAATTGAATCATTGTAACCATATTACATATTAGAAACAAAAAACAAACATTTAACTATAATTTTAAATCAAGAGTTATAAAACTTTAATACTAATTGAATCATTGTAACCATATTACATATTGGAAACAAAAAACAAACATTTAATGAGGATTTAAATTAAGAGTTACAAAAATTTAATTCTAATTGAATCATTGTAACCATATTACATATTGGAAACAAAGAAACAACATTTAATGAGGATTGTAACTGTGAATTCAAATGATGATTCTTATTGAATATTTTATTTATAACAAAGAGTATAATCTAATCAACCATTAATACAAGAAAACTTCCCATATGCATCAAATTCTTGTCAAGCGTCGAATAATATTCAAATAAATGAATTCTTAAACTTAACCATCCAATGATATTAACTTATGTATTACTAATCTGATTATTAGTGTATGAAGACATTCAAAGGGTTATTTAAGGAGAGAATCGACCATATAATAACAATATTTGAATTATATGATAGAAACATTTGTAATCCAAACCAAGACAAAAACCTATTTCATCTTATTAATACCAACGTAATGAATAATGATATAGTTTTGATGATTATAGACATGGAAAATAAACAAGTTCAGTTCGACACACTTGATCCTGATTATTAACAACATTTCTTCCTGAATCATACTCCCAGCCTCTAAACATATTTTGTCTCTTAATTTAATAAACCATTGTTTATTTGGTTAAGTCTTTCTCCTCCAGTGATTAAATTAATCAATTTAATTTAATTAACTTCATATTTTTGTTTAATTTAATAAATCATTTTATTTGATTAAATTCTCTAAAGTCCTCTTATTTAATTAAATAAATTAAACCTTATTTGATTTAATCTAACATTATCCCACTTAGTTAAATAAATCAAAATCATTTATTTAATTAAATCAATTCATCTCAATTCTAATTTAAATTAATTCATCAATTTAAGTCTAAATTGTCACATCTCCTAAATTCCTCATTAAATTAATTAAGCTTTGATTAGCTTAATCTTAATTTATGTCACATTCTCTACAGAATGCAACTTGCACAATAAATCAATTATTTTGATTTATTAATTCATCTATAGCATCAAAAGGGAATATTCCCTCAATTTGAATTCAAAAAGTCCAAGTGGATTTGTATATCCAACAAGGCATTCACTCCTCTTACATGTCCTTGTGCATTGAGCCAAGTGCCATTTATTTCATTCTTTTTTCCCTCTCACATGTCATTTCTCAAATTTGAAATTCCACCTAATTGCATTTATTGGCACTTTGGCCAAAATGTGCACAACCATCAACCATTCACATCTTACAAGTGGCACTTGGCCATTGGATTTTTTTGAAAAGTTAAACAACATTTATGGGGTGCTATACCCCTCACAACGAGCCACTAGGGCCAAAAAAGGACAAGACTTAAATAGAAAACATTAACAGAAAAAAAAACCAAAGATAGCCCAGAGACAACACACAAACAGCCGACAAACCAGGAACAGGAGCAGCTAACTAGCATCATCCCAGTTCTTAATCAGGAGGCCGACCACCTCATCGCCCACCCACTCTTTATTTTCCTGGCTATTATTCCCCTCCAATTCATCTTTTATGACATTTGACAACGCACTAGTAACAAAGTGGCTCAGTTTCATTGTGAAGCGGGTCAAGCCCCTAAATCTTTTGTCCAGAGTGTTTAATCTCTTCGCCACCATGTCTGAATCTTCCCCAACATCCCTAGTCTCCTGAATCCCACCAGGCTCATTGGCCATTGGATGTTGAATGATCCCACATTGCTCTATTTTACTCTCATTTCCAGTTTGGAAATCTATAAATTTGAGGCCTCTCTCTTCATTCTACAACACACAACTTTGAGTAAACTTACTATGCTCAAATTCATCTTCATTCCATAGATTACATGCAAGGTTACTCTCTTGAATTCAGAGCTAATTGGAAAATAAACAAGTTTGGTTCGACACACTTGATCTTGATTATTAACAACATTTCTTCCTGAATCATACTCCCATCCTTTCAACATATTTTATCTCTTAATTGAATAAAACATTGTTTATTTGGTTAAGTCTTTCTCCTCCGGTGATTAAATTAATCAATTTAATCTAATTAACTTCATATTTCAGTTTAATTAAATAAATTATTTTATTTGATTAAAGTCTCTAAATTCCTCTTATTAAATTAAATAAATTTAATCTAACATTATCCCACTTAGTTAAATAAATCAAAATCATTTATTTAATTAAATCAATTCTTTTCAATTTTGATTTAAATTAATTCATCAATTTAAGTCTACATTGTCACATCTCCTAAATTCCTCACTAAATTAATTAAGCTTTGATTAAATTAATCTTAATTTATGTCACATTCTCTAAAGAATTCAACTTGCACAATAAATCAATTATTTTGATTTATTAATTCATCTATAACATCAAAAGGGAATATTCCCTCAATTTGAATTCAAAAAGTCCAAGTGGATTTGTACATCCAACAAGGTATTCACTCCTCTTACATGTCCTTGTGCATTGAGCCAAGTGGCATTTATTTCATTCATTTTTCCCTTTCACATGTCATTTCTCAAATTTGAAATTCCACCTAATTGCATTTATTGGCACTTTGGCCAAAATGTGCACAACCATCAACCATTCACATCTTGACAAGTGGCACTTGGCCATTGGATGTTGAATGATCCCACATTTCTCTATTTTACTCTCTTTTCCAGTTTGGAAATATATAAATTGGAGGCATCTCTCTTCATTCTACAACACACAACTTTGAGTAAACTTACTATGCTCAAATTCATCTTCATTCCACAGATTTCGTGCAAGGTTAATCTCTTGAATTCAGAGCTAATATTGTTCATTTCATTCAAACCAACTGATATCACCATTACACTCATCAAGCTTACAAACAAGAATTGGGAAAGGGCTGATTTCGACATACCAATCAGCACCAATTCCTCCATGGGATTGATAGTTGTTCATTAGAATAGGATTTGCTTATTTCCATTTATATTGTGCTTCACTTGTTTTCCTATTTTAATGTAACAATCTAATTTCATGGGGAACCTTGATTCTCTCTTACATTTGATCTAACATCATGCTTATTTGTTGTATTTGTGCAGGTTATGAATTTCGAGTTCACATTCTAGTGCTAGAAGGAGGGATCTCTGAATTCGTTTTTACAATCTTACTTGTGTCTCTATTGCAGGAAATTACATTTGCATAGATGTGTTAATTGTTCTTTTAATAGTAGAGTTGTTATTTATGGTTAATTTTTATTTTTTTTACAGAATACGAGTCTTGATATTTTATTTGACAAATGCTTACTGTTCATACATTCTGCAAGCAATTAATCTAAAAAAATAATCAAATCATAATTTGAACAGGTCCTGCTACAACCTGTTTTCTAACGTAGTCGAATTCTGCCATCTCCCACATTACGATGCACTTCATTCCATCTTCCTATAGGACAGTGGTGTTTTGGATTTGACCACTATATTGTCATTCATCTCCTTACCGCTCAACCACTGGTTCTATTTCTTCAACCCGTGGTATCGCGGTGACAACTCCATCTTTTCTATCACCTTACAGCGGTGTTCATCTCTTTCCCTTGCGGTGTGGCAGTCCCAACTGTCACAGTTCTCTCCATTATTTACCGTGGTCTCTGAGCTAACTGCCAGTGGTAGTGTGGTAGCCACCTATCACCCTCCACTACATTACCACAGTCTTCCTCCATACCTATCATGGTTGAGCGGTGTCAATTGTGTTACCACCATCTACCTATTCCCTGGTCGTGATAGAGTGGTGTCCACCACGTTACCGCCACCTAGTCGTTCCCTGTCTGTGGTAGAGCGTTGTTCACCGTGTTATTTCCAAATAACTTTCCCTTACCCTCGGTTGAGCGATAACTGCTCACTGTCTTCACCATCGTCCCGCGGTCTACCACCTAACCCTCCACATTAGTGCGGTTAACCACCTCACTATCTATCTTGACTGTCACCGCAGTCTCTTGCCAAACCACCTATGGTATTGTGGTAAACTCGCCTAACTGTCTCTTTAACCACCACTGTTGTCTCGTGGTCTCTTGCCTAACTGCCAGCGGTAGGCCGATGACTGCTAACTGCTACTGCGTTACCGCGGTCATCTACCCTGCTGTCGGTGATAATGCGGTAAAACCTTCCAGCTGACTGTGCAAAGCCACCACCACATCACTGTGCCGCCTACCTTAACCATCCGCGGCAGAGCAGTAAAGGCTACAAATGTGTAAAGAAGTGGCGGTATAAGAGAATTTTAAGCATTATAAGGGGGGTAAATAATTTTTCTTTTAAGAAATGGTATTTTTTAATAATGAATTATAAAGCATGAGAGATTTTGTGAAATATTTTATTAACTTTGTATTTTCTTTTATAGGTTGATATTGGAATCAAATCAAGGCAAAAACATGATTGGAGAAATTCACAAAAGCATTTTTTAATGCTTATTGATCTAGATTTTTTCCATTTTTCATGCTTGGTTAAAATTAATCATTTGAATTAATCCTCTTGGTTAAAAAGAACCTCAGACATTTACTAAATTTCAATTAGGTTCTAAAATTGAACAAAGAAACTTTCACACCTCACTTGGTGTAACGCCTTGCCATGCAACCCTAGAGGAAGTTGCAAACAACTACTTAAACAGGCTAACTAATTTATTTTTTTGTTTAAAAATAATTACTAAGCAAGTTCACTAACTAATGCCAACAACCTCTAAGGTTATGAGATAGAGGTTATATAGAATCTCAACAAAAAACATGAATTAAACCATGTCATTTAATTACTAAACAAATTAAACACATACATTCCAAATAAGATAAATTACGACAAGCATAAGAGATAACTTTCAATTCAATTTATCCAAATTAAATAATAAGATTACAACACTCATTCCCCAAATGAGGCAAGTCTAATAAACATAATTACAATTACAACTTCCCACCTCGATAACAACAAAGGGGTAAAATAATACAAGATCAACTGAAATGGAATAAAGCAAGAACTAATACTGAACCAAAAGAGCTCTCCAACTGGAAGTCTCATCCTCACGAACATGAAGAAAGAACCCAACAGATTTAGGTGCATGCCACCCAACCAAGTGGAACCCAAAGGCCCACCCCGCATGCTAGGAGATAGTAACAAGGAATCCTAGCCAAGGCCAGCACCTTTAGACACAGACTAACACATAAGTGAACCAAACTGAAACAACCAATCACATGCTCCACATAAGAACAACATAAGTACAACACAGGTACAAATCTACAGGGTCAAATCAGGTATGTTACGGAAACCTTACCCACAATAAACAAGTACCAACTATTTTCCTAGATAGAGTGTCATCACATAGCTCGTCATGAGTTACCCATTGCGGATCATCAAGATGGTGGCCTCAAACCGATCCCCGACCCTCACACTTACTAATGTGGAGTCAAATACCTCTTGTATAGACAAGATATATAACCTTGCCTCCCAGGCCTTCCCACTCATCCCAAGTCTAAACGATCCCTTGTGTCTATGAGTGGGGCCAACTTATCTTGATTAGTGAGAAATTAGTCCTAATCTTCTAAGAATTGTTTTAGTTATCAGTTGTTTAAACAACTTCTGAAGGTTACCCAATCTTACCTCTTCTGGGCTCTGGCCCCTAACGGAAGCCACTCTTCTACTTGACAACACACATACCATCCAATCACCAAGGTTACAAAGTGCAACAAACAAGATATCACGACCACACCTTTCTTAGGAGACGACCTAAAATGAAACTCACTCCAACACTGGAGGCAACAAATCACATAACAAGGTCAATCCTTACAAGGAAATGTGGATCCCATAATCCACTCCTTTCACAGGAGACACAAAATGTCCCCGTTCATAGAAACTGGGTAAACACTGATAACTTCCCATGCACTACTCAAGAAATTCAAATAGGTTGACAAAATGACACGACAACCCACACAACATAAGACCCTATCTGGAAGACTTAACAACCCTTCTGACCAATTTTCCCCAATGCAATAAGGGATTACATTTAAATAAGAAGCTTAATCAGAACTAACTCTACTCTGGATTTCCTAAATCCACATCCTCATTTGCTTTCAGTACTTAATAGCCTTAAGAGAACTGAATTAAATATTGTCTCTTTAAAATGAAAGATAAAATTTCTAATCCAATGTTTAATTTCACTAATTGTTCCAATGGTAACAAGAAATCATTTATTTTTCTACGTTTCAGAATATAACGTTTGGAAATTACGATAGGTTTATCGCAAAATAAATCATTAAATAATCACAATGCTAAACACATTTCTTGACGATTCTAAGATTAACCTTTCAAAATGCATTTTACAATTTCAACTGATAAATTGATTAAAACTACATATTCTAATTCTATTTACCAAAATAAACCCTTCATATATGTGTATATCAAAATACATGTATTTACTCAATTAATAATACTCTAATTTTATAGAATATGATATTAAAAATTAATATATATATAATATTAATATTTTAATATTATATAATATAATTATACTCATTAAAGTATTTATATTATACTAACATTATAATATTAAATATTAATATTTAATATTATAAATATATAATACTAAATATTAAATAAAATATAAATAATAAAAAAAACAAAAATTAAAACACTCACTGCTTCCCTCAGTCCACGCGTTGGTCTCAATGGGCAGCCGCCTTGGTTCATGGGCCGCGCACCACATAGGGTCGACCGACTGTGTTTACACACAGCCGACCCCCATTAATGGGGGGGCGACTGTGTGTAAACACAGTCGTCCACTCCCTATGTGGGGGTGACAGAAGGTAAGGGGTGTGGGGAGTGGGGAGGGCCATGCTAGGCATGGCTCCCTCCACCTGCCTCCCATGGGGGTGCAATGGGGGGTGAGCCCCCAATGAACTCCCAAACAAAAATATTTTTTTTTGTTAAAAAAAATTAAACCCTAACAGAAAAACGTGAGCTCGTAGTTTTGATTGCGGATTTTTAAATCTGTCTAATTTCTCCAATAAAATATTTTCTTCCAGCATGTATATATATATATATATATATATATTCTTCAATATATGTATATATACTCATATATATATAATAAATATGTTTTCTTGCAAAAATAAACAAACCAGAAAATTAATTGGACAAATAAAATTCTGGGTAGAATCATTTCAAACATATTTCAAGTTTTCCATTGAGAAGATCATTACAAAAACATGGTTTTTGCTAATTAATCTCATTTTCAACATGGGTTTTGTTTTAGCAATTCACAACCAGAATTTAAAAGATTAACAAGAGCATAAACAAACTTTTCAAACTTTCAAAAATGAAATTTCTAATTGAAATGAACCTGATTCCTGAAGCTTAATACTGATAATGAAGCCAAGCCTTTTCCTTTGTTCTGGATCCTCTCCAAAATTCCAACTCAGCTTCTCCAATTTTCACCACTTAGATCCAAAACCCACAAAATGTACAAATCCTCCTCTCCTCTATTTTCCAATTTTCAAAACTTTTATCCTCCCAAAATTGTGAAGAAAACTTTCATAATAAAGAAATTTCAAAAATACATCTAAAATATCAGTGCGACCACCCTCATCAATTTCAGAAAACATAAATAGAAATATCTCATTTTTCCAATTTTTCAATTCAAATTTTTCAAATTTGACTTTTTAAAACATTTCTTTGATTTTGAATTTCAACTAATATGCATAAATTTTCAAAATGAACAATTTAACTTATTTCAACATAATAAATAAAATTAATTAATAAAATAGATTTAATCAATGATTAAATTATTTATTAATTAAATTAAATTAATAATAAAATAACTTACATTTCAACATAATTCCTAGATCAAATTAATCAACAACTAAAATGCATTAAGCCATTTAATTACCCCTTTTTCTAACTTAAAATTAAATAATGAAGAGAGAGAACAAAATTCAAAGCAACACAACCCGACAACACTTGACGACATACTAGGACTAGGGTGACGACTTAGCATGGAAAACCTAGCTACTGTCTCCCAATCGAATACCATTGGGCATTGAATATGCTCCAACCTATGAAACCAAGTGGAGTCAATGTCCTGTACCTGTCAACCTGAAAATCAAGTAAACAACAACATATAATATAAACAACATAAAATACACACCGTGAAGAGGGAATTATGGAATCACAGGGCGCTCGCAAGTGAGTGATGTGATACCATCCCCTTCACCAATATAGTGTAACTAACTGACAATTCTAACATAGTAATATAATCCAAAGCATAAACATCATTAATTCGAATATCCATTTATGCTAACTACAACATGTCACAAAGATAACATCATATTAAAATACCATCAAATCAAAATATAACATTAACGTCGCTTTATAGATAGCGATCAAATAGCAGCCGAGTACCATAGTCAAGGTACTAACAAAAAGTACAACATAAAATAGTAGAATATTGTTTGATCAAAAGGACAAAACGGAGGGGTATTTCACTTGGTGCTTTTAAAACAAACTCATCATTGCTTTGAGGTATAAAATGAACAACGGTTTTTCATGTTTTGCAATATTTTTCACAAATTAATATCATTTAAAAGGCGTATGCGCTTCTCTCGTGCTTCACGGCAGTTTTGAGAATCAAAAGTATTTTGGTGATATTAGTTTGTTTAAAATATTTCCTTCACACTTTGATTTGGGGATCTAACATTGAACAAAACATCTTGCGAGTGTGGGTAAAATTATTGCGAGTGTTCTCCCTTTGTTTCTAAATGAAGGTTGATCGAACTATGAATATGTTTACTCGCTTTTGTTTATCTTAGAGGGCCTACCTTGTGGGAAAAAGTATTTACCCAAGGGAATGACCCAATCGGTAACTGTAAGGCCCTTCCGTTAGTGCAATATTTACATCTCTTGCATTTCTTTTAATAAGTTACATTATTCTTGATTGGTCGAGTTGGATTGAGATATTATGCGAGCTTGATATAATACCTATAATTGATAAATTATTTTGAGAAAATGATACTCATAATGTTAATAATATGACTTATCTTTATCAATATTAATTTCATCATGTTAATAATATTATAAATATTAATAACATCGATATGCAAATTAATATCATTATTAATTCTATTGTTACTATTAATATTAAGAATTAAACTAATACCATTACTTTCATCATTGTTACACCTATTAGTAATATTATAATTAATCAAGTGGCATTAGCATGAATTATAGAATTCATATTAATGTGACTTTTGATCAAGAGACAATATACAAACATCAACCAGAAAATTCAGCAGTTAATGTTATGCTTTTAATATTTGCTATTATAGCAACTGCACCAATACATGATAAGATGAATTTTGAATATCGTGTATGTTGACCATAAATACAATGTATCTAAGTATAATGATGCAGTGGGTGGATAGAAGTTTAAATAAAATCTATTATCCTTCCATCGATTTGTTCACAATCCTACCTAACTTGTCAATGCGAGGACTGGCCATTTAAGGTGCAGATCATCCAACATAATTAAGTCAGATTCTTTGATAAATGCACCACTTAAACTCGATGACCATCTGAACTTCTAATGTTTCATGTCAGCGGGAATATTATGTATTTATTATCTTGTCACCCTCGTTGCCTATGAATGTCTCTTCAAATCTTGATTTCATAATTGGTTTTGCCACTTTAATCTATTCTCATCCTGCAGCTTTGGCTGATGGTGTGTTGGCCACACATACTATGTAATACTCACTGGCACATTTATTATACTCTGGTCATGGTTTGTTGAACTGGTTGGGTTGTATGGTTGATCCATTTAATTTTTCTCGTTTAAGTTGTAATGCAGTTTTATTTTAGTGTGCTGGTCATAATGAGGTTGATGAGATCTTTTATTGGATTGCCTACTCCAACTTTTGGAGGGGAATAGTGTATAGAAATTAAATGCCTGTAATGAGGCAGATGGACGCAAGTAATGATCTGGTATAAATTATGTGGGAGACTGCTCAAATGAAAAAAAAGGATCTATTGAGAAGAAAAGGGGGGGACAGGAGATCCGGAGGTTTTGGGAAGGCTTGGCTTGGTGTGATAAGAATTTTAGGAGTGGATAAGCAATCTCAATTCAATATATCCTTTGAAAATATATACATAAGAAAATCGACTCAAGGGTTTTCAAGTTTGGATTGGCACCAGTAGGCATCGCAATGACTATTTTAGGACATCTGTCACAAAGCATATGACCACCAAGAAATCAAAAATGCAAATCTAAACGCAAAGGCAGATGCACTGAGTTTCAACAACTCCCAGTTTTTTAAGGGCTCTACTCTCAAGATGAAAAGCTGCTCTCCTCTCACTGCTAACAAGCTTGTGTGCAAATCAACCTCTGTTATTCGAATTGTTGCAAGTGAGGGTTACACTAAACCCATTATCCATGTTTATCATTTTCTTCTTTGGGTCTATTGAATTTTAACTCATAAATTTGACAAGTGGGTATAGTTTCTAGAACAAAGTTAATGACGGCCTTATGATTTCGAGCACTAAGTTCAACTTTTACGGTTGTATAAAATCTTGTTCATAGGATTTGTTAAGTGCAAATATTTACACTTAGGAAAATAGAGATGGGTTTATTGATTTATGCATCAGATTCCCAATTTGTTATTAGTACATCAATCCTTGTTTCCCTTCTAGTCGAACCATATTAGATGTGACTGAGATTTCTTTAACACAAGTCCGTAGGTATAGGATTCAGCCATGTGCATTATATATAGCATTGATCAATCGGATTTAAAGTTCAACAATTCTATCTTTTAGTTGTGTTGCATATAACCTTTTGGATTTCAAATCCAGTTTATGGAAAAATCTCAATCAGTGGCAAGTTACCTTAGATCATCACCATTGTTGAAAAGCCGATTCATTCTCAGTACTGTTACAGGTTTAGGATTGGGTCTGATTCCAACATTGTCATTTGCTTGTATTACATTTCTTTTAAAAATCTAATTAGCCCTCAAAATCTGTATTTAGATTGTAGAATCAATATATGACTTCCCCTTTCTTTTAATTTATTCTGATGGTGCCAAAATAATTAAGCAGTAACGTAAGTCAAATTTTAATGAGGAACCATAGTGAAGTAACTATGAAAATGAGAATTTTTAAATAGATATCATAAATGTGGGAAAGAATTAAGGATGTTGTAGATAGTATTAGCAGATCTGAGAAATTTTAATGTTGTCAATAACAGATGTAATAATATTGATAGTGAGCTTGTATTAGCAGTGTTAATGAGGTTTCCTTTGGCTATGAAATATTTCATTGCTCAAATATAGAATAGATTAATAACATTCGTATGTTTGTATCATTAAAAAGGATCCTCATATCTCATGGTTGGTGTTCTTTTAATTGATTTTGACGGAGTTAAATCCCACAGGTATGACTGTATTTTTCAGATCTTAATGACTGTATTTTCAGATTCTAATGACTGTATTTTCAGATTCTAATATGACTTTATTTTTCAGATTTTAATGACTTTTTTTTTTAAGATTCTAATGACTGTTTTTTTTTAAAATTTAATGACTGTATTTTTAGATTTTAGTTACTATATTTTTCAGATTTTAATAACTGTATTTTCAGATTTTAATGACTGTGTTTTTAATATTTTAATGACTGCATTTTCAGATTTTAACATTAATTTGAGAGGGGAGTTTGTCACCTTATTTTTGTTATATCAATGGATAAGAGAGCACAAATTCAAAATGGGAGAGTTAGAACCCTGTGTAGAAAAAAAAACATAATAGCAATCCAATGTAAGGTGGTCTTAAAGTTATAATTTATGATTAGTGTTAAAATTATAATTATTTTTAAACTTACAAGTTTGATGGTTCATAAAGCGACCATTGTGAATGATTTTTCTTATAATTAATACTTTTGGTATATGAAAATTTTAAATACTATCTCTTTAAGAAAATGTATTTGGTTCATAGTTTTATCTCCTCTTTATTGGAGTGTTAACATAACAACTATCCTCACAAACTTATGTGTTTCTAAAACTTTTATTCAACAAACAACCAATTTTAAGTTGTAAGGCATCAGAAAATGCAAATTGACTTCACCAGTAATTTATTGGAGCATGAAGAGAATACGGTTTTCAATTGAAATAACATAGAATACTAAAACTTTTATTTTTCCTTCATTGGCCTCATGGCTGATACAAAACTGCCAAACTAGATCATCTGATGATTTCAACAAGTCTATCAACATTATACATTTATGTCAGATAGACTTACCAAGTCATTGTTGGTCTACAAACATTTTTTTTGTGATATACATTAGTTTCAATGATTATATTATGTCTTTCTAGAATGTTTGAGAGAAATGAGAAGCCCTAATTAGACAACTTCATGAGTGGCTTAAGTTTTCAATAATATATATAAGTTGGGTGATTAAGAGCTGCCCCTTCCTATATTCAAAATTCTACTTTTATAGTTTTTAATATCTTTTACATTTGACAAAAGTTTTGTTGGACAATTTAAATCACTATCAATCAATATTTTAACTTTTTCCTCGACCACACAAAGTTTTCTTTGTATTCCGATTCATCATAAGGGAAATCTATTTGGGTTTTAATATCAAATAATTATAGTTTCTCTTTCTTCATCAGGAGTTTAGTGTGGGCTATTGAGGAAACTTAGTAGCTTATCTTGATTTTCTTACTTGGAGGTTAGTGGTTAGAATTTCCCATATAAAATATTGATAGAAAATATGATATTTTGATTTAGGTTATGTTATCCTTAGAATTCTACTAATATTGTCAAAAGGACATGTTTACATCTATTAATTAGTAACCATTGGAAATTACTCATCCAGTGGAGTTGGGAAAGGTTGAATCTTGTTGCATTAGGGATTGCATCTTATTATGGATAATTGAACTATAGAGGTCTTCTTTTTATGAAAGGGTTCATTATTATTTTTATATATTCATGAGTGAATCATTTTAGGGAAACCGCTTATGAGCTAAATATTTATTAGTAGGTTATTTCAGTAATATCATGCCATGATTAGAGGATAACTCAAATTTTTAGACCCATGATATGTACCCACCAACTATAGACAAGTTAGTTGAGGGTTTTTACCAAGAGGTTAAACTCTATTGTTGACCATGTATGTACTGGTAAATTCAAATGTCGAACTATGACTCCTCTGTGAAATATATACGTAGGAAAGGCCGTCTAAGAAGAGCCCCCGAGGACTAGGTTTGGCCCCTAGGGTTTGTTTTCTTATATTCTTGTAATTACTACTGATATATATGTTATTGTTGGCATGCAACTTCTATAATGTTTTAGATTAATTTTGGGTTGGATGAACTATTTAAATCTACCTTGGAGACGTGGATTCCATGTCTCCTCTCAAACTAACCATGATGGTCTAAGAAATTTAGTTGTCTATCTAAAAGCATTATAGTTTATGACTGGTAAAATGTTGTATGCTTCCTTGTAGTTCCTTCTTTGGTAGCAACTTTGGGAGTTTTCAAGCATTTTTTGAGCGAAATTTGATAATTGTGTTTTGTCTTTAACTATATTTGAGTGTTAAATCTAGGGCACTGCATTTTGGTATTAGAGCCCGGTTGCAACACTGGGATCTCTAGTTAGTGTTGTTGCCCTTGTGTTGTACTTGTGTGAATTTATGTTGGGTTCCTATCTCCTCGTTGTGAGGGATGGACAAAATGACCTTATGCTATCTTCCCTTTCCTTGTTCTTTGATAATGGTTGTTAGATCTAATCAAGTACTATGCACCCCATTGTGAATGATGCAATTGATTTTGAAACAAATGATTTCTATATTCATATGTTGTAGGTTGGAAAAGAGTAGTGAAACACTAATGTCTCTTAAGGAATTATGTATTCTACTCCCTAAAATTTGGATAAAAAAGTAGTGATTAAACTATGTTTGAGACGTGAGACTTTTCTCTATGTTTTTAAGTTGATACAACATTATGTTACCTCATGTGGATGATGCATTTGTCTATGAAGGGGTTAAATAGCTAAGTTTAGATATTTTGACTTGATATAATGTAAATATAAATGAACTTATGTACCCTTCTTTAGGGCTCATAAATTTTTAGGATGATCTAGATTAAACAAACTAAATTTGTCAATTGTATGTCCCACGCATGTTGGTTATCATGTCGTAGTGAACTATCCTTGTGAAAACCAAGTAAATCCTCAATAAAATAGAATTGAAAACAAAATGAATGATTTAAAATAGAAAAGTAGAGCATTCACTCAATTATTATTATTATAAAGTTTTCCCTCATGGGTATGTGCAGGATCATGATGGGCCAAAAAGTGGCAATGAGAAAAAATCATGTTTTGGATCAGCTCAAAAATGCGGAAATGCCGAGTTGAATTTTCTAGGTTCAGGTGTCAGTACAATTACCCGACCCAAATACCAAACCTAGTTTCCACAAATCGGATATCCGATTCAAATTAGATATCCAATCCAAATCGGATATCCGATTTCTAGAAACTGTATATAAAAAAAAACAGCCGACTGTTTAACTTCATTTCTCACAGTTTGATGCGAGTGCAAAAGGAAAAACCCAAATCCAATATCTGATTTGAAAGGTATGTATTTGGTTTTTTCAATCTTGTAATCGATTTTTCAAGTAGATTCTCTTAAGTTTAAATAGGTTTTATTAAAAAAAATTCAAAAATAGGGTTTTCTATTGGTTTGTTTAAAAAACTAGAGTTTACATTGATTTTTGATTAAAACTTAATGTTTTGAAATGGATCTTGATTAAAAATTAGTGTTGTTGATGAATTTTTATCAAAAATAAGAGTTTGTTATTGATTTTTGTGAAAAAGTATGGTTTTTCTTGGATTTTTATTAAAAATTAGGGTTTTTTTACAATAATTTCATTTATAAATTATATTGTGTAATTTCAATTAGTTTAATTAGTTTTTAACTTTAATCAGGTATTATGGCTGTGAATCAAAATCCACAAATGCCAAATGCTCGACCACCTCCGCAGGCACCAATTGAAGACTTAATTGGTGAAAAATTGGGGCAATTGAGGAGCATTTGTGAAATTTATCAAACAATGCCTCGATTGAGAGATATGACAAACACATTGAAGGAAATAATTAAAAATAAAGAAACCCTCTCCACCCAACATAATTCCTTTTATTCATGGTGAGAAGACATGAGGGAATATTATCGATGTAGATTGTCTTATGATGATGTGAAAGATCTCCAAATAACCAAAGCCCAAATACCCTCTTTATTCATTGACCTCCGCACTAGTTTTCTAGTGAATGTTAATAAAACAAAACATTCCATAAAATGGTGCATGCATAGGGACATTGTAGCTAACTTTTGGGATCATTGTTGTATGGTTTTTGATAAACCACCAAACAATAGTTCTGACATACCATTTTACTTTATTAAAAAATTATATGTTGAGTTTGTGTTAGGGCATCATGTCAATTACTTTGACATTAAACCCTTCTAGGGCGTCAGTGGAGGTATGCCCTAGGATAGACCAGGGGCAGTTAGAGTAGTCCCGTGCCCAAATTTTCCTCTTCCTCCCCTTCCTCCGCCACCTCCAATTTATCATCCACAAATTATCCAGGATGCATCCACATAGACTATTCAAGCTATTCACTCTTTGAGTGGTCATTTGGTTTCGCATGCTTCTATAGTAGCTCAGCCACATTTTGGTGATATTGGTGAAGGCTCAAGTGCTACTACATCCTCCTCCTCAGTTCCACATATTTGTGTGCCACATACTTGCACTATGTGCCGCTAGATATGCTTGGGTCCTCTTTACAGCCCGTTGAGCATCCCTTGGACACTTCTAATTATGACCTCCATAATGTGGACATTATAGATCACTCATAGGGGAGTGGAGCACACCCTACAGACTCCTCTCCTGCTAGAGAGGGAGATGCTGGAATAGTGACATAGGTAAAATTTTAGTTGTAATTTCATAACTTGCATTTGTTTTTAAATGAATATTAGTAAGAGATAGTATCAAGTACTAATATTTATTTACATGATCTATTTAACAGTTGATGTCTGAGGAGGATTTCACATGGGTGATTGATAGCACCCTTAGGGCCATTTCATTTGGCTTGGACACACACACAGTATATATTTTCACACTCACTCGTTTACTTTTTATATTATATACTTGTTTGTCATTTGAATTGTCATTAATGAAATTATATAATAACTTATATGTTTATCTTGTTTTCCTCCTGTAGGAAATACCTAGTGCGAGTGAGGTGAAACATCGTCCAGACTATGGAGGCGCAAATCTAGATAAGGGGAAGGTAATTGAACTCAAATTGGATTGAATTAATATTTTTAAGATCTTATATTGATTATACATACGTCGACATAGATTGGTAGTTTCATATGTACTTGTCAATTTTATGTACAGGCAATTATGAGCTATACAAATATGATGACAAGGGACACACCAACTAGAAGAGTAGTTATTGGAACACCTCAAAGAGTAGGTTTTGAAACACCTCAAGGAGGAGGTGTCGAAACACCTAAAGGAGATAAAGAAAAAGATCAACCTAAAGAGGTATGTGCTTATTTTATTTTGTGTTTGGTAAATAAGTTCCTATTACCAATAAGCATATGCTAACTTGGATCAATTTTATGTTTTTGTTCACATATATAGATTGGCATTTCAAAAGTTGATTTGGTATATTCTAGGACTCCTAACCCTTTGAAGAGACGTATATTTTAGGTAATCAAGATTTCAATTTTAGAGTTCAATTAAAATACAATGTATATTGATTTTGATGTTAATTATTCGATTTTAAATTATATAGGATAACTAATCTCAATTGTGGTTTGAGTTTTTCTTGTGCAACTACCTTCAGAGCCAACGAGTGCTTCAAAGAGGCTCCATTTTGATGATCCACCAGTAGTTCAAGATGAGATAGACATTTTGGGATGTAAATTTTGAATACATATTGAGATGGCATATGCCACATTTTGTAAAACTTTGTTTGAGTTGGTGTCGATGTCATTTTTATATATGGACATACACTTGATTATTGGATAATTTGATATATAGAAGTTGAGAATCAAAATTTAATTTGTTCCTCACGTGCATGATTAAACTCTTTGAAAATTTTATCTTGAGCAATGGTTAAATATCAATGTACAATAGCTTAAAACTGAATGGTTATACTATGTAGTTTATATTTATATCACTGATTACATTGCATTACACATCTTTCAAACTCAAATCATTAATTCACATTGCATAACTAACAACTAGATGTTCATAGATAAAAAAATTTCAATTACAATATAGTTCTAACAAAGTCAACCTAAGCAGTTATACAATTACTTCACATTGCATAACTAAAAACTATGAGTAGTTGTCAATTGCATCTATTTGTCATTGAATTCTATGAGACCACATTTCTTTGAAGCTTTTTTTCAAATAGTCCACTGCCTTGTCTATGCTACCACATTTTTCATACGTGATAGCGATCACATTAAGTTGAAATAAATTAAATGATAGCCTATGGCTATTTAATTTATACTCATTTTATTTAAATGGATGAGGCCGACGTTCCTTGATATTATTTTGTAATTTATTATTTTCAAGAGAGGTCGACCTCCTTGAAGAGTCACTTTATTTTGTATAAATATGAGGTGATGTTTGTTCATTTCCTCAATAAAGTTCATTCAACATAATTTTTATTCCAAGCAAAAGTTTGCACTTGAGCAGTAGTGCTTCATCTTGCAGCAGCAGGCCAATTTCAAGGAGAAGCATATTCGATTGTATCTTTGCATCTACGAGAGGTGCTATTATTCATTGTATCAAATTCAGCTATGAGTTGGGCCTGAGTTGTAATCAAATTTCTTGTTGTGTTTATTGTCTTATGTGTTTTATTTTGTGAGTGCTTTCAGTTGTATTATCTGATCTCTAAGTTGAAGACAATGAGAGAAATGGTCATATTGTTGATGACAAAGATTTGACCATGTTGGCTCTTAATGGTTTTCCTTCATCTTGGGAGTCTTACATTCAAGGAATTGGCGTGAGATCGAAACTTCCCAAGTTTGATCGGTTGAGGGATTACTATATTCAAGAGGAGTCAAGGTTGGTTGCAAGAGGTATTGGACAAAGCCCTACAAATGAAGACATTCATGTTCTTTCCACTCAATCCTCGAAGAAGGAAGGAAAAGGAGGAAAGAAAAGATGCTTCAAGAGGAATGGAGATAAAGGGTCGGATGGTGCTCCTGCATTCAAGAAGAAGTGGGACCTCTATTGTGTTTACTGGGATATGATTTGCTCAAATTCAGTCAACTTGGATTTAACAATGGTACCTCTGCAAACCTATTCAGAATAGAGTGATCTGAAGAGGACATCCCTAAATCTCTACAGAGGTGTAAAGTTGCAAAGTAGTGCAACTTTCATTCTCGAATTTGTATGACCCAACGGACTATTCCAACATGTTTGGATGGGTATGTTTACGCTAGGTATGGTTCTCTCTTGCACCCAAATGCACCGAATCACTCCGAGCTGCATTGGAGCGGCATTTTCCCTTAAGAGTCCAAAGTGCTAAAAGACAGCAAACTTTGACGGACTATTTCTTGGAAATCGTGATGCTTACAGACTCTTCGTCTGAATATATGGGATCATGTTGAGACCATCTACAATAACCTCTCTTTTTTTTGCTATCTCGAAGGTGTTTTCCCGTGGTGATGAGTTTTTAGTTGAGGGAAAAGTTGCCAGATGCAAGCAGTGTAAAGTTGCAAAGTGGTGCAACTTTAATTCTCAAACTCGTACGACCCAACGGACTATTCCAACATGTGCAGATGGGTACGTTTATGCTAGGTATGGTTCTCTCTTGCACCCAAATATGCCAAATCACTCTAAGTTGCATTGGAGCGGTGTTTTCCCTTAAGAGTCCAAAGTGCTAAAAGGTAGAAAACTTTGACGGACTATTTCTCGGAAACCGTTATGCTTACAGACTCTTCATTTGAGGATATAGGATTTTTTTGAGACCATCTACAATAGCCTCTCTTAGTTTTTTCTATCTCGAAGGCGTTTTCCCATGGTGATGATTTTTCAGTTGAGGGAAAAGTTGCCAAATGCAAGCAGTGTAAAGTTGCAAAGTGGTGCAACTTTCATTCTCGAACTCGTACGACCCAATGGACTGTTCCAACATGTCTGGATGGGTACGTTCACACTAGGTATGGTTCTCTCTTCCACCCAAATACGCCAAATCGCTCTGAGCTGCATTGGAGCGTCGTTTTCCCTTAAGAGTCCAAAGTGCTAAAAGGAAGCAAAATTTGATGGACTATTTCTTGGAAACCGTGATGCTTATAGACTCTTTGTCAAAGAATATGGGATCATGTTGAGACCATCTACAATAACCTCTCTTAGTTTTTTCTATCTCAAAGGCATTTTCTCGTGGTGGTGAGTTTTCAATTGAGGGAAAAGTTGCCAAATGCAAGTAGTGTAAAGTTGCAAAGTGGTGCAAATTTCATTCTTGAACTCGTACGACCCAACAGACTATTCTAACATGTCCGGATGGGTACGTTTACGCTAGGTATGGTTCTCTCTTGCACCCAAATATGCTGAATCACTCTGAGCTACATTGGAGCGGCGTTTTCCCTTAAGAGTCCAAAGTGCTAATGTCAATGAAATGTGGGGGCAGAAATATTTAAGGTTGGATCAAGATTCTGCAAGTCCTAGCTCTTGAATTAGAAAACTCTTACCAAATCAACTTGAATCAATTACATGGAAAATGAAATTCACAATGAAGTTTTTACCTTTTTGTTTTTCGAAAAAGTGGCAAGCCACTATAATTTGCTATATATAAATAGGAGATATTACAAAACTTGGTTCAAACGAGCATACCGATAGGAAAGAACCAGGAAGAAAACCTCTGGTTGTACCTCGATTAAGTAAAAAAATATTTTTACATTTTAAACATACCCTTTATACAATGGCAGACATTTGAATCGTATTTCAAAAAACATCACTGAATATAGATTATACCTATACACAGTTATGACCTTTTTACATTATTTCACATTTCAAAATTCAATTTTTACAAACTTTTCCTATTTGAGGCATTCAAGGCACAGTCTTCCACAAGAGTAGTATGTTGGCATTTGCGAGTGACAAGCACCTGTACAAACCATCAAGGTAGCAGTTAAACTACATACAATAGAAAATATGCTTAGAATAACCAATCAATATTATTGTAATTTGTCACATACCTCTCTGAAAGTATCAGAGTTGCCTATTGCTACAGTAGGTCCATGAGCAATCATGCTAGGAATATCACAAAAAATTTCAAATGAATAATCCATATTGTAACAACAAAAGATATGCTTAGACTAACAAATCTATATTAATCTAGACATCCTGAATAATGATGAATTAGTAATCCAAACTATAAAAGATGCTTTGAATAACCAATCTATATTAAAGTAATATGTCGCATACCTCTTTGAAAGGATTAGAATTGGCTATTGTTGTAGTAGGTCCATGATCAATCGTGCCAAGAATATCACAAAATTTGTCAAATGATATATCTATACTGTCACAACAAAAAAGAGGCTTAAGCATTGTACTTTCCATTCTTCAATATGCTATTCAAGTGTGCCTGAAGGGTCATTTCTTTGCTTAAGAGTATCCAATATTGCTTCATGATCAACATTATTCAATTTCCTCTTCACTTGAAAGATCATAGGGCTTAGCTTCACCAATATTTAACATATGTTGTCTTTTCTTCCTATGACCTTCTCTATCTCTTTGTCTATATCCTTCAATTTGTTCTTTTGTCAACTTTCTCTTATGTTTTTGTTTCCAACGAATGCTACTCCCCATTATACCAAACAAAAGATGCTAAAAAATCATTATGTATGACAAATTTGAGTACAAGATGCTCCAAAAAGTTTATCTTTGTCTCTTCCTGTCTGAAACCATGCATTTGTCACTTGCAAAGTGCTGCAAACAGAATGTAGGATGCTTTTGAATGCACAAAAATGGCCCACATGGGGTTTTTCTATGGCCCACAAATCCGATATCCGATTTGTAAAACATCTTCTGCAACGGTAATATTTCACCTCTGCACAATGAAGTTTCACAAATCAGATATCCGATTTGTACACACATAGACGAAAGAGAGATGGAGAGGGAGAGGGAGAGTGGGATGTGGACAGGACAGGACAGTGGGATGTGGAGGGAAGGGAGGGGAGAGGGAGAGGGAGGAGGAGATAGGGAGAGAAGAGGAGGGAGAGGAGAGGGAGAGAGAATGAGAGGGAGGAGAAGGAGAGGGAGGAGAGAGGAGATGGAGAGAGAGAAAGTAAGGAGTGGGAGGGGGAGAGAGAGGGAGAGAGAGAGATAAAGTGGAAGAGTGGGAGAGGGAGTGATAGTGGGAGAGGGAGGGATAGGGAGATAGAGGGAGATGGAAAGGGAGAGAGGGAGAGGGAGATTGAGGGATAGGGAGAGAGAGTGGGAGATAGAGAGATAGAGAGAGTGGGATATTGAGAGACGGAGAGGGAGAGTGGGAGGAAGAGATAGAGGGAGGGAGATTGGAAGAGTGGGAGAGGGAGGGGGAGAGAGAGAGGAGAGTGGGAGAGATAGATGGAGAGGGAGAAGGGGAGGAGAGGGAGAGAGGAGAGGAGAGAGGGAGAGAGCAAGAGGGAGAGGAGAGAGGGAGAAAGAGAGGAGAGGAGAGGGAGATAAAGAGGAGAGGAGAGATCAGAGAGGGAGAGGAGAGGGAGGGAGAGGAGAGGAGAAAGGAGAGGGAGAGAGGAGAGAGATGGAGGGAGGAGAGATAGAGGGGGGGATAATGGGAGGAAGAGAGGGAGTGATAGGGAGATAGAGGGAGAGGGAGACAGGGAGAGGGAGAGAGAGGGAGGAAGAGTGAGAGAGTGAGAAGGAGAGGGAGTGAGAAGGAGAAGGAGAGAGAGGGAGCGAGGAGAGATAGAAGGAGAGGGAGTGAGAAGGAGAGGGGAGAGTGAGAGAGTGAGAGGGAGAGTGAGATGGAGAGGGAGAAAGGGTGAGTGGGAGAGTGAGGGAGAGTGGGAGTGGGAGAGGGAGAGAGGGAGAGAGAGAGAGAGATAGAGAGAGAGAGGGTGGGGGGAGAGGGAAAGGGAGAGTGGGAGAGGGAGAGAGGGTTTAGAGTTGAGGGAGACAGGGAGAGGGAGAGGGAGATAGGGAGAGATAGAAGGAGAGGGAGTGAGAAGGAGAGGGGAGAGTGAGAGAGAGAGAGAGAGAGGAGTGATTGAGTGAGTGACTTGAGAGAGCTAGAGGTGGAGAGAGCAAGAGGGGAAGAGATAATATTTATATATTTTATAAATTGGTAATATATATATATATTTAAATATTTATGGATTAACTAAAATATTGAAATAATATTAAAATATTTATAGATTAAGTAAAATATTGAAATAATATTTAAATATTATACATTTAATAATATATTATATATTAAATACATAATTCGGTGAGAGATTATCATAAATTGTATATTAAATATATTACATTATAAACTTTATTGGATATTATATATATTAAATTATAAACTTAATTGCATTTTTAAATAATATATTAGAGATTGTATAAATTGTTTTAAAACTGATCTAAAAGATATCATATATCGAATTCAAATCGGATATCCGATTTGAATCCGATATCCGATCTTCTGACACAAAATTTAATGCCTTGGTATTATGCTCGGTATTAGGCTCAGGATTTGGTTCGGACCTACCAATCCTAAAAATTCAACAAGTAAAACATGTTTAACAACTTACCCTATTTTTCCAGACTTTGCCCATGTGGCTGATGACTTTTATTTTACCTAAAATTGATGAAACGAAAAGGGTTTATAAAGGAGCTTCTCAGCTTTCTACCAATATAAATTATATTTTACTTAGAATCTAATAAATAATTATTATTTATTTTTTGTTAGAATTATGACTAAAGTCCTGATTGATAGACTGATATAAAAACATTTATAGCTTTCAAATGGTATCACATTTTTTGAATCCAAAACATGCGTCACATTCTATGCTTCGAATACTATAGGATTAAAAAAAAAAATGAATTCCATTAAGTTTTGACCAAGTTAAGGTGGTCAGACATACGAGTTTTTATATTTTTTAAAAGTTGTAAAAAAAATTCATAATTAATTATTTATTTGAAAAAAAATTACAAAAAAATATGCATCACATCTGGCATAAGTCCTCTACTTATATCTAAAATTTTATAAAAAAATATTATGATTTTATTATGGTTAGGGTGGTCAGACAAACACCTACTTTTTATTTTTTCCTTGAAATTTTAGCACTACTGCATTGAAATTTCAAATTTTCACCAAATAGATTGTTGTTTTACAAAAATTAACCTAGTAGTTTATAAACTACATTCAATTTTCCATAGATTCTATTCTTACATATTTTTGAAATAATATAGATAACTTATTCAAATTTTTATGTAAAGTTGCCCAACTCTGATTTTCTGAATTTTCATTGCCACTTAAGGACCTGTTTTTTCCATGATGATCCTGCACATACCCTCATGCTATCCTTTAACCTTGAACCTTATGGAGATGAAATATGATTCTTAAAACATGAATATAGAATAGACAAAACAACCATGCTTAATTAAACGTCATTTAACTTCTCAATGCAAGTGAATGATTAGGTGTAAAACATTATAATCTTTATTTCTAAATCTAGGCACCTTGGCTGATTTGAAAGCATGATTCCTTTCTTGTGTGTGGATAAATGAAGTACTCCCTAAAAGTGCATGTTGCCTCAAATTTCATTGAATGCATGTTTTGTGTACTACTATTTGTTAGATATGAAATAAATATGTTTGATTGGGTAAAATACTTTGGCCCCAAAACTGCATTTCCACCATAGGATGTATGTGTGGTCTTGTGCATGGAACCTAGTAATATTGAGGTAAAAACAAAATAGTGACTATTGGATGCATAGTAAATAAATAATAATGGTAGCGAGGGAATGAATGCATTAGAAAAATTTGCATTGTTAAATTTTGAATTTAAGTTGCCCTCTTAGTGTATATAGAAAATCATATATGTGTTAACTCAATAGAGATGCAAATATTAAAAACATGATCATGTGAACTTTGATTAGAAAAATAGAATGTTGTGCTTGTGGTACTAACCAACTAGACTATGCTTTTCTTATTATGTGTCGAGTATATGGTAACCTTGTTTGAGAAAATGTTTTATTGTAATTGTGTATTCCATTCAGTACAATAAAATATGTTGTGGTTTAATATGTGTAAGGAAATGGTTTGAATTTTTTTTATAAAAGATAGAAAATGAATATGAAGTTATGACGTATCCTCTGTGAATGTCAATATCACGGATGTGAATACCCTATAATGATGATTATGTTGTGTATTGTGGTAGTTTTTGTGGATAGACCAAGTGGTAAAAGTAAGTATATGTTGTGCATCTTTGACTTATATGGAGTGGAGTGATAGAATTCTTGAAAGTTACATGTTCTGTCATGTGGAAACCAGTATATGTGTTGTGCCCTAAGTATGAGATACCAGGTATCCTACCTGGGATAAGGGTGGTGGACGTTTAGTATGATCCCCTATGTGTACCCTTTGTGATGGCCTTTATGTAAGCCAACTAGTTGTGAGTTTATGTAAATGTGTTAAGTGTGTAATTGTGTCTGTTATATGAAATGTGATGTATTCTATTGTATTAATCTTATTTGTATGTTAAATGTGTACCCTAGTGTATGGTTCCCCCCTTTATGGGAGAGAGATGCTAGCTAGTGTAAATAGGGGTTGAGAGGCACATGTTCTCCCATTGGGAAATTACGAGCTCAGGGCATTGTCCCTAATCTTGATAAAGGATCTATGTTGAATCATTGTAATCCTCCCATGGACGTTGATCGTGGCCTACTCCCCCACATATGAGAGCCACACATGTTGGTTCATAGTTTAAACCTATTCCTTGATGTTTATAATCCGTGGGTAAAGGATGGAATTGCATGGACCACCAGTGATTCATATTTATGTGGTCAGGGACCACCATTATTTCATATTCATGTGGTTAGGGACCACCAGTGATTCATATTTATGTGGTCAAGGACCACCAGTATTTCATATTCATGTGGTCAGGGACCACCAGTGATTCATATTTATGTGGTCAGAGACCACTAGTTCATATTTAGGTGGTCAGGGACCACCAATAATTATATGCTATTATATTTATGTGGTTAGAGAACCACCATTCCCCTCCTCCCCTTAGGTGGTTTATCAAGTCACATGGTGCTTGTGATGTGCAAATTTTATTGTTGAAATATGAATTATTAGTAATTCTTGATTGATGTTTTATTTTATTATGCACCATCAATGTGGAATTTACATTTATTTTATTAGGCCATTTGAAGGTTTTTATAGTCTGATTTGCCTCAAGGACTGGTTTAATTTCGCCTTTGAATTATGATCAAAATGTTGCAACGTAGCTACAATTGATCTTTAGTTTGTTTCTCTCTTGAATTTATAGTTCCCTCTTGGGGAGTTTTATTGAAACTTTGGTTAATTATCTTGTGTTACTCAGTTTGAGGCCTTCTTGTTTGCAAATTGCTGGCATATGTGGTGTAATGTGAAATCTGTAAACTGCCATATCTCGGGGGGTTCCCTGGCAGGTCGTATAGGGGAGTAGATGCGCTAAGAAATTATTTTGAAAGGGGTTGTAAAGAGGATAGGTATGGGACGGTCATTAATCCATTCTTCCCCTCGTTCTATGATTGTACTTATTAGTATGGAGGAGTCCTTAGAGAAGGGCCTCAAGACTATTTTTACTAATTTTCTATGGTATCCATGAATATCCATCCTTGTAAACCCCATTGTGTGAGCCTCATGTTGAAAATTATGTGATTGTATGAGGATAGGCACACCCAATGGGAAGATCATCCTTTATATGAGGATAGGTGCACCCATTGGGAAGAGTATCCTTGCCATTATTTTGTGTACATGTGAAACTGTGAGTAAATGTGATGTGGCATACATGTAAACCATGTGTGAAAGTTAAAAATAAAATAAAAATGCAAGTTAATATTGATTGAGACATGGCATGAGTGCCATGATTATAAGGTAACTATAATCCTAAGGACATATTTGGACAAAATGAGAAGTTAATAAATCTTAGACATGATTGCCCATTGAAACAAAAATATTTTTTTTAAACATCATGAGTGATGTATGCGGTGTAAAGACATTTTGTGGTGTATGAATGATGTTAATTTGGTTGATATATTTTGTGAAACTTAATTGGATTTGGTTACATTTTCAATAATTTATAGCTACACGGACAACTATTAACATTGTTATATTGAGAGTGTACCGGATAAATGTTCTAATGTGAAAAAAATTCTTCAATAATTTGGATGAGTAATGCATATAAATGATGTTTCTAATGTGTGCTTATAGTTGAATGTTTTTATTTTTTTTCATCAAGGAAAAATGGTATGGTAATTAGTATGATTAATAGTTTTATGTGTGTGCTTTATTGAGATTGTAGTCTCAAACCTTAGAGACTTCTTAGATTTATGTGTGTGCATCAATGTGATCTTTGTTTATACTTGAGTAACTCTAGTTAGATTAACATGTTGGATAATTTAACAGTTAAGTTAAAACTAGGTTGTATTGGGTTTTGAGTGGGATCAAGGTATTGTGTGTATTACCCTTTCTTAGTTGTGTCAAGAGCAATATGGTGAAGGAGACTTCCTATTATATAATGGTTGTTTTTGAATGTGTAATCTTGTGTGGGAATTTAGTCCCAACCCTAGTGACTTCCAGGAGGAAGTCTAATTTAAGTGGAGGGGAATGTAAGGCCCTTCCGTTAGTGCAATATTTACATCTCTTGCATTTATTTTAATTACATTATTCTTGATTGGTCGAGTTGGATTGAGATATTATGCGAGCTTGATATAATACCAATAATTGATAAATTATTTTGAGAAAATGATACTCATATTGTTAATAATATGACTTATCTTTATCAATATTAATTTCATCATGTTAATAATATTATAAATATTAATAACATCGATATGCAAATTAATATCATTATTAATTCTATTGTTACTATTAATATTAAGAATTAAACTAATACCATTACTTTCATCATTGTTACACTTGTTAGTAATATTATAATTAATCAAGTGGTATTAGCATGAATTATAGAATTCATATTAATGTGACTTTTGATCAGGGGACAATATACTAACATCAACCAGAAAATTCAGCAATTAATGTTATGCTTTTAATATTTTCTATTATAGCAATTGCACCAATACATAATAAGATGAATTTTGAATATCGTGTATGTTGACCATAAATACAATGTATCTAAGTATAATGATGCAGTGGGTGGATAGAAGTTTAAATAAAATCAATTATTCACAATCCTACCTAACTTGTCAATGCGAGGACTGGCCATTTAAGGTGCAGATCATCCAACATAATTAAGTTAGATTCTTTGATAAATGCACCACTTAAACTCGATGACCATCTGAACTTCTAATGTTTCATGTCAGTGGGAATATTATGTATTTATTATCTTGTCACCCTCGTTGCCTGTGAATGTCTCTTCAAATCTTGACTTCATGATTGGTTTTGCCACTTTAATCTGTTCTCATCCTGCAGCTTTGGCTGATGGTGTGTTGGCCACACATACTACGTAATACTCACTGGCACATTTATTTTACTCTAGTCATGGTTTATTGAACTGGTTGGGTTGTATGGTTGATCCATTTAATTTTGCTTGTTTAAGTTCTAATGGAGTTTTATTTTAGTGCACTGGTCATAATGAGGTTGATGAGATCTTTTATTGGATTGCCTACTCCAACTTTTGGAGGGGAATAGTGTATAGAAATTAAATGCCAGTAATGAGGCAGATGGACACAAAAAATGATCTGGTACAAATTACGTGGGAGACTACTCGAATAAAAAAAAAGGATCTATTCAGAAGAAAAGGGGGGGACAGGAGATCTAGAGGTTTTGGGAAGGCTTGGCTTGGCGTGATAAGAATTTGGGGATTGGATAAGCAATCTCAATTCAATATATCATTTGAAAATATATACATAAGAAAATCGACTAAGGGGTTTTCAAGTTTGGATTGGCACCAGTAGGTATTGCAATGACTGTTTTAGGACGTATGTCGCAGAGCATATGACCAACAAGAAATCAAAAATGCAAATCTAAACACAAAGGCAGATGCACTGAGTTTCAACAACTCCCAATTTTTGAAGGGCTCTACTCTCAAGATGAAAAGTTGCTCTCCTCTCACTGCTAACAAGCTTGTGTCTTAATCAACCTCTGTCATTCGAATTGTTGCAAGTGAGGGTTACACTAAACCCATTATCCATGTTTATCATTTTCTTCTTTGGGTTTGTTGAATTTTAACTCAGAAATTTGACAAGTGAGTATAGTTTCTAGAACAAAGTGAAAGACGGCCTTATGAATTCGAGCACTAAGTTCAACTTTTATGGTTGTATAAAATCTTGTTCATAGGATTTGTTAAGTGCAAATATTTACACTTAAGGAAAATAGAGATGGGTTTATTGATTTCTGCATCGGATTCCCAATTTGTTATTAGTACATCAATCCTTGTTTCCCTTCTAGTCGAACCATATTAGATGTGACTGAGATTTCTTTAACACAAGTCTGTAGGCATAGGATTTAGCCATGTGCATTATATATAGCATTGATCAATCGGATTTAAAGTTCAATAATTCTATCTTTTAGTTGTGTTGCATATAACCTTTTGGATTTCAAATCCAGTTTATAGGCAAAATCTCAATCAGTGGCAAGTTACCTTAGATCATCACCATAGTTCAAAAGCCGATTCATTCTCAGTACTATTACAAGTTTAGGATTGGGTCCGATTCCAACATTGTCATTTGCTTGTATGACATTTCTTTTAAAAATCTAATTAGCCCTCAAAATCTGTATTTAGATTGTAGAATCAATATATGACTTCCCCTTTCTTTTAATTTATTCTGATAGTGCCAAAATAATTAAGCAGTAACGTAAGTCAAATTCTAATGAGGAACCATAGTGAAGTAACTATGAAAAAGAGAATCTTTAAATAGATATCTTATATGTGGGAAATAATTAAGGATGTTGTAGATAGTATTAGCAGATCTGAGAAATTTTAATGATGTCAATAACAGATGTAATAATATTGATAGTGAGCTTGTATTAGCAGTGGTAGTGAGGTTTCCTTTGGCTATGAAAGATTTCATTGCTCAAATATTGAATAGATTAATAACATTCGTATGTTTGTATCATTAAAAAGGATCCTCATATCTCATGATTGGTGTTCATTGAATTGATTTTGACGGAGTTAAATCCCACGGGTATGATTGTATTTTTCAGATCTTAATGACTGTATTTTTCAGATTTGAATGACTTTATTTTCAGATTCTAATGACTGTATTTTCCGATTCTAATATGACTTTATTTTTCAGATTTTAATGACTTTTTTTTTTTTAAAGATTCTAATGACTGTTTTTTTTTAAAATTTAATGACTGTAATTTTAGATTTTAGTGACTGTATTTTTTAAATTTTAATAATTGTATTTTCAGATTTTAATGACTATGTTTTTAATATTTTAATGACTGCATTTTCAAATTTTAACGTTAATTTGAGAGGGGAGTTTGTCACCTTATTTTTGTTATATCAATGGATAAGAGAGCACAAATTCAAAATGGGAGAGTTAGAACCTTGTGTAGAAGAAAAACATAATAGCAATCCAACGTAAGGTAGTCTTAAAGTTATAATTTATGATTAGTGTTAAAATTATAATTATTTTGAAAGTTACAAGTTTGATGGTTCATAAAGCGACCATTGTGAATGATTTTTCTTATAATTAATACTTTTTTGGTATATGAAAATTTTAAATACTCTCTTTAAGAAAATGTATTTGGTTCATAGTTTTATCTCCTCTTTGTTGGAGTGTTAACATAACAACTATCCTCACAAACTTATGTGTTTCTAAAACTTTTATTCAACAAAAAACCAATTTTAAGTTGTAAGGCATCAGAAAATGCAAATTGACTTCACCAGTAATTCATTGGAGCATGAAGAGAATACGGTTTTCAATTGAAATAACATAGAATACTAAAATTTTCATTTTTCCTTCATTGGCCTCATGGCTGATACAAAACTGCCAAACTAGATCATCTGATGATTTCAACAAGTCTATCAACATTATACATTTATGTCAGATAGACTTACCAAGTCATTGTTGGTCTACAAACCTTTTTTTTGTGATATACATTAGTCTCAATGATTATATTATGTATTTCTAGAATGTTTGAGAGAAATGAGAAGCCCTAATTAGACAATTTCATGAGTGGCTTAAGTTTTCAATAATATATATAAGTTGGGTAATTAAGAGCTGCCCCTTCCTATATTCAAAATTCTACTTTTATAGTTTTTATTATCTTTTACATTTGAAAAAAAATTTGTTGGACAATTTAAATCACTATCAATCAATATATTAACTTTCTCCTCGAACACACAAAGTTTTCTTTGTATTCCACTTCATCATAAGGGAAATCTATTTGGGTTTTAATATCAAATAATTATAGTTTCTCTTTCTTCATCAGGAGTTTAGTGTGGGCTATTGAGGAAACTTAGTAGCTTATCTTGATTTTCTTACTTGGAGGTTAGTGGTTAGAATTGCCCATATAAAATATTGATAGAAATTATGATATTTTGATTCAGGTTATGTTATCCTTAGAATTCTATTAATATTGTCAAAATGACATGTTTACATCTATTAATTAGTAACCATTGGAATTACTCATCCAGTGGAGTTGGGAAAGGTCGAGTCTTGTTGCATTAGGGATTGCATCTTATTATGGATAATTGTACTATAGAGGTCTTCTTTTTATGAAAGGGTTCATTATTATTTTTATATATTCATGAGTGAATCGTTCTAGGGAAACTGCTTATGAGCTAAATATTTATTAGTAGGTTATTTCAGTAATATCATGCCATGATTAGAGGATAACTCAACTTTTTAGACCCATTATATGTACCCACCAACTATAGACAAGTTAGTTGAGGGTTTTTACCAAGATGTTAAACTCTATTGTTGACCATGTATGTACTGGTAAATTCAAATGTCGAACTATGACTCCTCTGCGAGTTATATACATAGGCAAGGCCATCTAAGACGAGCCCCCGAGGACTAGGTTTGGCTCCTAGGGTTTGTTTTCTTATTATTCTTGTAATTACTACTGATATATATATGTTATTGTTGGGATGCAACTTCTATAATGTTTTAGATTAGTTTTGGGTTGGATGAACTATTTAAATCTACCTTGGAGATGTGGATTCCATGTCACCTCTCAAACTAACCATGATGGTCTAAGAAATTTAGTTGTCTATCTAAAAGCATTATAGTTTATGACTGGTAAAATGTTGTATGCTTCCTTGTAGTTCCTTCTTTGGTAGCAACTTTGGGAGTTTTCAAGCATTTTTTGAGTGAAATTTGATAATTGTGTTTTGTCTTTAACTATATTTGAGTGTTAAATCTAGGGCACTACAATAACACACTAAAGCCAAGTGTATTTCTAGTCGGGATATAAAAGTGAGTATTGGAACAAAACCCAGTATCACGCGGTTGGCTCCGACGAGAAGGGAAGCAATGGTCTCCCACCGCATGGGTTAGCCTCCATGAATGAAAATTCCGAATTAAAACCCTTGTTTTGAAGGCGAAAACCTTGTCTATTTTGTTGGTGCAAAAGCTCATGTCCTTTGAAGCCGCCCCACGTTATATATGCGGTTTTGTTGTAGAGATGAAAAGTATGCCATGGGATATTCATGGGTATTGATGCTTGGCTAACCTGAGAAGTGTGTGCCATGGAGGGGAATCAGTGTGGTCAAGCATCTAGTCATCCGCATAGAATATGCATAGTTGGATTCATCCAAGTCGGAACCCAACCAAATATTGTCTCTTCATCGTAGGGTTGTACATGTGATTGGAAATGAAAAATATATTGCTTGGTTCTCAAAACAATTGAAAAAAAAACATTCACAAAGAGCTTCAAATTTCAAACCCCTTGGAGGAAACGAATACCCTTGATGAATTCAAGTACTCTTGCTTTCCCTAGGGATCATATCCTTAGAGTTTTATACGTGCTTGGATTTTATCATCATTTTTTTTCACTAAGGTCAACCTAGGAAATTGTTTCCCTAATTTTCTTGATTTCCATATAATGGACCTTGTGGAATGAAAAAGAAAGTGGGACAATAGACATGCGGTTTGAAACATAATCAAGAATGTGCTTTTGGTAAAAATAATTCAATAAGGCAAGATTAAAAACAAATTGGACCTCATATGTGTTGCCTCAAATGATTTTCCAAATTGTCAAAATCCCAAAACCAAGGTTCAAAAGGATAAGTCTAAAAGCCCGTGAACGTCTTGAAATGCTCCTTGAAGTCAGAGAAAGACTAGTATACAACTTTTATAAGAAGGATTTAAGAAAAAATCCAACTTTGAATGCATTCTATTATCAAGAGAATCCTAAGCTTTTTGAAAGGTTTGCTTTCCTCACATAGGAAGTATAGCATGTTCTTCAACACCGAGGTTTTGTAAAAGGAGCTGTGTCTAGGTAAAAGTTTAGGATCAAAGTCTTCACTCTCGTACATATCTCCATCAATCAAATCACATCCCATCAACAAAATTTTGGGAACTTTAGAAAAATCATTCATGCTAAACTTAAAGGCTAAATAAGCATCACTCTATCTTGGCTTAACACAACTAGCCAAACAGACAAATCTCTTGAACAAATCTACCTCTAGGATAATGCAACTTCTTGAGGTTTACTAGTTTATGATCACCTTGGTTGGCTTAACACACTTAGCCCACCCATTCTCTTGTGTAGGTTTTCCCTAGGATAACATAACTTCCTAGGGTTTAAAACTTCACTACAATATTGTTTGACTTAATACACCTAGCCAAATGGGCACAATCAATCCAAGCCCTAAAGTTTAGCATAACCCCTAAAAGGTTCTTCAAAGGTTTCATTCATTCACTTCATCCATTTATCTCATCATCATCACCACCCCCCTTTGATCCTTGGCCTGCCCCAATTCTTGTCTTGGGGCCTAAAGATTAAGATCTAACGATCCCTATTTTTATGGTCCAAACAAGATCACAATACAAGAAGAACATGGAAAAAATCAACGAAATATCAATTTCCAGTGACATGGGTCAAGTAACCATCGAAACAAACCTTGCGGGATCAAGCAATCCCCCAATTAGTTCTCCTCTACCATCACAAAATCCTCAAGAAGAAAGCTATGAAGATGAAATCACAAACGAGGACTTGGGGATGACACAATCGAAAATGCTAGAAATGGTCCAAAAACTAGAGAACCATAAAATTGCCAATGCCATGTTTAAATACTTACGCACGTTAACAAAAGAAGGGATCCCGATTCCTTCTCACCTTGACGTAGTCGCTAGTATGGACATGCCCCTTACAAACACATCCCTAATGTCAACTCTGAATATCAATGAATAAATCCCTCAAACCACACCAACAATCACACCAACCTCCCCGATTATGAACAAAGGAAGTGCTATGTTTCGAGAGTTACAACAACATTGCCTTGTAAACAACAAAGAGGTAAGCATCAACACCACACCAGATAACTTTGTCCTGGTGAATCCATCACACCCATACTTCCCACTCACCTTCCATAATCATACGGATTCATCCTCATTCCGTGCAACACCAACCTACCTGTTAAACATACAAAATTCTCTACCGAAAGGAGAGGGTGGTTTGTTTGGAACAACAGGATTCATTGACCCATTTTCCTTTCAGGGGAACTTACCACCCTTTCCCCCATTACTATTCACATCCACATCACCTATTGGATTGGGTCTTCCCCCCCTACCCACATCTAGTTTCTCAAAGATAGGCAATCCGACTATCACATCAAATCCTCTCTTTTTGCCCGCAACATCAAAATAACAAGTGGCAACCATTCAAGCCACCACAATCAATACATTAGTCGGTCCTCAAATCTCTCAAAACATACCTTCTCAAGGACTGAGCATCTCAACCACACCTCCAACAACCCAAATCTTGACCACCAACAGAACCGTTTTGCCTATCACCACAATTGGCATAATTCCCAATCCACTACCAATCCCACCAAAAGCTAACATGATAAATTCATTCACCACCCTGATCCAAACCATCCAAAAATCCAATCATCAGAGGGTACTAAAGCAAGACCAACAAGCTACATAGCAAGCACAATCGCAACTAGTTGCCCAACAAGCCACACAAGCCCTGCAAGCCACACAAGTTGTGCAAGCCGCTCAAGAAGCCCAACGAGCGCAAGCCAAAGCTCAAGCCCAGCAATAGGCACAAGAACAATACCAAGGGCAACTATAAGCGATCCATCGGTAAGCATACCAACAAGCCCTACAAGACTTTTAGGCACAACAAAAAGCTAAACAACAAGCTTTGTTGGAACAACAGCAACTCGACCAACAACAAGCTTTGTTGGCGCAACAACAGCTAGACCAACAACAAGCTTTGTAAGCCCAGCAATAGCTAGACCAACAACAAGCTTTATGGGAACAATAGATGGACCAACAACAAGCTTTGTTGGAATAGTAGTAGCAAGATCAACAACATGCGTTGTTGACACAAATGCAGGCACACCAACAGGCCTTGAATGCACAGCAGAGCTTGCAAAAAACTCCCACCAGTACTCCTCCCACCAATCAAACACCCCAAACACCTCAAAACATGTTCATTCCACCTCCCGGTCCAAGCAATGATGTCGCAACACAAATCAAACCGCTCTCGCAGCAGGTGTTGGACCTCCAAGTAGGAAAAACAACCAGAACACCAGGCAGCTTGTGCCCTTATCCATTTGACAGAATTCTCACAACGGTATCGTTCCCAAAGAGATTCGAGATCCCCAAATTCGACAAGTGTAATGGAATAGGTAACCCTGAAAACCACGTCAGGGAATCTCAGGTACATTGCATGGACATTGCATATGATGAGACATATCTAATGCGACTCTTCCCCCAAAGTCTGACTGATCCAGCCATGGAATGGTTTTCTCGCCTACCCACGAGCATTAAACACATTTGAGGAAATTATGGAAGCATTCCTTAAAAAATATGCTTTCAATAGGGGTGTAGATGTTAGTTTGGAAGAACTATCAATTCTGAAACAAAGAAAAGGAGAGCTATTCACATCCTTCTTGCAAATATGGTGATCCAAGGCCAATCAGAGCAAGTGGACCATTCCAAAAGAACAAGTTTGCACAATCATATCTAATCTAGATGAAAACCTGGCATTCTACTTAAAAATGCAATGAATCACATCATATGATCAATTGATCCCAAAGACACTCAACATCGAAAGGGCCCTTAGTGCACAAGGAGGCGCCTCAACATTTACTCCACCACAGGATAACCGCCCGTCCAGAAATTATAATGGTAAACCTCAAACATGGTTGAGGAACAAAAACATCACAAATGATGGCATGGTCAATGCTAAACTGGTCATAAGTTCTCCCAAACCAAACATCCAAACTCATCACCAACCACAAAATCACAATCACAATAATGTGCAAACTAATGCAGTAGTAGCACAAAAAAAATGACTTCCCACCAACCAAATCAATAACTTGGGCAATCAAGGAGGACCACCTCCCCGAGGTAAATACCCTCCCAAGTGGAAGTTCACGGCCCTTGGGGAATCCATCGAGTCCATAATGAAGAAGTTGGTCAAGGAAAATCTAATCAAAGTCTCCAACTCCGAGCAATACACCGAACCCATGACCAAACCACCATGGTATAATGAAAACCTCCTTTGTGACTTTCACAAGATCAAAGGACATACCACTGCAAATTGCATGAGGCTAAAGAATATCATCCAAGACCTCATCGAGGATAAGATCATCAACGTCAAGCAACTAGATGGTAATAAAGATCTAAAAATATACACAAATCCGATGCCAAACCACAATCAAGGAAACAATAAAGGAAAAAATCAGGGGAACAACAAAGGCAAGCAAAATCATGCTAGTGCTAACCTAGTATATGAAGAAATAGTGGCATGTGTTGATGAAATGGTCACCGTCATTAATGCCAAGGGAGCCAACACTCACTATGGAGTCACCACACATGGTGGAAAGGTCACTATTGTAGGGGCACCACCTAAGACCCCCACTTTCAATACAAAATCCGTTCCCCATGACTACAATGTCATCGACCAACTGAAGAGAACCCCCACACAGATCTCCATCATGGAGCTATTAAATTTTTTTGCTTCCCATAGGAAAATTCTTGATGAAGCGTTAGCAACATCCACTATCTCCGCCACCCTTGACACAGATCAATTTTAGGCTATGGTTGGAAATATCATCACCCAGAATCTCCTAACTTTCTCTAATCAAAACATCCCTCCATAGCCATCTCATAACCACGTACTTCACCTTCAAGTGCTGGTCCACAAAATGAAAGTTAAATGGGTCCTAGTGGATGGAGGTGCAGGCCTTAATATTTGTTGTCTCAAACTTATAAATAACTTGGGATTCACCGAAGATTCCATTAACAAGAACAAGAGCATCCCAATAAGGGCATATGATGATCAAGAAAGAGTGTCTCAAGGCACTATTAAAATCCCCATCCAAGTGGGACCAACAACCATGGAGACTACCTATCAGGTCCTTGACCTTGACTTACCATATAACATCCTCTTAGGTCGTCCATGGATGCACAGAATGAAATTTGTGGCCTCGACATACCACCAATGCATAAATTTCTTGTACCAAAATGAGGAGGTAACTATACACGGGGATCTCGAACCATTTTCCAAATGCAAAAACTTAGAAGCGAAGTTTTATAAAATCCCCCAAGTGCCGAAAAATGAAGGCCCATCCATTGCATACATTGATCCAGCTAACCTCGCCTCTACTTCTGTGACAAAGAAACCCGCCATCCCTGACATATCTGATATCAAAAAAATGATCCAGGACAATGGATGTGGAGACTATAGAATGAAGAAGAGTGCATTTCTTGTAGGGGAGCTACCACAATCTCCTAGATCACATGGGCAACCTCGACCAACAGAAACACCCGTCCACACCCTTAGGGAAGACCCCTCTAGATTTATCCATTAGGGAGACCTAAGTCGGGAAAGTGTTGGTGAGGAGGATATTTCAAGCATAATATACCATGATCCAGAACCTGCACCCACATTACCTATGGATGAGGCCAACAGAGGGCTACAAATAATGCTTGACATGGGCTACAATAGAAATGAAAGCCTTGGAAGGAACATTGATGGATGCCAGGAGCCCATCATTGCAGAAAGAAGAATGTGGAACCTTGGCCTCAGATGTACTCCCCTGAGGATAACCGTATGTGGCAGAGGTACTCCCAGTAGGGTAGTCAAGAACTCTCCTCAAGTGTCGACAACTACACTTAGACCACCTGTATGCCTAGGTATCCCCCTTGATAACTTCACTTTTGATGTAACTAATGTTTGGGATAGTAATGATGATGATGATACCATAGCAGGCCTTCCCATGTTCTTTGAGGACTCCTCCCTACTAATAATTAGTGCCTCACCTGCTGAGTCAAACCAATCAACCCATAAAATCACCTTAGTATACCTTCAACTCATTGATCATGACTAATGAGGACCGCCAACTCTAGACTCATTCAAAAATGATGAGGCTCTCTCGAAATTCATGGGACTAAGGGATACAGTTTCGTGTGGGGACCACAAGGTAGGTTTCAACATCACTTTAGACACCCAGGCATATTATGGGGAGATGATTGAGTCCTTTAGTTGTAAAAGAAAAATATCGAGAATAAACTTAGAGTTATTGAGTGAAAATCACACTGTGGAACTCTCTACCATAGAACACTAAAAATAAAGGATGCATCCAATGGTGAAAACCTCTCTGAGGCACCAGAAGATGAAGGATTCAATCTCCCCCCTACTTCTCTACATCAAGAAAAATCAGCAGTCCTGCCAAAGTAGTGAAATCCTATTAACTTGGGAATGGAGGTGGCACCACAAATAACTTTCTATGTTGAGTCTCTCCTAATAGAGGAACAAGAACTACTGGTAGCATTTCTGAAAGAAAGGAAGGTAAACTTTGCATGGACCTATGCTAACATGCCAGGTCTAGATCCAGAAGTTTTGGTTCATCATTTGGTTGTTTACCCTGGAGCGAAGACAGTTAAAGAAAAGTTAAGAAAAATGCATCCCCAGATAACCTTGCTAGTCAAGGTAGAGTTACAAAAGCTCCTAGATGTTGGCTTCATATGCCCGATTGACTATCCAAAATGGGTATCCAACCTTGTACCATTCTCAAAACTGAATGGGGGCATTCGCATCTGCACAGACTTCAGAGACCTTAATAAAGAATGTCCTAAGGATGATTTTCCACTACCCAACATTGATATGATAGTTGACATGATGGTCAGACATGAGATTCTATCACTGATGGATGGTTTCTTGGGATATAACCAAATAATGATTGCAAAAGAGAACCAGCATAAGACAACATTCACATGTCCTTGGGGCACCTACTGCTAGAATGTGATGCCATTTGGGTTAAAGAATGCAAGGGCTACATATCAGAGAGCCATGACACTAATCTTCCATGACATGATACACAAAACAGTCAAAGATTATGTGGATGACATATTGGCTAAATCATAGAAGAGGCAGAATCACATAGCAACCCTAAGTGACATCTTTGACAGATTGGAAAAATACAAGGTCAAGCTCAACCCAAAGAAATGTGTCTTTGGGGTACAATTCGAAAAACTACTGGGATACATAGTGTCAATGAGAGGGATAGAAGTGGATCCTACAAAGGTAAAAGAAATCCTCAATATGGGAGCACCAAGAACACTGAACCAACTAAGAGGATTACAAGGCAGACTCTAGTCCATCTGAAGGTTCATAGTGCAACTGGCAAACAAACATATTGCATATTCACATCTACTCCACAAGGGGGTAGAATTCAAGTGGGATGACAAGTGAGAGCATGCATTTGGCAAGATCAAATAATATCGACTCATGCCACCTATGTTAATGCCACCCATTGCAGGGAAACCATTGATCCTATATATCTCAGTAACAATAGCAGCCCTGGGTGCTCTTCTAGCTCAACATGATTAAAATGGAACAGAAAGGGATATCTATTACATTAGTAGAACAATGGTTGGCCATGAGTTGAATTACACATTCATTGAGAAAGCTTTCCTAGCAATAGTGTTCACTTCATAGAAATTCTGACACTACATGCTAGCACATAAAATCAAGCTCATCACCAAAATAAATCCCTTAAAATACCTATTGTCAAAAGCTATGCACACGAGAAGAATGGCTAAATGGGTCATGATACTATCAGAGTATGACATTGAGTATGTGGAGCGAAAGGCAATCAAAAGATAGGTCATTGGGGACCAGCTGGCAGAAGCTCCCATCTATGTGGAGAACCTGCTCATATCATAATTTATAGATGAGTCCATCTTTAATCTCAACATAGCTGATCACTGGAAACTATACTTTGATGGTTCCCACACACAACATGGATCAGGAGTTGGTGTCTTCTTTATCAACTCGCAAGGGGATTATATACCAAGATCTTACAAGTTGGAATTCCTTGTACAAACAACATTGTAAAGTATGAGGCTTTAACCATAGGTCTTAAAATTGCGGCACAATGGCGAATCATGGAATTAAAGGTCTATGGAGATTCACAACTTATCATTAACCAAGTCAACAGTGAATACCAAACTAAGGATGATAAGCTCACACCATAAAAGAAAGTGGTAGAAAGCCTCAAAGAAGATCATTTATTGATATTACCTTTGAGCAGATGATGCAATGGCAATGATTGGATCCTTGCTAGATATCCCTCACAACGTCTCAAAACATGAATTCCTAGTAGAGCAACTTCTTGTACCCACTTTCGAGGTACCAAAGTCAGAAAATGCATGCAAATTTGTTGGTCTCGGTGATCTTTGGTACCATGAAATTTACACCTATCTGAGATTAGGAGTCCTCCCAGACAACATTACCCTGAACCTCAAGTGAACCTTTGTCAAAATGTCCCTACATTTTGTCATCCTAAAAGAAACCCTCTTCCGTAGAAACATCGATGGAACCCTGTTACGTTGCTTAAAACCTAAGGAAGCCTTGACTGCTTTGACTGAGGTACATAATGGAACTTGCGGTTCACACTCGAGTGGTATGACCTTGGACAAGAAGTTGCTGAGAACTAGGTACTACTGGCTGACAATGGAAAGAAAGGCACATGACTTTGTCAAAAAGTGTTTACAGTGCCAACAACATGGAGACCTCATTCACGCTCCAACTCAAGAATTGCACCCTATTGTTACACCATGGCCCTTTTCACAATGGGGGCTCGATCTCATAGGTAAAATCTCACCCACCTCATCCAACACCCACAAGTTCATTATCACGACCACTGAATATTTCATAAAATGGGTCAAAGAAATTACCATGACCTACATCACTGGAAAGCAAATATCCAAGTTCATCCTGAACTACCTTATTTGTCGATATGGTATCCCTCAATCCATTATCTCTGATAATAGGACACCTTTCAAGAATCAGGATGTCTGTGACTTGTGTGAAAAATTCAAAATCCAACATCGCTTTTCCACACCATATTACCCACAAGGCAATGGCCAAGCAGAAGCAACCAACAAAACCATTCTGAAAATCCTTAAGAAAATAGTCAATGACTCTGGTCATGACTGGAACCTATAGCTAAATCCTACCTTATGGGCCTACTGCATCAGCATCCACACGCTAATAGGTGCTACCCCATTTTCTCTGGTCTACAGATCAGAAGCCATCCTCCCTATCGAGATCGAGCTCCCGTCCCTGAGAATATCTTTGCAAAACCTCATCACAGATGAGGAATACAGGGTTACAAGACTAAATGAGCTGGAGTTGCTAGATGAACGACACATGGATGCCCTCAACCATCTACAGGTCTACTAGAATTGCCTGAAACGAAGCTACAACAAGAAGATTAGGCAATGCACCTTCCAATTCAAAGAACTTGTGATGAAAGAGAACCAAAAGAATGTGTCAAATCCAGAGAGCAAAGGAAAATTTGAGCCCAACTAGCTGGGACCTTTCATCATCATAGCCAGCTATAAATCTGAAGCATATCAATTAGCAACACTAGAAGGCGAGCCTCTGAACAACTCTCACCTCAAAAAATTTTATGCCTAAGAACTTTCAAGGTATACAACCAAAAAATACAAAAACAATCAGAAAAATTCTTGGAAAAATCGTTACTTTGATGAAAACCTAGAAAATAGGTGTCTTGGTGACAAAAAAACTCAAAATATACAAATATCAGAAAAATCAAAAAAATGATTGAAAATAATATAGAAAAAAAATCATCCTCTAGTGAAAACCACTTTGGTGGCGCTTTGGACAAGTACCTCGGTGAAAACGTGGCAAATAGGTGTCAAGTTTAAATAAAGCACTCCCCATCCGCCAGAATCTGCATGACTCACTCATCCATTCCATCACATTTCATTAATCATCCATCCACCCATTTGCTCGCATCCATACCATAGCCTGAGTTGATGCCCATATCATATTCCACCATAGTACTACTTGGCATATTCCTAAGGTCAGTTTGTCCTGCCTTCACCGAAGTAGTTTATCACACCATGCTGGGGGCATGTTCCTATACCTGCATCAGATCAGATTTGTGTATATTCTCATGATCTTCCTAAACATAAAAAAATCCAAAAACATTCAGAAAAATCAAAAATCAAAAACATCCAAATCAAAAACATCCAAATCATTCAAAATCCAAAACATGTCGAAAATCTCAAAAAATCTTTAAAAAAATAAAAAAAAATAAAACATTTATCATTGAGTCTTGTCAGTCTTCCACCTTGTCTGAACTATGTCGTCTCTGAGCTTTAACGTAGGAAAGTTTGATCTTTGATCATCCCTCGAGACATTTAGGTTAGTCCTTTAGGCATTTGTCGCATTGGCAATCCATTTGCCCATGTAGTTTACATCTAGGTCAGTCCTTAGGCATCCGTCGCAATAAAATGGAAATCTGTTTGCCCATCTATCTCATCATTCAGTGGAGTCCATCAACATTCCAACTACGAGGTCTCTGCGTATATAACGTAGGCAAGGCTAATCTATGGATTAGCTTCCGAGACCCCTAGGATAGGTCTTTAGGTTAGTCTCTTCACCGTAAATCTTGAAAATACCAAAAATAGCATCAACATATCTGAAAATCCAAAATGGTGCATCCATCTCATTTCGCTTTCACCCGTGATAGTCATTATTCCTAATAAAATTAATCATCACTTTCATCCTTTGGTAAGTCAATCAGAAGTAAGTCTAGCACATTCACAAGTGAACACCCTAATCGTCAAAGTCTCAAAAGTCTAAGTCAGTAAGCAAGCAAGTTGATCAACTTGGAGTATCAATAGCTTATCACCCAATCAGTCCCACCAAAACCCTGATCACTACATGTCCTAGGATGAATCCTTCCCACGATGGACATAAGCATCAAGTACCTCACAGTAGTTTATCCCTGGCTAGCAGTACGAAGAACATTAGCTTGTATGTTTGCTTTATTTGGTCTTTTATTGTCTTATCTTATTTTGCGCTCATTCCAAGGACCTCTCGATGATGCCTAAAAAAAATAGGTTTAGAGAGAAAGGAATGGGGCAAATATCATTGTCTCTTTTATCTACTATGCTTGTGGGACACACTTGTAAAATAACTTAGTCACATATGCTTTGTTTGGTTTGTGGAGAGGATGTTCTCGATATCTTGTTGACCACATAAGAAAGCTTGCTTTCTGGTCTAGGAGCACCTAGGCTAACCTCCATTTTCTTGTCATTTTGGCTTGTATCTGACATTCGCCAAGTCAAAAATTTTGTGTATTTTTTTTAGACCTTAGAAGGTCATTGCAATGTGGGCTAGGTGAGTTACTCATTAGGACTAAGGTCACCAAATTAGTCATTGTTAGTAGCTTTTAAATTGCATAGTTTTGTAGCATAGATTGGGATTTGAGTCTTAAATGTGTTCTAAACACATCAATGATGTTAGGAAGATTCCATGAAGCCTTTAATGGTGTTGGTTACTCAGAATATAGGAGATAGAGGCCTAAGAGTTAGGAAGGTGACATAGTGGCAAAGGTTGCATGCAACTCGGTTACATAGGATTCCCTAAAGGATAGGAGTGGGGAATCGACCAACAGACCCTGAAAACATGGCGAATGGCACCTAATATGAAGGAGGCTCGAATTCAAGTGGGAGAGATGATAGAGATATTGGAATGAGATTGTAATCAAGTTTTTTTATAGTGAAAAGAGCTTTGCAAATTCTGTGTTTTATGTGAACTCCAAGTGATAATGAGTGACAGTGATATTAGTTGGATTGAATGCTTTGATTTAGTGATAGTACTATGTTCATAGGATAGTTATAAGACTTTTTCATTTAGTAAGTGAGTTGATTGGAGTTGTGGTAGTGTCCTATAGTAATAGTTAGTCTTTAGGGGTTTCACTGGTCCTATCTTGACCAGTTTGTCTTTTTATGGCTCCCTAATGAAATCTAGTCACGGGACTGTCCTGAGGATAGATGCATGTGTTAGGGGAGCCATTGGTCTATACATATGTAGAGGTAGGATTCATGGAGAGTGGAGCAACTGTGTTTGATGTCAAGTCCTAAGCGAGCTCAGTGTGCCTGGTTAGAGGTTTGACAGTGAAGAATTGAAGAAAATAGGCAGGGGAGTGAGGTACAGTACAAAATAGGTACAGTTCCAAGTAGGAGGTAACCCTATCCTAACATGCTAGGAGGATTGAGGTCCCATCAATTCATTTGAGTGAGGATTGAGCAAGAAAACCAAGGGATCCTAAACCCTAGGTCTATTATCCCTATTTAACCTAGATCATAGGAAACCTATGTACGGACATCCTAGGGGTTTGCACATTGTTGAGTCCTTCAGAGAATCCAAAAGAGTACTTGAGTGTGGAATTAGTTTTTCAAAGTGTTTGGGAAAGTTTTGCAAGAATGAGGAAAAGGACACTATCAAGGGTTGCAAGAAATAGGCCTTCACAAGGTAAATTCTGACACCTAATTGGAGAAGGGCTTGGAGATCCTTCAAAATGGATCCAAATGCGAGAAAATGGATGAGTTTCATGGTATTTGACACCCCTGTGGTCAATTCAAAGTATTGTGTGTTGGTGACACTTAGAGTCTTCTAAGTGTGGAAGAAAGTGTTGAGGTGAACTAAGGGTGTTAGTCTTTCAAGGTTAAGCACAAGGGATTTGACTCTTAGAGAAGAGTCAGATAAGGCCTTAGTTAATCATCTAAGCCTTTTTAGATCCTAGAGGAGATTAGGATCCTAGGAGGAGGCAAGTAAGGTCTTCTTAATCAGTTGTGCAAGCAAGCCTTGGAACACTTACACCATATTGGTATCAGAGCAACGTTTGATCAGGCTTGTGGTTGATGTTACAACCCACTGAATCAGTAGGAGAGAATACACCAGAGGGAGATACAACCATGGTGACTAATGCTGAGTTGGCCAAGAAGGTTGAAGAACAACAAGAGGATAACAAGTTACTTAGAGAAAGATCTGCTCAAATGGAGCAACTCTTTGGTGAAGTCCAAGAAAAGGCAGATAAGGTAAAGGATAAAATAGATCAGAAAGAAGAGAAAGAAGCCATAGAAAAGGAGTTGGTGTTGGAAGAGGAAGCTCCAACCCCTGACCTTGTTATTCCTGAAGAACCCTTCTTGAAGGCACTAAAGGCATTAAGTGGAAAATTTTTGGAAGGTGTGCCACTATTTAGTGGACAAATGGATCTAGATTCAATCGTGGATTGGATAGACAACATTGAGAACCATTTTGAGTGTGATGGTATCTCAGAGGCACAAAAAGTTATGGTGGCCAAGTCTAGACTAAGAGGTCCAGCTCTTACTTGGTGGAAGTTTGTGCAAAATGAGAGAAAAGGATGGAAAAGGTCCTATAGTTACTTGGAAGGGCATAGTAAACAAAGTGAAGCAGACCTACCTTCTTGATGACTATGAAGTTCAAATGCATAGAAGGAGACACAATCTAAGACAAAAAGATCTAGATGTCCAAGCCTACACTAAGGAGTTTCAAAAGCTATGTTTGAGATCAAAAGTAGTAGAAGATGAAAGCATTAAGATTGCAAGGTACTTGAATGGCCTCAAATGGTCTATTCAAGAAGAAATGAGTCTAGTGAACTTCAAAACCATTCGCCAATGCTATCAAATGGCCTTGAAGATAGAAGAGAAAAGAAAGAGAAAGCAAGACCAAACCTCTAAAGGTAAAGGTAAAGGCAAGGATAGTAGAGGACAAAGAGGTGGCTATGGTGGGAGAAGTTCTAAATCAAAAACTCAAGGAGACATAAAATTCAGTGAGCAACAAGAAGGAAGCTCAAGTAGAGGTGGTAGAGGAAGGAGTTCTAACTCTAGCTCTAGAGGAAGAGGCAACTAGTTTGCCAATATGAAATGCTATCATTGCAATCAAATGGGGTACCCTACCTATATATGCCCAGAGAAAGGTAGTTCTTCATAAGGAGGTGACAAGAGAACTAACCTAGTTCATGAGGAATCTAATACAGCATACAAACATGCTGAAATACCATTGAATTCAGAGGAAGGAGAGAATCTCATGATGAGGAGAACTTTGATCAAGGAGCCGGTGAAGGAGGAGCCAAGCCAAAGAAGGTCTTTATTTAGGATAAAGTGCAAGATGATGGGAAAAGTATGTAGAGTCATCATTGACTCAGGGTCTACTGACAATATTGTGTCAGAGGAAGCAGTCAGCAAGCTAAAGTTGACAAGGATACCCCACACCAATCCTTACAAGGTCACATGGCTAAATAAAGGCCAACATGTGTTAGTAAATGAACAAGCATGGGTGCAGTTCCCAATTGGAAGGTACAAGGACAAAGTTTTGTGTGATTTGTTACCTATGGATGCATGTCACTTACTCCTAGGTAGACCATGGCAATTTGACCAACAAGCTATGCATGATGGAGTGAAGAACTCCTATACTTTCAAGAAAGATAAAGTAACATTCAAAATTCAGTCACTGTTAGAAGATACAGAGGTGAAGACAACAGGTCCTAACATACTCATGGTTGGTGAAAAAGAGTTCTTAGAAGCTTTGGAAGAAGGAGAAGGAATTGGCTATGCACTAGTGTTAAGGCCAAGAGAGGTAAGTGATGACAAAGCAGCCAAGAAGCCAGAGTTACCTAAAGAGATACAAAGCATGCTGCAGACTTTTGAAGGCATTGTAAGTAGTGGAAAACCAACAACATTACCTCCCAAAAGAGCTATAAGTCATAGGGTAGACTTGATACTAGGAGCTACCCTTCCCAATAAAACAGACTATAAGATGACCCCTCCACAAAATGAGGAAATAGCTAGACAAATACAAGAACTCCTAAACCAAGGTCTCATTAAAAAGAGCATTAGTCCATGTGTTGTACCCACTATCTTAGCACCTAAAAAGGGAGGATATTGGAGGCTTTGCACAGATTCCAGGGCCATAAATAGGATAACCATCAGATATAGGTTCCCTATCCCTAGGATTGAAGACCTAATGGATTGTCTAGGTGGAGCTAAGTACTATAGCAAGATAGACTTAAAGAGTGGTTATCACCAAATTAGGATACATGAGGGAGATGAGTGGAAAACAGCCTTCAAAACTAATGAGGGTTTATATGAGTGGCTTGTCATGCCATTTGGATTATCCAATGCCCCCTCCACATTCATGAGGCTCATGAATGAAGTCCTCAAAGACTACATTGGCAAATTTGTAGTGGTATATCTTGATGATATACTAATTTATAGCAAGACAAGAGAAGAACATATCAAACATCTAGAACTGGTTTTCAAGAAGCTACATAAGGAGAAGTTGATGATCAATTTAGAGAAGTGTGAGTTCATCAAGACAGAGCTAGTGTACCTTGGATTTGTTCAATCACATGGCAATCTGAAAATGGACAAGAGCAAAGTGGAAGCCATCCTAAATTGGCCTACTCCAAGGACAACAACTGAGGTAAGAATTTTTCATGGCCTTGCTCAATACTATAGGAAGTTTATAAGGCAATTTAGTGCTATTTATGCTCCTATGTTGGATACCATTAAAGGAGGCATAAAGACTAAGTTTGTATGGAATGAGAAAGCTAACAAGAGTTTTGAGTTGTTGAAGGAAAAGATTGCTACCCAACCTATTTTAGTGTTACCAAGCTTTGAGAAGCTATTCACCATTGAGTGTGATGCAAGCAATGTGGCTATTGGTGTTATTCTAAGCCAAGAGGGCAGACCGGTGGCTTTTCATTCAGAAAAGTTAAGTGAAGCCAAGAAAAAGTATTCTTCTTATGACCTTGAGATGTATGCATTGGTTCAAGCTTTAAGGAAATGGAGGCACTACTTGCTTCCCAAGGAATTCATAGTATACTCAGACAACCAAGCACTTAGTTTCCTAAACTCACAAGAGAAATTGAGTCACAAGCACATGAAGTGGGTTGAGTACCTACAAGCTTACACCTTCAATATCAAGCACAAGAAAGGTGTCCTCAATAAAGTAGTAGATGCATTGTCTAGAAGAGCTCTCACAATTCAGGAAATTCAGTTGAAGAGCATGGGAATAGATAACTTCAAGGATCTATATGTTGATGATGAAGATTTTGCAGACGTTTATAAGGTATGTGCTAAATACAAGAACCATTTTCATAGTAAATATGTTGAGTATACTTTGCAAAGTGATCTCTTGTTTAAGGGGAATCAATTATGTGTCCCTAGAGGCTCCATTAGAGAGAACTTGATACAAGAAAAGCATAATCGTGCTTTGAGTGGTCACTTTGGGATCACTAAGACTCAAGAACTTGTTCAAAGGTTCTATTATTGTCCTAAGATGAATCTTGATGTTAGGAGGTATGTGGAAAGTTGTGTAGTATTTCAAAAGGCCAAGGGCATTTCTTCAAATGCAGGCCTTTATCAACCACTACCTATTCCTACTAGGCCATGGGAATGCTTGAGTATGGATTATGTAGTTGTGTTACCCAAGACAAGACAAGGCATGGACAGTGTTTATGTAGTTGTGGACAGATTCAGTAAGATGGCTCACTTTGTGCCATGTAAGACAACCAATGATGCCAGCCAAATAGCCTCTCTTTTCTTCAAGTAGATAGTAAGAATTCATGGGTTACCTATGAGCATAGTGTCAGATAGAGACACCAAGTTTATGAGTCATTTTTGGAAGACTCTTTGGCAGAGATTGGGAACTAATTTATCTTTTGGATCTGCATACCATCCCCAAACTGATGGTCAGACCGAGGTTGTAAATAGAAGCCTTGGAAATCTATTGAGGTGCTTGACCAAGGAGTATGGTCAACAATGGGATCAGTTGATTGGACAAGCTGAATATGCCTATAATGACACTGTGAATAGGTCAACAGGGAAGAGTCCCTTTGAGATAGTCTATGGTCTACATCCTAGAGGAGTCTATGAGCTAAGAGTCTTAAAAGATGGAGTTAAGGGAAGTGGATATGCTGATGATTTTGCTTATGCAATGCAGGAGATTCATGACATAGTTAGGAAGACATTGACAGAAAACACCATGAAGCATAAGACCAAGGTGGACAAGAATAGAAGAGAAGTTCAGTTTAATGTGGTAGACTTGGTGATGATACATCTTAATAAGTCTAGACTACTGAAGGGAGTCCCTCACAAGTTGTAGATGAGAAGGATAGGTCCCTGTCCTACCTTGGCAAAGTATGGGAACAATGCTTTTAGAGTGGAGCTACCAAAAGATAGTGGATTGTCACCTGTCTCCAACATTGCAGACTTGGTTCATTACAAAGGACCACCACCAGACATGGATCAAAGCCTCGATGAAGTCATCCATGATGTGGAAGAGCTCAGACTACCCTCTACTACAGTCAAGCAAGCTGACAGTATACTGGATACTAGAGTCTACAAGAAGACTAGAACCAAGGAATACAAAGAGCATCTGATCAAGATGCATGGACAAAATGATGCTAATGCAGTATGGATCAAAGAATTAGAGTTCAAGAAGTTGGGCATTGACTTCAACTTACTCAATCCAAGGGTGGATTGAAATTTTTGTTTTGGGGAGGATGGTGCAGGAGCACCTAGGCTAACCTCCATTTTCTTGTCATTTTGGCTTGTATCTAACATTGGCCAAGTCAAAAAGTTTGTGTGTTTGTTTTAGACCTTAGACGGTCATTGCAATGTGGGATAGGTGAGTTAGTCATTAGGACTAAGGTCACCAAATTAGTCATTGTTAGTAGCTTTTAAATTGCTTAGTTTTGTAGCATAGATTGGGATTTGAGTCTTAAATGTGTTCTAAGAACATCAATGATGTTAGGAAGATTCCATGAAGCCTTTAATGGTGTTGGTTACTCGGAATATAGGAGATAGAGGCCTAAGAGTTAGGAAGGTGACATAGTGGCAAAGGTTGCATGCAACTCGGTTACATAGGATTCCCTAAAGGATAGGAGTGGGGAATCGACCAACAGACCCTGAAAACATGGTGAATGGCACCTAATATGAAGGAGGCTCGAATTCAAGTGGGAGAGATGATAGAGATATTGGAATGAGATTGTAATCAAGTTTTTTTATAGTGAAAAGAGCTTTGCAAATTCTGTGTTTTATGTTAACTCTGAGTGATATTGAGTGACAGTGATATTAGTTGGATTGAATGCTTTGATTTAGTGATAGTAATGTGTTCATATGATAGTTATAAGACTTTTTCATTTATTAAGTGAGTTGATTTAAGTTGTGGTAGTGTCCTATAGTAATAGTTAGTCTTTAGGGGTTTCACTGGTCCTGTCTTGACTAGTTTGTCTTTTTATGGCTCCCCCATGAAATCTAGTCATGGGACTGTCCTAAGGATAGATGGATGTGTTAGGGGAGCCATTGGTCTATACATATGTAGAGGTAGGATTCATGGAGAGTGGAGCAACTATGTTTGATGTCAAGTCCTAGGCGAGCTCAGTGTGCCCGGTTAGAGGTTTGACAGTGAAGAATTGAAGAAAATAGGTAGGGGAGTGAGGTACAGTACGGAACAGGTATAGTTCCAAATAGGAGGTAACCCTATCCTAACATGCTAGGAGGATTGAGGTCCCACAAATTAATTTGAGTGAGGATTGAGCAAGAAAACCAAGGGATCCTGAAGCCTAGGTCTATTAGCCCTATTTAACCTAGATCATAGGAAACCTATGTACGGACATCCTAGGGGTGTGCACATTGTTGAGTCCTTCAGAGAATCCAAAAGAGTACTTGAATGTGGAATTAGTTTGTCAAAGTTTTTGGGGAAGTTTGGAAAGAATGAGGAAAAGGACACTATCAAGGGTTGCAAGAAATAGGCCTTCACAAGGTAAATTCTGACACCGGTTGGAGAAGGGCTTGGAGATCCTTCAAAATGGATCCAAATGTGAGAAAATGGATGAGTTTCATGGTATTTGACACCCCTGCAGTCAATTCAAAGTTTTGTGTGTTGGTGACACTTAGAGTCTTCTAAGTGTGGAAGAAAGTGTTGAGGTGAACTAAGGGTGTTAGTCTTTCAAGGTTAAGCACAAGGGATTAGGCTCTTAGAGAAGATTCAGATAAAGCCTTAGTTAATCATCTAAGCCTTTTTAGATCCTAGAGGAGATTATGATCCTAGGAGGAGGCAAGTAAGGTTTTCTTAGTCAGTTGTGCAATCAAGCCTTGAAACAATTACACCACTTTCCTATGTTTTGGCCCGAGATGTTTAGAATGTTTGACCTACATCCTGAATGAAGTATGTATGCTAAGTGTGAACAAGGATACTCCTATCTGATTTTCAAGATAGATTCCATCACACTAGGTACCATGCCATCCTGGTCCTTTATACCTTGATGCATCGTACCTATGTGTGTTATCAAACATAAAGTAATTGGTCCTTTGAAAATCCTAACTTCTAGTAAGCAATGCATCATAAAAAATTAACTTGTGTGGATCCTCCTTCCATTTTCCTCATTCTCCTATCTTTACCAAAATTTCTATCTAAAATCAGTGTGTCGCATCAATATATACACGAGTCTACCCATGGTCGATGACCGTCTATACATCATCAGATTTTTCTACATCAAAGAATTATCTTTCATCATTTGATCATTAGGACCACTCCTCTTGCATTTTATCACAATCTCGATTGGAAAATTGAACATTTCCACCCAATCTCTTGAGGGGGCAATATACCAGCATAATTCTTCTCACTGGCACAATAGTGGGGCATCTGAAAAATTGAGAAATTTTGAACTATGATCACAACAGTTTATTCTTTGAATCAATGCAACAAGTACATTGCTTGAAAGAGGGGAAAAATGTAGACATGGAAAGTAAACAAGTTGGGTTTGACACACTTGATCTTGATCATTAACAACATTTCTTCTTGAATCATACTCCCAGCCTTTCAACATATTTTGTCTCTTAATTTAATAAACCATTGTTTATTTGGTTAAGTCTTTCTCCTCCAATGATTAAATTAATCAATTTAATTTAACTAACTTCATATTTCAGTTTAATTAAATAAATCATTTTATTTGATTAAAGTCTCTAAATTCCTCTTACTAAATTAAATAAATTAAACCTTATTCGATTTAATCTAACATTATCCCACTTAGTTAAATAAATCAAAATCATTTATTTAATTAAATCAATTCCTCTCAATTCTGATTTAAATTAATTCATCAATTTAAGTCTAAATTGTACAATCTCCTAAATTCCTCATTAAATTAATTAAGCTTTGATTAACTTAATCTTAATTTACGTCACATTGTCTAGAGAATGCAACTTGAACAATAAATCAATTATTTTGATTTATTAATTCATCTATAGCATCAAAAGGGAATATTCCTTCAATTTGAATTCAAAAAGTCCAAGTGGATTTGTACATCCAACAAGGCATTCACTCCTCTTACATGTCCTTGTGTATTGAGTCAAGTGGCATTTATTTTATTCCTTTTTCCCTCTCACATGTCATTTCTCAAATTTGAAATTCCACATAATTGCATTAATTGACACTCTGGCCAAAATGTGCACAACCATCAACCATTCACATCTTGACAAGTGGCACTTGGCCATTGAATGTTGAATGATCCCACATGGCTCTATTTTACTCTCTTTTCCAATTTAGAAATCTATAAATTGGAGGCTTCTATCTTCATTCTACAACACACAACTTTGAGTAAACTTACTATGCTCAAATTCATCTTCATTCCATAGATTTCATGCAAGGTTACTCTCTTGAATTGAGACATAATATTGTTCATTTCATTCAAACTAGCTAATATCGCCATCAAAATCATCAAGCTTACAAAAAGGAATTGGAAAAGGGTTGATTTTGACATACCAATCAGCACCAATTCCCCCATTGGATTGATAGTTTTTCATTAGAATAGGATTTTCTTATTTCCATTTATATTGTGCTCCACTTGTTTTCCTATTGTAATGTTACAATATAATTTCATGGGGAACCTTGATTCTCTCTTGCATTTGATCTAACATCATGATTATTTGCTGTGTTTGTGTAGGTTATGAATTCTGAGTTCACATTATGGCTCTCGAAGGAGGGCTCTCTGAATTCATTTTTACAATCTTACTTGTGTCTCTATTGTAGGAAATTACGTTTGAATAGATGTGTTAATTGTTCTTTTAACAATAGCATTGCTGTTATTTATGGTTAAATATTTGTTTTATTTACAGAATATGAGTCTTGATATTTTCTTTGACAAATTCTTACTGTTCATACATTCTACAAGCAATTAATCTGAAAAAATAATCAAATCATAATTTGAACAGGTCCTGTTGCGAGCTGTTTTCCCGTGAATTCCCTTACAATTTCTCATGCAGTAAAATTCAGCCATCTCATACGTTACCACGCATTTCATTCCATCTTCCCACGGGACAACGGTGTTTTGACTTTGACCGCTCTTTTTTCGTTCATCTCCTTATCGCTCAATCACCGGTCCTATTTCTTTAACCCACGGTATCACGGTGACAACTCCATCTTTTCTACTGCCTTACCATGGTATTCATCTCTTTCCCCTATGGTGTGGCAGTCCTAACTGTCACAATTCTCTTCATTGTTTACTATGCCACCACAGTCTCTGAGCTAACCGCCAACGGTAGCGTGGTAGCCATCTATCACCCTCCACCGCATTACCACAGTCTTCCTTCATACTTGTCGTAGTTGAGAGGTGTCAACCTAATTATCGCCACCTACCTGTTCCCTAGGCTTGCACTACATAATTGTCTCACTATAAATTCAAAATTAAACTACACTTTTAAATGTCCGAATTTGTAATGAGTTCCATCAAAACCAAAGAGATTATGAGGCTGCACTTTATATAAACACCCAAAAACTAACACTTAAAGCAAAAATATGTTAAACGTGTCATAACACTCTAGTATAAGTAAGTCAACTCAAAGAAGGTACTTATCTCATAATCATTCCAATGGAAAAGTTGAGAGTTGTGCAACATTGAGGTGAAACAACAAAAGAAACATTTACAATTTTCTTTTTTTTAAGTGTTTTAAATAGCCTCACGAAAATTGGTGTAAATTTCTCATTTATGAAGCAAATTTGATGATTCAAACTATGTTGGAAAGAAGAATAATAGGAGATGAAAACTGAGAAATTATTTAGAAAAAGAATTTGAAATGCAAAAGTTGTTCGGAGATGAAGTGAGGTGTTTTAGCAGTTGCAGTTATTTATGTATGCAAGATGTCTTCAGCAGAGAACAAAGGAACATTAAAGAGTATAAACATTTGGTTGATCAATCACTAAATAAGTACAATAATTGTTATTGACTCACCCGGTCAACAATCAAAAATAGATCATATATTTTAAAAATCTTAAAATACATTTAAAATAAATTTGTTTAAATTTGAGATAAGAAATCATTGTTTTGCCTTTGCTTAAGTTCATCTTTTATGCAAGTATTTTTAGATGCAATAGATTTTTTTATATTAGGAAATTGACTATAAATCTTGAAATCTACTTTCAATAAGGTAGTCCAACCTATACCAAAATAATAATCCCTATTCACCAGTCCAAAAGAAATAATATTGAATATTTAACTATTGATTAATAGTAACTATACTCGCAAATGAATCATAAACTATATAAATAATTTAACAATCTACAAATTCCATTTCTAATAGTATATTAAGCATGCAGTAGCTAACCATAGATAGCAAGGGAGACCATCCAATTCAAGTTTATGTGATACATTTAAGGAGAAGGGCAAAGTGAAATTGAAAGACAAGAAGCCACTTTACCAAGGCTGATAGGTGTCAGGGCTCTAGAAATCTTACAAGTTGCAAAATAGTTGGGAAAAATATAGAGATCAAAGTAATTAATTTATAATACTACTCACCTAATGTAAGAAAGAAGTTGTGTCAAAATGAAATTCCTACAACATGCTCTATCAAGGAATAAAAGTGAAAAAAAAAGAATAGATTAACCAAAAATTAAACTTGGTATTCCGAGAGCAAAGTTACTTGCCAGAAGAGGAAACTTGCTCATGAAAAATTTCTTATTTACCCTTCGTTGCCTAAAATTTAAATATATAGCCAATCCACTATGGAAGGAGAAAACTTTGTACTGTATACATGTATATTTGTGAACAACCATTTAAAACTATCAACCAAACATAAAATTCATTGCACTATTCATAATATTCCTCAGGTTAGCATATGCCTATGGTTTGCTGCCCAGAATGGGCTTGGCCTAGGGTTCTTATTCGCACACAATTTTCAATAATTCAATCACTTAATGGATCTCATTAAACACTCAATTCTTCCAAATGTGTGTATGCTTATCCAATAGGGAGATCCACGATGCCCATGTCATTTTGTATTTTGTATTATGTTGATATATACTTGACTACATAGAGTAAAGGATGTCATAATGTTAAAACCTAATTGTGCCTATTATTAAGATCTTAACATTAATTTTCATTTTGATAGACATACTCTAAAACCATCATACAAACCTTATTTTCAGACTACAGCTCACCAAATTAGAGAAGTGAAGGGTCAATACTAGAGGAAGAGTTTGGAGGAGCGAATACCATAGCAAATGTTCCCCGCATCCACTCTTCCTTCACCCAAAATGGAAGCTTTTCTCTCAGATGTTGTAGTTGCAAGTTCCCTAACATCCATGTATGTAAAATGTGAAGTGTCAACAAGGCACTAAACTCTCCCCTCAGCAAAAAATGTGAAAACGTAGACAAGGCATGTGTATTATTATTTTTTGGTTATTTTAACCATCAAAAAAGAGGAATCTTAGACATTGCGTGTAAAATATTTCATAGAAAAAAGTGGAGATACATGTGTAGGCCAAAAATCCCTCCCCGAAGTTTTGTTAAACTTTTAAATGCACAAAATAAACACTTTTTTCTAGTCAAAATGGAAAATACCGAAATGTGGAATAACAAACAATAAGCTCAATGGAGACTGAAAGAACAGGGCATGCAATGTTTTCTTTTTTATATTAACTTGAAAATGAAAAATGAAAAATTCTTTCAAATTGAAACTAGAATCTAGTGATTGAAAACTAAACTAGCAGCAATCTAGAGTTGCACCCACTAAATCAGGAGTGGTCAGAAGCTTGTGAGAGATTTCTTTCCTTCTATTTGACTAGAACTATCTATTGTCCCTCGAAATCACAGAGTGATAAGGAGCTATCAAGAGCTCTTTGTAACACTACAAAAATGTTTTGAGAAAATTCCTTGTTGCTACTGTAACTTTTCTCTTGTTGTTGCAAAAAACCTTCTTCAACTAACTTTTTGAGCAAGCTAGCTTCATTCCTTTTTGTCTAAAACAAAAACCATTCCTTCCTAAATTTTTAATTCACCTACCAAAAATAAATTCTACTGCAAACTTGAGCTGCACATTAGGAGCAAGTGGAAAGGAAATCCCCAAAATAATCTTCCAGATGCAAATAGAAAATGCTCTGATAGGTAGGCGACAATGATAGGAGGCTCAGGAACAATCAATTTTCCAACTCTCCCCCTTGTCGTGAGCTGAAAAAACAAGATCAAACTTGATCCAAATCAACAATGCCCAATCTACTCCTTAGATGCTCAAAATTGTCCTTACTCAGAGGCTTGGTGAATATGTTTGCTAGTTACTTCTCTGACCTGCAAAATTCTATTTTGATTTCACCATTTTCAACTAATTCTCTGATAAAATGATACTTGATTTCAATGTGCTTGCTTCTTCCATGAAACACATGATTTTTCGTCAAGGCTATTGATGAAACATTGTCACAAAATATTTTGTTCCATCCTCTTTTTCTTCTCTCAAATCTGCCAAGATTCTTCTCAGCCAAATAACTTGACATGTTGTTGCATTTACTACTATATACTAAGCTTCAACTATTGATAGGGAAACTATAGGTTTTTTCTTGGAATCCCATGGGATAGCTCCCAAACCCAAATGAAACACATAACCCAATTTGTTTTTCCTATCATCCAAATTTCCTACCCAATCATTGTCTGTGTATCCAACCAGCCCAAACTCATTTGTTGTTGTGTACAAAATGCCATATCCTTTGGTTCCATTCACATACCTCAAGATTTTGTTACCTTCTTTCCAATGGGTGTCTCTTGGAGTCTCCATAAACTTGGAAATTTGACTCACTCCATGCATTATATTAGGCCTAGTTGTAGTCAAGTACATCAAACTTCCAACCAAATTTTTGAACATGGTTGAATCCACATTGCTGCTGCAATCTTCCTTACTCGACTTTCAACCTACGACTGTTGTTGTTGGTTTAGGATTTCTTTCAAGCATCCTAAATCTCTTCAAGATCTCATTCACATATTTTTCTTGAGAGATAAGTATACCATCATGCATTTGTTTTACTTCTATGCCTAGAAAATATCTTAAGAGACCTAAATTTGTCATTTCAAACTCTCTTTCCATGGCCTCTTTAAAATTAGCAATGAGGAATCATCATCCCCAGTAAAAACTAGATCATCTACATACAAAACAACAATCAAAATATTACCATTTTTTTCCTTGATGTAAAGAGTGGGCTCACCATCGCTTTTTCTAAAGCCATTGCTCATCAAATATGAGTCAATATTGTTGTACCATGCCCATGGAGCTTGCTTCAACCCATAAAGATCTTTCTTCAGCCTATACACCTTGTGTTCTTCACCTGGAACTTCATATCCAAATGGTTGCTCCACATAAACTTCCTCTTTCAATAATCCATTTAAGAAAGTAGACTTCACGTCCATTTGGAAAACCTTCCATTTGTGTTGGGCTGTAATTGCAATGAATTCCCACATGGTTTCCATCCTTGCAACAGGGGCATACGTTTCATCATAATCTCTCCCAAACTGATGTTTGTAACCCTTGAAAACTAAACGTGCCTTGTGCCTCTCTATCCTTCCTTCAACATTGCACTTGGTATTGTAGACCCATTTCACCCTAATAACTTACTTGTTGGGAGGCAAGTTAGTTAGATCCCATGTGTTGTTCCTCTATATTGCATCTATTTCCTCATCCATGGCCTCACACCATTTATCCTCTTTTATAGATTCCTCAAAATAAATTGGATCACTATGAGAAAATAGTGCAAAATTCATGTTCTCATCAAATTCTTCATCATACCTTTCATCTTGGTAGATTTTCCTTAGACTCTTGGTCTTCTTTGGAATTAGGGAGGCGAGAGTGGGGTGTGAATTTTCACTACTGTTGCTACTCTACTGAACAAGTTGGGTCATGAGCTATTGGGAGCTATCAGGAGCTCATCTAGAGCCGCCAGGAGCTCGTCGAGAGTTGGGAAGAGCTTGTCGAGAGCTATTAGGAGCCAATCCTCTGGTAGTTTGTGACTGTCTTCCAGTGTTAGGAGTTTTCAAGAGCTCTCTCCAACTGAGTTATGTGACAGTCTATTTAACTGCATGTTTGCTTTAGGAGCTATCGAGAGCCGACTATTTCTGCTACTACATGATCTTGTTCATCTTCAAACTCATCTTCTTCATCATCCTGAACTATCGAGAGTTGTCAAGAGCTTCCAGGAGATGTCAAGCCATCCCATGACTCATCCTCTAAGAACTCCACATCTCTAATAATGATTATTTTCTTGGTGACTAGGTTATACAACCTGTAAGCTTTGGACTCTTCACTATAGCCTGTAAAACTGCACTTCTCACCCTTGTCATCCAATTTCTGCCTCTTTGCTTTGGGCACATGAGCATATAATACACAATCGAACATTCGTAAGTGATCAACCATCCATCTACATTTTTTCCATGCCTCTTGTGGGATTTTATCACAAACCGCCTTTTTTGGACTTCTATTTATCAGATGTACAACTGTTGCTATAACCTCTCCCAATATGCAGTTGTGAGTCTCTTTGGTTTCATCATGCTCCTTTCCATCTCCATGATGGTCCTATTCTTTCTCTCAGCCACTCCATTTTTTTACAAAGTATAACTAGCTGTAAGCTCCTTCTTGATGCCATTTCTCCTACAAAAATTCACAAAACAATTGGAGGTATACTCTCCTAAATTTGACCTTAGGACCTTGATCACATGTCCACTCTCCTTTTCAAGTTGGGCCTTAAACAACAAAAACTTATCAAATTCTTCAGACTTATGCTACAAAAAGTAGACCTATCTTGTGATTGAAATCATCAATAAAGGTCATAAAAAATTGGCTATTACCAATAGATGTGATTTACATAGGGCCTCCCAAATCTATGTGCACTAGCTCCAATGGTGATCTTTCCCTTGTAGAGTTTCCTGATTGAAAGGGATGCCTATGTTGCTTGCCCAAAATGCAAGACTCACACCTAAGATTAGGTTCTACTATCTTTGGCAAACCATCAACCATCTTATTTTTGGAAAAAAGACAAGTAGACTAGCAAAGTCTAAGTGTCCATACCTGAGATGCCATAGCTTGGAGGGGTCTTCAATGGTGCTCTTGAGGGTTGCTTGATGTACTAATATATATTTTCCATTCATGAGAGGTGCAACAACAGACTAAGATGAGAAGCATGTCTCAATCTTCAACAGAAACATCTGGTTCTTTCTCATTGCAACTTATGAAAACACTTTCATCCTCTCATTCTTGTAATAAATGACACATTGGCCCTTCTCTATCAGCACTTTGTATCCATTTTGGATTAGTTGTCCAACACTCATGAGGTTATTCTTTAACCCTAGAGAAAAAAATACATTTTATACCTACTTGTTCTCACCTTGCTTGGTGCGGATCATGATAGATCATTTTCCCTTGACTGGAACTATTCCATTGTTCCCCATTCTAATTTTAGACTTTACATTTTTGTCAATGAAAGAAACTAGACTTTCATTAAACCACTCATGTGGTTACTGCAAGTGTTGTCCAAATACAAGACTTCGGGGTTGCCTTCTTCACCAATATTGCACATGATGAAGGTTGTGGACTAATTGACTTTAGCCACATTCGAATCAGCCACATTCACATTTTGTCTTGGATGATTATTGTGTTTTTTCAAGCACTCACTAGCATAATTCCCAAATTTATGACAATAGTAGCACTCAACGTTTCTCTTTTCATTCCTTTGATTTAAACTACTGTTCTTCATGCTTCTTTGGGAGCTTTTCTGAGAGTTGCTTTCTCCCTCTTGGCTTCTTGCTCGTCCCAAGCTTTCTCCTCCAACATTTCCTTGTCTGAATCTTCCTCTACCATATCGGGAGCCATTTCTACCTCTCCCCCTACCTCTTACATTTGATTGAGCTTCAAAAAAATTCTCTTCGAAAGAAGTAATAGACCTATTTAGGTGTTTCTCATGGGTTTGAAGAGAACCCATCAACTCATCCACTATCAAAGTAGATAGGTTATTTTCCTCTTCAATGGAAATCATGATTGCATCATACTTGGTGGGTAAACTTTTGAGGATTTTCTCCACAATATTCTACTCCTCCATCATTTCTCCATTCTTTCTCAACTGGTTTAATATATCCAAGAACCTTGTGTGAAATTGTGAAATAGATTCACTATCCTTCATTTCAATGGTCTCAAAATTTCTTCGAAGTATCTGGAGCTTCATCAATCTGACTTTTTTCAGTCCCTTTGTAGCCAGTTTGAAGAATTTACCAAGCTTCCTTTGCATACTCAGCTATTGCCATTCTATGAAAAAAGGCCTCTACTAAGGCTGCTTCTATCAAACTCAATTCCTTAGCATCCTTCTTTCTTTGCTCCTTCACCTAGGTCTTCTAGTTGTTTGTGAGAGCTGCAAACTGAGTTGGGTCACTGACATCCTAAAACCCATTTATCAAAAAATCCCACAAATCATTGGCAACCATAATGGGCTTCATATTCTTAGCTTAGACATCATAGTTTTGTCTATTAAAGGATGGTGGATGCTACCAACTCTTCCCTTCATCTCCAGCTATGTCTCCTACAGAAAAACTTGATACCTAGAAAAAATAAATGCCCTAACTCACGAAGAAATGGGGCTTATAGCTCTGATACCATGTCAAACTTTTAAATGCACAAAATAAACACAGAGCTACTACTTTGTTTTCAAGTCAAATTGGAAAATACCCAAATGTGGAGTAAAAAACAAAAAGCTCAATGGAGACAGATAGAACTAGGGATGCAAAGTTTTCTTTTTTGTATTAACTTGAAAATGACAAATTACAAATGCTTTCAAACTAAAACTAGAATGTAGTGATTACAAACTAAACTAGAAGCAATCTGGAGCTGCACCCACTAAATCAAGAGCGGTCAAAAGCTCCTCAAAGATTTATTTCCTTCTATTTGATTGGAACTATCTGATGTCCCTGGAAATCACAAAGTGGTAATGAGCTATCAAGAGCTCTTTGTAACACTGCAAAAAAATTCGGAGAACATTCCCTGTTGCTGCAAAAAAAAACCTTCTTCAACTAACTTTTTGAGCAATCTGGCTTCATTCCTTTTTGTCTAAAAAAATAAAATTCCCTCCTAAATTTTGAATTCACCTACCAAAAATAAATACTACTACAAACTTGAGCTACATGTCAGGAGCAGGTGGAAAGGCAATCCCCAAAATAATCTTCCAGCTGTAAATAGAAAATGCTCTAATAGGTAGGTGGCAATGATAGGAGGCTCAAGGACATTCAATTTTCCAACAAGTTTTCCAGCTAGAGAGCATGCAGTGTGAGAACATGTCTAAAGTTTCTAGATGAAGAGCAACTGCAAGTTAATAATAAAAGTAGCAAGAATATTAATAAATTCAAACTTACTATAATTTTAAATGTTTTCTACCTATTCATTTTATATATATTTTTTATTTTCTCATATTTTCACTGTATATCTTACCTATTCTCCTCATTATTTGTGTATCCTTGATTATCCTTCCTTTTATTTGTTAATTCTACTTTTTTTATGCTTTTATTATTTACTTCCTTTCTTTTATGCCTTCTTTTTGTTTTATACTATTATTTTTTTGCTTCATCTTATACTCACCTCTATCCACATTCCTGATCTCACTCTTTATGATTGATACGTCACTTTTACTCCCACCTCTACTTAATCTCGTATTCATTTATCTTATTTTCTTTTACCCTATTATTTACTCACTTACTTCTGTTATCTTTTATTTTACTCATCTTTTATTTTTTCTATTAACTTTCTTCCATTTTATTTGTTTTCTATATTGTTCTTATCCTTCTATTTCTCCTTTTTAACATCAATTTACATTCATTGTGTTTCCTATGTATGCACCTACTTTCATTTTATTCATTCTCCTTCATTCATCTTTATCTACCTAGAATTTTAACTATAGAATAGGGATATAAAGTGAGTCAAATTATATGGCATTCCATTTCATTTATTTTTATTTTTATTTTTATTAAGGACTCATTCTTTAACTTATCAACCCAAAATGAAGCATATAAATTTAGGTTTCACTAAGAGATTCAACATGTCCACTCTAAGGTGTTGGATCTCTTCTCCATTAGGTTGGATTACAACTTAAGAAAAATGGGATAGCTTCAAAAATTGGAATCCTTCAGCCACATATATTTGATTCTATATTTGAAATAAAATAATATAGTCTTATTTTAAGGGGCATACATATATTCATTAAATTCCTATGAGAAATTTCCCAAAGATTAAGACTTGACGTCCTTTACTTAACTTTTTTCAATTCTATTTTTAGTTTTCAAACCATAATATTTGATATTTATAGATCATATTATTTTATTGGTCCCAAGATTCCATTTAATTTATGATATTATAAGAATTCCTATTGATATTATCTATTTTTGTTCATTTAGGATCAAAATATAACCCAAATTCAAGTTCAATATAGTCCCAATTATATATATTTGGGAATAATATTTTATGAATAATCTAATGTGTTCATAAACCATATTATCATATGAACAATTAAATTTTAGATAAATTTTATAGTAGTATCTCAATTTCTTTAACATAATAAATATAAATCATTCCCTTCAAATAGGACTTAAATTGTGACCTTTATACCTATATTCAAGTGTTTTTAAAAAAATAAGTCATGTTCCAAATTACATACCCATATTTTAGATTTCATTATTTTTTGTGCCTTTTACATTGTAATGATTTAGTTTATAGAAATTGGATCTACCTCTCCTCATCATGTTAGTTCATAAGTTCCTTTCATAATTTCAACAAGCATAAATATTCTTATTCCAATTACCACTTGAAATTAAAATCAATTTAAATTAATGTTTATCAAAACACAATTGAAAACTATACACCTAATCAAATTATGCTAATAAAGAGGGCATGCACAACCTTAGATCTATCTTAGAATTATTTCATTGGAACCATAATTAGGTCTAAGCCCCTTGTGCTTGTAATCATAAGCATAACATGAAAGGTTTGAAATCAATCACAACATCCATTAAACTAACATGTTGAGATTTCACCAAAATTATATGAATATATCTAGGAAACATAATGCATTAAAGCACAACCCTAATTGAAAATAGGATAATGGATAAGGAAGTAGCTTGACAGTACAACTAGGTTGATAGTGATTAATTGAAAATAGTACTTAATTTCCTACTCTTAAAACATATTATTTTGTAGTAATGAGAAAAACAAAGTATAGTACTTACCTCATCCATACAAAGTTTGATCGGGAACCCTCTCGATTGCTTCATGTTGACATCTCACATTACACTCATTCTCGAGGAAACCCCCAAATTTTGATGATATCATCAACTCTTTATTTCATCCTCTTAAAAACTCTCAATATTAATTTCCAAGAATCAAGAAATATTATATGCACGACAAGGACAGATTATAATTCTCATGCACACTAGCTAAAATTGTTAGTACAACATATCAAGTATAAAAAGTCATCATGAACTTACTCATATATCATTTATTTACATATTTTGATAACATTACAAGTCATTATTAAGTATTAAATCACACATAACCATTCTTTTTTGTATAATGTTATGTATAAAATTTATACTTACTAGGTCCATTATCACCATGCAAGTAACATATACAAAATAGGCCATAAAATATATATGAACTCTTTGTCATAAGTACATTGTTACCAAATCATAAAAGTCATCTAGATGCATTTATAAGGATTGATCAAGTGGCCTTACACCTAACCCTATTGTATGCATTAGGTTATAACTAGTTGTCTTGTAGCTACCTTAACTATTAATTAAGTCACATTATCATTATTATATTGTTATTTAGTTATTTAGGTAAGTATAGGGCCTATATGTTGTTATATGTCAGCCTGGATGATATCCTTGACATAATTATTAAATATATAAGGTAGGGGTTAGTCATTATCATCATCTTGAGCATTGTGTTCTTATTGAATAATATTGGAGGTATCCACATTGAAGGGGTCTAGTAGGTTACCCTCTCGAAGTGGCATATTATTATCAAATATTCAAAGTGTATTTCATATCATATTATTATATTTTCCATTTTTTTCATTATACTATCTCAAAACTGTAGATATCTCAAAACATTTATTGAAGGATTACCCATTAATAACACCAAAAAAATTATTATTAGTGTTCAAAAATACAATTCTTTGTTGGTGAGGTCACATTCATGATCAAATAGGTTCGTATCCATGTAAGAGAGGTAAAGTAAAAAGACCACCATAACTTGTTATATAATTGTTACACAAAAAAATACTAGAATACGAGAAATCATAATATGTTATAGAAAGAAATTTTGACCTCTTGCAAAGAAAGAATGTCCAAACCTAGTAAATATTATCAAGTGAAATGAATAAAATTATTATTTTTGAATTATAATAGACCTCAAACATTCTAATAGACATAATTCATGAATGAGTATTGAGAGTCATCTAACTATCAAACTCATCTAGATCTAAGAAACTCTTCTAACGAAACATTCTTCTAAATTAAATTTTCCTCTCTAGATAGAAAGATGGATAGGGCATCATTGCTCTAGCATATATTCTCATTCTTCCATTTAGAATGGTGGGATATAGATCCTCTACTATACAACTAAGAGTGGGAATGTACATTGATTAATAAAATATTTTTAGATAAAAAGTTGGTAATGGTGCTCTAGAGAATTTTAACTAACAAATTGCCCCTCAAGAGGGGAGTTTAAAATTTCCCCATGTTGGAAGGTTTTCAAACTATATTTTGATATTTTGTGGACTAACCCATATAGCTTTAGGATTCCTTTGCTAAGGGACAGCTATTACCAAGATTATTTTTATTGCAACTCATTATTGTATACAACCCTTCTTTTTGCAAGAGGTGGAGACCCAAAAGTAGCTTTAGTGTTGGACATAGAATGGAGAGATGGAAAAAGAAGATCTTGAATCTTATGTTGATAAGAACAACATCTATAAAAAGTATTAAGAAAATTTAGATAAATAATAAATTGAATTCATCTCATCTATACAATTTGGATATCATCTATCTCCTTTAAATCCTTGGAGATATATGTGAACACATAGATCTTGTTCAATGGTCAAACAAAGAAAAAATTATTTCATTTGACACACACAATAAATCCTATAGAGGATTTTATTTATCTCAAAATATTTCAACAAGGGAAAGGTAAAACATTATGCTCCATACAAATATGGACATGTAGATCTTTCTCATTAGAGACAGTAGAATCTCTACTCTAAGGTGAGAAGACAAGAAAATAAAAATTGGAAAACCAAGGGCCACACTTAAGTATGGCTTCAACATGCTTAGATTTGGAAAAATAAAAAGAGAATTTTTTTTGTTAAGGTCTTACATGGCATCAAAGTGAATTTTTTTTGTTAGAGCCAACATTATGATAGCCTAAAATTTGTTGCATTAAGTTTATAAAAATAAAACCATCTCCTACTTCAAAATAAGTAGTGTAGTATCAAAAACGTGCAAGCCAAAATCCTAAAAAATCCAACCAAAATACATTGTTATAACTATTTTTAATGTTGTAGTGTATTGAGAAGGTTAAAAATAAATAAATAAAAGACTAGAAATGATATTAAAATTATTATATTCTTAAAACAATCCTTTACAACTTGTTAATATTTTAACATTTTCTTAAAGTTTAAATTAGGATTACAAGAACCATATGAACATTAGGAAAAAAGAGTTATTCACTCAATCATTTCAGTGATATTTTATAAATCCCATCATGTGACAAATTAAAAAAATTCATTATTTGGATCCATTAAAACTTCTATATGGTACTAAATTAGAAAATAATTCCACACAAATTTTGGATAATGGAGATTCATTTGGTATATATAGAAGATTTTGTCTCTCTTTGATCAACAAAAATAAAATGTTTTCCATTTTTTCCTAGAGGTGGTTTCATTTGTTCCTACCAAAGTGGTTCCCATAGGTGCTCCACATCATCCACATTCAAATTATCATTTGTTTGCACCTCACAGAAAACATGTTCACCATCATTATGACACCCACCTAAGAAGAGGAATAGAAGCCTATCCTTCTACAAACTTATCTTTACTACCTCTTCTTGTGTGGCTACCAACTGAGACTTCAGCTCGGTGATTTGCTTATGTAGTTGTTGAAATTGTGTTGCACACCCATGCATAGGTCCTTTAGCCATGTACTCGCTTAATACACCATGCTATTTTCTGCATCTGCTTAGCCTCCATACCCTATACCAATAACACATCAAAACCATGAATACAACTTTTAAGACTAATGGTAACAAATGTAATAAACAAATTATCTTCTTAAGCCTATACAATGAGGACTGAATTTAATTATTTATTCTCTACACACTTGATGGGTTCTACAATGTAAAATATTTAGCCGATAGGCTATATTGTTTGAAATTTCCACCGGGATTTTCGTCACCCTAATTGTGATTTGGATTTACCGGTGGTGGGGATTAGCTAGCCGACAAGGACTTGATTGTATTTTTTTGTGGTGATGTGGAGCTTCATAATTACATGGGTTGGTGGTGGTGTCGTTGGTTTCCTTGATACGTGGAAGCTGAATGGTATGTGTTTACTCGTGGGAGTGTTAATACATTCTATGGTTGTTGTACGATGGGGGCGAAAGAAGTAAATGCGGACAAAGGAAGTAAATGCTATATTGAGTGTTGCAGTGTGGGAAAGTATGATTTGATAAAGTTGTATTGTCAAAATAGCGATTCCGGTGTTGGCTTGATAGTATACTATTGGAAAAATCGTCTTATGGTAGATTGAAAAGTGTTGTTCTTCACAATGTGTAAGTCCTTTTGGATGAGTATTTTGCATAGATGATTAATTTATTGTTCATGTCTTCTTGTTATATGTTTCCATCTTTGGCGTTACAACAATTTATGGAGAGATTTTAGTTGTTAAATATTCTTTATTTTGTCAAAAAACATGGTGAGGGTTAGTAATTTTTTGGCAGTTGTTTTATTGTTTTAGTTATCTCTGTGTATCGGTATGGTAAGTCATTTCATATGGGTATTTTGCATAGGTGATTAATTTATTGTTCATGTCCTCTTCTTATATGTTTCTATCTTTGGATTTATACCCATTTTGGAGATTTCAAAGAGATTATCGCTTTGTGTGGATGAAGAAATTACAGTTAAATCTACTTTCTTTCATGAAAAAACATGGTAGGGTTAGTAAGTTTTTTCACTGTTGGTTTATTGTTCTAATTATCTCTATGCATCTGTATGGTAAGTTATTTCATATGGGTATTTTGCATAGATGATTAATTTATTGTTCATTTCCTATTGTTATATGTTTTTATCTTTGGCATTATACCCATTTTGGAGATTTGAAAGAGATTATCACTCTGTATGGATGTTGAAATTGGAGTTAAATCTTCTTTTCTCGTGAGAAAATATGGTTAGCATTAGTAATTTTTTTGGCGTTGGTTTTTTGTTTTGGTTATCTTTGTAACACCCCTATGTTTTTCCCTTATGTTTATATTATGATGCTTTTTTTTTTTTTAATCGCTATTTATATATCGATGTGGATCATATGTTATGTTGTGATGATTATCTACTTTGATGTTATCATTTGACATGCCTTTGATTAGAATTATAATTATTTGGAATAACATGGTTATATGCACTTGAGTAGATTGTATATGTTAGAATTATCAGTTTCGAGATAATGTATTGGTGAAGGGGATAAAATTGCATCACTCCCTTGCGAGCACCCTGCGATCCCGTGATTCCCTCTACATAGTGTGTTCTAATTATGATGTAAATATGCATGTCTATTATATGCCATCATTATAGATTTGCAGGTAAAGGACATCGACTCCACCTAGCTTCACAGGTTTGACCATGTCCACCACCTAATGGTTAAGTTGATTGGGAGATAGTAGCTAGAATATGTGTCAAGCCTTTACCCTAGTCTCAGTGTGTCGTCTGTTTTAGAATGTTTTTCTTGTTAATTTTTTTTTATTATTGCTTTTAATTATCATGTTATAATCCTTTAAAAGGGGATTTAGTGAATTTAATTATTTTAAATTGATTATTAGATTAATTTTATTTTAATGTTAGAAGTTTTAAATTAATAAATAAATTAATTTCATTTAATTGATAAATAGTTTAATCCTTGGATTATATTGTTTATTGATTAATTAAATTATTTAGTTAAGTTAAATTTGAAAAGGGAAATGTTTGTAATTATTAAATATTTTAATCTTGAATTTTGGAGGATTTTATGCAAAATAGGTTGTTAGAGATATTTTATGATTTTTAACATGTGTTAGAAGAAATTAATTAGTTTGTTGGAAAATTAATTCATGGGAGAAGATTTTGGCTTTGAGAGAGGAAGTGTAAAGCTTCTTCATGGCAGAAGCATAGGAAAATTTAAGTTTTTTTGAAAATGGTTGGAAATTAAGTCTTTTTGTTATTTGGTAGGGGATCTGGAATTTTTTTGGAAGAACTTGTTGTAAAAAGAATTGTTGTATTCTTGCATCTTTAGAAAAAAAATTCTTGAGAATTCTTGTTGTGTTCGGGAAATCATATTACTCTTGAAGAAGCCATTGTTTGTCTAGAAAAATTGCCTGGAGCTATGGAGGAGGCACTGCTTCAGATCTACAAATACTCAAGCATTGGACTATAGGTTATTTCTTTTTATTTTGTTAAATTTTTAATTGAAAAGCTTCTAGATTAAATCTTCTCTGTAAAAGATTGCCTTGTGTTAAAAATTTTATTGCCGTAAATAATTTCTTTGTAAATAAATTTCTTTGTAGAATCATTTTCTTTTGTAGGTTGAAATTCTTTGTGGAAAACCTTAGCAAATGGAAATTTGGTATTATAGTGAAATTAGGGAAATCTAGAAGGAAATTTTTAGGGATCTAGAAGAAATTTTATTTTGTGTAGAAATGTTTTCCTGTAGCGTTGTTTTCTCGGAAAAAATTATGCGAAATTAATTATATGAACTTTATTATTATTTTTTATTCTTTTAGGATTCGTTTTTGGATGGTTGAAAAAGAAAAGAAAACCTCTATATTTGTTTTGGAAAATTCATCTGTGGAATTCTCTCTCTGGAATTTGGTTTTTCAATTATGTTTGTTAAATTACGTGTAGATGGTCTTCTAGAAATTATTTCCCCAATCATAGTTGTTTTGAAATTTTGAGTATATAAATTATATATACCTATATGTGCATATATATATATATACATACACATATAAATATATACAAATTCATATATATATTGCCTTGTTTATTTTGGTAAAGCTTATGATATTCCCTTCAAACGTCGTACGACGTTATTCTCTTACGACTTAGGATATTTATTATATGAAAATTTTAATGCTTTGTGCAAAATGTTGTTTTCATGTTCTATTGTGTATGGGAGGGGGCTGTGGAGGTATTATCTCAACCGCCGCCTCACAAGGGGGACGGTGCTGTGGAGGTAATCCTCCATAGCCTTCCCCATACACTATGGGTTGTGGCCATTTATTTAAGAGGAGGCTCAGTTGTATTGTATACAGTCGGCCCCTCACTAAAATTCATCGAACTTTGCTTTGGTTTTAATTATGTCCGCCGCAAACAAATGTGATTCAGATTTTATATAAATTAAATTTGGTTTTTTATTCATGTGATATAAATTCAGTGTTATATATATAGATGTAAATATATAAATATATATATATGTGTGTGTGTGTATATATATATATATATATATAAGGAGGGTATGTGTAGGATCATCATGGAAAAAATAGGCCCTTAAGTGGCAATAAAAATTCAGAAAATCAGAGTTAGGTAGCTTGATGTAAAAATTTGAAAGAGTTATCTATATTATCTCAAAAATGTGTAACAATAGAATATATAGAAAATTGAATTTAGTTTCTAAACTACAAGGTTTATTTAAAAAAAGAAAAAATCTATTTGGTAAAAATTTGAAATTTCAATACAGCAGTACTTAAATTTCAGGGAAAAAATAAGAAGTAGGTGTCTGTCTGACCACCCTAACCATAATAAAATTATAATATTTTTTTATAATATTTTAGATATAATTAGAGGACTCATTTCCCAATGTGATACATATTTTTTTGTAAATTTTTTCCAAGTAAATAATTAATTATGAATTTTTTATTACAAATTTAAAAAAATATAAAAACGTGTATGTCTAACCACCTTAACTTGGTCAAAACTTCATGAAATTCAATTTTTATTTTTTTAATCCTATAGTATGTGTATTATAGAATGTGACACATGTTTTAGATTCAAAAAATATAATACCGTTTAAAAACTATAGATTTTTTTCAATCTGCCAATCAATCAGGACTTTAGTCATAATTCAAATAGAAAATGAATAATATTATTTATTAAATTCAAAGTAAAAAATAATTTATATTGTTGGAAATATGACAATCTCTTTTAAAAACCCTTTTCATTTCATGAATTTAGGGTAAAAAAAAATTCGTTAGCCACATGGGTCATTATATCACTTACATATCGCCACTTTTTGGCCCATCATGATCTTGCACATACCTAGGATACATATACATATCTACATAAATTTGTGAAAATATATATACATTAAATAGTGATTTAATTTATTTTTATTAAAAAGTATTTTGTTAAGTGATTATTATATATATTATGTATATAAATTGGTATATACATGATCATATATTTATATATGGTTATGTATATATTCAGTGTGTACATATTAGAATATATATTGAATGTTTTTAATTAATTAATTAATTGCATATTATGCATTGTGAAAATATTTAAAAGGAATAATTTATTAGGGGAAACTGATATTTTATTAAAAAGAACTTGAGGTAATTGGAGTATTAGAAAACTTAGTTTTCCTTCTCATTTGTAAAAAGGGATTTATATTCAATTAGTTTTATTGGGAAATTTTATTATTGTTTTCACTGAATGAGAATGGATTTAGGAAATCCAAATGTTAGATTTATTTATTGTGTTGATTGCCCTTTATATTTTTCCTAGTTACGTTTGGGGGGAAATATTGGTTTTGTGTTAGTCAATAATTTCTAAGTCTTCTAGAGGGATCTTTAGTTTTGGGGGTTGTTGTATTGTAATGTTAGACTGTTTTAGTTTTCCTTGGGTAATGCATGGAGTCGTTTTAGTGATTTACCCATTTTCCATGAATGGGGATTTGTGCCTCTTAGTTTGGAGTGGATTTGTAGTGTGTTTCCTCCAACGTTTGGAGTGGACTATGTTAGGTGTTGCCTCCAAATTTTGGAGTGGTTTTGTTCCACGTGTTGACCATAGGAAAGTGATTCTAGATGGGGGTCAGGGTTTGGAAGATCTATCGAGTAACCCATGCACCTTTGTGGTGACACTTCTCCTAGGTTAGCAGTATGTATGGTTCACTGGTGTAACTAGTTATTTTACTCTGGTAGCATTGTATCCTTTGAGTTAGAGATGAACTGGTATCTGTTAAGTTCAGTTGCATGTGTTAGCCTGTGTCTAGTGGTAGTGGTCTAATCTAGGATCCTTATTACCATCTCCTAGCATGGGAGGTGGGCCTTCGAGTACCACTTGGTTGGGAGGAACGTGCACCCTACACCATTGGGTCCCCTTTCTTCAGCTCATAATGGTGAGGTCTTCCAATTGGAGGGCTCATGGATGCTAGTTGTTTCATTCCGTTCTCTTGATGTATTATATTTTTGTTAGCACTTGTATTTAATTTACTCCTCAGTTTTATTTGAGGGGGAATCTTATAATTTTTAATAGTTAGGTATGATCTTCCTCATTCTGGGAATGAGTATTGTAACCTTACTTGTAATTTAATGTAATCTGGATCTTGATGTATTTTTATTCTTTGAAATGTAAATTAAATTCTTGAATGAAGATACTTTAATTCTTGTTTAGTAATTAGATAAATTTTTTATGTGAGTATTGTATATGTTATGGATTTATATGTAATCTTTGTTGCATGCCTTAGAGGTTGTTGCGAAAGTGTTGTGCATCTTCCTTGTTAATAATGCACCTTTAAAGAAAAAAAAATTGTACACTTTTGTAGTGTTGCAACTTCCTCTAGGGTTACATGGCAGGGCATTACACATGGTATTAGAGCCCTAGGTTCATACACTAGGTACTCTGGGTATATTTGAGTCCACTTTGTTGTCCTTGTGAATCTATTAGCAGAATTCTTAAGTGATCATGTATCCATGGCTTCAACATTTAGCATGAAGTAATTTGTGGAAAAGAGTAGGGTGAAAGAAAACTGATAAAAGGTTATGGATGAAAGGTAAGGATATGTACCCCATGGGTTATGCAATTAGATGCTCTTATGGGATTATGTATGTAATTGTGCCCCCTATAGATGTAAGGAAATAGTAATTGTGTCTTGTTTGAGTGTTGTGAATACCCTGTACTTGCTTTGTGTGTCCATGTGATGGTGTTACTTGGTACCCATCCATGGGGAAAACTTGCACTTTGGTGTGGGATTTTGTAACACCCCGCCATGTAACCCTAGAGGAAGTTGCAAAAAGCTACCTAAACAGACTAATTTTTTTATTTTTTTAAGTACAAATAATAAGCAAGTTCACTAACTAATGCCAAGATCCTCTAAGGACAGAGGTTATATAGAAAATAAAAATTAAACCATGCCAATTATTTAAATAATAAATAAACACATACATTCCAATTAAGATGATTTACATCAAGCATAAGAGATAACTTTCAAATTCATTAATCCATTCATTAAACAATAAGGTTACAACACTCATTCCTTGAATGAGGCAAGTCCAATAAATAAGATTACAATTACAACTTCCACCTCGATAAAAAATAAGGGGTAATAAATCACAAGAACAACTGAAATCAAATAAAGCACGAACTAAAACTGAACCCCACGAGCTCTCCAACTGGAAATCTCATCCACACAAACATGAAGAAAGCCCAATGGATTTAGGTGCACGCCACCCAACCAAGTGGAACCCAAAGGCCCACCCCCCGTGCTAGGAGATAGTAACAAGGAATCCTTGCCATGACCATCTACCTCTAGACATAGGTTAAAACATAACTGAACCAACTGACACAACCAAACACATGTACCACACAAGTACAACTCAAACATGGTCACATTGCTTCCAGATATGAAACAGATTAGGCATACTAAGGGAACCATACAAATAATAACAAGTACCAACTATTGTCCTAGATAGAGTGTCATCACACAGTTCGTCATGGGTTTACCTCTGGGAATCTTCATAGGCTCCAACCCCACAAAGGGTTATCCTGGTGACCTCTACTGAATCCCGGCCCCCATACTCACTCATGTAGAATCAAATACCTTTCGTACATAGAAGATAGATAACCTTTCCATTCTAGGCCTTCCCACTCATCCCAAGTCTAAACGAGCCCTTGTGTCTATGAGTGAGGCATAATTATCTTGATTAGTGAGAAGTACCACCTAATCTTCTAAGTATTATTTTAGTTATCAGGTAATTAAACCACGTCTAAAGGTTATCCAGTTTACCTCTTTGGGCTCTGGCCCCTACAGAAGCCACTCTTCTACTTGACAACATACCAAACAAACCCAATCACCAAGCATGCCAAAGTGCAAACAAACGAGATATCATGACCACTCCTTTCTCAGGAGGCGACATAAGTCAAAGCCCTCTCCAACCCCTAGAGGTACAAAGATAACAAGCCACTCCTTACAAGGAGACACAACTCACAATTCCACTCCTAATCCAAGGAGGAACAAAACATCCTCGTTCATAGAAACCGAGTAACAAACTAGTTAAACGCACTACCCAAGGCAATCCCAAGGTTGACTGACACATTACGACAACCTACTACCTTGAAAACTCAACTGGAAGGCTTGTCAAAGGCTATGACCCACATTTCCCAAATGATAACATAAATAGTTCATGATCAAGGTGAGCATTAAAATCTACTTTGGATTCACTAAATCCATATACTCATTAACATTCAGTAATGCATTGGGGTGATCCCACAATACTGGTTTACAATTTCTGGGCAAACTGGACACCGAACTAATTGTTTTTAAGTAAATCTTTACTTTCGGGCTCCTATAGTGACTAAACCGCGAGGAATTTGAAGATGATGAAAACTAGTGATTTGTGACGTTTTGTCTATAGATTCTAAATATATTTTTTTCAATTTTTTTGGAATCAGATTGCACTTATTTTTCCATCTCCTTCAAAAACTAGTTTTTTTTTTAAAACAACATTTTTAAGGAGTGATGCTCACCATATACAACATAACTTTTTTTGTATGAAGGATAAAATTCTAATTTTTTCGAATTTAGACTTGTAACTGCAATATCTAGCACTTTCATTTGGTTTTATAGTTTTTTATTGAATATTTTTTCCTTAATCAAGTTTCAAAGTCAAACCAAATACAATTCAGACATAGGCGGACCGTACACAACATAACCTTTTATGTATGTATTGAAATTCAAATTTTATTCTTTTACTGGATCAAGGAAATCAATACCTAGAATGAACATATTTTTTAGAATTTTATTTTGATAATATTCTATTTTTCCACATGTGCAAAATAGAGAACTTGATTTTCGGTGAAAAACTTATGTTTAATCAAACTAAAAGACCAAATACATAATAAAACTAAAACATATTAAAATTATATTCATTGGATAACTCATTATGAGGACTACCATCATCTAGTTGGGCTTGTGAAGTCTCCTCCATTTTCATCCTCAACCCGAGGTTTGAAGGGAAAATTTTTGGAGTTTTTTAGTGCCATGAGGGGAGAATGGGGTCCATAAGCATTTTTTTTGCTTATTTTTTTAGGAAATGTGAGACCCAATATTAAATGGGTTCACTCGAAGGGGGGTTCTATCAAACCCTATTTGGGTTCGCTCGAACCCCCAAAAACAACCCCCAAAAACATTTTTTTTTGTATGGGATCATTTTTTGCAACTTTTCATTCCTCACTCAAATTCTAAACCACTTTTGTGGGTTCATCCATTGCATTAGATAAATTGAATTAAATATGCCATTTCAATAAGGAAGAAATTAATACTAGCCATTTAATTTCCCTATTAGCATTTAAATACATGATAAATTAACTAGTTTAACAAATGACTCAAAATTCATTGTTTTAAATAAAATATCATTTTCCTTATTCAATATAACCAATTTAAATAATTCCCTTGATTTGAGAAAACATACTATTTAAAATTTAAACTTCTCTTCTTTAAAATAATGTTCAATATAAAACAATGATTTTAAAATAATATCATCATGCCTATTTTAATCTACCTGATACGAATTTGCACAATATTAAATATTAATACCTTAAAATTATATAATATAATAATAAAATAATACTATATATTTTATTATTATAAAATATAATTAACAAAATAAAATATTATTATTAAATCTATTTTTATTATTATTATAAAATATAATAATAAAATCTTTAAAGTTCATATTTTATTATTATAAAATATAATAATAATAAAATAGATTTTAAAAAAATACAAATTTTATTTATTTTTAAAAAAAATTGTTTTATATAGAAAAGGTGCCAAAATTGTTGGGCCACGCACCATTGACTGGGCACTGCGCACCATTGGATGGGCGGCGATTGTATCCACAGTTGGCCCCCACAGCTGGGCGTGGCGGTGTAAACACCGTTGACCTAGCTGTGGGTGTCGGCTGTCTATACAGCCGACCCATGGTTCGGCTGGGGGAGTCCACGTTGGGGGTGGCTCCTGCCCCACGCACCTCCCATGGGGGCATGGTGGGGAGGTGAGCCCCCAATGCCTCACCATGAATAAATTTTTTTATTTATTTATTTTTTATATAAAAAAAATGCCAAACCAAAACCCTACGGATTTCAATCCACTTCTGGGTTTTTTTCTATTAATTTTAATTTTAATTTTTTTTGCCAACATAACCCCCCTGCTTGGCATATTTTAAAATAGAATAAATATATATATATACATGTATATATATACATGTATATATATATATATCAATATATATACATGTATATATATATCAATATATATATATATTAGTTTACAAAATAAAATCCACAAAAACACTTCAGAAAACCAAATGAAAACATGTATTTACAGTCAAAATCAACATTTTATTTGAAGCATTTTATTTTAAAGAGGGGTTTTCTTGCTAATTTGGATTACAAAATCCCAACTGTGTTTCCTTTGCATTCAAACAACATAATTCAAAATCTCTTTCCACATGATCTTCAACCACAATATTTAAGATTTAAAAATCTCAAAAGCAAACCATTTAAAAACATGAACCTAATTTTTTTTTAAGTAGAGAGAAGATCCTGATGGTGCCTTGATTCCCTCTTCAGCTCCATAGATTCTTTAAGCTTTTTCCAAAAACCCACAAAATTGAACAATTTCTTCCTCTTTTCCTTTCAATTTTCTCCAAAACTCCATGAAGATAACTTGTGAAGAAAATTCAATAATAATGAAATTCCTTTCGAAAAATCCTACAACCACCCTCATCAATTGTTCAAAACAGAAATGCAAATATCTTCCTCTTTCAATTTTTTAATTCAAATTTTCTAATTTTGACTTTTAAATATATTCTTTAATTTTCAATTTCAACCAATATGCATAAATTTCCAAAATGTATAATTTAACTTACTTCAACAACATAAATTTAATTAATTAATAAAATATATTTAATCAAGAATTAAATTATTTATTAATCCAATTAAACTAATAATAAAATAAATTACATTTCAACATAAACTGGATAAAGTCAACTGACAATTTAACTACTGAGCATATATTTTAACCTTTTTCCAAACTTGCAATTTTAAACTGAAATCAAAGCCAGATGACAAAATTAAGGCAAATTGATCAATATAAAACAACTGGACCACACTAGGACTGACGACACACTATGACTAGGGTGACGAATTGCCATGAAAATCCTAGCTACTATCTCCCAATCGAATACCGTTGGGCATTGGACACGCTCAAACCTATGGAACCAGGTGGAGTCGATGCCTTGTACCTGTCAACCTGCGAACAAAGAGTATATCCACATACATAAACATGTCATAATTAAAACATACTGTGAAGAGGAAATCACAGAATCGCAGGGTGCTCGCAAGCAAGTGATGCGATACCATCCCCTTCACCAATACAATGCAACTAATTGACAAATCTAACATATTAATATAATCCAAAGCATAAACATCATTAATTCGAATATCCATTTATGTTAATTCAAAACATGACATAAATATAACATCATATTAAAATACCATCACATCAAAAGATAACATTAACGTCGCTTTATAGATAGCGATCAAATAACAACCAGGTATCATAGTCAATGTACTAATAGAAAGTACAACATAAAAGAGCAGAATCACTGTTCAACCAAAAGGACAAAACAGAGGGGTATTATAGATTTACCATACCATTTTGTGTGTTTGCATGTTTGTTGCCTAAGTGAGGGCCAACTAATGTGTGGTTGAAACTTATTTATATAAGAGTAACCAAAAGTTTGTTTCATAGAATTCTTTCCTTTTGGTTCTCTAGCCCCTTAATCCGTGAAGGGATAGTAGTAGCCAGAAAGTTCCTTGGGTGGAGTGTGTAGCGTACGCATATTACGGTGCAGAGAATCTTAGCTTAACCAATCCCGAGGAAATGTATCAACTACTTTCCCTTATAATGGATCAGGGTACTTGATCCATATGTGTTAACCTAATCCCCACAGATTTGAGTACAACAACATAAGTTTGTTAGTGTATGCCTGGCCGTCCTTAGGGACGTTGATCTAGCATTAGCGAGTAAACCTCATTCGTATGAGAGGTGAGACTTGGGTAGCCCCATATTGATATCATTTTTCATTATACATTCATTGTATCTACACATGTTCTGACATGATGTAATAGATACGATGCCACACCTCACTGATGTTCTGACATAGTGTTGGTGATGATGTTGTGATATACTATATTTGCACGTTTTCTAATATGATGCAATAGATATGATACCACACTCCACTAATGTTCCAACATAGTGATGGTGATGATTTCGTGTTACATGATGCCACATGCATAGACATATGAAGGTTCATTATGAGATTGTCTTTGATAGCCTACTTGTGTGATGAGCGTTATGGGGCCTCAAACACTTGTAAAGGGATCCTCATGGCTGCTTCAACCATGATGGTCAGGTAGCATATGAGTAGATCCTACCCATGTATACCTTTGGCTACAACAAGTTCTTGTGTGTGCCTTCTCCATGAGGTATCACGATGTGGGGTGTGTCTTGCACGTGTCTACTTCCACGGACTCACAGACACACTACCACATGGCATACAACCAATGCATGCCTTTTGCAATTGGCGTATGACCATATTCAGTGATGACATGATATTCATGGATACACTCTGGGTTATGTAGATGATGTGCTCACTTTGTGTAATACCCCTCCATTTTGCTCTATTGTGCAAACTATGTTGTTTCCCATTTATGTTTTGTATTGTGTTGTACCTTGACATTGTACTTGGTTACAGTTAATCACTATGTTATCATGATGTATCTTGATGTGATGATACTATATTTTGATGTGATTATTATGGCATGTTTGGAATTAGCATAAGTGTATATTTAAATTTATGATGTTTCATGCTTTTGATTATGCTACTATGTTAGATGCGTCAGTTAGAACTACTATATTGGTGAAGAGGACGGTATCGCATCACTCGCTTGCGAGTGCCTTGCGATCTCGTGATTTCCTCTTCACGGTGTGCCTTATTTATGACATATTATTGCATGTGGACATATTCTTTGTTCACAGGTTGATAGGTATAGGACATCGACTCCACCTAGTTTCACAGGTTCGAGCGTGTCCATTGCCCAATGGCATTTGATTGGGAGATAGTAGCTAGGATTTTCGTGTCGAGTCATCACCCTGGTCATACTGTGTCGTCGGTCCTAGTATGGTCCAGTTGTGCTATTTTGTTCTAATTGCCTGATTTCACTTTATTTTGGAAGTTAGAATAATGTTGAAAATGTAATTAAATTATTGAGTAATTTAATTTAATTAATAAATATTTTAATCTTATAGTGGATTTATTTTATTAAGTGATTAAGTTATCTATAGGAAAATGATTTACATTTCCTATTTTGGAAAAACATGCATATTTAAGTTGGAATTGGAAATTAGGAAAATGAATTAAAAGTCAATTTTGAAGTTTGAAAATTCAAAAAAATTCAAAAATAGATATTTCCTATTTTCTATTTTCTAGAATTTATGAGGGTTGTTGTAGGATTTTTGGAAGGATTTTTTTTGGTTATCTTTGAATTTCTTCACAAATCTTGTTAATGGAGTTTTAGGGGAAAAATTGAAAAGAGAAGAGGAAGGGTGCTCAATTTTGTGAGTTTGGACAAAAAGCTCAAGGAATCTGTGGAGCTCAAAAGGGTTTCAAAGCACTAACAGGACCTTCAGCATACCTCAAGAGAAACAGGTTCTCATCTTGTTTAATTGAAATTTTGGCTAATTCAATGTTGTAGTGTGAATGGGAAACTAATTTGCAATCTTTAATTGGTGTGCAAAATAAATCTATTTGATAGCTTTGGTTTCAAATTGAATAAGTTTGTTTAAGGTTGGAAACAAAATTATTGTTGCAAATTGTTATTTCAATTTTATCTTGTTTTCATTTGTTCTTCAATTTATTTGAAGTTTCTAGCATGGTTGAATAGCTATTTATATATATATATATATAGATTCATATATAAATAATAGGTTTGTGATTTATTTTTATAATTTCATATTATAAGGTTATTCTGGAAAATTTTTTTATAAAAATAAAATTTGCTAGAATTTTATCTTTTTCCTAAGCCTGGTTGTGCCTTTTAAGGTTCTGGTTTTTTTTTGGTTTCACAAAAATAAAAAATAAAAAATGACAGTCATTTGTTAAGCAAAAAAAATAAATAAATGAGTTTTAAAAAAGGGGGGGTGCTGGGGAAATGCGCCCAGCATGGCCTCCCCATCCGTGGCCTCAGCGGACCGTACAGTGCGCGCGACTACTAGTGGTGGTCGACTGCGCTCTGCGCAGCCCATGCTACCATGGGTGGTGGCCGGCTCTGCCGTCCGCACCGCCTCCCCCATCCCCCGCGCCCTGTGTGGGCCTCTCCCGCCACCTCTTCCGCCATCTAGTGGCTCTGCCTCAAACAAATCCGCCACCACCTAGTAAACGAGCCACAACCAGCACCGAACCATCTCAACCCATTTCACGCACGGAGCCTGAGGTCGCGCGACTCAACCCTAGGGTTGGCGCGTGAACCGAGGCATGCCCTTGGTCTTTTTATTATTTAAATATATATATATATATTATTACATTTTATTATAATTTAATATTATAACTTTTATAATATTTTAAATATTATATTATTATAATATTTTATTATCATAATATAATAATATATATTAAGGTGATTTAGGATATTATTAAATGATTTAATATAATATTAATTGATTTTAATATTATGGTCTAATATAATATTGAAATTCTTTCAATAGTTTATTGTTATGATTCATATTTAATTATGTGAGGATTAAAAAAAAAATATTAATGTTAATGTTTAATATTAATATTATGAAAAGAAGAACATCATTTTATTATTATATTGTTGCAAAGGGAATAGTGTTATGTTTTGAAAATGAGTTTAATTGGTTGTGGGATAATATTTTATTTAAAAATGGGATTTTGCGCTTATTTGAATTATTATAATATGGGTTAATGTTTTATATCTCTAAATGCTAGGTGGAAATTAAATGATTTTTAAATGGCGTATTTAATTCCATTCATTTAACGCATTGATTACTGAATGCTAGTGAGGAAATGGGTTTAGTGAACCCAAACTAGAATTTGATTCTTTCCTGGCTTTGAGATGTTCGTATGGCCATTCGGGAAGTGTGGGTTGTAGCATATAATCAAGTCTTCTAGTTGGGAATTTAAGTTTGTGGATTGTCATACTGTGTATTCAACCATTGGATTACCTTGGGTAGCATGTTTAACTAGTTTGTTTCCCGGTTATCACGGATGGGAGTGTGTTGATTGTATGTCATGGTTAGAGATGTGGTACCCTTATGTCACACTTGTGTACCCTTGGGTTGTGGAGTTGTCCCACGTGTCATCTTAGAGGAGTGGCTTATAACAAGAGCCAACACACAAAGTGGTGCCAGGATAACTCGTTGTAAGTTAGTTAATCCAGTGATAGCTAAATTAACTGATTAGAGTATCACATAGTATCAAACATTTAATAAGATAATTATGCCTCGCTCATGAACACAAGGGCTTGTAAAGACTTGGGTTGAGATGGGAAGGCCTAGAATGGCAAGATCATTATCTTGTCACTATGAAAGATAACTAATTCCACATTGGTTTACATGAGGGGCTGGAAGTCATTAGAGGTTAACAGGATAACCCGAGATGGGGGCCAGGACCTAGGAAGACTCACCAGGATAACCCATGTAACATTGTGATGACACTTCTCCTAGGTTGACAGTATGTTCGCATCAGTGATGTAATTGATTATGTAATTTCTGGAAGCATTGTAACCTTGTGTCAGTGATGTCACTGTATTAATTGTAGTATGGTTATGTTAGCCTTTATCTAGAGGTAGACGTCCTTGGATAGAATTCTTGTTACTATCTCCTAGCATGGGGGGTGGACCTTTGGGTTCCACTTGGTTGGGTGGAACATGCACCTTACTCTGTTGGGTTTTCTCCTTGTTCGTGTGGATGAGACTTCCAGTTGGAGAGCTCATGGTTGTTTCAGTTGGAGTTCTTTCTTGTTATCTTTTCAATTATTCTTGTAATTATTACCCCTCTTGTTCTCGAGGTGGAATTTGTAACTGTAACCCTATTTATTGGACTTCCCTCATTCGGGGAATGAGTGTTGTAATCCCTATTGTTTAATGAATGGATTAAAAAAATTGAAAGTCTTATCTTATGCTTGTTGTTATTTCATCTTATTTGGAATGTATGATTTAGTTTATTAATTAAATAATGGACATGGTTTATATTCATTTTTTTTGTTGAGGTTCTATATAACCTCTATCTCGTAACCTTAGAGGTTGTTGGCATTAGTTAGTGAACTTACTTATTAATTATTCTTTTGAAAAAAAAAATATTATGTTTAAGTAGTTAAATGCAACTTCCTCTAGGGTTGCGTGGCGGGGCGTTACACTCCGCACCACATGAGGGCTATTACTATAGTCAGACATTGTTTCATCTTTCCTAGTTTGGTGGCTAGTATCTAGTCACACAGTGTTGTACAGTGCAATTTTAAATATTGTAAACTTTCTTTATGGTTATTGATGATTTTCAGTTTATTGTGAAGGTTGACACCTTGTTTATATTTGATTATGATGGTTTAGCCACAACTTGTGATCTTATTTTCTTATAACCCTAATGGTTATATATTTGAATTAGTGTTGAAATTGTACACATTTATTGCCGTAGTGTTGAAATTAAACTTTAATTTTCTCTTCTTTATGACCTTGGTGGCTAAGCTAGTTTATCTTTATTTTTTTAATGGCAGAAATGTGTCATATTGTAAATCCTCTCCAAGGACGTATGAGGCAGACTTGTTGAGTGTATATGAGGAAGTAGATGTAGGGAACATTCAGGATGGTGGTATGTGAGGTTGTTATGCAGCTAGAACCCACTACTCACCTATGTGTGATGACTATCTCTTGGAGGCTAATCACCTTATACAAAAAGAGATAGGTCATTGTGGTCTTGTTTGGATGATCTCACCTTATGTATGGCCTAACAACATCAAGCCACTGATTGTGATGCTTGGTTTATGTGAGATGGTTATTGGTTCTTGGTTCATGTATTTTTCTATCATGGATTAGTATGTTGCTTTCCGGTGTCCAAATGGACCCATGTGTGGCTTTGTGTTGTGATTTCCGATGGTGTGTATTCATGTGTATGTGTATTATGTATGTTTAATCATGAATATAGTGCTCAAATTATGAGTTTTTGTATGTTAATTTTTCCTTTTGGTTGTGACTCCTTTCTTGGATGGTGTGTATAGGATTCCTAGAAGAGGTGGTCATGGAGTCAATTGTCTGAACTCTACTTTTCTAAGTCCCCATGAGAATGATCGTGGGGAGCACCTGGGTCCTCAGTTACATTCTACGCTTGAGGAGATTATTAATCAGCTTGGCCCTAGACAAGAGGGTGGTTGACAAGTATTTAAGGAAAGGGAAAGGTTCCCTAGGAGGAGAAATATTTCTATTTTAGCAAGACTTATGATGGAATATTTTAGGGCACGTTCTCCACTCAGCAATCTTTCTTATGGAGGTTTTGAGTTTGAGAATTGGATGATTGGTGTTTTTTTGGATAGGGCATACCGAGTAGGCTTCAAGTTTCGGAGTGATCATCTTTCACATAGGAGGATTCAGAGTTGGTTACGAGCCCAACTCCATCATCCTAACCAGTTAGCTCAGAGTACACAAGTTGCAATGGGTAGAGGTATAGGATGTTATGCTTATGGCCGATAGGGCCACATAGCTATATAATGTCCTCAGAGGAACACACCTAGGTTCAGTCAGAGATCAGTGGCTACAAAGTCTACAAGGAATGATGCAGGAAGGACTCATGGAATGAGTGCAGCGGTTGATCAATGTCAAACAGAGCATCAGGGTACAGAGGTGGAGATTACTAGTAGTGGACAGGCATCTGATTTGAGAATTCATGGAAATCTTGCGGTATAGGAGGTTGAGGAGGTGCCTTTAGTGTTGTTTCCTTTGCTTTGATACTTGATATGTTAGGATATGTGTTTTGAGACTATGTAAGTTGTTTGGATTGATAGTTTATTTGGCTGAGAGGATTATGACTCTGGTTATTGTTGTTTTTATGTTGGTGTATGGAGTGGTTCAGTTTTTGAACCATTGATTATGTGTGATTTTATGGAGTTTGTACTAGGGGTATTTTCAGGCTTCCACAAGTAAGCCTGACCATAGGGGGGGAGAATGTAACACCCATCTATTTTTCTCTTATGTTTAGATTATGATGCTTTGTTATTTTTATCGTTATTTATAGAGTGATGTGGATTATATGTTATGTTGCGATGATTCTCTGCTTTAATGTTATCATTTGACATGCCTTTTATTAGCATTATGATTATTTGGAATAACATGGTTATATGCACTTGAGTATATTGTATATGTTAGAATTGTCTGTTTCAAGATAATGTATTGATGAAGGGGATGAAATTGCATCACTCACTTGTGAGCGCCCTACGATCCCACGATTCTTTGTTCATTGTGTGTTCTAATTATGATGTAAATATGCATGTTTGTTATATGTCATGGTTATAAGTCTGCAGGTATAGGACATCGACTCCACCTGGCTTCACAGTTTTGAGTGTGTCCACCACCCAACGGTTAAGTTGATTGGGAGATAGTAGCTAGGATACTTGTGTCAAGCCTTTACCCTAGTCTCAGTGTGTCATCTGGTTTAGTCGGTTTTGCTTGTTAAAAGTTGTTTATTATTGCTTTGAATTATCATGTTATAATGCTTTAAAAGGGAATTTCGTGAATTTAATTATTTAAAGTTGATTATTAGATTAATTTTATTTTAATGTTAGAAGTTTTAAATGAATAGATTAATTAATTTAATTTAATTGATAAATAGTTTAATCCTTGGATTATATTATTTATTGATTAATTAAATTAGTTAGCTAAGTTAAATTTAAAAGTGGAAATGTTTGTAATTATTAAATATTTTAAGTTTGAATTTTGGAGGATTTTATACAAAATGGGTTGTTAGAGATATTTTATGATTTTTAACATGTTTTAGAAGAAATTAATGAGTTTGTTGGAAAATTAATTCACGAGAGAAGATTTTGGCTTCGAGAGAGGAAGTGGAAAGCTTCTTCATGGCAGAAGCACAAGATATTTTGTGTTTTTTGGAAAATGGTTGGAAATTAAGTCTTGTTGTTATTTGATAGGGGATCTAGAAATTTTTTGGAAGAATTTGTAGTAAAAAGAATTGTTGTATTCTTGCATCTTTAGAAAAATTGTTCCCATGAGTTCTTTTTGTGTTCGAGAAATTGTATTACTCTAGAGGAAGCCATTGTTTGTCTAGAAAAATTGTTTGGAGCTGTGGAGGAGGCACTGCTTCAGATCTACAAATACTCAAGCATTGGAATACAAGTTCTTTCTTTTTATTTTGTTAAATTTTTAATTGAAATGCTTCTAGATTACATAGATTCTCTGTAAAAGATTGCCTTGTGTTAAAAATTGTATTGCCGTAAATAATTTCTCTGTAAATAAATTTCTTTGTAGAATCATTTTCTTCTCTAGGTTGAAATTATTTGTGGAAAACCTTAGCAAATGGAAATTTGGTATTATAGTGAAATTAGGGAAACCCAAAAGGAAATGTTTAGGGATCTGGAAGAAATTTTATATTGTCTAGAAAAGTTTTCCTGTAGGGTTGTTTTCTCATAATTTTTTTTGTGAAATTAATTATATGAACTTTATTATTTTATTTTATTCTTTTAGGATTCGTTTTCAGATGGTTGAAAAAGAAAAGAAAACTTCTATATTTGTTTTGGAAAATTCATCTATGGAATTCTCTCTCTAGAATTTGGTTTCTTGGTTGTGTTTGTAAAATTACCTATAGATGGTCTTCTGGGAAATTATTTCCCGGATTAAAACTATTGTTTTGAAATTACGAGTATATAGATTATATATATACATATATGTGCATTTATATATTTATATATACATACACATATACATATATACAAATTCATATATATATATATATATATATATATATATATATATATATATATATATATATATATATATATATATATATATATATATATATATATTGCCTTGTTTATTTTGGAAATTATTTTGACATTCCCTTCAAATACCATATGACATTATTCTCTTAGGGCTTGGGATATTCATTATATGAAAAGTTTAATGCTTTATGCAAAATGTTGTTTTCATGTTCTATTGTATATGGTGGGAGGGGGTTGGAGGTATTACCTCCACCGTCACCCCACAAGGGGGATGACGCTGTGGAGGTAATCCTCCACAGCCTTCTCCATACACTATGGGTTGTGGCCATTGATTTAAGAGGAGGCTCGGTTTTATTGTATACAGTCGACCCCTCACTACAATTCGTTGAACTTTGCTTTGTTTTTAATTTCGTCTGCCCCAAACAAATGTGATTCGGATTTTATATAAATTAAATTTGGTTTTTTATTCATGCGATATAAATTTGGTGTTATATATATATAGATGTAAGTATATATATATATATATATATTTATATATATATAAGGATACATATACATATTTACATAAATTTGTGAATATATATACATTAATATATACATGATCATATATTTATATATGGTTATGTATATATTTAGTGTGTATATATTAGAATATACATTGAATATTTTTAATTAATTAATTGCATGCATATTATGCATTGTGAAAATATTTAAAAGGATTAATTTATTAAGGGAAACTGATATTTTATTAAAAAGCACTTAAGGTAATTTGAGTATTAGACAAATTAGATTTCCTTCTCATTTGTAAAAAGGGATTTATATTCAATTAGTGTTATTTGCCAATTATATTACTATTTTCATTGAATTAGAATGGATTTAGGAAATCCAAATGTTAGATTTATTTATTGTGTTGATTGCCCTTTGTATTTTTTCTAGTTACGTTTGGGGGGAAATATTGGTTAAATGTCAGTCAATAATTTGTAAGTCTTCCAGAGGGATCTTTAGTTTTGGGGTTTTTTGTATTGTAAGGTATACCCGTTTTAGTTTTCCTTTGGTAGTGCATGGAGTTGTTTCAGTGATTTACCCGGTTTCCATGAACGTAGATTTGTGCCTCTTAGGTTGGATTGGATTTCTCATGTGTTGCCTCCAACGTTTGGAGTGGACTATGTTAGGTGATGCCTCCTAAGTTTGGAGTGGTTTTGTTCCACGTGTTGACCATAGTAGAGTGATTCTCGATGGGGGCTAGGGTCTAGAAGATCTTTCGAGTAACCCATGCACCTTTGTGGTGACACTTCTCCTAGGTTAGCAGTATGTATGGTTCACTGGTGTAACTAGTTATTTTACTCTGGTAGCATTGTATCCTTTGAGTTAGAGATGAACTAGTATCTATTAAGTTTTGTTGCCTGTGTTAGCCCGTGTCTATTGGTTGTGGTATTGTTCAGAATCCTTGTTATCGTCTCCTAGCACGGGGGTGGGCCTTCGGGTACCACTTGGTTGGGAGGAACATGCACCCTACACCGTTGGGTCCCCTTTCTTTAGTTCATAATGGCAAGGTCTCCCAATTGGAGAGCTCGTGGATGCCATTTGTTTCATTATATTCTCTTGATGAGTTATATTTCTGTTAGCACTTGTATTTAATTTACTCAGTTTATTTGAGGAGGAATCTTGTAATTTTTAATAGTTAGGTATGATCTTCCTCATTTTGGGAATGAGTATTGTAACCTTAATTGTAACTTAATGTAATCTAAATCTTAATGTATTTTTATTCTTTGAAATTTAAATTAAATGCTTGAATGAAGGTACTTTAATTCTTGTTTAGTAACTAGATAAATGCTTTTTGTGAGTATTGTATATGTTATGGATTTATATGTAATCTTTGTCGTCTACCTTAGAGGTTGTTGTGAGAATTTTGTGCTTCTTCCTTGTTAATAATGCACCTTTAAAGAAAAAAAATGTACGCTTCCGTAGTGTTACAACTTCCTCAAAGGTTATGTGGTGGGGCATTACAATCTTTGTGCATCTTTTTCCTTATACTGATTAATATAGGAGCAATTATTAATTTTCCCTTGGTTTATTTTTTGAGTTATCTCTTTGCATCGTTTGTTTATTTTTAGTAGTTATCTCTTTGCATCTTTCTTTTATTCTTTGGCACCAAGGCCACATTAAATAGAACTACTAAATCCAATGAGTTGCAATAGCCTGTACAAAATCTATTCACAACTTGACTGATGAAAATCCCATCGAAAACTTCAAACAAATAAATTGAATAGATAAAATAGATATTAGAAAGAATAACAGTTAACACCCACCAAACTAATGTTATCTCCAACATGTTCCTTCTTTCATTCTAACCCTCTCAAAATATATATATATATATATAATGCTATAGGCTTAATCAATAAAATTTGAGCTGCATTGGTTGGCACTAAAAATTCTAGGCAAATAGAGAAATTGTAAAAGAGCTATTGGGTATGTGCAGGATCATGATAGACCAAAAAGTGAAGATATCTGAGTTATATGATGGCCCATGTGGCTGATGACTTTTTTTAACCCAAGTTTGATGAAATGAAAAGGGTTCTTAAAGGAAATTCTCAGCTTTCCACCAATATAAATTATGCTTTACTTTGACTTTAATAAATAATTATTATTCATTTTTTATTTGAATTACAACTAAAGTCCTGATTGATAGGCCGATTGAAAAAAATCTCTAGCTTTCAAAATCTATCACATTTTTTGAATCCAAAACATGCATCACATTCTATGCTTCACATACTATAGGATTAAAAAAAAAAGAATTGAATTTCATGAAGTTTTGACCAAGTTAAGGTAGTTAGACATACAAGTTTTTATATTTTTTAAAAGTTGTAATAAAAAATTCATAATTAATTATTTACTTGAAAAAAAATTACAAAACAATATGTATCACATCGGGACATGAGTCCCCTACTTATATCTAAAATCTTATAAAAAAATATTATCATTTTATTGTGGTTAGGGTGGTCAGACAAACACCTAGTTTTTATTTTTCCCTAAAATTTAAGTACTATTGCATTGAAATTTTATATTTTCACCAAATAGATTTAAAAAAAAATAAATTAAACCTGGTAGTTTAGAAACTACATTCAATTTCCTACAGATTCTATTGTTACATATTTTTGACATAATAAAGATAACTTATTCAAATTTTTACATGAAGTTGCCTAACTCTAATTTTCTGAATTTTATTGCCACTTAAGGGCCTATTTTTTCCATGATGATCCTGCACATACCCTATTACACGAAAAATCTTATTCATGGATGGTCTGGCAAAAATACCGTCAACAAATTCAAACAAATAAATGGAAGAGATAAAATAAATATTAGAAAGTAGTGCTCGGTGATGTAGTTTTAATTTTCAATAATGACTGTGGGATTATACTCATTATTACATGGGTGTTTGTGTTTTTTCACAAGAGTGTTAATGCATTATGTTGTTGTTGTACGATGGGACCGGAAAAATTAAATGCAATATTGAGTGTTCTAGTGTGGGAAAGTATACTTTGATTAAGTTGTATTATTGAAACAACCATTGTGGTGCTGGTTTCATAGCAAATTAGAGGGTATTAAAATTGTTATCTGCAACTTGTAAGCCATTTCACATGGGTGTTTTGCATAAATGATTGATTTATTGTTTATGTGAAAACTGTTGTTCTTCAAAAAAATCAATTTGTTCTACATGGGTGTTGCCTATGTGGTGATGGTTTCATAGTAGATTGTAGGGTTATAAAACTATTGTTGTCTGCAATTTGTAAGCCTGTGGGGTTATACACATTATTACATGGGTGTTTGTGTGTGTTCGTGAGAGTGTTAATGCATTATGATGTTGTTGTGCAATGGGGGTGGACAAAGTAAATGCAATATTGAGTGTTGCAGTGTGGGAAAGTATACTTTGATTAAGTTGTACATTATTGAAACAACCATTGTGGTGTTGGTTTCATAGCAAATTGGAGGGTTTTAAAACTATTGTTTTCCACAATTTGTAAGTCATTTCACATGGGTGTTTTGCATAAATGATTTATTTATTGTTTATGTTAAAAGTGTTGTTCTTCAGAATTTGTAAGTCATTTTACATGGGTGTTTCCATTATTGTGTTGGTTTCATAGAAGATTGCAGGGTTATAAACCTATTGTTGTCTAGAATTTGTAAGGCGTTTTACATGGGTATTTTGCATAAATGATTTATTTATTGTTAATGTAAAAATTGTTATTCTTCAAAATTTGTAAGTCATTTTACATGGGTGTTGTAGTGTGGGAAAGTATACTCTGAAATGTGCCAGAAAATAAATATAAATTTGAATAGATAAAAGAACTTTCAGAATAAGAGCTAAAAGCCACCAAAGTATTATTTTCTCTACATTTATACAGATATCTTTTCAACATGCGAAATCAATTATGTAAAACCAGTTCTTTACGAGAATACCTATTTTCTTTAGGCTATGACAAAACTTATATGATGCAACAATATCTCAAAAATGCATAGAATGCCACAGGCTTAATTCTAAATTTGAGCTACATTGATTGGCACTAAATACTATGCACAAGTCATTTATGCAAAATACCCATGTAAGACATGTTTATGTAGGCGGTGGAGCTTGTTAGCTACATGGGTTGGCAGTGTCTTATATGAATATATTACATTATGTTATTTTCCCCTCATTTATTTCATGTTCCCCACAACAAAGTTCTCTTCATGCTATTCTTTTTATCAGTTCTCTGTAAGAAATTGTTGATTATCATAGTTTTCCTCTTCTATTCTACATATCTGAGAGTTCTATTCATTGTGGTTTTGAGAACATCTTTGATTTTCCTCTGATTCTTATGTGTTTTCATAATAGGTGTTTTCCAATTTTGATTTTCTTGTTGTGTCAATATGTTTTATGGTATTATTTTTTTCTCAACTTTTTGAACTTCATGTTAACAAAGTGTTCTTCATGTTATTCTTGTTTCCAGTTCTTCATACCAAAATACTCATTATTGTACTCTACCTATTGTGTTTTCCATATTATAACATTCTATTTAATGTGGGTTTCAAAATATCTCTCATTGCCCTTTTATTGTTAAGTGTTTTCCTAATAGGTTAGTGAAATGATTGTATATATTTGACTTTGCATCATATTCCTTCTTTCTAGAAACTCTATCACTATCTACAGAAGGTGTAATACCAAATCCTATGTGACAGTTGGCTTGCTAGTTCAAAATTCAAGTTGCATTGTATCCCACTAAATATTATAGAAAAAATAGGGAAATTGGAAAACAACTATTCCTACTTACCATAAATTATATCATTGTCTTGACGAGGTGTAGCAGTAAATCCTTTGTACTAGGAATTATATCGCTATCTACACAAGATGTAACAACAAATTATATGTGATAGTTGGTTTGTCAATTCAAAATTCAAGCTAAGTAAAGAATCATAGGCAGCGGAAGAGATGGCCCGATTGACATCCTACTTGTTTGATTTTTTTGCATGGAACTCTGTCAACCATTAATTGCATTTTTTGGTGTGGGAGATGTGTCAACCGGCGATTGCTTGATCGAGTTTTGGGGCGGTGATGTGGAGCTTGGTGATTACATTGGTTGGGGGTGGCAGAGTTGGTCTCCTTGCGACGTAGAAGCTCAATGGATAGTATTGATATGTTAATAACACAACATTTAATTGTTCAATATGTGTACAATATTGATGATGACATAATGGCTCTCCTGATAGTACAATTGAATCTATATATAGTGTGTGTGTGTGTGTAAATTTGAGCTCCATTATTTGGCACTAAATATCATAGATAAATAGGAAAATTGTAAAAGAGCTATTACCAAAACACTAAAGAACCACAAACGTTTGATTCTTAAGTATTATCCTAATACCCCTTACAACTGTTACATAGATTGCTTGAAGCTCCCTATAATAAAGTTGAAGCTGCTTTTAATAAAGTGTTAATTGTTGTGGTTATTTTGTTTGTATAGAACATGTTATATGTATTATATCAGTATGTTTCACGATATTCATATCTCCACATCTGTTTGAAGTTCAACATAACAAAATTTTCTTCATATTATTATTTTTTCCAGTTCTTGATAACGGACTCTAGCTCTCCCCTCTCTACTATACAGTTCTCAGGCACCAGGTCGGTAGTTGTGTTGTTTGTATCCTTTTTTTCTGTGAGTAGTTGTATTGTTCTTTGTTGGATGCATCATTGGTTTTTTCACCAATTACATTGAATCTCAGGCTTGTGTATTTGTTGTTACACTTTCTAGTATTGTTTCATATGTTTATGCATATATGTATATATATGCATATATGCATATACATATATTCATATGCATATGTATATGTATATATGCATATGCAATCGAAAAAATTGAATCTTTTTTACATGGAGGGTGCAATGAAGGAAGGAACGATGCACACTCATAAGTAGAAATAACATTACATTCTTTGGGAAAGGGAAAAATGCACCATACCCTCCATTCATTACACTCTCCACCGAAGACACGTTGCATGTGCATAGATACATTCACATATAGATATGCATATATATATGGATATGAATGTACATATGCATATGTACATTCAACCTAATTAGATGTATGCTTCTTTTGTTCTATAATTACATTTTGTCTACATTAGTTTAATAGTTTGTAAGTCTTATTATTATTCGTGTTATACAATTGCTCTATTTATCTTCAATATATATTTGCGTATATGTATTTGCGTATGTTTTGATATATTGATTTCTACGTGTTGTTCATAATTTGCACCATGCTCTTTGTAAGGATTGAAAGTTAGATCGATTAGAAAGACACCAAGGAACTAATTGTGCAAAATGTGTGTACCACCAAAGATGCATAGAGTATATATATGTCTTTATATATGTATACATATATATGTACATATATAGTTCTATTTCATGTTGGATTTCAATCATCTCTTATTTTCCTGTGGTTCTTCAGTATTTTCCTATTAGCTCTTTTGGAATTTACCTATTTTGTTTATAACATTTACCACCAACTAATGTATCTTGAATTTAGAATATATGTATGTATAAATATATATATATGTATATATATGTGTATTTATGTATGTGTGTATATATATGTATATATATGTATGTATATATATGTATATATATATGTATATATATTTATATATATGTGTGTATATATATATGTATGTATATCTATTCACCATGATTTCTGTTAGCCCAGCTGTGAATTGGATTTTCTCATGCCTGAGAATTGTCGGTCGATGGGGACTTGCCTGGGTTTTTTTGTGGCAACGTGGAGCTATATAACATGTAGGTTGGCAGTGGTTGGGGTTGGTTTCCTCAATACGCATAAGCTAAATGGCATGTGTTTTCTCATGGGGGTGTTAATGCACTATAAAATATTGATTTGGTTGCTATTGTAAAAATAGTTGCCACCGCCTCTCTTTCAGGTTACTTTCCAGTGGTTCTTTAGTACTTTCCAAATAGCTCTTTTAGAAATTTCCTATCTATCTATAATATTTAGTGCTAACTAATGGTCCTCGAATTTAGAATATATATATGTATAAATGTATATATATTTGTATATATATGTGTATATATATATATGTATATATGTGTATATATGTATGTATATTGTATAAATGTGTGTGTATATATCTATATATATATATATATGCATATATATGTATATATATGTATATGTATGCATGTATATATATGTATATTGTATAGATGTATATATGTATATATATGTATATATGTGTATGTATATATATGCATGTATATATATGTATATATATATACATATTTATATATATGTGTGTACTGTGAAATGTGTGAGAAAATATATTGATTAGGTTTCATTATCAAAAGAACCATTATGGTGTTTGTTTGATAGCAGACTATTGTAAAAATTGTTGTCATCGACTTTCTTCCAAGTACCCCATAACAAACTATTCTTCATGATACTTTTCCTTAGTCCCCCATGATGGACTATTTATTGTGGTGTTTTGCATGGGAATCCTAGTTTAATTATAGATATTTGAGAACCCACATCGAACATATTAATTCAATTCAAGTAGTGTATGTGAGAGTTGGCTTGTGAATTGAAGATTTGAGCTACATTCTTTGGTAGTATGCCCAAATTAAAAAGAACTTGTAAAAATTATGATTTTTGAATTGACAAGGCAACTATTACATAGATTGGTTCTCTTCTATCAATATCTTTGATGATATTGTTTTTCCCTTGTATGTTTCATTATCAATATGTTTCATGATATTCTTTTGCACTCATGAGTTTGAAGCTTCCTATGACAGATTAATCTTTTATTCTTGTAACAAGGATTGTTTCCAATTTGTAAAATTTTGGAATTTTTGTCTTGGTCATTTTGTATGGAATATGTTTCACAATGTTCTTGTTTACTCAACTGTTTCAAGTTCGTGATAACAAAGTGGTCTTCATGATATTTTTTTCTCAGTTCCTAATAGCAAGCTGACCATTACCATACTTTTCCTTTTTTCATATACTCCATATTTTAAAGATGCACAGATTAAAAAGAACTTGTAAAAATTATGAATTTTGAATTGACAAGGCAACTGTTACATAGATTGGTTCTCTTCTATCAATATATTTGATGATATTTTTATTCCCTTGTCTGTTTTATTATCAATATGTTTCATGATATTCTTTTGCACTCATGAGTTTGATGTTTCCTATGACAAATTAATCTTCTATCAATATCTTTGAAGTTGGCTTTTCCATCATCTATTATCTTCCTGTTCATACAAGTCAAGCAGTCTATGTAATAGTTGGCTTGTCATTTCACAATTTGAGCTCCATTCTTTGCTAGTAAACCCACATTAAATAGAGCTTGTAAACATAATGGGTCCTAATAATATGTGAAAAATGGATGTAAAGCCACAATGTTAATTGGGAATTCAACCTACATTGGTTGGCACTCAATATTATAGAGAAATAGAGAAGATTTACGTGGGGTTTTTAATGATGATGTGGAGCTTACCTCTTGATCAGAGGGTGTTCCTAAATGTTTCTTAGTGGTCTATAAGGAGTACAAATAAATTATGAATTTACAATTCATCAGGAAAATATTATATAGATTGGTTGTCTTCTATCAATGTGTTTCATGATATTATTTTTCCCTCATCTATATTAGATAATTCTATTGTTCTTGTAAAAAGAATTGTTTTCAATTTTCAGAATCATGAAACCTTTGTCATGGTTGTTTTGTTTCGATGGAACATTCTATATGTATTGTATCAATATGTTTCATGATGTTGATTTTTTACTCAACTGTTTGAAGTTTGTGATAAAAATGTGTTCATCAAAAGAAAGTTTTTATTTCCCTCGTTCAACTCTTGTGAATTGTGAAATTCTGTAGACTACTATAAACTGCACCCATTGTGTTCATCTGTACCTTTGGGTTGGTTGCAACTTTTACTTAGATATATATATATACACATATATATATGTATTTGTTTCCTTGTTTTATATTTAAAAATGTACATATAGGCACATATATATATATATATCCATGTATACAGACAAAGACCACTATGCCTTTTTTGAAAATCCAATAGCAATTTATATATTCACATGTATATTGAAACAAATGTGTATGGTTTCTTTGTTCATATTTATGTAGACTTTCATTTAGAAAGAGTACAAAATAAGAAAGGACCGCGATGCCTCTTTTGACAATGCAACTTAATTGCTATATTTTCTAGCACATGTTGTGGAGTATGTTTTGGAGTATACCTTCCCATACTACAACATTGAATATTGCATTGAATTCCTCTATTGCTATGGTGCAGTGTCCCCAAGATGCATTAACCCTCATGCGAGCAAACACTTACCATTCTGCTTTCATGTATTGTGCAAACCAACTCCACCACCACAAAACCAAGTAATTAGAAAAAATGATGTTGTTATAAACATCCATTGGAAACCCCCCACCAAAAGTACATATGGATATATATATCTGGTTATATGTGTTTTTTTTTTTTTATGATCGATAAAAGGTTATATTATTTTTATTAATAGGAGTAAAAGATTACAAAATCATTACAATTTTTAACCACAGCCCCAACCTTATGTGGCACCTTCTATTACAACAAAATTCCTTAAAAACACCAACTCCTCACTAAATTTTCTTTGCTCACTATGATTTGAGTTATTTATAGGCATTTTTAATCAACAAAAAGTCAGTCCTTAATGGAATCTTGCCTTCCAATTTCCTTCGCAAAATTTAATCCTAGCCACAGTTCCCCACGCTTATGCAAGTTGAATTCGTCCTTCCAACCACCTCCTCTTATTCACCTTGTGCAATCATCAACTCTTGGCTGCCTCACCTTTTAGATCCACCATAAACCACTTTCGCACCATGATTTTGAGTGTTCACAAACTAGGGAAAAAAATTCTTTGAACTCTTACAAAAAAAAATATTTCACAGCAATTCACCTAGCCTTTCTGAGCCTCCTTCCTCCACATCTCGTCGACCGCTGCTTCCTCAGAATTGGGCAAGAGATTATAGCTATCTCCTATCATTCAAATCCCTCCTGATGTTTGAGCAAGTATTTCAGGTTCTCCCACGCCACTAACCTATCCATCTTATAGACCTCCTTATCAGTTCTCCTATGCAATCGAATGAAAGGGATAAGCCCTTCTTCTGTCTCCTCATCCATATCTTCAATTCCCTCTGAGACATCAAAGCCAATGCCAAGCACCACCCATTATAGAAAGGAATCCAAATTCCCCAACAACTCATCAACAAACAGTTTCAGCATCACCCATTTTATCTCCTTTACGTCCTCTCCCAACTCTAAGGCCCAGACGAAGATCATGCAGGTGATATCCACATTCAAACACCCTCTATGCATCATTGTTAAGAACTCTGGTCCCAGTATCTCCAGCACCGCTTCAACTATCTCATCCTTCGGGCATTTCAATAATTGTTTTAACCATTTCCATGATGGCGGCCCGAAGAAAGCTAATCATTTTAAATGTGTACACAAAGGGAAAATTCAATGCATATATATACTTAATCATTTTCATTCTTGTTGTTGTATATTCTATTGTTTGCATTAAAAGAGATGAATGCACTAGAAACAAGTATTAGAAAAGCACTTAAGAATGATACATAGATCACAAATAATCGAGTATCCACACTAAACATATTCATACAACAAAAACATTATGTGTAAGAGTTGCATTGTCAATGCAAAATTCCAACTAGATTTTTTGACACCAAACCCACATTAAATAATACTTGTAAAGCCAATGAGTACCAGTAACTTGTACTTGGCTCCATGGCTGGTTTTATAGCTTATTGAAGTTTTTTAAACTAATTTTCTCTGCAATCTGTGTTATTTTATGTGGGCTTTTTCTATAAATGCTTTATTTATTATTTATGTTAAAATTGTTGTCATGTGGATTCTATAAGCCATTTTAGATGGGTGTTGCAATGGAAAATAGTAAAATTGTTGGTAGATTATCAATATTTCTAACTTCTCTACTAGTTGGCATTGTATGTTTGAATACATTTTTTTTATTTTTTTTATTGTGAAATAGAGGTGCCAATTAGTCAACTATAATTCCACACTTCCCTTCCTCTAAAAGGTTCTAGAACTATGTCTATGAGACTGGTCTCTGTGGATGGGTCTCCAGAGCCCCCAAAAATTTATTTGGTGATTGAATTGGTGACACCTTCCACAGGTCCCGCTACGGAGTTCGGCTTGGAGGGTGCCACACACTAGCCTCAAGATCCTGATTCCATAAGTTTGTATTTCCTTTTTGTTATTCCTACTACAAATTTTTTGTTATTTTTTACTTTCTCTTTTGTAATAAACTTGAATATTTCCTTTAAGTTGCTTTGATTTTAGGATGCTCAAACACAAAAAGATACACTACATATGCTTTTCTATCTATGTTTCCAATTTTATTGATCTTTAGGTGTATACACAAATGGTTGGCCATAGTAAAACATATAGATATGGAAGTAAATATGCATTGATCCTTTAGAATGCATAAAAATATCTCTTTGTAGCCTTTGTTTTCCTTACTCGATTTATCCATTTCGCGTGATTATGTGCATTTTCCTTGATTGAACTTGTCTTTGTAGGCTACAAAGAAAGAACCAACTTTGATTTCACTTGCAATTCATTCAATCAATGTTGGAGATGTCATAACCTGTCTGGTCCTTCAACTTTTGTCCTTCAAAAACTTTGGCAGTGATGAAGGGCAGGTTGACTAATACAAGGTTGTTTTGTTTGATGGACACCATATGCAAATAGAAACCTTGCCTTCCAAATGCAATAATTTGTTACTTTCAGTTGCCTTGAAAATAGGGTCCCTTGTATGTTTACAAGACTACGTATGTAGGAATGTCCAAGATTCAAGGTGGGTTGTGTTGTTTGTTGCTTATTTTTAAAAAAATTCTTGCCGCTTTGTATGTGCCTAATATGATGTGTTCAATCTATTGTTTTGCTTCTTCTCCAAGGCCTTAATCATATTCAACTTAGTTGTGATTAAGTATTATTTTCAAATCATTCGTACCCCTAGGTATTTTTTCAAGCAACAAGAAGAGAAAGTATTGGGCCTAGAGTCACCTTCTCGTTCTAAAAAAATGCCTAGATTTGGTTTGTAGTTGTCCCCTAAAAAAAAAACCATCCCTCCAGATGTCAGCCCTATTAAAGCTTTGAATTTTTATAAAAATGTTTGGATAGTGAAATTTCGTGTAACACATATTAGAAAAATGTACCATTTCCAAAAACAAAGAGGTGAAGGGCAACTTTTTAGTTTTAACATTATAGATAGTGAGGGGACAAAAATACGTGCTACTTATTTTGATGATATTGTTGAACTGTATTATGGTCGAGTTGAGGTTGGTGCAAATAATTTAATATCAAGAGGATCAATCAAGGAAGCAAATGAAAAAATCAATAAATTAAATAGTAACCTTGAAATTGTTTTGGATGAAAAATCAACAATAAAACAATGTGCAGATCAAATTCTTGTGCCAAAAAAAAAATTTGCATTTGTGCCAGTTAGTGACATAAACAATTATAGTGATAATAATGTGGTTGATATTATTGGAATTGTAGTACATGTTGGCTACATAGCAATTTTTCGTAGGAAAAACGGATCTAAAATAATCCAGAGAACTATTAAACTATATGATATCTCTACTTATTTCATTGACGTTAATTGGTGGGGCCCAACTTGGAAAGAAAAAGGTGATGCCTTGGAGTGGATGTACCTTTCTGGTGATATAGTGATAGTTTTTGTGCAAAGTGGTTGTGTAGGCTACTTTAATGGTAAAGTTATCAACACATCAACATCAAGAGTCATTGACATTAACCCTTCTATTCCTGAGGCAAACACTCTTCGATCCAAGGGCCCAATCAAAGTAGAAAAAATGGTTTCATCTTCTTCTACACCTCATAGGCTACATCCTTCAAATGATAGGGTTGTTATTGCATTCATCTTGAACAACTGCCTTGGCTTGCTAGAAACTGTTGAAGCCATTTTTAAAGCAAGCATTCAAATTGCAAAAATAGAGTATTTTTGTTATCCTACTTGCCCTTTGTTGGTTAATGGGAAAGTGGAAAAAAAATGCACATGGCCCTATGCTGATGTTTGGTTTTGTAATCTTTTCCAAATGGAAATTGAGGAATGCAACTATCACTATCTTCTGCAGTTAAAGCTATAAGACCATTCAGGAAGCCTTTGGTGTATTGCTTTTGATGAAGCTACCACTAGTTTACTACAAATTCCAAAAAAAGACCTCTACATATTGTAGACCAGCTCTGAGGCTATGACATATCTTGTTGTTGTTATTAAAGGCCTTTTTTGTAAATCATACATCTTTATTCTCTTCATTATAATAGAGACTTACAATTATGAGGACTGACTTAAGAAAATGACAGTGAAAGAAACAAAGCTTGATTTTGAAGTAGAGTGTAAAATGTTGCTTTCAAACATAGTAAAGATATCTACCCCTGCTCCAGAATAATGGTCCACTAGCGAACCTTTGATTTGACTACTATTTCACATTTTCTAGATTTTCTCGTACTCTTTAATTTTTTAAGCTCACTATGCAATGTTTAGACTTTTGTTTTATAAATATGAACATAATTTATTCCTACATTTTCATATATATATTTGCATATTCATTGACCTACCATCCTTTTGATTTACCATGCCACCCAAATTGTGTTTATTCTAGATTTTCACTATGGTTCTTGATTCCTTCTATATGGTGAAATTTTTAGTTCTTGTATGTGTACTCTAAATTCCTTTAGTTCATTTATAATCATTAAATAACAGTAATATCTTCAATGTCAAAAACATAACAATACTCAAGTACTAAAAATGGTTAATGGAGAAATATATAGAGTAGTTGTATATATATTTTTATATATTGGAATGTTCAAACCATGTTATTCCTCTTGTGATCATCCATACATACACATTTATATCCACATGCATACAATACATTTTATTATATGTCTATGTGTAATTACTTTAACCATCATAACTAATTAAAAAAATGAAAATAAATAACATTAAATTAATAAATAACCTACTAGTATATAAGCATTGGGAACAATATGCCATGGCTAGAATTATGCACTTTTTTTTTTTTTAAGAATAGTTTTTAACTGAATAAATTATTAATTAATGATATCACTAATAAATCTTTAATAGAGGATAATCATTTAATCTTCCATATTTTTCATAAATATTGTTTAATCCATAACTTCAAGCCTGCAATGTATTTCTATGCATGTGTATCTTAAAATACTTAAATAGAAATCTACCAATTGATTGATTGCCCAAAAGAAAAAAGGTCAAATATAGATGTGTATCTAGTTCTAATGAATATTAAATTAAGACAGAGGTAAAATTATATCGTAAATGAAGTAATCTATAAAAAAATTCGCTTCTCGATTATAAATTCAAGCTACATTATTTGGCGCTACATATTATAGACAAATAGGAAAACTATAAAAGAGCTACTAAAAAAGACATTTGCTATGTAACATTTCCCTTTTCAATTACATCATAATTGTTTTGCAATCCTTATTCACCAATGGGAAACATTTCACAATATCCTTTGTTGAAAAGGTAAGCTTCATTTCATCATTAAAAACCTGAGAAAATCTTCTCTATTTCTCTATAATATTTAGTGCCAAGTACATCGAGAATAAAAAAGGTGAAAAACATTTCTAACCCTAGCCATATTTTTGCGATGAAACAAACAAGATTTAACTGCAATTGTTCATATGCTAATGGGTATAACACTAATAATGCACAGAGATAACTACAAACAATAAATGAAGGGCGAAAATTATATGTATATGTATATGTGTAGACACGTAAAATATACATGCACCTGATTCCGATCCTACTAACATCATTTCGTCTTGAATCATACTCTCAGCTTATCAACACCTTTCATCCCTTAATTAAATAAATAAATATTTATTTAATTAGGTCTTTCTCCTCTGGTGATTAAATTAATCAATATAATCTAATTAATCATCTTTCTCTGTTCATTTAAATAATTCATTTTATTTAAATTAAATCTCTAAAGTCCTCTTATTAAATTGATTAAATTAAAATATTATTTAATTTAATCTATCATATTCCTCCTTAGTTAAATAAATCAAAATCATTTATTTAATTAATCATTTCCTCTCAATTTGATTTAAATCAATTCATAAATTTAAGCCTAAATTGTCACATCTCCTAATTCTTCATTAAATTAATTAATCTTTGATTAATTTAATCCTAATCTATGTCACATCCTCTAGAGAATGCAACTTGCACAATAAATCAATTACTTTGATTTATTGATTCATCTATTTTCCGTCACATGGCATAAAAAGGGGAATATTCCCTCATTTGAATTCAAAAAGGCCAAGTGGACTTAGTCCTTCCAACAAGGAATTTAAGATCACTTACATGTCCTTTGCATTGATCCAAGTGGTCATAACTCCATTTGACTTCTCATCCACCTTGTCATTTCAATATTTCAAAATTTAAATTTATGCATTTATCATGCACATTGGCCAAAATGTGTTCATTCCTCATCCATTCACATCTTGATAAGTGGCACTTGGCCATTGGATGTGGAATGATCCCACATTGCCTATTTTCACTCTCTCTTCCATTTTGAAAATCTATAAATGAGAGACTCTTCCTCTCATTCTATCATCCACAATTTGAGTAAACTTACTATACTCAACTTCATCCTCATCCACAATCCTTGCAAAGTTACTCTCTTCACATTGAGAGCTAATTTTACCCATTGCACTCAATCATTCACCATTTTCATAAATTATAACAAGGTTATGCTCAAATCTCTTTGGAGATTTGACCATTATTCACTCATTCAACATAACAACTTAGGAATTGGGAAAGGGCCAATTGCAACACTTCATTGGCACCAATTCCCCCATGGGATCACTAATCTATTGTCTTAATTGGGATTTAGTTTGATTTCTTGTTTTGTGTTCTTCATCATTTTTCCTAATTTTAGTTTGAATAGATGGATTTCATGGGGAATCTCTCATACTTGTTTGCATGCATTTGATCTAACGCACCTAATGTGTTTTGTTGCTCTTGCGCATTTACAAGTTTAGGGGTTCACAATATGTATATGTATATGTCTATGTATGTATACATATATGTATATATATATGTTTGTGTATGTATATATGTATATGTATATGTATGTGTATATGTATATGTATATATGTGTGTATGTATATGTATATATGTGTATGTGTATGTATATATATATGTATATGTATGTGTATGTATATCTATATATATGTATATGTATAATGTTGATCTATAGAATTCTCTTTTGAGAATTTTACTATTCGACTCTTCCTCTAGATTTCTTTGAGAAATATATAGTCTTTCGAACATTGCATTTTTTTCCTTGGTATATTATAAGACTCCATGCAATTCTTGAGGTCGTGCCCGAACACTCTTTACAAAAGTGGTGGAATTAATTGAACACAATGGTTGGCAGTAGTGGGCTTGCTTTCCTCATTCAACAGGTACACACTAGAGAAAACCTACCATGCACCTCTATTGGTTGGTATATTGGATGATTTAACAACTGTTGTGTTATGCAATCTAGACTCAATTGTCTTGCTTACTATTCCTGCAAGTTTTTTTTGCAATGTCTTTCTAACCGTTCTATAGAAATCTAACCACTAATATGTATTTTGATAGATTGAAATAAAATGTTTCTTTGCAGTTATATGATGTTCACCTTGAAACAAGCATAGAAGGGAAAGGATATACGAACCCCATATGTGGAGCTATCCACACCTAAAATATTCCCACAACTGTAACCATAACCAAGGTTTATTTTATAAATTTGTTTTTTGCTAACTTATACATTCACCCATTTTCTTCCTACAGGGCTAGATATGCTCCTATAGATACCAAATTTATACATTCAGCCTCTTTGTTTCTGCAAGGCTATATACGTTCTAGTACATATGATTATCAAGTATGTTTAAAAATTTATTTCTATAGATTGTATCTTTTGAAGCAAAAACTTTGTTGTTTCTTTGATGTATTCCTGTTAATGATATTTGTGTATTTCATCTATGGAAGGGTAAACCCACAAAAGTGGTTTACAATTCCAGTGAGGAAGGAAAAGTTACAAAAAATGACCCCATGAAAAAAAAATAGTTTTTGGGGGTTCAAACAAACTTTTGGTTCGAGCGAACCCAAATGGGGTTCAATAGAACCCCCCTTCAAGTGAACCCATTTAATTTCGGGTCCCACATTTCCTGAAAAAATAAGCAAATAAAATTCTTGTGGAAAGGGGGTTTGAATGAACCCTGGTTCGAGCGAACCCCTAGGGGTTCGCTAGAACCCCCCTTTCCCCCATTCTCCCCCTCTTGCACCAAAAAACTCCAAAAAATTTCCCTTTGAAGCTCAAGTTGTGGATGAAAATGGAGGAGAATTCATAGACCCAATTGGATGATGGTAGTCCTTAGAGCGAGATATCCCATGAATATAATTTTAATATGTTTTTGTTTTATTATGTATTTGTTTTTTTAGTTTCATTAAACATAGGTTTTTCACCGAAAATCAATCTCTCTATTTTGCACATGTGGAAAAATAGCAGATTATCAAAATAAGATTCTAAAAAATATGTGTGGGCTAGGTATTGATGTCCTTGATTTAGTAAAAAAATTAAAATAAATTTTGATACATACAAAAAAAGTTATGTTGTATACGGTCTACCTATGTTTGAATTCTAATTTGTGTGAATTTGAAACTTGATTAAGATAGAAAAATTCAATAAAACACTATGAAACCAAATTAAAGGGCTAGATATCATAGTTACAAATCTAAATTAAAAAAAAAAAGAATTTTATCCTTCATGAAAAAAAATTTATGTTGTATACGATGAGCGTCACTCCTTAAAAATGTTGTTTATTAAAAAAATTAGTTTTCGAAGGAGATGGAAAAAGAAGTGCAATCTGATTTCGAATTTTTTGAAAAAAATATATTTAGAATCTATAAACAAAATGCCACAAATCACTTGTTTTCATCATCTTCAAATTCCTCACGGTTTAGCCGCTATAGGTGGCCTAAAGTGAAGATTTAGTTAGAAAAAATTATTTTAGTGTCCAATTTGGCCAAAAATTATAAACCACTATTGTGGGATCACCCAGAATTCGTTTTGCTTTGAAACAACACCTCTTGTATATTCTACTTTCCCTATATTTATCAATATTGTAGAAAAATTTTATCTTTCACATTTCTTTATCAGCATCCTATTTTGTCAAAAAGTTACTACACCAATAAAAAACACTTGGGAAAGCAATGCATATATTGGAACACAATTTTTTTAGCAACTTTTTCATTGTGTGATATATGATGGAACTGAATTGTAATGCCCTGCCAAGTAACCCTAAAGGAAGTTGTAATTAACATCATAAGCGAACCAATTTTTTTTATAAAGTGCATTTAACATACACATTCACTTACTAATTAACAACAACCTTTAAGGCTACAAGGTTAGGATTACTTAAACCCACACATACATATTACATATAACCATAGCTTTATGAACTCTATGAAATAAACATCATACATCATAAGAATACCACATAACATAATAAAATAATCAACCAAGATACAATCTCATAAACATTATCTTAATCCAATAATTACATCACTCATTCCCAGAATGAGACAGTAGTACAAATGTATTACAATTACATAACTCCACCTCTTACAAAAGAGGGATAAAATATCATATACAAATTGAAATATTACAATGCAAGAAATTACAATAAGAACCGTGAGCTGTCCATCTGGATGTCTCGCCACTAAGTACTGAAGATAGATGGGGACCCAACGGTTTTGGTGCATGTTCCACCCTACCAATGTGGTACCCGAAGGCCCACCCCCCATGCTAAGAGATAGTAACAACGTAACATCGAAAAATATTCTACTACCTCTAACCAAAGGCAGACTCAAACTGACTCATACTGTTATAACCAACCAAATGAATTAACAAGTACAACTCATTCACCATACAAGTACGAATTGTAATACCCCTCCGTTTTGCTTCTATTTTCATGTTGTTTATGCTTTACTTGGATTACAGCTACTGTGATACTGGACATATTTTTATTATAATATTTTGATCGCTACTCTTGAGCGACAAACTATTACTATGTGATGTGATTATCTGATTTGATTTTACATGCTTTGATGAATGAATGCTGACAGTAGAATTATCATGTGATTATTTATGAAACTATTGATATGACGTTAGTGTCAATCTTTGATGAGTGTATTGGTGAAGGAGACGGGTTCACATCACTCGCTTGCGAGCGCCCTGCGATTCCGAGATTTCTTCTTCATGGTGTGAATTATATACTGCATATATTATGTTGATTATTTGATTACAGGTTGCAGGTACATGACATCAACTCCACCTGGTTCCACAGGTTTGAGCGTGTCGATCCAATGGTTAAGTTGAATGGGAGATAGTAACTTGGTAACATGTGTCAGGTCTACACCCTAGCCTTAGTGTGTCGTCAGTTCTGATGATTGAGTCATGTTAGATCTTATTGGATGTTTTTGTAATGTTTTGAAATATATTAACCCTTTAAATTGATCTTTTGAAAATCGCATTGGCTGGAAGAAATAGTTATTTTATAGTATTTTTATATTATGCTCCTTGGTTATATTTAAATTGATTATGGAAATTAAACTTAAATTATTTATTTAATTAAATTTAAATCTCAAGGGATTAAATTTGATTATTAAATAATTGTAAGTAGGTCTATTTAAGTTGAATTATTTAATTTATTAAATTTAGATCTCAAGGGATTGAATTTAATTATTAAATAATTGAAAGTGTGTTAATTAAGCTAAAGTATGTTATTAATTAAATTTAAATCCCAAGGGATTAAATTTTAATTAATAAATAATTGTGAGTAAGTTAATTAAAGTTAAATTGTTTTTTTAATTAAATTTATATCTCAAGTAATTGAATTTAGTTATTAGATAATTTAATAATAATTATGTAAGTATATTTGATTGTAAAAATTAAATTAAATGAAAAAAAAGAATTATGTGAAATTGAAATGTTAATTAAAAGTCAAAGTTGGGGCCTTTAAAAAAAGGGGAAATGAAATTAACTGGTAAATTCAACTTTTGCATTTGAAAGTGAATTAGGGTTACATTAGGTTATTTTGGAATTGTTGTTTTATAAGTTTAGGGCAGAAAAATTTGGGGATTCTTCTTGCTTCATTTTTTTGACAGGCAGGAAAATTTGTTGGTGAAATTTGGTTGAAAGTTTAGAAAATTATTTTCTGGTTGTTTATACATTATTTCTTCGATTACCCTAGTATAGAAAACTCTGGAAAAAAAATTACATATATAATAATATACATTGCATATACCATTTTCTGGAAATAATATATGCAATCTATATTATTAGATATATAAAATTTTATATTTTAAACTAAGTTATGTTGTGTCCGTACGGACCTGCGTCCATCCGTACCGGCGAATGAAGTTATTTGGAAATTTTTTGTTTTATAAAAACAAAGAATAATTTTTTTGTTTGAAGTTATGGGGGGGTTCGTCGCCCCACCTAGTTGTGTTTATTGTACAGTGGGTACGCAGTACCCACTGGGCAGTGCGCCACCCGTATGGGGGACGCACTGTCCAATGAGGACTGCGGCCCCACTTACCTCGGTCGCTGTACATAGGTACAGTCGGCACAGGGGACACCGACCGTAGGACAGTCTGCGGACTGTCATTTTCGCCATTAATCTTTTATTTATTTGCTTTTGTTTACTATTTTTGGTTTTTAAAAATTTCATTTTATGAATTTTTTTATTATGTTTTTTTTTAATTTCGTTTTATTTTTATTTTTATTTTTTATTTAATTTAATTTAATTTTCAATTTTAAATTTTAATTTGGTTTAGTTATTTTTTTATATGATATTTAATTAATTTGTATATTTTATATATGTATTATTTTTATATTATATATTTAAATATATATAATATTTAATATATATATATATTTTATGAATTTAATTAATATTATATATTAAATTAGTTAATCTTATTAGGATGAATTTTTATATATAGTTGATTTACTGAATCAATGAGAGGGGAGATATTTCTTTTTATATCGAGTAGTAGTATTATGCATGATGCTTCGTTGTGGAGTTCATAATTAAATATCTTGTGGAACATAGAAACATCCTCCAGTTAAACAAATAAATTATAGTGAAATTTTTACTCTAATGATTTGATCCAGTTGAGAAGTTTAAGATTTTGATGAAGAACTTTATTGTTCAATGTATTGTATAGAAAGGAATAATTCGTCTTTTGTGAGAAACATTGGATTTGGAATATGGTTTTAGAATAACCAAATATAGTATTTTCTTTTCCAATGCATGAGTTCATTGATGTATCTTTTAAAGAATATTTTGTGAATGATTATTGAGTAGTTGGGTTGTAAAGTCTTCCAGTTAAACATGGGTCATTTCCTTGTTAAAGTATTGTTTGATTTCCCTTGGGTAGTGTTACAATTATCTTGTGTCCTCCTAGTATTGGAGTGGATTTCTTTGTGTTGCCTCCTAGGATTGGAGAGAGTTTATTGGTTCAATTCTGTAGCACTTGAGTAACCCTTGGAGTTAGTTTGTAGTGTGTTATCCAATTAGAAGAGTGGCTTTTGTTAGGGGCCAGAGCCCAAAGAGGTAAACCGGGAAACCTTCAGAAGTGATTTTAACAATTGAAAACTAAAGTAAATATACTTAGCATATTAGGATGTAGTTCACAATAACCAAGATAAGTTAACCTCACTCACAGGCACAAGGGTTTGTTTAGACTTGGGGTGGGTAAGAAGGCCTGGAATGGCAAGATCACTATCTCGTCACTATGAGAGGTAGATGATTCCGCTTGAGTTAGTATGAGTGCCGGGATTCGGTTGAGGCCACCAGGAATTCTGGAGCCTATGAAGAATGCCCAGAGGATATCTCATGACAAACCTTGCGATGACACTCTGTCTAGGATAACACCGTGTTTATGTTGTGCATATGTTTTCTTTAGCACACTTGATTATATTATGTCTAGAAGCAATGTAACCATGATTAGTGTTTGTTTTATTGTACATATGTGTGGTTGATTCAGTTTGTATCAGTATGAGTCTGCCTTTGGTTTGAGGTGGTAGGTTTCTTGTCCATGTTACTTGGTTACTATTTCCTAGCATGGGGGGTGGTCCTTCGGGCACCACATGGTTGGGTGGAACATGCACCATAACGGTTGGGTCCCCTTGATCATCATTACTTGGTGGCGAGACTTCTTGATGGACATCTCTCTTTGCTTACTTTTGGATTCTTGTACTTTGTATCTCATAATGTAATGGTATTGGTTACCCCTCTTGTGTATGAGGTGGATCTTGTAATATTCATACTTATGTATTTGTACACATTCCGGGAATGAGGATTGTAATAGACCTTTGTAATTGATTTATATGAATGAATGCTTTATCTTTATCTCGTACTTTTCTTTGATGTAAAATGTTATTACTTGTGTATTTACTTTCAGTGTATTTTAAATGATGTTTTGTTAATGGGGTTAAGTAATCTCAGTTATGTAACCCTAGGGGAGGTTGTCAATTTAGTTGAACATATGGGTTTAATTCACTTCTTTTAAAAAAAAAAATTAGTACGCTTGTTTAGTGAATTGAAACTTCCTCTAGGGTTGCGTGGCGGGGCATTACACATGGTATGAAAGCCTAGGTTTAAACACTGGGCACTTTGGGATTATGTTGTAACCATTAACCTTAGTTGTGTAGGTTTTCAAGTGTACCTTGTCTAATATCCCTTTTTGTGTCTGTGTTGGAGTATGCCTCCTAAACGCGGACGAGGGAGAGGACGTGGACGTGGTTGAGTAGAGGTACCCGTTGGGAGTCAACATGACTCTCCGCCACATGTTACACTCATACCAGATCAGGAGGAACATCAGGCCTCACAGAATGGTCCAGGAGGCGGTGGACATCATGACCCTCTAGGGGTCGAAGCTGCCCGAAAAGCTTTGGAAGACGCTTTGGCACTTCTAGGTCCGAAGCGGGTAGATGCAGAGGTTAACCCTAGGGTGAGAGCAGCTCCAGCACAGTCAGAGAGGGTAGCATCTTCTCATATGAGAGATATTATTCGGTCATAACCTCCACTATTTGATGGAGTAGGTACAGGACTAGAGGCTGAGATTTGGCTGATTGGATTGGATTGATGCTTTTCCATGCAGCCCTATGATAGTAATACTAAAGCGCGGTGCGCTATTATTCACCTCCGTGGTTTTGCAGCCACTTGGTGGAAGATAAAGGAGCAGAGGCTCCACATTGATATGAGTACTGTGTCTTGGGAGATCTTTCTAGAGTGATTCAGAGCCCGTTTTCTCTCAGATCACTAGCGTCAGCGTAGAGGCGATGAGTTCCATGCCTTACGACAGTTGGCCTTGACTGTAGACCAATACGAGAGGCAATTTTATGAACTTAAGCAGTTCGCTGGGATTGGTGATGATGAGGAGATGCTAGTACAACATTTCATCAGGGGCTTAAACACTCGTATCAGTGGAGGAGTGAGGGTTTTTGAACCCAAGTCTATGGAGGTAGCTGTGGAGAAGGCACGGCTTGTGGAGGAGAACCTAACTATGGCACTGGGAGGTCAGACAGGAGTTGTTATTGGCAGTAATGCAGGAGCTAGGTCTAGTGTTCGAGGTGGTCACAGGGAGCAGTGCCTCCTAAGACTCAGCAGGCATCAGCACAGGGTAGTCATCAACAGTCTTCCCAAGAGAAGCGGAAGGGTTTTCAGCAAGGACTGAGTAACAGGAACTGGAGGCGCATGAAGCATTTCAATTCTGAGCAACCCGCTCAAATTTTTCAGTCTACTTATAGAGGCAATGCTCAGCAGTCGAGTGCACTAGCAGGAGACAGAGGTCAGAGTAGAGGAACAGGTTGTTTCTCATGTGGTCAGCAGGGCCATATTGCTAGGATGTGTCCCAATAAGAGCACATCGGGTTTCACTCAGAGACCAGCGGCGTCAGAGCTGATAGTGGGTGATGCAGGCAGAGGGCACCGTGTATTCGCAGCGGTTGATAACCGCCAGGCAGAGCATCAGGGTACTGTTGTTGAGACTCAGGGTATGATATTTAGTAACCCAGTTACTATCCTTTTTGATTCAGGAGCATCTGACTCCTTTATTTATTCATATATTGTGTCACATTGCAGACTGGGAGCCGTAAGGCAAGGCGATAGGTGACAGGTTGAGTTAGCGTCAGGTGCGAAGGTTGCATCTCATTCCGTAGTGCCTGACTGTAGGTTGGTGAGTGGACCACTTCGTACCACTTTAGATCTTCGAGTTATACCTTCGGGATCCTATGATGTTTTTATAGGTATGGATTGGCTTGAGACTCACCGAGCTGTGATTGATTATCGACGGAAGTCAATTCGATGCATTGATGCATCTGGGAGTGAGATTGAGATCATAGGAGTTCAGAGGCTGATATCCTTGAGGATGATCTTAGCTATGCAGTTGAGGAGATGTGTTCGGCAGGGATGTCAGTTGTTTGCTGTTTCTGTTGATGACTTGGGTTTAGGAGATGGAGAGGAGAAGGTATCTCTTGATAGTCATCCTGTACTTCAGGAGTTCTCTGATGTCTTTCTAGATGACATTCCGGGAATGCCACCGAGGAGAGATAGATTTTAAGGTTGACCTAATACCTGGATCGGGGCCTATTTCACGAGCTTCTTACCGTATGACCACTCAAGAGCTAAAAGAGCTTTGCTTGTAGTTAGAGGAATTGTTGGAGAAGGGATTTATTTGTCCTAGTGTTTCTCTATGGGGAGCACCTGTCATTTTTGTGAAGAAAAAGGACGGTTCACTTCAGTTGTGCATTGATTACCGACAGCTGAACAAGGTAACGATTAAGAATCGTTATCCACTTCCCAGGATTGATGACTTGTTTGACCAAGTCAAAGGTGCCACAATCTTTTCGAAGATTGATCTTAAATCGGGATACCATCAGCTTCGTATATTTGACGCAGATATTCATAAGACAGCGTTTCGAACGCGGTATGGTCACTACGAGTTTACTTTGGTACCATTCGGGTTGACGAATGTGCCATCTGTGTTCATGAGTTTGATGAATGGAGTATTCCGCACCTATCTTGATAGATTTGTTCTTGTGTTTCTTGACGACATACTGATATATTCCAGGATAGTAGAGGAACATGTAGAGCATTTGTGACAGGTACTTCAGTGTTTACAGGAGAACCAACTCTTTGCCAACTTGTCTAAATGTGAATTCTTCAAGTCTGAGATCATGTATCTTGGTCATGTGATCTCAGGAGAGGGAGTATCAGTGGATCCTTCGAAGATCCAAGCTATTCTGGATTGGCCTGCACCCACGAATGTGGCAGAGATTCATAGTTTTATGGGACTTGCAGGATACTACAGGAGGTTTGTTCAGAACTTTTCCAGAGTAGGTCACCCTATCACTTCTCTTCAGAGGAAAGGGAAGAGGTTCGATTGGATAGAGAAGTGTGAGTTAGCTTTTCAGGTTCTGAAGGATAAGTTGACCAGTGCACCGATTTTAGCAATACCTGATCTTGCAGGAGATTTCATGGTTTGTATAGATGCATCCTTAGAGGGCTTAGGAGTGGTCCTGATGCAGGAGGGTAGAGTGATAGCATTTGAGTCACGAAAGCTTAAAGATCATGAACTGAATTATCCCACACATGATCTTGAGTTAGCGTTAGTAGTCCATGCACTGACCAGATGGAGACACTTTTTACTTGGACAGAGATTTGAGCTTCATAGTGATCACAAGAGTCTCCAGTACATTTTCACTCAGCTGAACCTTAATGCTAGGCAGAGGCATTGGATGGAATTCCTTTGTGAGTATGACTTCGAGGTGAAGTACATTCAGGGGAAAGAGAACGTCGTAGTTGATGCACTCAGTAGGCGTAGGCATGTGTTATCTGAGATGACTCTCATGGTAGACTTACGAAGTCAGATTCTTGCTACTCTCCCAGCAGACGATTGGTATCAGGACGTGAGAGCAGAGATTGAGGCAGGCAGACCTCTTGAGGGTAGATTCATAGGTTACTCACTTGAGTCAGATGGGCTACTCAGGCATTCTGAGCATATTTATGTACCTTCAACAGGTGGGCTTCACACTTTGGTTTTGACTGAGGCACATCGTGCACCATATTCCACCCATCCTGGTGTGAAGAAGATGTACGCAGACTTGCGCCAGTTGTATTTTTGTCTAGGAATGAAGCGTGATATTGCAGATTTTGTTGCTAGATGTTTGGAGTGTCAGCGAGTGAAGGCCGAGCATCATCACCCAGCCGGTCTTCTTCAGCCACATCTTATACCAGAGTGGAAGTGGGATATCATCTCATTGGATTTCATTGTTGGTTTACCCAACTCCTCGCGATGACATGATGCTATTATGGTTAGGGTCGATAGGTTGACGAAGGTAGCACACTTCTCTCCTATGCGTTCTACCTATAATGCATCATCAGTTGCTAGAGTGTTCATGGAGGATATTGTGAGGTTGCACGATATTCCGCGTTGAATTTTTTCTGACAGGGATCTAGTGTTTACTTCAGCTCTTTGGATGTCATTGCAGCATGCTATGGGAACACAGTTGAACTTTAGTTCAACGTATCACCCAGAGACAGATGGACAGACTGAGAGGGTTAATCAAATGCTTGAAGATATGCTACGCATGTATGTAATGGACCAGCAGACACGATGGGAGGATTACCTCTATCTAGTGGAGTTTGCTTATAATAATAGTTACCAGAGTTCCATTGGCATGGTACCTTTTCAGGCTTTGTATGGTTGTCCTTGTCGTACACCTTTGAGTTGGGATCAATTAGAGGATAGAGTGTTATTGGGACCAGAGATGTTACAGGATATGGAGTAGCAGTTGGATCGGATTAGAGAGCACCTAGTAGCAGCTCAGGATAGACAGAAGAAGTATGCGGATGCGCATAGGGTGGATCGTCAGTTTTTTGTAGGTGACAAAGTATTCTTGTGGGTGCATCCACGAAAGAGTCCAATCCGTTATGGAAAGGGTTCTAAGTTGGCGCCTCGATTTGTCGGACCTTTCGAGATACTCGAAAAGATTGGTCCAGTTGCTTACCGTCTTGCTTTGCCACCCAGTCTTGCACGTATTCACGATGTTTTCCATGTTTCAGTTCTTCGACCTTATCATCCTGATGTGAATCACATCCTTGATTGGAATTCTTTACAGGTAGAGGACGGGCAGCTGGCTTTAGAGCCCGCAGCCGTGATGGAGCGCAGAACGCTTGCTATTCGAGGGCGAGATATTGATCAGGTTCGAGTGCAGTGGGATCCCAGGGATGATGCTTCATCCACTTGGGAGGATGCAGTTAGGATGAGGGAGTTATACCCCTACTTGTTTGCAGGCTTCTAGGAGTAAGCCTAGTCCTTTGGGGGGAGGATGTAATACCCCTCCATTTTGCTTCTATTTTCATGTTGTTTATGCTTTACTTGGATTACAGCTACTGTGATATTGGACATATTTTTATTATGATATTTTGATCGCTACTCTTGAGCGACAAACTATTACTATGTGATGTGATTATCTGATTTGATTTTACATGCTTTGATGAATGAATGCTAACAGTAGAATTATCATGTGATTATTTATGAAACTATTGATATGACGTTAGTGTCAGTCTTTGATGAGTGTATTGGTGAAGGAGACGGGTTCGCATCACTCGCTTGTGAGCGCCCTGCGATTCTGAGATTTCTTCTTCACGGTGTGAATTATATACTGCATATATTATGTTGATTATTTGATTACAGGTTGCAGGTACATGACATCGACTCCACCTGGTTCCATAGGTTTGAGCATGTCGATCCAACGGTTAAGTTGAATGGGAGATAGTAACTTGGTAACATGTGTCAGGTCTACACCCTAGCCTTAGTGTGTCGTCAGTTCTGATGATTGAGTCATGTTAGATCTTATTGGATGTTTTTGTAATGTTTTAAAATATATTAACCCTTTAAATTGATCTTTTGAAAATCACATTGGCTGGAAGAAATAGTTATTTTATAGTATTTTTATATTATGCTCCTTGGTTATATTTAAATTGATTATGGAAATTAAACTTAAATTATTTATTTAATTAAATTTAAATCTCAAGGGATTTAATTTGATTATTAAATAATTGTAAGTAGGTCTATTTAAGTTGAATTATTTAATTTATTAAATTTAGATCTCAAGGGATTGAATTTAATTATTAAATAATTGAAAGTGTGTTAATTAAGCTAAAGTATGTTATTAATTAAATTTAAATCCCAAGGGATTAAATTTTAATTAATAAATAATTGTGAGTAAGTTAATTAAAGTTAAATTGTTTTTTTAATTAAATTTATATCTCAAGTAATTGAATTTAGTTATTAGATAATTTAATAATAATTATGTAAGTATATTTGATTGTAAAAATTAAATTAAATGAAAAAAAAGAATTATGTGAAATTGAAATGTTAATTAAAAGTCAAAGTTGGGGCCTTTAAAAAAAGGGGAAATGAAATTAACTGGTAAATTCAACTTTTGCATTTGAAAGTGAATTAGGGTTACATTAGGTTATTTTGGAATTGTTGTTTTATAAGTTTAGGGCAGAAAAATTGGGGGATTCTTCTTGCTTCATTTTTTTCACAGGCAGGAAAATTTGTTGGTGAAATTTGGTTGAAAGTTTAGAAAATTATTTTCTAGTTGGTTATACATTATTTCTTCGATTACCCTAGTATAGAAAACTCTGGAAAAAAAATTACATATATAATAATATACATTGCATATACCATTTTTTGGAAATAATATATGCAATCTATATTATTAGATATATAAAAATTTATATTTTAAACTAAGTTATGTTGTGTTTGGCCGCCATACGGACCTGCATCCATCCGTACCGGCGAATGAAGTTATTTGGAAATTTTTTGTTTTATAAAAACAAAGAATAATTTTTTTTTTTGAAGTTATGGGGGGGTTCGGCCCCCCACTTGGTTGTGTTTATTTTACAGTGGGTACGTAGTACCCACTGGGCAGTGCGCCACCCGTACGGGGAACGCACTGTCCAATGAGGACTGCGCCCCCACTTACCTCGACCGCTGTACGTAGGTACAGTCGGCGCAGGGTACGCCGACCGTAGGACAGTCTATAGACTGTCACTTCCACCATTAATCTTTTATTTATTTGCTTTTGTTTACTGTTTTTGGTTTTTTTTTAAAAATTGTTTTTATGAAATTTTTTATTATGTTTTTTTTTTATTTTTATTTATTTTTTTATTTAATTTAATTTTCAATTTTAAATTTTAATTTGGTTTAGTTATTTTTTTATATGATATTTAATTAATTTGTATATTTTATATATGTATTATTTTTATATTATATATTTAAATATATATAATATTTAATATATATATATATATATTATGAATTTAATTAATATTATATATTAAATTAGTTAATCTTATTAGGATGAATTTTTATATATAGTTGATTTACTGAATCAATGAGAGGGGAGATATTTCTTTTTATATCGAGTAGTAGTATTATGCATGATGCTTCGTTGTGGAGTTCATAATTAAATATCTTGTGGAACATAGAAACATCCTCCAGTTAAACAAATAAATTATAGTGAAATTTTTACTCTCATGATTTGATCCAGTTGAGAAGTTTAAGATTTTGATGAAGAACTTTATTGTTCAATGTATTGTATAGAAAGGAATAATTCATCTTTTGTGAGAAACATTAGATTTGGAATATGGTTTTAGAATAACCAAATATAGTATTTTCTTTTCCAATGCATGAGTTCATTGATGTATCTTTTAAAGAATATTTTGTGAATGATTATTGAGTAGTTGGGTTGTAAAGTCTTCTAGTTAAACGTGGGTCATTTCCTTGTTAAAGTATTGTTTGATTTCCCTTGGGTAGTGTTACAATTATCTTGTGTCCTCCTAGTATTGGAGTGGATTTCTTTGTGTTGCCTCCTAGGATTGGAGAGAGTTTATTGGTTCAATTCTATAGCACTTGAGTAACCCTTGGAGTTAGTTTGTAGTGTGTTATCCAATTAGAAGAGTGGCTTTTGTTAGGGGCCGGAGCCCAAAGAGGTAAACCGGGAAACCTTCAGAAGTGATTTTAACAATTGAAAACTAAAGTAAATATACTTAGCATATTAGGATGTAGTTCACAATAACCAAGATAAGTTAACCTCACTCATAGGCACAAGGGTTTGTTTAGACTTGGGGTGGGTGAGAAGGCCTGGAATGGCAAGATCACTATCCCGTCACTATGAGAGGTAGATGATTCCGCTTGAGTTAGTATGAGTGCTGAGATTTGGTTGAGGCCACCAGGATTTTCGGAGCCTATGAAGAATGCCCAAAGGATATCTCATGACAGACCTTGCGATGACACTCTGTCTAGGATAACACCGTGTTTATGTTGTGCATATGTTTTCTTTAGCACACTTGATTATATTATGTCTGGAAGCAATGTAACCATGATTAGTGTTTGTTTTATTGTACATATGTGTGGTTGAGTCAATTTGTATCAGTATGAGTCTTCCTTTGGTTTGAGGTGGTAGGTTTCTCATCCATGTTACTTGGTTACTATTTCCTAGCATGGGGGGTGGTCCTTCGGGCACCAGATGGTTGGGTGGAACATGCACCATAACGGTTGGGTCCCCTTGATCATCAGTACTTGGTGGTGAGACTTCTTGATGGACATCTCTCTTTGCTTACTTTTGGATTCTTGTACTTTGTATCTCATAATGTAATGGTATTGGTTACCCCTCTTGTGTATGAGGTGGATCTTGTAATATTTAGACTTATGTATTTGTACACATTCCGGGAATGAGGATTGTAATAGACCTTTGTAATTGATTTATATGAATGAATGCTTTATCTTTATCTTGTAATTTTCTTTGATGTAAAATGTTATTACTTGTGTATTTAATTTCAATGTATTTTAAATGATGTTTTGTTAATGGGGTTAAGTAATCTCAGTTATGTAACCCTAGGGGAGGTTGTCAATTTAGTTGAACATATGGGTTTAATTCACTTCTTTTAAAAAAAAAATTTAGTACGCTTGTTTAGTGAATTGAAACTTCCTCTAGGGTTCCGTGGCGGGGCATTACATGAATCAAGTACAACTCAAGTACAATACAAGTACAAATCAAGTACAACTCAAACATCACTACCATAGGTCACATTGCTTCCAGACATCATAATAAATCAAGTATGTTCAGAGAATCATACACATAAAACAATTAACAACAGTTATCCTAGATAGAGTTTCATCGCAAGGTTTTTCATGAGATCTCCTCTGGGCATTCTTCATAGGCTCTGGCACAAGTAATCCTGGTGGCCTCAACCGAATCCCGGCACTCATACTCACTCATGCGGAATCAACTACCTCTCGTAAGAACAAGATAGTTGATCTTGCCATTCCAGGCCTTCTCACTCATCCCAAGTCTAAACAAGCCCTTGTGTCTATGAGTGAGGATTAAATTATCTTGATTAGTGTGAACTGCATCCTAATCATCTAATTACATTAATTTAATTATCACTTGATTAACTCACTTTTGAAGGTTACCCGATTTACCACTTTGGGCTCCGACCCCTATCAAAAGCCACTCTTCTAATGGACAACACACTCACAACCAATCACCAAGCGAAACACAAGGGCATACAAACTAGGCATCATAACCACTCCAACACAAGGAAGATACAAATAATAGAAACTCACTCCAAACATCTTGGAGGCAACAATCACATAGTCGACTCCTTTCAGAGGAGGTACAAAAGATCTGACTCCAAACATCTTTGAGGCAACAACACATAGTCCACTCCTTTCACAGGAGGTACAAAAGATGAAACCACATCACAAGGTCACTCCATACAAGGAGACACGGATCCCATAATCCGCTCCTAAGCCAAGGAGGTGCAAACATCCCCGTTCATGAAAATCGGGTAAAACTGAAAAGACGCCATGCACTACCCAAGGGAAAACTATTGGATGGCATAAAGATTCAACAGCCCTTATCATCTAAGTTCTTCTGGAAGACTTATAATTTAGGACTAACACTAAATCCCAAAACCAACAATGCAACTTGACGACATAGCAAGAAAGGCATTCAAGTCATTAATCAAATCTAATATTTGGATTTCCTAAATCCATACTCATTCAATAGGTAGTGTTGACAAAGTCAAAGACACGATAACTAGATCATCTAAAATAATCATAACCCCTATTTCCCTTTTCATTATTGGAAATCTAAAATAATTAAATTTACTTCCCTTTACTGATTACAGAGAATTAAATCTTTTAACATAATCATGAGCAAGATACTACTTTTGGATATACTTAATCCATATCTCAATTCATTACATAATTCATTATATCGATAAAACTGAATTAATAATTCATCTTTTCAGATAGGGGAGAAATTACACTACTATTTAATTATCTAATTGCTCTTAACAAAATAAGTATTTTCAACTATAACTCAAAAAATTTCGCTTTAAATTAAATAACCAATTTCCCTTGCAAATTAAATCATTATAAAATTAATCAAATTAACATTTGGTCTCTTCCATAACTTATTGTGTTAAAATAAGATCAATATTTGGACTATAACCCAATATCATATATATATATTTTCTAATTAAATCAAATTAATAATTGGACCTTTTACACATGAATTTAAATTCCACAATTAAATTTTAAATTATACATTCTTTAAATCAAATATTTAACTCCAATTAAACTTTAACATGCCATTTTAAAATAAACAATAATTTTCCCATACATTTATAATTTTAATTCCACTAATCTAGTATACAAATTTTATTTAAAATAATATAAATAAATATAATACTTTAATATTATAAATTATAATATAAAATATTATTAAATAATATTTTAATATTATAATAACAATACATAAAATATAAATATTTATAAATATCAATTTATTATTATTTTATTATCAAAGCAGCCATGGGAAAATAACTTAACAGTAGTCTCATGTTTCAAGCATAACTCAAAAACTACGATCTGGATATTTGCGATTTTTGGACAGGGATAAGAAAATCTTAAAATGCAAAAACCCTTTAAATTTCCTAACAACCCAGCTTGTGAAAGTGAAGTTATAGGCGACGCAACCAGACCATTTTACAATGAAAAATATAACTTTATTATAGATTTTAAAATCCGTTTTTTAATAATAAACAGAAGGTTTCATTTTCTAAAACATTCTAAATGCATTGTTCAATCTCTATGTTTGATTTCAATAACAACAAAATCAATTTGCCCAAATAATTTAAATTCAACTAAGGTTTTCACAATTTTCACTCAAGAATTTTCACAAGCAAAGGCTGTAACTTTGTTTAATTCTTTTCTTCTAATATCAAATTTATTTTCTAAAACAGATTTAACAAACAAATCTTTAATCATTACTATTTTAAAGAAAAACAATCAAAAACAATAAAATACAAAGAGGAAAACCTGGTACAATAAGCTACAGGAAGAGATGAAAATCTGATGCAAGCCTCCTCCAAAGATTTCTTGAATTTTCTTCAATCCTCCAAAGAAATCAATCCAAAATCCAACAAATGCAAACAATCTTTCCTTCAATCAATTCTACAATCAAACTTTCTTCAAACCCTTGTGCAAATTTTCCAAAATTTCTTTCCTACTGTAAAAATGAATTTTCCTAAAAACTTTCTGCCCTAAAATTAAAACATATATTCCTTATAAATCAAAAATACCTAATTCAACCCTAATTCACATTACATGCAAATTAGATATTTCAATTTAAATTTCAATTTCAATATTTACAACCCTAATTCACATAACATGCAAATTAGATATTTCAATTTCAATTTCAATTTCACTTTTTGAAAACCACTTTCAATTTAAAATGCAATTTCAAATAATAAATTAATTTCCAAAGTTGCAACTAATTTCCTAAATAAACATTTAATTACAATTTCTAATTTAATTCCCACACGTTGAAATTAAATTCCAAAATTAATTTTAATTTTTTTATTTCTTTTCATTCTCTTGCATCACATTTAATTAATTAATTTAATTATTTAATAACTAAATTCAACCCCTTGGATTAAATTTAATTAATTAAATAAATTAAATATAATTAATTAATTTAAATATAAACTTTTATCCACATTGCATTATTTAAATTAAATAACCATCAACATGATTTAAATGCAATTATTCTAAATATCTATTTCCAAATCAATACTCTTTCAGAATTAAATAACATCAAAGCAAGACAGATAATGACTTGACACACACAACTGACGACACACTAAGGCTAGGTGTAAACTTGACACATGTTACCTAGCTACCATCTCCCGTTCAACTTAACCATTGGATCGACATGCTCAAACCTGTGAAGCCAGGTGGAGTCGGTGTCATGTACCTGCAATCCTGCAACCAAGTAAACAACCTCATACAATATATCCAACATATAATACACACCGTGAAGAAAGAATTACGGATTCGCAGGATGCTCCCAAGCAAGTGATGTGAAACTGTCCTCTTCACCAATACATTCATCGAAACTGACACTTCCATCATAATTCCAATAATCTCATAATAATATCTCATGTTAACTCTACAACATCATTAATCCATATTGCATGTGAAACAATAATCAGATAACTGCATCCCATAATAATAGTTGTCGCTCAATAGTAATGATCAAAACATCATAACAAAATGTATCCAATCCCAAAGTAACTGCAACCAAACATAGCATAAAGTAAAATGAACGAGAAGCAAAATGGAGGGGTATTACATGAATCAAATTTATTATCAGTGTTTCATGCTTTTCTTGGTTGACATTTTACCATAAGCCTATGAGGCTTCATAATGGCATATATATATATTGAATACAGATAGAGTATTTATGTGAAAAATATTAGAATAACACTTATTTGTTACTATATACTATACACAATCATTCAGCTTCTATGTATCAAGCACACCTACTCCACCACTACTAACCCATGTAATCACCAAGCTCCATGTTGCCTAAAAAAAAATTCGGTCAAGCTCACACCAGCTAGGGCATGTGCAGCTTCAGAAAATCCAATTCATGGTTGGGCTGAGAAAAAAATCCAGTGTAAGCTTCAAGCAAATTCTTAAGCAATGGTTGGTTTGACAATACGACTTAATCAAAGTATACTTTCCTGCACTACAACACTTAAAATTCCATCTACTATGAACACCCGCATTTACTTTGTCTGCCCCCATCGTATAATAACAAAAGAATGCATTAACACTCCCAAAAGAAAACACTTGTTGTTCATCTACGATGTATTGAGGCATCTTTGGACCACCAAATAAAAAATTTGGTTGGGCTAAACAAAAAAAGCTAGTGGAAACTTGAAGCAAATTTTTGGCCACTGGTTGTTCCGACAATACAACTCTATCAAAGTATACTTTTCCACACTGTACCACTCAATATTCCATTTAGTTTGTCCACCTCAAAAACACCTATTGCGAAAACACATAAGAATGAGAAGAAAATGAGAGACATTCTCAAAACCACATTAAATAGAACTTTAAGATATGGAAAATAGAAGAGGCAAACTATGATAATGGATAGTTTGTTATGGGGAGCTGAAAAGAAGAATATCATGAAGAGAAGGTTTGCACTACGGGGAATTGATGTAGTTCAATCTCAAAGTATGTGTGAAGGAACAAAACTTCAAACATTTAAATAAAATTTCAAAATACCCATCAAATCCATAATTGGTCCTATGTTAATGGTTGTAACCGCAAAGATGCACAGAGATAACTGAAACAATAAATGCAAGATGATAAAATTACTAACCCTAACCATATTCTTTTATGAAAGGAACATGATTTAGCTACAAGGGTCCTATGGTAATGGGTATAACGCCAAAGATGCACATAGATAGCTACAAACAATAAATGAGGGACGGAAAAATCACTAACCCTAACCATATTTTTTGACGAAAGAAAAAAGATTTAATTGCAATTTCTTCATCCATACACAACCATAATGGAAAACACCTATGTAGAACAACTTGTAGATTCTGGACACCAACAGTTTTAATATAAACAAAAAATAAATCATTTATGCCAAAAACTCATGCAAAACTACTTACACATTGCAGATAATCTATCCAAATTGTGGATAACACCGCAGACTTCATTGGAAAATTGATCTGCATTGCTTGGTATTTAATATTATGGACAAATCATTTATGCACAATAGCCATGGAAAATGACTTGCAACTTCCATAGTATAACATTTTTAAAATCCTCAAATCTGCTATACAACACACCTAGGGGTGACGAATCATAGAATAGTCTTATACCAAAGAAACGCCACAATGGCTCTTTTGACAATGCAACTTAATCAATATTTTTTCTTGGCATACAAACAAAAAACAATGATAATTTCGAGTTTTTTATAAGGAGCTTCAACCAAATGAGGGAAAAACAATATCATTCAATATATTTTTACAAGACAAGCAATCTATGTAACAGATGTAATAGGTATTAGGATAATACTTAAGAATGAGATGTATGTGGTTCTTCAGTGTTTGGGTAATAGTTCTTTTACAATTTACCTATTTCTGTATAATATTCAATGCCAAATAATGTAGCTCAAATTTACAATATATGCATATATATTTATATATATACATATACACACACACACATATATATATACATATCATTTATGCAAAAAACCCATGTGAAATGAATTACAAATTGTGGAGAACAATACTTTTAAAACCCTCCAATCTATTGCACCAGCAAGTAAATATAATATTCAATGCTGTAATGTGTGGAAGTATAGTCCAAAATATGCAAAAAAAAAAAAAAAGATTCAGTTGTATTGTTAGGAGAGTCATTGTGGCATTATGAATATTGTACACACAGTGAGCAATTAAATGCTCTATTCTTAACATCTGAATGCTTTATCATTCAATGTTGTGGCTCTATTGTTCTAATTTTCCTTGTAATGTACAAAATACTTATACATGCTATTTTATACTCTATTTAAAATCACACTCTACATAAATACAAATAAACATAGTATACAGATTTTTCTACATATACATATGTATATATACATTATTATTGCATTTTTAGAACAAGCCACAATACTTTTCATCTACATCTATCGATATGTATATCTACCTACATGTATATTTTTATATATCAATCACCAAATTGAGTACATATATATACATGCATATGTATCTACCTATGTTCCATGGAACTCAATACGATTTTGCTTTCTTTGTATAATATTTAATAGAAAATAAGAGCTATTCTAATAGTTGTTGTATGATTCTTTTGTTTGTCTTCAATGTCTACTACCAAACAATGTAGCTTGAATCTTATATCGATATGTTTCATGATATTCTTTTTCACTCATCTGTTTCAAGCCCCTTAGAACAAATTACTCAGGGCTTCTTATGACATCCATAGAACTTTCTACGTGCATATGTTGACGATGCTACAGTAGGTTTCCTTGATACATGGAACCAAAAGGTAAGAATTTGACTGTGTCAACAATTGTCATTACACAAGGAAATACTTACATAGAGTGCTTTCCTTGTATCAATATATTTCATGTGGGTTTCAATTATCTATCATCTACCAATAATTCTTAAAGTGTTTTCCTAATAGTTCTTTTACAATTACTTTATTTTATCTTGTACCTTGAATTTTCAATTCACAACCTAACTGTTAAATACATTGCTTTTTTTGTACCAATATCTTTTATGATATTCTTGTTCCTTAGTCTACCAAAGAAAAATGTGCATTATGTATTAGTACACGGTCCATGTAGCAATTGGCCTATCATTTTGATGACAATTTTTACTATATTCTTCCCTAGAATGAAGTTGGTTTTTTAATATAGGTAGATTTAAACTTATATTGTGAGGTTATATGGATGTTTCTACTTATTGTACATTGTTCTATACATTCCATCTATCCATATTTTTGTACCCATTTTGAAACCCAATTATTCTATTGCTTTACCAAGATATTTGTCTTTCTGTTAACTTGTCATGGAAAAATAAAACACTCTACTATTATAGGACTTGTTTAAAAACACCCGCACTTCACCAAGTTTGTTCTTGCGTGCTATACGGTAAGATTTTATGATATTTTCTATGGACTTTACCTTCCTTTTTTTCTCATGGGTTTGGCTAGAGCCCATGAGGCTTCATGATGCCAATATGGTAGGGAGGAGAATGAGTGTGCGTTTATGTGATTATGGACATGAACTGAACACCGTTGTCATGTGCTTCTGAGAGGACAAACAATTTTATCCCTAGAATCACATGGTAATGGTGTCTGTTGCTCCATTCACCTAAACCATTTACAATCTCATGGTTGACCTAGTTTCCTTCTTCTATATGTCTACACCTTTTTCCTTTATGGTTATTCGTTGTTATATGTGCTCATGTTTTGTAGAAACTTTTATATTTACAACATACAGTGCTAACCTCTTTTATTTTATATGTAGATTATTTCTTTTATATTGGTGTACAGATATAATAGGCATTCAACAAAATTAGCATATTTTACACTATTTATTTCAAATTATTTCATGCTCCTAGTACTCGATCCATTGCAGCTCATCCTTGTTAAACATGATCAATAGTTTTTGTAAGTAAAAAACTTTCCCATTGTCAATAGACACATTTCCTTAAGCAATTGTACAAATTATTGTTTATTTTCAGGTTCACATTCTATATATTCATTTTGCTTGCTCACTTTTTATTGTTCATTTTTTATTTTTCTTTCTTCTACATTAACATACTTTTGTATTTTATTTGTAGGAACTATCTATAAGCATGCAAAATGATTTGCAAACTAGGATACCTTTTTTCCTTAAAGTTGCCACATCAAAAAAAAGCAACAATATTAGATTTTATATATGAAAACACCGAAGTTTCCCCAAGTTTTTTATTTTGTAATATATGATGGAACTCCACAAAATATCTCATGGCTATCTCATCCTTTCATTGCTCGGGGGTTTGGCTAGAGTCCATGGGGTTTCATGATGCCAATATGGTAGGGAGGAAAATGAGTGTGGGTTTTGTGATTTTACTTTTAACGCCATATATTTCTTGTTGTATAGATCTATGTGTGCACAAATCCTCAAATAAATTAACTTTGACAAACATAGTCTGAAATAACATGTTTTCCATGTCATAGCAAGTCATATAAAAGGAAAAATATATTTCCCACTGTCGTACTCTATAGTAAAATGAAGCTCATCATTTCAAACATGATCAACAATGTATGTAAGTACAAATCTTTCCCATTGTTAATACACACATTTTGTTAACTAATTGTGGAAATTATTAATTGTTTTCAACTTTACATTACATATATTAATTTTACCCATATACTTACCCACTTTTTATCATCCCTTTTTAATTTTTCTTTCTTTTTCATTAACACACCCTTGTATTTCATTTACAGGAACTAGGTATAAGCATACAAAAGGATTCGCAAAGCAGGATACCCTTTTTCTTTACAGTTTCCACATCAAAGAAAAGACAACAATGTTAGATATTATATATGGAAACATCAGAGTTTCCCCAAGGTTTTTATTATGTAATGTATGATGAAACTCCACAAAATATCTCATGGTCATTCCATCTTCTCATTGCTCGAGGGTTTGGCTAGAGGCCATGCAGCTTCATGATACCAAAATGTTAGGGAGGAAAATGAATGGGGGTTTGTGGTTTGACTCTTAATGCCACATATTTGTTGTTATATAGGTTTATATGTACACAAATCCTTGTATGTATCTAGCTTTGACAAACATACTCTATAATACCATGTTTCCCATGTCATATAAAGTTGTATCCAAGAAAAAAATATATTTCCCATTGTTATACTCTACAATAGCATGTCTCTCATGTTCCCTCAAAATAGAGTCTTCATTTTAATTCAATTACTCTTGTAATACAAAATATGTGTTTCGTTTCATTGCATTCTTCCTCTAACCCATAAATCAAAAACAAAAAAATGATTTTATTCCCAGAATTATAGAGTAGATATTACTTATAGTATCTTCTTTTTTTCAGAAGGTCATTTGTGATCACCACTAGAACTAATATTCAAATAAAACATGACTTTTTAAAAGAATTTTTTTTTACTCATTGTTAGTAATAAAAAAGATGACTATGCTAATGGAATGAGTTTTTTAAAGAATACTTTTCTTTTGAATGTTAGTAATAAAAGAGATGGCTAATAATTCTTTAAAAAGGAGAATCTGATAATCTTCCATACTTTTTTGGATATGTATATTACGATAATTAAATAATAATCAATAAATTCATTGATTAACCTACGTAAAAAGGTCAAATATAGAGGTGCATCTAGGTCTAGTAAATGTAAAACTAAGATAGCGCTAAAATTATATTGTCTATAAAATTTAGAACAAATTATTTTTATTTAACAAATTAATAATTCAAAATTTAAATTTTACTTACTTTTTCAATTCCCTTTTCATAAGGAAATCTTTTCTTGCATACCTTAAATTATTCATTTAAGTGGAATTTAAAGAACTATTCTACCTCAAATTATTAAATTTTACATATTAATAAAAAAAAGTTATTGACGATTAATTACTTCAACTTAAAATTAATTGATAGATTGCAAATAAAAACATTTCTTCAAAATGGCGTATAGTTCTATTCTAAAATTACATAATTGATTTTCAACTGCTGCATTTCCATTGCTAAACACAAAGACCATTTTACCAGTTTCTATGTATATGGTCCTTAATTTCTCATTATAGGAACAAAGATTTTTTTTATCTCTCCTATCACGCGGGAAAACAATTCTGCTACACACTAGCCAATTAACAGAAATTGATGGTGCACCCTATTGGTTAATAGTTGCATGCCTGTGCATGCAACTGCCAGTCTAAAGTATATTAGAAACTAGATTTTTTCTCGTTTTGACTTGTAGCTTCTGCTTCAAAGTATTTTTAATTCTTATTTTGATGCATTTTTATATCTATTATAGCAAGATTTATTTCAAATTAGTTTGAAACTTTTGAGTTATTTCATGTGAGTATTTTCATTTATAAATATTTTAATCACATTTTATGATTCATAATCAGAAGATCATTCTTCAAAATCATAAAATATAATTTGAAATGTTGATGACTAAAAAAATTGCTTAATTACCTTAAATTTTTCAGACTAACATTATAGACCAAAAACATTATACCTTGAACCTTCTATGGTCTATTCTATGTTAATTATGTAATACTCATGAAAACATTTGTAGCATCAAAAGAAGAAAGAAGGTTGAATAATCTTACTTGAAGTGTTTTGAGTAGATGTTGTGTTCCAAAAACTCTAATTTGTGAGGGTTAGTGGATATAAAATGGGGAGCCAACATACAATGCTTTGAACATTTTTTTCAGTGCCTCTTACAACATGCTCATCTTGGCATGTTTTGGTTGTGAAGTGGTAAGGCTTATGATCCAACTGTAGCTTGTGTTGATCTTAGCTTATCTAATTTGAATGCAAAGAAAATAATGACTTATGGAACTTTCAAAACATTTTCAACCTATCCTCGGCCAATGGATTCAAAATCGATTAAAAGAAAATAGTTACCATGGTTTGGGATGACTGATCTGCATAGAGGCATAAAATATTCTTATGCTGGGAACATAACATAAATGAGAGATAATTGCATAGCTATGATGGAGCTTATTATTTATAATGGTTGTAGGCCCATAAAGAATACACAATGGCTTCATTCACACATGCCTTACTCTAGACTATAATTTGTTTCCTTTTCTTTTCTGAGAAAGTGACGTATGTCTTCCTAGATTTCTTTCTTCCACAAAGAAGGTAAAGTAATGTAGAAATTTTTGAATGCACAGAATAATACAAAGTTGCTACTATTTTTCCCAATCAACTGGGAATACCCAAACAAAACACGGAATCAAAAAAAATGGAAGGAGACATGAAATTTATTTTCTATTCAATAAACTGGAAATGACATTACAAGGGTAAACATAAAAAAAATTAGAAAATAAACTTAAACTACAAATTATAAACTGTTGGGAGCAATCAAGAGTCGCTCATACAAACTTACAATATTCAAGAACTTCTGGGAGCTCACTATCAGGACCTACACAGACCTCTACCTAGAGAAATCACTACTCAGACACATACAAGTAAAATATAGTTGTTGTTGTTTAGGAGCTTCTCTGAATCACATAGAGAACTCCAAAACATTTATCTTCTTAGACTACTGCTACAAAAAACTTTTGCACACTAACTTGTTACTATCTACATTCATTATTTTTTGTCTCTTCAATATTCCCTCTCAAAATTTGAAATTACCTACCACCATAAATTTGGAAATTCAAAATGACCAACCACAATAAATTCTGGAACTACCAGGATTTACAGGGATGAAGATCCCAAAAACTTTTTGTTTGAAGAAAGGGCTCCTGGCATGGCAGGCGGAACAATTGGGGGTCTGATGTGATAGCAGGCTCGAGAAAAATAATAAATTCCAACACTCCCCCTTTGTCCTGAGCCGACGAAACAAGGTCAATCCCGATCAAAATCAACAAAACCCAAACTGTTCCTTATGCACTCAAAGCTTTCCCTACTCAAAGAATTGGTGAATATGTCTACTAGTTGTTGCTCAGACCTGCAAAATTCCATCTTAATTTCACCATTTTCAACTAATTCTCTAATAAAGTGATACTTGATTTCAATGTACTTGCTTCTTCCATGAAACATAGGATTTTTGTCAAAGCTATTGATGAAACATTGTCACAAAATATTTCCGTTTCATCCTCTTGTTCTTCTCTCAAATCTACCAATATTTTGCTCAGCCAAATAGCTTGAAATGCTACTATATTTGCTTATATATACTCAGTCTCGACTATTGATAGGTAAAATATGGGTTGCTTCTTGGAATCCCATGAGATAGCTCCTGAAACGAAATTAAACAGATAACCTGATGTGCTCCTCTTATCATCCAAACTTCCTACTCAATCATTATCCATGTATCCAACCAGCTCAAACTCATTTTCTATTGTGTACAAAACTCCATATCCTTTGGTTCCATTTACATACCTTTGGATTCTTTTACCCACTTGCCAATGGTTTTCTCTTAGAGTCTCCATAAATCTAGAAATAAGTCTCATTCCATGCATTATATCAAGCCTAGTTGTAGTCAAATACATCAAGCTTCCAACAAAACTTTTATACATGGTCGGATTCACATTGTTGTTGCAATATTCCTTGCTCAACTTTAGACATATGACTATTGGTGTTGGGGTAGGCTTGCTTTCAAGAATCCTAAATCATTTCAATATTTCATTTGCATATTTTTCTTGAGAGATAAATATTCCATCATGCATTTTTTTTACTTCTATGCCTAACAAATAGGTCAAGAGACCCAAGTATGTCATTTCAAACTCTCTTTTCATTGCCTCTTTAAAATAAACAATGAGGAAATTATCATCTCCAGTAAAAACTAAATCATCAACATGCAAGAAAATAATTAAAATCTTACCATCAACTACCTTGATGTAAAGAGTGGGCTCACCATCACTTTTTCTAAAGCCATTTCTCATCAAATATGAGTCAATCCTATTGTACCATACCTATGGAGCTTGCTTTAGACCGTAAAGAGATTTCTTTAGCGTGTATACCTTACTTTCTTGACTTAGAACTTCATATCCAAGTAGCTACTCCACATAAACTTCCTCTCTCAACACTCCATCTAGGAAGGAAATCTTCACATCCATTTGATATACCTTCCACTTGTGTTGGGCTGCAATTGCTATGACTTCCCACATGGTCTCCACCCTTGCAATGGGGGCATACATCTTATCATAGTCTCTCCCAATCTACTATTTGTACCCCTTAATGACCAATTGTTCCTTGTGTCACTCTATCCTTCCCTTGGCATTACACTTGGTCTTGTAGACTCATTTCACCCCAATAACTTTCTTGTTAGGAGGAAAATCAATTAGCTCCCATGTGTTGTTCCTTGTTGGAAACATAGTTGTCATTACACCAAAATATCAACCTATTAATGCCTGATACAACTATGAGAGTTGATGGATCCATGGGAGGTGGTTAAGCCATGCCACAAATCCTAAGGGGAGTGCTGATCATCTACCAACAATCTCCCCCTCAGTGTTACCTGAGGGGATTCAAACCCAACACCTTTGGCTTTGATACCAATTGTTGGAAACATAGTTTCCATTGCACCAAAAGATTGACCTATTAATGCCTGATACAACTGTGAGAGTTAACGGATCCATAGGAGGTGGTTAAGCCATGTCACGAATCCTGAGGGGAGCACTGACCGTCTGCCAATAGTTCCTCTCTATTGCATCTATCTCCTCATCCATGGCCTCACACCATTTCTCCTCTTTCACAACATCCTCAAAATAAATTGGATCACTATGAGAAAATAATGCCAAATTCATGCTCTCATCAAAATCTTCATCATACCTTTCATTTTGGTAGATCTCCCTTAGACTCTTGGTCTTCTTTGGCATTAGGGAGGTGAGAGTGTGGTTTTAACTTTCACTACTACTGATGCTTTGCTGAACATGTTGAGTTCAGAGTTGTCAAGAGCTATAGGGAGCCAATCCTCTAGATGCATGTGGCTGCTTTCCTTTCTTTCTATTCATGTCAAGAGCTATCAAGAATTGTCAGGAGTTCTTTGCGGCCAATTCTCTAGTTGTCTATGACTATCTTCCTGACTATCTACCTGTGTCAAGAGCTCTTAAGAGCTATCAGGAGCTGACTATCTTTTTTGTTGTAGGATCTTGTTGATATTCCTTATCTTTCTCTTCTTCAATTGGAACTATCGGGAGCTATCAGGAGCTGTCAGGATCTATCGGGCCATCCTATGACTCATCCTCTAAGAAATCCATGTCTTTGCTGATAATAATTTTCTTGGTGACTGGGTTATACATCTTGTAAGCTTTAGAATCTTCACTATAGCCCATGAAGATTCACTTATTACCCTTGTCATCCAATTTTTTCCTCTTCTCTTTTGGCACAAATGCATATGCTACACACCTGAACACTCCTAAGTGCTCAACTATCCACTTGCATTTTTTCCATGCCTCTCGTGGGATTTTGTCACAGACTGCCTTTGTTGGAATTCTATTTATTAGATATATAGCTATTTCTATAGCATCTCCCCAATATTCATATGGGAGTCCCTTTTCTTTTAGCATTCTCGTTTTCATCTCCATGATGGTCCTATTCTTTCTCTTAGCCACTCCATTTTTTTGCATAGTATACCTAGCTGTTAGCTCCTTGATTTTATTTTTCTTCCAAAAATTAAAAAACTTATTGGAGGTATAGTATCCCCCTCAATATGACCTTAGGACCTTGATCACATTTCCACTCTCCTTTTTAGATTGGGCCTTAAACAACATAAACTTGTCAAATTCTTCAAAATTATGCTGCAAAAAGTAGACCCATGTCCTACGGCTACAATCAGAAATGAAGGTCATAAAATATTGGCTGTTACCAATAGTTGTGGTTTGCAGAGGGCCTACCAAATCCATGTGAGCTATGTCTAGTGGTGATCTTTCCCTTGAATAGTTTCCCAATTTAAAGGGCTACCTATGTTGCTTTCCCAAAATGTAATTCTAACACTTAACATTAGACTACTATTCTTGGAAAACCATCAATCATTTTGTTCTTGGTCAAAAGACTCAAACCAGCATAGCCTAAGTGTCCATACCTGGGATTCCATAGCTTGGAGGGGTCTTGGATGATGCTCCTAAGGGCTGATTTTTGTATTGTTGTACATTTTCCATTCATGAGAGGTGCAACTACGGATTGAGATGAGAAACACGTCTCAATATTCAAAGGAAACATCTGATTCTTTGTCATTTAAACTATTGCAAACACTTTTTCCCTCTCATTCTTGTCATGAATAGTGCATTAACCCTTATCCATCAATACTTTATATCCATTTTGGATTAGTTGTTCAAGACTCATAAGGTTATTCTTTAACCCCAGAGAAAAAAATATATTCTTAATCTCCTTCTTTTCACCTTTCTTGGTGCAGATCATGATAGATCATTTTCCCACAAATGAAACTAATCCATTGTTCCCCATTCTTATCTTTGACTTTATGTTCTTATCAATGAAAGAAAATAAACTTTCATTACCACTCATGTGGTTTCTACAATTGTTGTCCAAATACCAAACTTTGAGGCTACCTTATTTACAAATGTTGCACATGATGAAGGTTGTGGACTGATTGCCTTCAGACACATTTGTATTTATTTTTGGCTGATTATTGTGCTTTTTCCAACACTCACTTGCATAATGACCAAATTTATGATAGTAGTAGCATTCAACATTTCTTTTTTCATACCTCTAATTCGAACTAGTATTTTTCTTGCCTTGTCGAGAGTTGATCTGAGATTTTCTCACTCCCTCTTGGCTGTTTGCTTGTCTTGATCTTTCTCCTCCAACATTTCCTTGTCTGGATCTATCTCTACCACATTGGGAGCCATTTTTACCTCTCCCCCTTCCTCTTGCATTTGATTGAGATTTACAATCTTTCTCTTGGAAATAAGTAGAAGACCTATTTAGGTGTTGCTCATGGGTTTGAAGAGAACCCATCAACTCATCCACCACCAAAGTAGATAGGTCTTTTTCCTCTTCAATGGAAATGATGATTGCATCATACTTGAACGGTAAAATTCTAAGGATTTTCTCCATAATCCTTTGCTCTTCCATGGTTTCACCATTCGTCCTCAACTGGTTTATCAATTCAGAGACTCTTGTGTGGAAGTCTTAAATGGACTCGTCGTTCCTCATCAAGAGAGTCTCAAAATCTCTTTGAAGTGTTTGGAGCTTCACCAATCTGACCTTATTAATCCCTTTGTAGCTATTTTTGAGGATTTCCCAAGCTTCCTTTGCATACTCAACTACTGCTATTTTGGGAAAATTAGCTTGTATCAAGGTTGATTCTATCAAACTCAATGCCTTAGCATCCTTCTTCCTTTTCTCCTTCAACTAATTCTTCTGGTTTTTTGTGAGAGTTGCATACTATGTTGGGTTAGTAACATCTACAAACCCATTTGTCAAAAACTCCCACAAGTCATTTGCAGCCATTATGGTCTTCGACTTCTTTTCCCAAACACCATAGTTTTGTCCATTGAAGGATGGTAGATGCTGCCAACTCTTCCCCTCATCTCCAACCATATCTCTTGGACAAGAAATTTAATACCTAGAAAAAATAAATTCCCTAACTCATGAAGAAATGGGGCATATTGCTTTGATACTATGTAGAAATTTGTGAATGCATAGAATAACACAGAGTTGTTGCTATGTTTCCCAATCAACTGGGAATACCAAAAAAAAATGTAAAAACATAAAAAATCCAAGGAGACATGCAATTTATTTTCTATTCAATAAACTAGAAATGACATGACAAGGGTAAACTTTAAAAAACCCAAAAAATAAACCTAAGCTACAGATTACAAACTGTTGGGAGAAATTAGGAGCTGCTCATACAAACTGAAAACATTCAAGAGATTTTGGAAGCTCACTATGAGGAACTACATATACCTCTACCTAGAGTAATAATTTCTTAGACACATACAAGTAAAATATAGTTTTTGCTATTCAGGAGCTTGTCTGAATCACACATGGAACTCAAAAACATTCCTCTTTTCAGAATGCTGCTGCAAAAAGCTTTTGCACATTGACTTGCTTCTATCTAAATTAATTCCTTTTTGTGTCTTCAACATTCCCTCTCAAAATTTGAAATTACCTACCACCATAAATTTGGAAATTCAAAATGACCAACCATAGTAAATTTTGGAGCTGTTAGGAGTTGTAGGGATGAAGATCCCAAAAACTTTCCATTTGAAGAAAGGGCTCCTAACATAGTAGGTGGAACAACTTGGGGTTTGACATGAGAGCGGGGTCAGGAAAAATAATAAATTCCAACAAGTAAAGACTTTGGACCCAATACGTCAGGGTAAAAGTACAAAGTTGTGTCACACTTCTATAAAGGAATTGGCCAACATTGATCTAACTTTTAACATTGAATCACTAGAAAGTGGCATACATGTTTTGAATTTTGAAATGATGTAAACTAATAAAATATGTATTTTTTAGTATATTTTATGTTTGTATTTTTTTGAAAAAATTAAAAAATTATTTGAATATAGTTTTTTATAAATTAACACTATAATTTAGTTGTTGATAAAATGCTAAAAAAATGATGTTACATAAGACGTCAAGCTTTATATAGTAAATTTTCCTTTTTTCCTTCAATTTTTTTGTGTATATTTATAACTTGAAACTTTAGGGCATGGATATATTCTTTCGCAATTTTAGCAAATATATATTTTAAATAAATATTTGAATGTGTGTGTATTAAAACACGACTATTTCAACTCGACGCCAACTTTTATATTAAATATTTATTTAAAATAGAAAACAAATTATACTATCTTAATCTAGATTCTTTTATCTAGGGAACCATATTTTTTTTAATATTTTTTAGTAAGTTTTAGTATTTTTCTTGACATGGTAATAAACCTAATATTTTTTTCCTGATAACCTACTTTTAGTAAGAAATAAAAAATAAAATATAAATAATAATTGAACTATTAAAATAAATATATATTTGAAAACTACACTTATGGATCTACAAAAGGGTATTTTTACATTTTGAAAAAAAATTTATTTATGTGAGTAGGAGTTGTTGAAACATTAAATTTTCAGATTATTTCATTTATTTAGTAAATTGGCCTCAAAGTAGTGCTACATATATGTTTAGCCAACAATTTTTGTTGGGAAAGTTGTGGACATATTTAACTTATCTAGAATAAATCTTACTAGATCATATGTTTGACCAAAATTGATTTTTAGTTATAAATACTAAAATTCACTTGTGTTGATAAGTTGGCTGAAAGTGTGGTGCAACTTTGTACTTTTACCTGCCAGTCTTTAATTTCTACAAACTTTTGACTAGTTAAGAGACCATAAAATTTGGTTGCTGACAAAATGTCTTTTTTGATTCATTTGGCAATTTTCCATTTACACATAGGGGATAGAAATTAAACTTATTTTGACAACAATAGATCTCCTTGAAGGATATTCAGTAAAATATTCAATGATGAGATACATTAGCATAATGTATTAAGTCATATTTTTCAATCATTTTCTTCTTACTAACTATAAGGCCTGATGGAATTTGAAGGGGAGGATAAAATAGAAAACAAATAGATATTTTATATTGATCAAAATATTACATAAATATTATGAGATTCTGCTCATTCATACAACACCATCATTATACACTTCTTACATCTCTTTAGCTAGAACATTACAAAAACCTAAATTGTTGATCATTCAAAGACATACATCTCTCAGAATCTTTCAACTTCTTACATCGAACATAAACCTTCAAAGCTTTGGTTCTTTCATAAACACAAACACATTTCTAACTAGTGCAGAGCTTCTACTCCAAGACAAACACCGACTTCTAACTCCTTACAAATTTGTGGACTTGGACTCTTGAGAGTACATAACAAAATAAAATCCAATGAATATATAAAATTCTAAGCAATGATGAAGAAAATAAAATAATATATTTCACAATACCCAAAAAATATGGGAAGCTTGCATAGGAATTAATGTGATGTCCTTTCATGTCTTTTCAAAATAATTCTTCTTACATTGTCTTCAATAATATTTGAATGCTAAGATAGTTGGTGGATTAGTTGGGATTATATTTTCCAACATTCCCCCTTAATCAAAACTACAAATTCCAATTGATCTTTTCCAATTATGCTTCAACATCTAGAATCTTCAGATCTTCTTATAGTAGCACCTTCCTTGTGCCAATCTTCTTAAAACTTGGTAGCAACAACTCTGACATGAAGAAAAATGATCTTATGATCTTCCAACAATGGCTTCTTTCAATAAATAGTGGATTTTATTCCTCTGATCAGCTCCCTCTAGCTTCAAACATCTCTGAACTCCCAAGTAGCAACCTGGGAACCCTTACTACACTTGCAAAAAACAACAAAATTGTGGAAACAAAAATTGTACTCCCTTCTTGGAGATAGTACAATCCCTTTCTTAATTTGGACATATTTTGTTACCCTTGCATTAAATACCCTTTAATTAATCATTAATAGGCCCCTAAGACCCCTTATTTTGAATCTCGAGGATTATTTCAACTAAAAACTAGACAAAATACACAAAAACATAAAAAATTCTAACAACCCACCCTGAAAATCTAGGGTAGGACTCATATGCCACCTTAGGCATATGAGTCCCCCTAGGTGGGACCTGTTGTGTAGTTTTGCACACACGCCCCACTTGGAAGTGGGGACCCTCTTTTCGGATGTCTTTTGAGCTTTGGTTTTATTGGATTTACCTTTTTAAGGTCTTGACATGTTTGTCTTGCTGGCTTTGATCCCTCCCTGAGGCTTAAATTGGTTAAAGTGGGCTTTCAGTGAAAATCCGGGTCCTGACCTGAATCCGAGATTTTCCAGCTCCAGCGGATTTTCCCGGGCTCTGGTTCATTGTTTGGTCGTCGCTGAATTTTCCAAATCCGGGTTTCTGCTTGACTCCGAGATTTTCCAGCTCTGGCGGATTTTCCCAGACTGTGTCAAAATCCTGAACTTTGTTAAAATCCCGATTTCTGCTATTTTCACGGAATTCGTGTTCATCCGGATTTTCCGCGTATTTGGGGATTTTCCAAAATTTTGTCCTGGGCTCAGGTTTCCAGATTTTTCAGATATGTCTTGTCACTCATTAATGACCGAGATACCTTTGCTCAGATGAGCATATGGGTGAATTTAAAACATTTTGAGCATCATTCCCACTTCATTATTCACTTTCTTACTGCTTTTGCGATTAAGAGTTTTCCATTTGAGCTGTGAAGATTGATCTTGAATCGCATGCGTGTGGATTGTTTGGGTGCCGGTGTCTGGATTTTCATTGCCTGGGCGTGTTCATTTTGCAGTCGCTTCTTCGAGTTTGGGTATTACCAGCACTAATCCATGGCTGAATCAAGCAGAGCTGCTATGGGAAAGTCCAAAGGTGACACAGAGGGTTCCTCCATCTCAGAGGCTGAAAGATTAAGATTGGACACTAAGAGTTAGCTTCCTGAAAGCAAGATATCTTCTGTATGGTCCGAAGTGTCTGATACTAATGTTGGAGCTTGGAGATACAAAGAGTTTAAACAAAGGACAGCTGAGAAGAATCTATTAGCTCTAAGGAATGGAATGATGAAGTCCAGACTGGTGCATGTGGCAGGGTTTCCTCCTGCAATCCAATTCTATGAGTTGATTTTAGAGTGTGCCCGGCAGTATGATTTTGATACACAAAGGGTTGTCAATACTGAAGGGAGAGTCTTGGCTAATTTCAGTCTTGTCTCTATTGCCCAAGCCTTTGACATGCCAGATCTGCCTTCTGTGTGTGCTCCAAATATGGACTTGGCCAGAATATATTCCGAAAATGAGCCCATCAAAGCTCAACAGATGATTAATGCTTGGTTGGAGAAGCCGAAATCACATCACTCTAAACTGCCCAAGCAATTTCATCGGATCAAATTCAGATCAGATATCTATGATGCAATAACACTTCTGAGCAGGGTGGTAGGATTGAAAAGTGTCAGAGTATTGGAGAGTTGGATGGTCCATGTGACCACCAAAATTGAATAGGGAACCAACTACCACTGGGCGGGACTTATCAGCACCATAATTGATAAGCAGCTAAGGGACGTCTTAGAGACCAAGAGATTCACCATGTCTTCCTATGTCATGTATGTGCTTGCCAGATTCTACCCATACAGGGGCTTGAATCCACAGGGGACATTTGGACAGGATATTTTCTATGAAGTATACCCGGAGTTGCACCTAGGACACAAAGACTACAGAAGTGCTAATGATGCATTCACAATGCATATCACTAGGATGCTTCATAATGCTGAGCATGTGAGGCTGTCAGATGAAGCAAAAGGGTTGATAAAGAATTATGGGGCCTGGTTCATTCAATTTCCCACCTTCACCTACATTAGAATTGATGGATGTCTGGCCGCTCCATATAGGTTACCTCGGTATCCTACAGATCACATTGTGTTATTGGAGATTGTGAGGCAAATATGTGAATTTGATGCCATAGTCAAAAAGGAGAAGCATAAAACAGGCTTTGGTGGGGATTTCCCTCTTGGAATTGGCATGGTAGAAGTTTTCCCTTCCATCCAATCAGCACACACCATAGGGGATGAATTGGCAGCATATGGTTTCTCCTTCTACTCCAAGAGAACAAACTTTGATATCATCAGGGAGGCACAGAAGAAGGCTACCAAGGAGTACCGTCATAAGGATGACCTAGAGGACTATTGGGCCAACATTTGGGATGATCTTGAAGCCAGAAAGAAGAGGTACTCCAGGCTTCCTATTGATGTGATCAGATAGTACAATGTGAAGTTGATCCCCGACCAACTACAGGATGATGGAAACCTAGTGCAAGATCATGCCTATGAAGCTGTTAAGGATAGGTCAATCAAAGAAATCAACTGGAATGAGGATGAGGTCGCAGAGTTGGAGGACCTAATGGCCCCGGTTATGAAATTCACCACTTCTTGGTTGAAGCACAAGGTTTGGGAGCTTGAGAGCGAGAAGGTAGCCCGTACCTTCAATTTAATGGGAAATCTTAACCCAATGTCTACTTCAGAAGAATCTGGGGATGATGACCCCAAAGGGAAAAGCCAAAAGAGCTCACCTTTCAAAATAAAAATCAGAAGTCCAAAGGAAAGTGAACCAGAACCAAAGAGAAGACCAAAAGGAAAGAAAAGAAGTCGAGCTTTGAAGATAGGAAGATCCTCTGATGAGGAAGGATTTGAAAAGCCAGTTGAAGAGGATGCTCCTCCACCACCAAAGAAGACAAGAACCACCAGGGTTTCAAAGAAGAAGGGTCAAGATACCTCCGAAGGTGAGACTCCAATTGTTGATGTTGAAAGTTCAGGGGAAAGGACAAAAGTTTATTTGAGGAGATCAAGGACCCCATCCCCTGAGGAAACTATGCAAAAGATGGATCCTCCTCCGGAGGTACGACCTGTGGAGCCATCTAAGGAACATGAGACCAGTGGAGAGGTAGAACCTTTCAAGGAGGGAGCACTCTTTGGTGTGGCAGCTGAACTCGAAGTAGAAGAGGTCGGAAAGCATACTTCTCCCTTAGTGCAGTATGAGGATTCTCCAGAGAATAGCAAAGGAAACGGATCCCTTGAGAAGGAGGGTACCCCTATTAGACCCCCATCACCAGTGCGGGAAGAGGATATTGAAAAAGATGATCAAGGTGAGCAGCTTCCTAAAAAGGAAGAAGCTAAAACAACATAACAACATGGTGAAGAGGCGAAAACTAATGAAATCCGGGTGGACCCTGCTGTCTTGGATTGGCTTGAAAAGGAGATCACAAGGAAAAAATAGGTCGTTGCTGAGGACACTCCTTTGGATTGGGGTGAGATGCTATCTAAAATTGGAAAAGGTAATAAGAAGAAGGTAGCTAGGGTCATTTCAAGGATAGAGATGGATGAGGCGAGTAACAGGGTCATTCACATTGCCACCCCTGTTACGGATAAAACTAGAGAAGAGGTCACTGGTAAGGATTACAATGTGCAGACCATTAACATTGGGCTAGCCTCTATGGAACAGGACATTGATGAATATGAAGGCTCCAGTGCAGTAATAATTGGGAGGTTAGGAAAGGAAGCTCAGACCAAGCATGAGCTTAGAAAAGAAAATGAAAGGCTTAGGAAGTGCTTGGAGGATGTAATGGAGCCTCTGCAATCTCTCCACCCCTCTTCTTTTGCCACTCCTGGTTTCATGCCCAAGGAAACCATCTCTGAGATTGAAAAGATGAAGGTCTCTGCTCAAACTACAACAGATTGGTTAAAGGATGTGCAGGTGAGAGGAGATAATGCAATCAAGGATATCCTTTCAGTTGGGAAGGATGCAGTGAGAGCCAAGGAACTGTTGGGATATGTGCTATCCCAGGACAAAGAAGATATTGATCTTTTGCTACAGAAATCCAAGGTGTTCGTGGGGTATGGTAAGGATCAGTTGGCTGCAGATGGAGTTATTCCTTCCTCTAGGCTTAGTGAACCTTGGGAATGGTTTGAGGCTTTGCAAATCCCACAAAAGGCCATGAGGAAGATTCAGAAATTAAAGAAGCTGATGGATGGTGATCTAACCAGCGTATATGGGGGTTGTATTGCATTTTTTGAGGTCATGACTGGTAGGAGGAAAATTTCTCCTAAATACCTAAGTCTGGAACAACTGAGGGAATGGTGGCATGATGTTTATACTCCAGATTCGGAGAATGTCATAATAGGGCACCAGTTGGATGATGCTGCAACATATTTTGCAATAATGGATAAATACCTAGCCCACAAGGACGATTGGGATAGAATTGTCAAACAGTCAAATGAGGAGATCGGTGCCATTGAATGTCGGCTTAGGGTTTTTCCTTTGCCACCTATTCCCAAGCTGGATAGGTTATTTTTGAGGGTTCGAGATCAGAATAAGGACAAGGGAGGTGGTAGTTAATGCCCATTTTGAGATTTGTGCTTCCCTATTATAATGGGGCATGTATTGATCCGGGTTGCATTGGGGATTGTGTCTGGGCCGACCTTGATGATGTATTGGCATTTAATGTGTGCATTATTTTGAATTCCTAGGGCCAACCTGTTTTGGCGGATGTTCTTGTTTTGTAAATGTTTGGCTGGGCCGACATGTCTTGAGAATTTGCTATAAAAGGTATTCTTGCCTCATTGTAAGACATTAGATATTAGAGAAAATGAGAAGAGATAATAGAGTTAAGTTAGAAAGAGTAGTTAGAGAATTTTGTCAATTTCTTGAAGCAAATATTGTAACAGAACAATGGAATTGTTGTGGCATTTTGGTGGTCTAATACAATTGAAGACATTGTGATTTTCCTGGTGCAATCTCTTGTGTTATTTCATCTTGCATGGTTTCTGTTGTTTTATTTTTCAGATTGCTTAAAGATTTAGGGTTTAGTGTTCAGAATTAAATTAGTTTTAGTTTGGTGTATGATGTTTATGATTTCATATTTGGAATGTTTGTAGCATTCTCTGGTCTATACTCCCAGTAACTATTTGATTGTAGTAGGCTGGTGAAGTCAACCTGGACCGTATATTTACATGTGCTTAAGTTCGATTGTGGATGAATGTCTATGATTTGAAAATCTATATACCTTAGAAGATTCCACGGTTCTTGTGAGATTGCATTGTGGGTTAAGCAAGAATTGGTTATTTGAGATTGGTCCATTCTAGATATCTGTCATTTGCATTACTCATTCTAGGAATAGTTTAGATTTTATCATATTCTTGCACCCTTATCTTTTGCTATTTCTTTATTATCTGGTTAGATTTAGGATTTGAGATCATTATATCGCACAATCTGATAATTGGAAAGGTACAGTTTGCTTGTAGTAAGGTCTAATTGTGATTAGCAATATTTCACATATTATTTGAGTTTTTTATGCATTGTCATGACCTGACACCCGAGAGACCTTGGGGTGATTTTCAATATTTATTGTGGAAAATAACCTTTCAAGAGAGATAGAATATTGCATTCTGTCTGAGTTGTTGCTGTGTAGAAAACTCCATCAATAGATTGGCGCTAGAAGGAGGGCTTGAATGAGCACACTCGATCATTTCTTGAACACCATCTCTCCTAAGAGATATAGGAGAAATACCAGATCTACTATAGGAGAAGAAGATTTGCAAGAATTACAATTTCCCCCTAGGTCAAGAAGGACCCGAGAAAGGGGAGAATCATCATCACCCATCCCTTTACCAGCATCATCCATATCTTCACACCTAGAGGTTGAAGCCATACCCATCCCTGAAGCAGTTCCCATTCAGCAACCTCAACCTATCGTTAACCAACCGCAACCACCACCCCCGCTATTGCCAATGGCTTTCTTAGCTAATAATCTGTCTCCTTTGTCTTTCAATGCTTACAATGTTATGCCCAAAAACCCTGAGCATTTCTATTCGAAATTCCATGTCAATGACCCAAACAGGACTGCAGAGGAGCACATAAGGATCTTTCAAACTTGTCTCAAAGATAGAGGGATTGTTCATGAGGATGTTGCCTGTAGGTTGTTTCCTTATTCACTAGGAGAAGAGGCCTTTTACTGGTACAATCACCTCGCTTCTAGCTCAATTCTTAATTGGAATGATCCTGAAGCTACCTTTTTACAGAAGTTTAGAATACCCATCAGTGCCAATGAATTGTATTTCCAATTCACTAGGGTCAAAAGAGAAGTCAATGAGCCAATATCTAGTTTCAATAATAGGTTTCACCATGTGTACACCAGACTTCAAGATCCTTATGTTTTGGATGATAATACAGCCCTAGGAGTCTATTATGAAGCATTGGATAGCCTCACAGCAACCTTTCTGAAGTGGAGACCCAATCCTCCAGCTAACCTAACTGATGCCTACATAGAAGTTGTTAAGCTTAGCACAGATATGAGACAACATATAACTAGACCGTTGCCTTCTTTAGGACCAGTTGCACATCCTGGTCAGGTTCAAGTAGTAAATCAAACACTTGCCAATCATACTCCAATCATGAATCCAGTACCTCAATTACCTTTAGTGCCACATCCTGGTCTTCCCATGAGCCAGGTTTCTCCTATGATGAATTTTCCCTAATAGCAGGTTAACCAGCCCATGTATCAGCCGCAACCAAATAGTTTCCCTGCCTATTTGCAGAACTTTGAAGTGTTGAATCAGTCTACGAGATCTGCTACAATGCCTGTCCCTCCTCAGAGTAACCCAAGCCGACCCCCTTATGTAGATCCAAATAAAGAACGGATTGATGAAATGGCTGAGTAAATAAAGAAGTTGAACCTAGGGGTGACCTACTTAAGGAATCAAAATAGCCAATTACAAGCTACTCAGAAGAATATACAATCCAATTAGAATAGGGAATTTCCACAGGGGTAGAATTTTGACAGAGGACAACGTAATGAGAGAGGATTCCACAATGACAGAGGATACAATTAGGATAGGGGTTACAATAATGACAAAGGCTACAATAATGATAGGAGACAGAATTTTGATAGAGGCCAAAGTAGTGGATCTGGATTTGATAAGAGGCAATTGCAAGGACAAAGTAGAATGTGGAATATGGGACCTAGCAATGGAGGAGTTCCTACTCCCTTGGATCAACCTGTCAACCAACCTGTAAATCAGCCAGTCAGTCAATACAAGCCTCCTGGTGGTGTATATTTGGCTGAGGCTACCCTGTCAGGATGGTGTAGGCTTCATAAGACAAGTCAACATTCAGAATTAGAATGTCCAAAATTCCAAACTGCAACCTCCATTTTCTAGTATGAGGTAGAGAATAATGCAAATGGACAGGAGATTGTTCCCTCAAGCCCTTATGATTCTCCTATGCTAGTATTAAATCACGCTCCCTTCCCAGCAAGTAAGGAAAATGTATTAGAGGAGGAATCTGAGTTTTAGGAAGGGAAAATAGATCAAATTTGTAATGGGGATGAGGTGGCTCAGTTATTTAATGAAGAAGCAATGAATGATAATGGCTCCCTCGATTAGGAGGAGGCGTATGTTGAAGAGGTACAGATGTTTCAGAGGCAAGGTCTGAGGGATATGCCTCATAGGCACCTACAGGCTGGGGGACCTTTCACCACTTCTATTCCTCCTAACAACTTTAGTACCCCCCCAGATCCTAATGCTAGCAATAATCCGTCCTATCCACCTATGTCCAGACAATACCTTTCGAAGGAAAGACAAGCCCAAATTGACCTACAGAAGGAAAAGGCTGGTCAAGCAAGCAGAGATAAGGTAGAGGAACCTCCGAGGGAAGTATCAACTAACATGAGCAAGGAGCAGATGGCTTCATACGTTGCTGAGGAGTTTAAGAGATTAAAGGTAAATCTGTCAGTATTTGAGTTATTAAGGTTCCCTCCCATTAGGAAGGTAGTTTTAGGTACTTATGATGCACATCTTGTGTCTTTGGATAAACCTTCTGGTGAGCATAACAAAAAGATTTCTAGTTCTTAGTCTATGAAGACACAAAACCAGGCCCATAATCAGACTAACTTGCCCCCTGGAGATAAAGGAAAAGAAAAGGACAAGACTCAAGTGGCTCAAGTAGATACCCAGCCTACTTTGTTCCAAGGAAATATAGAAACTCTGCCATTTTTTATCTCTATGCGCATATTCGGTAAGAATCTACATAATTGTTTACTAGATTCTAGTGCCTCTACCAATGTGATGCCATTTGGAGTTTGTAGAGCTTTAGGAATTACACTGCTGACTCTCAGAAGAAGGTGACTCAGTTGGATAGAACTGAAGTGAATGTGGTGGGAGAGTTAAATATGATTCACATGCAGGTAGCTTCAGATCCAAGGATTCAACAGGTTATCAATATTCAGGTAGCTGATATCCCTGATGCATATGGTTTGATTTTAGGAAGAGATTTTACCAAGGCTTTGAATGGATATGTGTCTATTGATCACTCTCACATGTGGCTTCCCTGGAAGGGAGTGCCAAATTAGATCAGAATTGAGAGAGAATCAAGAATGAAATAAATGATCACAGAATACCAAAAGACTTCAACAGAAGTTCTAATATCAGAAGTTGGCATGGGAAATTATATGTTGTCAATACAATATAAGGAGTCAGACTCAGAGGAGATATTGATGCTGCACATGATGCCCATTGATGCAAAAATAGGATCCAGCCCTGTTACTATTTTGAAAAAATCGATGGAGGAAGGAGAAGAAACTGAAGATAATCAGATCAGTCTATTAGACAGTTTTCAGGAATTCATCAAGCAGTGTGTTGACAATCAAATTCATCTAGGTAGAAGGACAAGGTTTGAAGAATTACTCTTACCCAATTGGTGTAGAGTCCATAATGCTTCCCATTCAAAATTGGAGTGTTGTTTATGCCAAACAGCGGTAGAACAAGTACAGAAATGCATTAAAACAGATGTACAAGATCCTCAGGAGGACTATCAGGAAAAGAAGTTCATGTCCTCTGAAAAACCATCCAGCAATATTAAGACAAAGGATGTGATGAAGAAGATTACAGCTACTGAGTGTTGGACACTTAGATTTGATGGATCCAAGTCCAAGCATGGAGCTGTTGCAGGGTTTGAGCTGATCAATCCAAAAGGTAAGAATTTTTTTGCAGCCCATAAGCTTCAATTTCACTATACTAACAATGTAGTGGAATATGAGGCATTAATTCATGGACTCCTTATGGCACTCAAGAAAAAGGTTAAGGTTCTGCAAGTTTTTGGTGATTCTGAGTTAGTAGTTAAGCAAGTAAGGAAACAATATTCTTGCCATGATAGAAGAATGACTAATTATAGGCATAGAGTATGGGACCTCATTGAGGGATTTGATGCCTTCAACATTCAGCTAATACCACAGTGGAAGAATCAAGCAGCTAACTCTCTGGCTCAAGCAGCAAGCACCTTGCAGTCTTTATCTTTGTCAGGTTTGAAGAAATTCACTGTAGAATTGACTCTTGTGCCCTTAGTCCCAGACAGTGTCACTAACTTTTAGGTGTTCGAAGATGACAAACATATTCTAGATTTTATCACAAATACAGACATTTTTGCTTCCCAAATCATTGATGAGATAGAGCTTCAGGAAGCAGAACTGGATTTAGGAGTTATGAACCTAAAATCAAACACTATTCCAAGGGGAATGGTACAGTTGGAAAGAATTTTTGATATGGATAAAATCAAGGATTAGGAACAAGAATCAAAAAAGGATTCTATCAATGGACAGTGTGATACTTACAATATGGGAACTGAAGATAACGCCAAGAATATTTTTATTGGCAAAGTGTGCACTCCAGAAGAAAGACAAGGAATAATTGCAGCATTGCATAGCTTTCCTGATATAGTAGCTTGGAGTTATGAGGACTTGAAAACTTATGATACCTCAATTATAACTCATACTATCCCTCTGAGGCCGGATGCCAAGCCTTTTAGGCAAAGGCAAAGACCAATTAATGCACTATTGGAACCAGTCATACAGAAAGAAGTTCAAAAATTACTATCGGCCAGAATCATATTTCCTATCAGACATTCAACATGGGTGGCAAACCTGGTTCCAGTGAGGAAAAAGAATGGAAAAATTAGACTTTGTGTTGATTTCAAGAATTTGAACAAATCATCTGAAAAAGACAACTATCCAGTCCCTTCACTGGATGAAGTACTTCAAGTGGTTAATGGATCTCGGATGATGTCCTTTCTGGATGGTTATTCAGGGTACAATCAAGTGATGGTTCAGTATGAGGATAGGCACAGGACTGCCTTCACAACTAAATGGGGTACCTTTTCCTACAAAAGGATGTCTTTTGGACTTATTAATGCAGGAGCTACATTTCAAAGGGCTATGGATATTGCCTTTAAAGATATCATAGGCAAATGTATCATCATTTATATGGACGATTTGACTGTTTTCTCAAAAAATAGAGGGGATCACATCTCAAATTTGCACAAAGTGTTTCAAAGGTGCAGGGAATTTGGCATATCCTTGAATCCTAAAAAGTGTATTTTCGGAGTAACAGAGGGAAAGCTGCTAGGACATGTGATATCAAAAAAGGGAATCGCTATCGATCCAGAAAGGGTGGAGGCTATATTGAAGATTCAGCCCCTTGTTAGCAAAAAGGAGATGAAGTCCTTCTTTGGCAAGCTCAACTTCATCAAAAAATTTATCACTGGATTTGCTGAAATTGTTAAGCCACTGAATGTAATGTTGAAGTAGGATGCTAAGATCAAATGGACTATAGAAGCAAATGAGGCATTTGTAGAAATCAAAAGATCCATTGCTGATGCTCCAGTATTGGTAAGTCCTAACTACAGTAGGCCTTTCCACATCTATTCATTTGCTTCAGATCATTCATGCGTAGGAATGCTAACTCAAAAGTATGATGAGGGAAATGAGCATCCCATTGCCTTTATGAGTGCACCATTAAAAGATGTTGAATTGAGATACCTAGGTGTAGAAAAGTAGGTGTACGCTCTGGTTAGAGCAGTGAAGAAATTCAGACATTATATCCTCAGGAATAAGGTTTATGTAGTTGTCCCAGATCCCGTAGTCAAGCTACTTCTGATGCAAAATGAGCTAGGAGAGCGTAGAGCTAAGTGGGTGACAATGCTGCAAGAGTATGATATTGAGATCCAGCCCATTAAGTTGGTAAGAGGACAGGGACTCACTCAAATTCTGGCAGAAATAGGTCTTGAACTGACTATCCAAAATTATAGCATTGAGGAGGTTTCCCCAGATGGCTGGTATGATGATATAGTTTATTATTTGCTGAACCAATGATCTCCCGGTCATCTTAATGTTGTTCAAAGGAGAGCCCTACGATTGAAAAGTCATAGTTTCATGCTAAAGGGAGCTATTCTATACAAAAAAAATCATGAGGGCATTTATTTGAGATGCCTCGAAAAACAAGAAGCTGAGAGAGTGATAAACGAATTTCACGAAAAGTATGACACTGGCCATGGTTCTGCCATTGCCATAGCAAATCAGATTTTGAGGGCAGGATATTACTGGCCCACACTATTTAAAGATGTTCATCATCATGTCAGGACTTGTCACACCTGCCAGACTGTGGCAACAAGGGAGAGGTATGCAGCGCTTCCACTCCAACCAGTCACTGAGGTAAGACCTTTTGCTCAATGGGGTATGGATTTCATAGGCCCCATCAACCCACCATCTTCTATAGGACATAGGTACATTCTCACTATTACTGATTATTTCACAAGATGGACTGAGGCTTTTGCTTGTAGGCAATGTACCTCTGATGCAGTGATTGATTTCTTAGAGTCTGCTATTCTTAATCGATTTGGATGCCCTATTGTTGTTGTCTACGATAATGGTCCTACTTTCGCATCTTTGAAATTTTCAAATTGGGCTTTTGATCATGGCATTATTGTGAAATTTGTGTCCAATTGCTATCCCCAGGGTAATGGCTTAGCAGAGTCCTCCAATAAGAACTTATTGACTGTCATTCGTAAGCTGTTAGAAAGGAACCCAAAAGACTAGCATACCCAGCTTCGGTTCGCCCTCTGGGCAGATCGTACAAGGCTTAAGTCATCCATTAGAACTTCCCCTTATCACCTAGTGTATGGTCTGGAGCCAATATTCCCTATTCAACTCAAGATCCCAACTTTGCAGTTTATAAATGAGTTTTATGATGAGGGGGACAAAAAGGAGGCTAGGCTAACAAAACTGTTACACCTTGAGGAGAAACAAGACAATGCCCTTGAGAATTTTGCCAAACATCAGGGGGTAGTTAAAAGGTGGTTTGACAGGAGGGCTAAAGTTAAAGCCTTTAGGATTTCTGACCTTGTCCTATACTAGGATAAACCTCATGATCGAAAAGGGGACCATGGGAAATTTGATAAACTGTGGCTTGGCCCATATCAGATTGCTAAAATACTTGGAGCTAATGCCTTTCGTCTATAGACTCTCATGGGAGAAGATATTCCACTGCCTATCAATGGGAAATATTTGAAGCATTATTTCCAGTCCTGAGCTATTTTCAGCTCCCGACTTTGTATATAGTTAGCGTAGGTTGCTTTCTGCTATTTTGTTTGGTTAGAGTAGATTTCCTTTTTTTCCTGCTTGTTTTGCTTTGGTTTGTTTGTTTTGGTTTGCATCACTCTTGCTCTTGGTCCCTTCTCTTTTGGGGATTCCTAGTTGCGTTTGTATGACAGTGGTGACAAAGTTGGTCTGATGTTCTTGGTATTTCTTTTACAAACTCTAATCATCCTTCCAGGGTGTTATGGTATGAATTCCCTACCCAATGTCACTTATTCCTATGCTGAGGCAGAGGGTTTCTAGTCAATTTGAACAGGAATATATTAGGGTCTCATATTTTAAATTAAAGATACCTAAAGTTGCAAAAGGTCCTTATGAAGTTTGAACAAGTGAAAAATCCTTTTTCTGCTCTAGTACCACTGTGGTTCTCATCCCTGAGTGTGAACTTCATTGTTCACAGGTTGAAGCGAAAACGATGAAAAGATAAGCAATATAAAAAAACAAAAAAGAGGGAAATACATATTGAAAATTAAAAAGTTTGAATTCAACTCATCAGGGGAATCTAAATATCTCTACCGGGGCTATAGACACTTGTCTGGCAGTAGAGCTATGTTCAGAAAAATCACAGTGATAACCTCATCGGGGCTATGGATTCCTGACTGGCAGCGAGGCTCTATCCAGGTTACTTTGAGAGTATAAATCTTTATGTAGCTTGTTCATATTAATTTTGGTTCCTGTTGCAACTAAAGGGGATAATGAATACATATGCACACACTTTGACCCTGGTATAGAAAAGTTGAGTAACTAGGGGCTTCTTTGTTTTAACATGGGTGGTGGCCGATAGGTGAGTTGAAACCATGAGTTATGGGTTCTTGATTCCAGTTTGTCACCAAAATACTCAGGAGCGTTTTCCTAGTGGAGTCACCATTTGTTGTGCAATTTTGCACACACGCCCCACTTGGAAGTGGGGACCCTCTTTTCGGATGTCTTTTGAGCTTTGGTTTTATTGGATTTACCTTTTTAAGGTCTTGACATGTTGGTCTTGTTGGCTTTGATCCCTCCCTGAGGCTTAAATTGGTTAAAGTGGTCTTTCAGTGAAAATCCGGGTCCTGACCTGAATCCGAGATTTTCCAGCTCCGGCCGATTTTCCCGAGCTCTGGTTCATTGTTTGGTCATAGCTGAAATTTTCGAATCCGGGTTTCTGCTTGACTCTGTGATTTTCCGGCTCTAGTGGATTTTCCCGAATTGTGTCAAAATCTTGGTTTCTGCTATTTCCGTGAAATTCGTGTTCATCCAGATTTTTCGTGTATTTGGGGATTTTTTGAAATTCCGTCCTGGGCTCAGGTTTTCGGATTTTTTAGATACGTCTTGTCGCTCATTAATGACCGAGGTACCTTTGCTCAGATGAGCATATGGGTGAATTTAAAACATTTTGAGCATCATTCCCACTTCATTATTCACTTGCTTACTGCTCTGGCGATTAAGAGTTTTCCATTTGAGCTTTGAAGATTGATCTTGAATCGCATGCGTGTGGATTGTTTGGGTGCCGGTGTCTGGATTTTCATTGCCTGGGCGTGTTCATTTTGTAGTCGCTTCTTCGAGTTCGGGTATTACCAGCACTAATCCATGGCTGAATCAAGCAGAACTACTGCAGGAAATTCCAAAGGTGACATGGAGGGTTCCTCCATCTCAGAGGTCGAAAGATTAAGACTGGACACTGAGAGTCAGCTTCCTGAAAGCAAGATATCTTTCGTATGGTCTAAAGTGTCTGATACTAATGTTGGAGCTTGGAGATACGAAGAGTTTAAACAAAGGACAGCTGAGAAGAATCTGTCAACTCTAAGGAATGGAATGATGAAGTCTGGACTGGTGCATGTGGCAGGGTTTCCTCCTGCAATCCAATGCGATGAGTTGATTTTAGAGTGTGCCCGGCAGTATGATTTTGATACACAAAGGGTTGTCAATACTGAAGAGAGAGTCTTGGCTAATTTCAGTCCTATCTCTATTGCCCAAGCCTTTGACATGCCAGATCTACCTTCTGTGTGTGCTCCAAATATGGACTTGGCCAGAACATATTATGAAAATGAGCCCATCAAAGCTCAACAGATGATTAATGCTTGGTTGGAGAAGATAAAATCACATCAATCTAAACTTCCCAAGCAATTGCATAGGATCAAATTCAGATCCGATATCTATGATGCAATAACATTTCTGAGTAGGGTGGAAGGATTGAAAAGTGTCAGAGTATTGGAGAGTTGGATGGTCCATGTGATCACCAAAATTGAACAAGGAACCAACTACCACTGGGCGGGACTTATCAGCACCATAATTGATAAGCAGCTAAGGGACGTCTTAGAGACCAAGAGATTCACCATGTCTTCCTATGTCATGTATGTGCTTGCCAGATTCTACCCATACAGGGGCTTGAATCCACAGGGGACATTTGGATAGGATATTGTCTATGAAGTATACCCGGAGTTGCACCTAGGACACAAAGACTACAGAAGGGCTAATGATGCATTCACAATGCATATCACTAGGATGCTTCATAATGCCGAGCATGTGAGGCTGTCAGATGGAGCAAAAGTGTTGATAAAGAATTATGGGGCCTGGTTCATTCAATTTCCCACCTTCACCTACATTAGAATTGATGGATGTCTGGCCGCTCCATATAGGTTACCTCGGTATCCTACAGATCACATTGTGTTATTGGAGATTGTGAGGCAAATATGTGAATTTGATGCCATAGTCAAAAAGGAGAAGCATAAAACAGGCTTTGGTGGGGATTTCCCTCTTGGAATTGACGTGGCAGAAGTTTTCCCTTCCATCCAATCAGCACACACCATAGGGGATGAATTGGCAGCATATGGTTTCTCCTTCTACTCCAAGAGAGCAAACTTTGATATCACCGGGGAGGCACAGAAGAAGGCTACCAAGGAGTACCGTCATAAGGATGACCTAGAGGACTATTGGGCCAACATTTGGGATGATCTTGAAGCCAGAAAGAAGAGGTACTCCAGGCTTCCTGTTGATGTGATCAGACAGTACAATGTGAAGTTGATCCTCGACCAACTACAGGATGATGAAAACCTAGTGCAAGATCATGCCTATGAAGCTGTTAAGGATAGGTCAATCGGAGAAATCAACTAGAATGAGGATGAGGTCGTAGAGTTGGAGGACCTAATGGCCCCGGTTATGAAATTCACCACTTCTTGGTTGAAGCACAAGGTTTGGGAGCTTAAGAGTGAGAAGGTAGCCTGTACCTTCAATTTAATGGGAAATCTCAACCCAATGTCTACTTCAGAAGAATCTGGGGATGAAGACTCTAAAGGGAAAACCCAAAATACCTCACCTTTCAAAATAAAAATCAGAAGTCCAAAGGAAAGTGAACCAGAACCAAAGAGAAGACCAAAAGGAAAGAAAAGAAGTCGAGCTTTGAAGATAGGCAGATCCTCTGATGAGGAAAGATTTGAAAAGCCAGTTGAAGAGGATGCTCCTCCACCACCAAAGAAGACAAGAACCACCAGGGTTTCAAAGAAGAAGGGTCAAGATACCTCCGAAGGTGAGACTCCAATTGTTGATGTGGAAAGTTTAGGGGAAAGGAAAAACGTTTATTTGAGGAGATCAAGGACCCCATCCCCTAAGGAAACTATGCAAAAGATGGATCCTCCTCCGTAGGTACCAACTGTAGATCCATCTAAGGCTGCTTCTCCTCCACCAAGCGTGCCTGAACCAGAAATTGTTGAGGAACATGAGACCAGTGGAGAGGCAGAACCTTTCAAGGAGGGAGCACTCTTTGGTGCGACAACTGAACTCGAAGTAGAAGAGGTGGGAAAGCATACTTCTCCCTCAGTGCAGTATGAGGATTCTCCAGAGAATAGCAAAGGAAACGGATCCCTTGAGAAGGAGGGTACCTCTGTTAGACCCCCATCACCAGTGCAGGAAGAGGAAATTGAAAAAGATGATCAAGGTGAGCAGCTCCCTAAAAAGGGAGAAGCTAAAACAACATAATAGCATGGTGAAGAGATGAAAACTGATGAAATCCGAGTGGACCCTATTGTCCCGGATTGGCTTGAAAAGGAGATCACAAGGAAAAAATAGGTCGTTGTTGAGGACACTCCTTTGGATTGGGGTGAGATGCTATCTAAAATCAGCAAAGGTAAGAAGAAGAAGGCAGCTAGGGTCGTTTCAAGGATAGAGAGGGATGAGGCGAGTAACAGGGTCATTCACATTGCCACCCCTGCTGCGGATAAAACTAGAGAAGAGGTCACTGGTAAGGATTACAATGTGCAGACCATTAACATTGGGCCAGCCTCTATGGAATAGGACATTGATGAATATGAAGGCTCCAGTGCAGTAATAATTGGGAGGTTAAGAAAGGAAGCTCAGACCAAGCATGTGCTTAGAAAAGAAAACGAAAGGCTTAGGAAGTGCTTGGAGGATGTAATGGAGCCTCTGCAATCTCTCCACCCCTCTTCTTCTACCACTCTTGGTTTCTTGCCCAAGGAAACCATCTCCGAGATTGAAAAGATGAAGGTCTCTGCTCAAACTACAATAGATTGGTTAAAGGATGTGCAGGTGAGAGGAGACAATGCAATCAAGGATATCATTTTAGTTGGGAAGGATGCAGTGAGAGCCAAGGAACTGTTGGGATATGTGCTATCCCAGGACAAAGAAGATATTGATCTTTTGTTGTAGAAATCCAAGGTGATCATGGGGTATGGTAAGGATCAGTTGGCTATAGACGAAGTTCTTCCTTCCTCTAGGCTTAGCGAACCCTGGGAATGGTTTGAGGCTTTGCAGATCTGGCAAAAGGCCATGAGGAAGATTCAAAAATTAAAGAAGCTGATGGATGGTGATCTAACTGGCATATATGGGGGTTGTATTGCATTTTTTGAGGTCATGACTAACAGGAGGAAAATTGCTCCTAAATACCTGAGTCTGGAACAATTGAAGGAATGGTGGCATGATGTTTATACTCTAGATTCCAAGAATGTCATAACAGGGCACTAGTTGGATGATGCTGCAACCTATTTGGTAGTAATGGATAAATACCTAGCCCACAAGGATGATTGGGATAGAATCGTCAAACAGTCAAATGAGGAGATCGGTGCCATTGAATGCTGGCTTAGGGTTTTGCCTTTGCCACCTATTGCCGAGCTGGATAGGTTATTTTTGAGGGTTCGAGATCAGAATCAGGACAAGGGAGGTGGTATTTAATGCCCATTTTGAGATTTGTGCTTCAATATTATCATGGGGCATGTATTGATCCGGGTTACATTGGGGATTGTGTCTGGGCCGACCTTGATGATGTATTGGCATTTAATGTGTGCCTTATTTTGAATTCCTAGGGCCGACCTGTTTTGGCGGATGTTCTTGTTTTGTAAATGTTTGGCTGGGCCGACATGTCTTGAGAATTTTCTATAAAAGGTATTCTTGCCTCATTGTAAGACATTAGATATTAGAGAAAAGGAGAAGAGATAATAGAGTTAAGTTAGAAAGAGGAGTTAGAGCATTTTGTCAATTTCTTGAAGGAAATATTGTATCAGAACAATGGAATTGTTGTGGCATTTTGGTGGTCTAATACAATTGAAGACATTGTGATTTTCCTGGTGCAATCTCTTGTGTTATTTCATCTTGCATGGTTTCTGTTGTTTTATTTTTCAGATTGCTTAAAGATTTAAGGTTTAGTGTTTAGAATTGAATTAGTTTTAGTTTGGTGTATGATGTTTATGATTTCATATTTGGAATGTTTGTAGCAATCTCTGGTCTATACTCCCAGTAACTATCTGATTGTAGTAGGCTGGTGAAGTCAACCTGGACCGTATATTTACATGTGCTTAAGTTCGATTGTGGATGAATGTCTATGATTTGAAAATCTATATACCTTAGAAAATTCCACGGTTCTTGTGAGATTGCATTGTGGGTTAAGCAAGAATTGGTTATTCGACATTGGTCCATTCCAGATATCTGTCATTTGCATTACTCATTCTAGGAATAGTATAGATTTTATCATATTCTTGCACCCTTATCTTTTGCTATTTCTTTATTATCTGGTTAGATTTAGGATTTGAGATCATTATATCGCACAATCTGATAATTGGAAAGGTACAGTTTGCTTGTAGTAAGGTTCGATTGTGATTACCAGCATTTCACATATTATCTTAGTTGTTTATGCATTGTCATGACCTGACACCCGAGAGACCTTGGGATGATTTTCAGTATTTATTTTTGAAAATAACCTTTCAAGAGAGATAGAATATTGCATTCTGTCTGAGTTGTTGTTGTGCAGAAAACTCCATCAACAGGACCCATATGCCAGGAGTGGTGTATGAGTCCCATTTGGGGCCTTTTTAGGGTTTGAGCAGGAAATTCAACTTTTTAATTCAAATTTTTAGTTCATATCAGCTTTTGAGATCTAAATAACTACAAATTAGAAGTATTACCTATATAAATAAGCTTCTAAAGTCAATTTTCAATCTAAGCAACAATTTTAGAAGGGAAATTTCAAGATCCAAGAATTCAAGAGCATTCAAAATCAAGTAATGAACAAAGTTGAAGCCTTGGAGCAGCATTAGAGTGTTTTTGTATGTTTTCAAGCTCACTTTCATCCAAGATCTAGCATTATCAAGGGTTGATTATGGTTTCCTATGGTGAATCATGATGGATTCTAGGTTGGGGAGATGGAACTAGCCATCAAGCCAAGCCTAATGACTTATTTCCTAAGTGATTCCATCCTCCATTATCACTGTACATTCAGCCTAAGGAAGGTAGACACATTATTAGGGCTCTTTTGGGTGATTAGAGATAACTCAAAGTGAATAATTCATCTTCATGTTTCATTCATGCATCGCATTCTAGCACATTAGAATACGTTTGCATTGCATTTTAAATTTCCTAATCTTAGAAACACTTAAGGTTAGGGTTTACATTCGTATTTAAATTCGTGATTCATTGTTTCTATCAAGGTTTAATCACCAAACTAGTGGTTTGACTAAGGAAAAACCCCCATAAGAAAATTAACTCTTGTACACATCTAAAAATGGTCACGGTTATTCAAACCTGTTAATTAATTAAATATGAATTATTTAATTAATATTCTAAAGTCATCTACATATAAATAAATTTAATTATTTATTTATATTGTTCATTTTTCCAATACTTCTAGTTAAATTAAATAAATAAGTTTATTTAATTATTGCTACTTTCCTCTTAATTAACCTAAATAAATTTTGTAATTTATTTATTTAATTATCATTTCGTTTCTAAAGTTTGAATGTTTAAATTTGAATTATGGAATATTCTTCTAATCCATTTAACATCTCACATAATTAAATATTAATTTATTTAATTTTGTAAACTTCCATTTGCATATGTCACATATAATTAAATAAATTTATTTATTTAATTAGCGATTATCCTCAACCTTCAACCAATTTTCATAAATGAAAAGATAAATGCCATGTTTGTCTCCATTTTTCAATGAGGATGGTATTGTGGGTTGAAAAAATTCTTCCACTTTCCTCTCAACCTTCCACCTTTCTCTCAAACTCTCCATCTCTCACCGTTCATCTTGACAAGTTTGAATTTCAACCATCGATCTCCACCAACTAGATTCTTGCCTTTGAAAAATCTATAAATACAGTCTTCTCGTAAGTGGATTTCATGCGTAGTTACTATAGTTGCATTCGAATCAGAAATTCAGCATTTTAGCAGTATCATAGAATTTCAATTTCATAGTTTAAATCATTAGCAATGGACATGCATTTTCAATCAATCTCATTATCCTAGGTTGTCATTTCAACAAGCTATTACTCACACAACTGAGAGCCAGTAAATTTAATCAAATCCTTGGAGATAGAGGACGATGGGACGAATTTGAAGGAGTTGATATTGTTTAGATTTTGCATTTATATTTTCTAGATTAGTTTATTTCAATATAATGTCTCATTGGTGTGTTAGTTTTTTTTTCTAATTAGTTCACTTATTCTAACTCACACATTTTATGTTAAAGAATGTTGTTCAGGATTTGATTGATAATCGTACCATTACGGTTGAGGGAAATGATGCCAATGATGACCATCGAGCATTCAATGATCCTCTCCCTAATTATCAAAAAGGGGAATCTTCAGGTGACAAGGGCAAGAATATTAATTTTGTCCATGACACCATTATCAATCATATTTATACTGACGATCAGCAAATCAATGCTATTTGAATCAAAGGTAAGAAAGAATATTGATAGGTCAATGCTATGACAAGGGGACAAGACAAAATCATTGTCAAAGGAATCTCATCTAAAGCAGCAGTTCCTCCTCTAGGTGAATACAGTTTGGTTGATAAAATACGAAAAACATCAGCTCAAATTTCTATCTTGGAGCTCTTAAAGTTATCGCCTCCGCATAAGGACATTCTGGAAAAGGCACTTGTTGATACAACTGTCTCTCATGATCTGGATATCAATAAATTTCAAGCCACTGTGGGACACTTGTCCTCATCCGCATGTTTATCCTTTACTGAGAAGGATGACACATCCATGACCCATCCACATAATTCATCACTCTACCTAGAGGTTATGGTTCACAAAACTCAAATTAGACATGTCCTAATTGATGGGGGAGCCAAATTAAACATTTGTACTTTGAAATTGGTCCTCGCTTTGGGATATTCTAAAGAATATATAGATCCACAAAGGAAGATTACAATCAAGGCATATGATGATGAGGAAAGAGCTTCCAAAGCCCTCATCATGCTACCAATCAGAGTAGGACCTATTGTGAAGAATACCTTTTGTCAAGTTCTAGATCAAGATCTATCCTATAACATACTCTTGGGTCGTCCATGGATCCATGACATGCAAGTTGTTCCATCTACTTATCATCAATGCTTGAAGTTTCTATATGATGGACAAGAAGTAATGATACCTATTGATCACATTAACATTCAAACTTGCTCTAACCTAAGAGCAACTCAAGACACACTCATCCTACATTATAGAGAGGCTTTGGCCATCTCTAACTCCAAATACAATGAGCAAGCATGAGAAATGATAAGTAATTTTGGCACCAAGCTAAAATTGAAAGATAATGGAGTGGGAGAATATTCTTTATCTCTCTCTAATCTACCCATATCTCCAAGATCCCATGGTTAACCATCAACATCCATACTACAGGCTACATCACCTTTAGCCTCAACTTCAGTTCCCATCACCAAGTTTAATGGAGTGTTTATCAAAGAAAATGAAATGGAAGATAGGGCTATTCTTGATTGTCTCTATAAAGATGAAGAAGAATCAGTACAACATATCAAGTTACCCATAGAACAATATGGAAAAGGTTATGCAATAATGCAGCAAATGGGTTATGAAGGAAATGGCCCTATAGGTAAAAGAAAAGAGGTTATTGTTGAGCCTATCCAACTGAAAACAATGCACCTAAAGGATAAGACTAGGATAGGATATGGTGAAGATACAAAGGAAGAAGTAGTACAAAGAATGTCTAAAGAGGAGTTAACTGAAACAATCCTGAGAATTCAAGAAAATAATTCTGACACTGACTCCAATGAATATGAATGGGATGACTTCTCTGATGATACATTCATCTCTAAGAAAAGGGTTGATGTCATACACAAATTCACACCTAAATTCTTACAAGATGAAAGCTCAAGGCCTCCACTTGACTATGTTCTACAAAGCGATCATGACTCAAGTGAAACCGATTCGATTCAAAGTGAGATAGATCATCCATAGGAGGATACCATCCTAGACCTCTCCCATAACAATGTTAATAAAAGTATCATGACTCTAACGTCCAATGACCTTACTCATCCTAATGATCCATTTCCTTTATTTCATCCCAAACTCATTGATTGGGAACAAATCGCACCTATTGATGTCCCAACTTTTCCAAATGATGAAACCATCATAAACTTCCTTTGTTCATCCCATCCAGAAACAAGTTCCACCAAGGAATCACCGGATCATAGTTTTCGATAGGAAAGTGCCAAGTTTCTCAGCTATGAAATAAATAACATAAAAGAAAGATCTAATGGTGAAAACCTAACAAAGGAAGTATTAGATCAAGAAAAGAGAAAAATAAAAAGTGTATCCAATAGTGAAAACATTTCAAAGGCACTAGAGGATGGGAAACTTGACACTCTCCCAGAAAATTACTAGGAAAGGTCTTCTATTCTAATAGAACCAATAGTGGCACTCAATATAGGTACTACAAAAAATCCCAAAGTCTTGCAACTTGTTGCATCTCTAACAAAAGAGGAAATTCCAAGATTCACAAAATTTCTCAAGAACAACCAAATCAGTTTTGCATGGTCCTACATATATATGCCTGGATTGGATCTAGATCTCATCATGCATCATTTATCTATTATGTCAGGGGAAAAACCTATGAAGTAGAAACTCAAAAAAATGCATCCACATGTTGCATTGTTGGTTAAAGAAGAGTTAAAGAATCTTTTAGATGTTGGATTCATTTGGTCTTTCGACTATGCAGAATGGATCTCCAATATCATACATATTTCAAAGCTAGACGGAAGGATTGGAATTTGTATAGATTTAAGAGATTTGAACAAGGCATGTCCTAAAGATGATTTCCCTCTACCAAAAATAGATATGATTGTTTATTTGACTGCTGGACATGCGATGTACTCATTAATGGATGGATTTTTAGGATACAACAAGATAAAGATTGCACCGGAGGATTAGGATAAAACAACGTTCACATGTCCTTGGGGTACCTATTGCTGGAACGTAATGCCATTTGGGTTGAAGAATGTAGGAGCTACATACCAATGAGGAATGACAAAGAAAATTCATGATATGATGCATACATTCATGGAGGATTGCGTTGATGATATCCTTGCCAAATCTAGCACTAGGGAAGGACACATAGATATCTTATCTAAAATTTACAAAAGAATGGAACAATTCAAAGTGAGACTTAATCCAAAGAAATGTGTCTTTGGAGTGAAATTTGGAAAGCTGTTAGGTTACATTGTATTAGAAAAGGGAATTGAGGTGGATCCAGCTAAGGTACAAGAAATTCTTGATATGCCACCACCAAGGAACATTAGTCAACTACACTCTTTGCAAGGATGGTTACAATCCATCTGAAGATTCAATGCCCAACTGGCGGATAAAAGTTTACCATTTACTCATCTCTTACACAAGAATGTTCCATTTAAATGGGAAGACAAATGTGAAGCATCGTTTGATCAAATAAAGCAGTATCTCATGAATCCACCAGTATTGATTCCACCAGTGCAAGGTGCACCACTCATATTGTATATTTCTGCCACGGAAGTGTCCCTAGGAGCATTATTGGCACAGGAAGACAACTCGGGAAAGGAGAGATCAATCTATTACATCAATCAAAATTTGACAAGTCATGAGATAAATTACACATTCATTGAAAAATATTGCTTAGCGGTAGTGTTCACTTCTCAAAAGTTACGACATTATATGCTAGCACATACGATAAAGCTTGTGGCTAAGATTGATCCACTCAAATATCTTCTAAGTAAGGAAAGCTTAACTGGCAGGTTGGCTAAATGGGTCATGATCCTGAGCAAATTCGACACTCATTATGTGGATCACAAAGCTATAAAGGGACAGGTAATTCTAGATCAGTTAGCAGAAGTACCATGCCAGTAGAACACCCAATACACATTGATTTTCCTGATATTGATATATTCATAGCGGCTATCAAGCAGTCATGGGCACTCTACTTTGATGGTTCCTACACTCAACATGGTTCAGGAGCAGGGATTATTTTTCTTACACCTCAAGGACATACAATTCCAAAATATTATCAGCTAATGTTCCCTTGCACAAAAAACATAGCTGAGTATGAGGCATTATTAATTGGAATGAGAATTGCAATGGATTGGAAAATCACAGAACTTCAAGTTTTTGGTGATTCACAACTTTTTATAGATCAAATCAATGATGAATATCACACTAAGGATGACAAGTTGATACCTTAAAAAAATATGGACGATTTCAGGAAATACTTTGTTGATAACAAGTTCATACAAATTTTGCATATTGATAATAAAGTAGCCGATGCAATGGCTATAATAGCATCTCTACTCCAGTTGTCAGAGAATCAAGCAAGGTACAATTTCCTAGTGGAAAAATTGTTTTCTCCCACCTATGACAATCCAAAAAATCAAATCATTTGCCACTTAACCAGTTCTTATTCTCCCTTATATGGCCAAATTTACACTTACCTAAAGGATACTATTTTACCTTTAGATTTGTCTAGAAATTAGAAAATAAATTTCATCCATCAATCCTCCCGTTACACCTTAATTGATGACGTTTTATATTGGCATGGTCTGGATGGTACTCTCCCTAGATGTCTTGAATGCGATGAATCAGAAAAATCTTTACAAGAGGTACATGGTGGCATTTGTGGGACACACTCAAGTGGACTAACCTTAGCAAGGAAACTTATGAGATTGGGTTACTACTGGCCGATGATGGAGAAGGAATCATTCATCTTTGTGAAGAAATGTTCAAAATTTTAGATTCATGGGTATCTCATTCATGCTCCAGCTCAAGAATTACAACCCTTCACCACAACATGGCCTTTCGCTTAGTGGGGATTGGATCTGGTTGGCACGATACACCTGTCATCTTCAAATGGACATAAATTCATCATTACAGCCACTGAGTATTTTACTAAGTGGATTGAAGTTGTTCCCTTAACAACTATTACTAGAAAATAAATCTCTTCATTCATTTTAAACTATATCATCTGTCGATATGATATTCCCAACTCCATTAACACAGACAATGGAAGACCCTTTAAAAATTAGGATGTTGATGAGCTATGTGAAAGATTTCTCATCCAATACAGGTTCTCTACACCTTACTATCCATAAGGGAATGGTCAAGCTGAAGCTTCAAACAAAAGAATTATGAAGATTTTGAAGAAAATAGTAAATGAAGCGGGTTGTGATTGGCATGTGCAATTAAATCTAGCATTATGGGCATACAAAACAAGTATTCACACACCAATAGGTGCTACTCCCTATACTTTGGTCTATGGAGCGGAAGCTATTCTACCACTAGAAGTTGAGATTCCTTCACTTCGAGTATCACTAAAGGGGTTAATCAATGATGAAGGCTATAGATTATCAAGGTTGCAAGAGCTGGAACTGCTTGATGAACGACGTCAAACTACAGTTAATCATTTGAAGGGATATCAACAAGTTATGTCCTGTAGCTACAATCATAGAGTCAAACCATGAAATTTTCAAGTGGGTGACTTGGTTCTCAAAGAAAACCCTCGTAATAAGCAGGATCAAGAAAAGAAAGGAAAGTTTGAACCTAATTGGTTGGGCCCGTTCGTTATCATTGTTGCCTATGGATCAGGGGCATATCAGTTGTCAACATCAGAAGGGGACATGTTTGAAGATCCGACCAACAACATTCATCAGAAGAATTTTTATGCTTGAAAATATCAAAAACAATATAAAAAGTCTTGAAATTTAAAAAAAAAAATCAGAAGAGCAAAAATACAAAAAAAGAGAAAAAATAGAAAAAAAATAAAAATCGTTCCTTGATGAAAACCTGGAAAACAGGCGTCTTGGTAACAACAAAAAAATCATAAAATAAAGAAAAAGTGCAATAAAAACAAATGGTGAAAACTTGGCAAACAGGCATTGTTTGTGATTTTGTTTGGCTCTCTTATCTATTAGGATACATTCTACATATCCATCTTTCATTGGCATCACATACATGCCTAGCCATCACATTCGCATCATGCATCACAACATCTCCTTGAAATGAACAAGGATCTTATCATGGCTTGATGATTAGGGTTATCCTTAGCAATAGTTGTGTCTAACAGAAGTCAAAGTATAGGGTCACTAGGGGGGGCAATTCGCTTCTTGGAGCTTTCTAGTAGGCAATTGGAAACATGTGTCAAGAATCAGAATATTGAAAACAACAAAATTGTCCAATTAAATTGAGTCTATACAACTGTTTTTTGACAGAAAACGGAAACAAATTGGATGATCTTAATCTGAATAAAATGAATGGAAAACTTAAAGCATAAGTTGAATTGTTGTTTTGACATTTGATGACATCATATCTTTGGAGTGGTTCAATGATGTACTGAACTAGAATCACAAGGAAGGAGTATGATTTTCTTTGCTTGTTTTCTATAAGCTAATCATTAGTATTATGCAAATTTGTCGTGGGACATGCTCTACAATGTATCATTGATGACATTTCAGAATTTGCATAAGGAAATGGTTAAATTTTGTCTATTTATGCAAACAATACTCAGGTCATCTTGGTTCAATTATACCTCGATGCTTGTATTAATTTTCTATATCAAAAATCATGAAAGCGGTACTCAGGTCATCATTGGTGCTAACATACCCTTTGATGCTTGTACTAACTTTCAACATATCAAAAGGCTCGATGATGAAAATCAAGTGTGGAATGGAATGAAAAAAGGAGAATGATTCATTACTACATTCTAGGACTGCATGATTCATTTAGGTTTGCATTTTGAAGGCTGTCTAAGGTTGATTTTTGAAGGTTGGTAACAATTTCATATATCTTTTCAAAACAACAATTGAGTACATTTGGAAATTTGTGGCATCTTATTCCATTATAATTACATATCATTTCACCATCACTCATTTAGGTTATCATTATTATTGCATTTTCATACTTACATCATCATTTCATTATCATTTTTCAATCTCATTTAGTTCATCATGATCATTATCCATCTTTACATATCATATGCATGGTCATTATTTTAATCATTCATCTCATTATTATATCATAACATTAACATTTACATTTGCATTTATTTCACATCATCATTTAGGTTATCATTTTGATATCCATTGCATCATATTATTACATCATTATCATTATTATCATACTACATCATTATTCATGTCATGTGCATATCATTCATTAATTATTATATCTTCATAATAATCTCATTTATACATTCATCTCATTTCATCATAACATTTCATTGCATATCCATTTATATCACTTTTTCATCATTGTTAGGTCTCATTCATTTAGTCTACATCATATCATTTTTCACATCATTAAAATCATTCATCATTACATCTTGCATTCATTACATACGTCATAAAGAAAAATCATCATGTTAGAAATCATTTCATCATTAACATTTTACATCATATCATCATTGCATCATCATACATAAAATAAAAACATCATCATTTACATTACACCATCATTTGCATCATCATCATAAAAATCATACACGACATAGCATATAGAAATAAACATGCATCCATAATCATACATCATAAATCATCCATAACACGTTCATAATCAAATCACCACTGCATCTCATAAATCTCATCAAAACAAATGTCCAGCAGTACAAGGATATCAAATGTTTCAACAAGATATATCAAATACAGTGACTAAATGTGTCAAACCACCCATCACTGAGGGGCATCTAGTCATGGTGCATGGCTGCTACTATCCCCTGAGGTAGTAGGTCTCACTAGATCTCTGCTCCTAGAAGCTTTGAGCCTCTCCCTGTGGCTGCCTTACTGTCGCCTATGCGTGTGGCTTCCCTCACCCTCGTTGTATAGCTGGTCCTCCCAATAATGGGGTAGGCTCCTCTGGGTTGGTGAACCTCGAAAAGGGATGAGTGTAAAAGAAAGTTGCATTGTCATCCTTCATCCCTGCATCTTTCACCTCTGGGTGCATCACCCAATAATCTGGTTGTAAATCTACATACTCTGCCCTAGTAGCCTCTATGGTCATGAATGGACCCCACTTTGCCACATCCTCCCAGTGCCTGGCATAGTGCGCCACACCCTGTGGCATCATTTATACTAGTCCAAACTGTCTCAGGACCTGTATAACCAAAAATTGCTCGATGATAAATGGGGTGTGCCCAATCAGGTATCTTGATTTGGTATAAAAAGGAAGCTCTATATCACCTGTCTCCCAGGGGTCACAGTCAAGATACGATCTCTAGATGATGATATCCATGTCATCCAGTACCCTTCACCAATACTCTAACTTGCCCATCCTTGGCTAGACAAGGGGACCTATGTAGGCACAAACATATGGAAACCCAAGGGGACGATCTCTCCAAACAATGGGATGAGTGATCGCAATCTGCTCCCATGCCCATATCTGTAAAAGAGTAACTCTGCAGGAGAGACTCTTCCCATCTGTGTACATGACCTGATGAAGATTGTGGTATAGATGGGCAAGCATGCAAGATCCCATGCATATCTGGTACAATGGAGAAGCATGTCCTTGAAGATCCGACCCCACCTGACTGATAGTTCCTTTGACTTGCGATCAGGACAAAGGAAACCACCGATGAAACCTGCTAAAACTGAAGGCAGTGGGGCATATCTCTCCATCATCTCCTTCCAAGGAATCTCATATCCAAAGACATGAGGATCTTGGAAGACTGGTCTCAGTGCATCGATCCCCCCAATCTCCTTGTGATCATAGATCACAAGCTCACCAACTACATGAATACCCAGAATCCTGTATACATCCTCTAGGGTCATGGTCATCTCTCTTGTGGGCAGATGAAAGGTGTTATGCTCACTATGCCACCTCTTAGCTAACGTAGTTAGCAACACCTTATTGACCGGATATTATGGGATCCTCAACAATGGACTCAACCCACACTGGTATATAATCTCTAAGTCATCTTGCGACAGTTGAGGAACCATCTCCCAGGTGCAAGGAAATCTCTCTGATTTGAAGGAGGTTAAATTCCTCCTTTATAACGTCATCAAGCAATCATCCAAATCAATCAATAAGCAATCTCTAATCAAATCAGTACATCAAGCAAGTTCATCACTTGTATCAAATAGGAAATCAACTCAATCAAATCAAATCTTATTTTTTTTTCAATCACGAAAGAAAATCTATCTATCATTTCTACTATTTTTTTTCCATATTGCATGGAAACAAATTTAACAGTCAATTGACTCAACATCTATCTATTTGTCTTTCAATCGAGAAAGCAAATCTATCATCTATTTGTCTTTCAACCAAGAAAGCAAATTTATCAAATCAAGCTAATTTATTCTTAATGTTATTCAAATAGCATATAATCAGTTGTCTAATCTAGCAACAATCATCACGTACATATCAATTTTTCTTCAAAAATTGAAATTCGACAAAAATCCATGGTTGTGCTAAAATAGTCAATCGATGTGCTAAAACATGTATGTGCTAAAATAGACATTGGATGCACTAAATTATCTATGTTTTATTCTATCAAGTGGATGCACTAAAATATTCATTCTATGCACTAATCTAGCCTATGCACTAAACTAGCATCCTCCGCGGGCAGTTTTCCTAGATGCGCTACTTCATTTTTCCTATGCACCATTATGACTATGTGCTAATCTACAAATCAATGCGTTACTATCTTGCATCTATGTGCTACTCTATCTAGCTAATGCACTAAATTTTAGATCACATGTGCTAAACTGCAATTCTATGCGCTAAAGCAGAAAATTTAAAAATCTAAAAATTCAAAAATCGTACAAAAATTCACTAAAAATTTGAAAAAGAGAATTAGATCAACTTACCGGAGGTGCATATACAACTGGTCTCTGATGATAGTGAGCTCACTTGAATTGGTGGCACTCATAATGGATCGACATCTCGTTTTTATCTCTTAGAGCTCTGAAAATTCTCACAAGTTACTGTTCAAATGACAATGACTTTTCACCTTTTCCACCTTTTAAGGGGGTAAAAAGGAAAAAATATTTTCATTTTTACTTTGCAATACACTATTTCGAGAGATAAATCGGCCATTTCTCTTCAAAAATCAAAGGAATTTTTTTCAAATCATTCAAAACGCATGATTTATCTCTCAAGGGGGCATATATCATCAGTAAAATTCTAAATTTTGGGGCAAAATTCTTTGAAGCAATGTGTAAAACACATCACTTCAAAGAGGGGAAAAATGTACACATCTAAAAATGGTCACGGTTATTCAAACTTGTTAATTAATTAAATATGAATTATTTAATTAATATTATAAAGTCATCTACATATAAATAAATTTAATTATTTATTATATTGTTCATTTTTCCAATTCTTCTAATTAAATAAAATAAATAATTTTATTTAATTATTGCTACTTTCCTCTTAATTATACTAAATAAATTTTATAATTTATTTATTTAATTATCATTTCATTTCTAAAGTTTGAATGTTTAAATTCGAATTATGGAATATTCTTCTAATCCATTTAACATCTCACATAATTAAATATTGTAAATATTTAATTAGTCATTTTCTTTCACTTATCACATAATTAAATATTAATTTATTTAATTTTGGAAACTTCCATTTGCACATGTCACATATAATTAGATAAATTTATTTATTTAATTAGCAATTATCCTCAACCTTCAACCAATTTTCATAAATGCAAAGATAAATGCCATGTTTGTCTCCATTTTTGAATGAGGATGGTTTTGTGGGTTGAAAACATTCTTCCACTTTCCTCTCAACCTTCCATCTTTCTCTCAACCTCTCCATCTCTCACTGTTCATCTTGAAAAGTTTGAATTTCAACCGTCAATCTCTGCCAACTAGATTCTTGCCTTCGAAAAATCTATAAATACAACCTTCTCGTAAGTAGATTTCATCCTAGATTTCATGCGTAGTTACTATACTTCCATTTGAATCAAAAATCCGGCATTTTGGCAATATCATAGAATTTCAGTTTCATTGTTTAAATCATTAGCAATGGACATGCATTTTCAATCAATCTCATTCTCCTAAGTTGTCATTTCAACAAGCTGTTGCTCACACAACTGAGAGCCAGTAACTTTAATAAAATCCTTGGAGATAGAGGACGATGGGATGAATTTGAAGGAGCTTCTATTGTTTATAGTTTTCATTTATTTTTTCTAGATTATTTTCTTTCAATATAATGTCTCATTCATGTGTTAGTTTAGTTTTCTAATTAGTTCACTTATTATAACTCACACAACTCTATATTCTATTTTGAAGGTATTTTTACAAGTTCGGATCCAAAAGTTTGTTTGGAATGGAAGAGCAGAGATTGGAGCATAGATTTGAACTTTTAATTCTTGAAAAAGTGCAACTTGACTCATACGCCAAAAGTGGCGTATGAGTCCCACTACAGGTAAATTTTCAGATTTTTGCAGATCTTGAATCTACGTTGTCAAAACTTGTTCAAGACCAGAAACCCTAGTTTGGGACTGATACTTCTAGAATAGCATATGAGTCCTAGTATTCCATAATATTGGTATTTTAATGTTTCAGAGCTCATTCCAATCCTCTTGAGGTTTACAGATGAACACTTTTAATCTCTTAGTTTTTTTTAATGTTTTACATGTTTTTCTAGTTCATTTAGTGAAGTATTGCATTGCATTAGGTCTAAGAATTATATCTTTCATTTCATTAGTATTTCCAAGCTCTAGCTTGGTGGTGAACCCCTCTTTAGTTTGTAATCAAACCCTAGGATGGGCCTATTGTTAGATCTCTTTCCCCTTTCTTCATTGGATTGAGATCTCTAGGGTTTCCCTTCAATTAAATGATTGTGAAATGTGTTGTTCTATGTCCTAAACCATAAATCAATCCATTTTCCATTGTTTCATTTTTGTGAACCTGCATTTAGAATATTTTAATTATGATTTGGATTGCATCATTATCCTAGATCTTGCTTGCATTAACATTGCATTACCGTTTGTATTAGTTAATTGGCATTCAAGGGTTTCTAAGTCTTGCATTAATAACTAGTGAAAGTTCATATAGGTTGCATTTTTGCATCTCAAATCATTGAAAATAATATGAAACATACATTTTCATTTATTTTAGAAACCATACAAACTAAAAGTCATTAAAAACAATAAAAAAAAATTAAAATTTTTGAAAAAAAAACCTTACTATGACTCATACGCCCCTCTAGATGATTTAGTCCTAGTGAATATTTTAAACTACATTTTATAGAATTAAATTCCCTATATCTGTGTTTTTGTTTTCTGTTGATAACTTTATGTTTAATTTTGCATAGCTTTTATTACATTCAAATCATTATAATGAGCATAGTTTACATTCATTGTAATTGTGGATAGAATTCGATTCATTTACTTTTCATTTTCAGCATTAGTTCATAGTTAAAATATAGATTAAATTACATTTGGTATTCATTAGAAAACATAACCAAAAACACCTACAAACAGATGAACCATTTGGAGAAAGTATATTTATTTGACTATGTTAAATTTATTTCCTAAGTTAACCTAACCCTCAATACTTTTAGTAGTGATGACTTTGACATTAGATGAAGCCCTTGAGGATTTCATCTCACAAGGTTCATCCTCTAAGTCTTGTTATGAAAAAAAAAATGAAGATAATTTAATGTGATTCAACCTCAATTTATCCTTTGCCCACCTTCACACAAAACTCAAACCTCAAACTCAAAACAAACTTGTTTTCACCCTTGAGCCACCAAGAAAAATGTTTTGTAGCAATCAAGTTGTAATACCATTGCTCATACATATAACACTAGAAACAATCTGCAACCAAAAAACCCAACTGCAACACCTTTACCTATGCCTAATCCCATCTTGCCTAGTGCTCTTTGTTTTCCTTTACATAGTGGGATGGAGTATGATCTCATTGAAAAACTTAAGAATACTCCTGCAATGATATCCCTATGGAACCTAAATTAGAGCTTGCCTATTTTTCAGACTATGCTTCAAACAACCATACAACAAGTTGTGATCCCCTCTAATACAAATGAAAGTTATGTGGCAACTCTAATTCAAGGAATGAATAAGTTAATGCAGACATTAATTTTCACCAACATGAGCTACCTCCCTTGGAGATGAGAAAGAAACATGATGCCTTCATGATAATAGCTAGGTTTAAAAGAATGGGAATAAAAATAACCCTTTTTGATAATAGATCTGCCCTTAAGGTATGTGGTCTGAATATTCTAGATAGACTTGGTGTGGATAAATCAAAACTTGAACCTGACTTCTTATCAATTCGAGGATTTGACAATGTAGGAAAGAAACTGCTTGGTGTGATTACTTTACCTATTGCAGTTGGAAAGAATACCTTACAAACTCTTATTCATGTTATGCTTCATGACCTTTCATACAATATTCTTTTAGGAAGACCTTAGATTCATTAGATGCATGTGATTCCTTTGACTCTTCATCGTATCATGAAGTATGTCTATAACAATAAAGTATACCAAGTTGAAATAGACCCCAAGCCTAAAATTTTCTTACAAGTTGAAAAATGAATGAAAATTCCTCTAACACATTAATCCCAACATCGAACATAGAATGTATGAAAGAGGAAAGACAAGAAATGGAAATGGTTTCAAAATTATTGGATGATGATTGGGATTCATTTGAGTTCACACCCTCATTTATGGGAGAATACATAATCATAAGTAAATATTATGAAAATAAAAAAATCCAATGGTAATTTCAATGCAGAATTCAGAAGAAAACTCACAAGCATCTACCTCATCTACTCTAGAAGAAGACACAAGCTATACTAAAAACTTTGATGAGATAGATTATCAACAACCACCCAACCCGAAAGAAATGGAAAGACTTTATATAAAAGGTTGTGAGTTCATGAAAAAACTTGGTTATAGTGGAAAGGGATGTGGGAAGAAAGAGCAGGGTATCTATGTTCCTAGAGAGCCTAATACACAAGAAAAAAAAAGTGTTTTGGGATATTTCCCTTTTAAGATTATTTAGGCAACAAAGAGACCATCACTAAAATCAACACCATCATGTGTAATCCTAAAAAAACTCTCACCTTAAAGCATCTAGAATTGATTGATAGAACTTTTGAAGAATCATTGGAGTTTTTCAAAGATGATGAAGCCTTGAAAAAAATGCTAGGATTTTATGACAAACCATTTACTCCTCCTAAAAAGAAACGGGTTACATGTGTTATGATTAGTACCAAGAAAAAAGTTGAAGAAGAGGGACGTAGTGAGATTTACATGAAAACAAAAGAATACAACAATGAATATCCAAAAAAAAATGAACTTCCTTTGGGGATACATAGGCATACCAATGGATATAAACAAGGAAGAAAAAGTTATTAAGATAGGAAAGTGCCTCGATAATGAAGAACAAGAGGATCATGCAACTTTACTTCATGACTTTCTTGAAAAAATTTCCTAGACTTATTCAGATATGTCATGAATTGACCCTAAGATTGTGACACACAACATAGTCCTCATTGAAAATGCTAAACCTGTTATACAAAAGATTCAAAAGATGAACCCTAAGATAGCCTTATTGGTTAAGGTCGAGATTTAAAAACTCCTTGAAGCTAGTTTCATAATACCTATAGATTATTCTCCTTGGATCTCGAACATTGTCACAGTCATGAAACTAGATAATCCTATTAGGATGTGTACAAAATTTTGAGATTTAAATAAAGTGCCTTTAAAATAGGACTTTCCCCTTCCTAATATTGACATGGTAGTATAATCGATTATGGGACATGCTTTTTTGTCATTCATGGATGGATTTTTTTGATATAATCAAATCTTTATTAACCCTCAAGATCAATACAAAAGAACATTTACAATAGCTTGGGGAACATTTTATTGGGTTATGATGCCTTTTGGATTAAAAAATGTGGGTGTAACATATCAATGAGATATGACATTGATATTTCACGATTACAAACATAAGATTTTGGAAAGTTATGTCAATGATATTCTAGCCAAATATTTGACTCACCAAGAGAATGTTAATGTCCTTTGGAGGATCTTTGAGCGAATGTGAAAATATAACATGCGATTAAATTTGATGAAGTGTGTCTTTGGTATAGATAGTGGAAAACTTCTGGGTTTTATCATATCTCACATAGGAATTGAGGTGGACACAAAGAAAATTGATGCTATAGTTAACATGCCACCTCCTAGAAAAATTTCTTAATTACATAGTTTACAATGAAGAATTTAGGGTATCCAACGTTTTGTAGCATCCTTAGCAGATCAAACATTACCATTCACATATATCCTTAAGAAAGATTTTTAATTTGTTTAGAACAAGAATTGTAAAAATAATTTTGAGATTTTGAAAGATTATCTTGTCACTCCATCTATTTTACAACCTGCTATGCAGAATAAACCATTTATCCTTTATACGATAACATTATCCCATGCTCTCACAACATTATTGGCTCAAAAAGATGAAAATGGTAAAGAATATCTTGTTTATTACATTAGTCAAACTCGGATTGATTGTGAGAAATGGTACACAATGATAGAGAAACAATGTTTGAATCTTGCATTCACTACAAGTAAACTAAGACATTACTTATTAAATGCTGAAATACATGTAATGACCAACCAACTAGCTAAGTGGGTGATGTTGTTAATTGAGTTTTACCTTAAAAAAAAATCACAAAAAGAAATTAAAGGTCAAGCCTTGACCGACCAACTAACTGATGCTCCTTCTCCTTTAGTGTTACCTAATAATGATTCATTCCCTAATGATAATGTGTTGAGAATTGAAAATAATATAGGGGAGTTATATTTTGATGGATTCAAGTGTAGAACTAGCTATGTGCAGGGGTTTTAATAATACCGCCCATGGGAGAGCCTATTCCCTTGTCTTATTGCTTAAAATTCCTATGTACAAACAACACTTTTGAGTATGAAGCATTGCTCATTGGGCTACGCGCGATTTTAATTATGGGAGCTCGAGACATTAAGATATTCGGTGATTCATAATTGGTTGTTAACAAATTAACAAGACATATCAAGTGAAGCATGACAAATTATCAAAATACAAGTATCTTACAATGAATTTGTTAGAGAAGTTTGAGTCATTTACCATTGATAACATCCCATGAAAGGATAATCAGGGATTGAATGGCAAGCGTAGCTTTCCTTATATCTCCTGAATATCCTTCGAAAGACTTCGCATTTATTGTACATACAATTATGAAACCATCAATAGAAGATAAAATAGAATAATTATTATCAACAACCATGGAATAATCGAGTGAATGGTACTCTCTAATATTTAATTATTTAAAACATGGTACCTTTCCTAAGCTGACAACTAAGAACACTCAATCCTTCCTTTGAAAACATGCATCTATGAATATAATTCTGGTTGATGTGTTGTATCGAAGGTCATTTGATGGTCTCTTAGATTCCTTAAATAGTATGAAATCCCCACAACACTTAAAGAAGCTCATGCAGGTGCTTGTCGAGGTCACTTTGGAGGAAGAACATTACTCCAAAAACTAACCTAGATAGGACACTATTGGAGACATATGGAACAATATTTCCTTGCATACGTTAAAAGATGTCAAAAATGTGAAGAACATAGCAATTTGATTCATTCTCTTTCCTCTAAACTTCATGTTCAAGTTCCTATTTAGCCCTTTGTGGTTTGGGGTTTGGATCTCATTGGAAAAATATCACCACCTTCCTCTATTAGACATAAATTAATAATCACTATGACAGACTACTTCACAAAGTGGGTAGAAGCAATTCCCCTTCATTCAACAATTACCGATGTGATATGTTGTTTCATATTGGAGCACATTATTACTCCCTTTGGAGTTCCTTCCATGTTAGTTTCAGACAATGGGACACCATTTAAGAGTAATGACACGAAGAAGTTCGTAGAAACACTTAACATTCAACATCATTTCTCAACACCCTACTATCCATAATCTATTGGTCAAGATGAATCAATTAATATAACCCTCAAACAAATCTTAAAGAAAATTGGTAGCTAACATAATAAGGATTGGCACACACAGTTAACATATGTGTTGTGGGCCTATTGCATGAATGTTAGATTATCCATAGGGACTACACCTTATAACCTTTTTTATGGAACCAAGGCAATAATGCACTAGGAGTTAGAGATTCCTACATTAAAGATTTCTCTTTAGGCACTTATTGATGATAATAATTATAAAGAACAATGATTACATCAGCTTGAAATACTTGATGAAAAATTAATTAACACTCTCGAGCACCTTCAAGCTTACTCTAGGAGAAGGAATTGTAGTTATAATGACAAAATGACAATTTTATCCCTCGATAATTCAATAAAGGTGATTTGGTGTTATGCGAGAATCAACATAATGTCAATTCCAACCTAAGTGAAAAAGGAAAATTCAGCCCTTATTGGTTAGGACGTTATATAATTAATGAAATTTATGGGTCTAGAGCATATACGTTAACTGAAATAGATGGCACGCCTCTTAAAGAACCTATAAATGTTGTGCATCTACCCTAGTATTATGTCTAATCTTCTTGAATATTGTGATTAATAGATCAATGGTGTTAGAATTAGTAGATGAATTGCTTCATTCTTGACAGTCATTTGTGTGTCTTGAATACTAGAGTAATTATTTAAATTAATTTTTAAGTATTTACTTTAGGCCTCATACTATTCAAGATAATCTTGTATGTTGTGTTAAATTAAATCCTTATATGGATTTAATATTCTTTAATTAGATCATAGGTGCATTTAATTTAGTATAACATACTTAATCACAATATCACATCTAAGGAAAATTGGAATAGTTTCAGTTAGATCTATAAATCATGTATCATGGAGACATTTAATAAATATTCTTACAAATAGTATTTGATAAGTCGCATTTCCATTTAACATTAAACACATAAGCATAGGTAGTCAAAACATCAAATGATCATATATATGTATATATATATATATATCCCTACATTTTTAGGTACATGTCATCAATATATAAAATGCTACTATGGTTTGTGACTGTTGGATCCCTTTGGATCTAGTGCTTACATCTATCTATAGACATCCCATTGAGAGATGGTGGTATGAAATCATGATTAAGAACTAACAAGAGCATCCAATGCATATTGTAGACCATTTTCTCATCAAGTGGCCTCTCAGTGCTCCTCTACTAGGCGGTCTCTATCTTCTTGTAGCCTGACTACCTTTGCATAGAGTCTTTTGACCTCCACTAGACCTCGAGATTACCATATCTCCTCATAGGTAGCCTCGGCTCAGTCTGATTGCCCAATAGTGCCCTGATACATCACCCTTAGTCCAACATGAGGCTTGAACAGCTCTCAGTCCTGCTCCACAGTGGGTTGGGGCATGTAGCCTATAGCCTCATCTTTGAGAATGAGGGGACCTATCTCTATAGTGACTTTTTGGTAGAGGCCCTATAGATCTCTCACATCACCTACAAGATAGAAATTATAAAGGTAATCAATACACATTATGATATATATTTATATATATATATGGAAATGAAAAGCATAATCATTAAAGCATAGGCATAATCATAAATTAAGTGTCATCACGTAGGTCTTTAACTTGCTATGTAAAGATAACCTTGTCTTCTGCAAGAGGCATGGAATATGTGCTAGCCTCTCCATGTTCATGGGTGCTAGTACATGCAGTGGCTGTTGATTGTGCTCTGGTAACATCAATGGGAGATGGATCTCTCCACTTTTGGTAAAATGGACCCTCATCTACCATATTACTCCCCTCACTCATCGTCTCCTCCTCCTCCTTGGTCACCTCCTCTCCCTCATAATTAAGGTCTACTACTGAGATGTACTCCTCATCTATCTCATGTATGAATAGGTCAGCATCCCTGAGTCCTATATCCTTAGCTATATCCTCCTCCCCATCTCTCTAATCTAGGAGTGGTCCTACATAGCCCATAAGCTCATCCATGGGGAACACTAGAGTTGGTTGTGCTACTTTCCACCAATCCTCATATGTGTCTCTAGTGTAAGATAGAAAATTTTTGTCACTATGGTTTAGGATGTAGGACAACAAACTTTCTATACTCCACATTCACTGACAAACCATAGAGATCTCAACCTCAATTATGCAAAGGAGAAAGAGATCTTGCAATAAAGTTGTCCTAGGGTCTAATTATAAACTAATTAGGTGTTCACCACCAAGTTAGGGCTTGGAAAGACTATCAAAATGCAAGATGTAATGCTTAGACCTAATATGATGCAATCTTTAATTAAATGACTTAAAAATGCATGTAAATCAGAATGAAAAGGTGAGATCTCACAAGCATGCACTTGGAAACTTGAAGAAGGATAGAATGAGCTTTGAAAAACTAAAAATTATGAAATTTTGGCACACTAGGACTCATATGCCAGTCTAGGCGTATTAGTTCCAAATCAGGGTTTCTATGCAGGAACTAATTTTTGAAAAAAGGATATTTGAAACTTCAAAAATTAGGAAAAATTCCTATAGTGGGAATCATATGCCACTTATGGTTTATAAGTATCATTCCATTATTTTAGGAATTCAAAGTTTAGATATGTGCTTGAATCTTTCCTCCTTCCTTCCAAACTATTTTTTGGATCTGAAACCTTGACTTCAGACCTATAGATGACATTTTGTGAAGATATCAACCTTACCAATTAGGGGACTACTCCAATAACATTCTCCAAGCTTGTAACCTAACATTCAAGGGATATTCAAGCTCCAAGACACCTAAATCTGTAATCACACATGTAGAGAAAGAAAAACTTGATGATTTTTTAGTGAATGGGGGTTTTCCTTTGTCAAACCCCTTTGAGGTAATTAAACCAAATGATGAGATAATGAAATAAAGATATGAAACATGAAACATTAAAAATGATGCCTTGGATGATGTCTTTTAAATCATCAACCTAACATGAATTGTGGCCATGAAGGATGTAGATGTAGATCTTGAAATAAGTGTAGAAAAATGCATAACCTTTGATCTTGAATACAACATCACAATAGTAGCTCAACTACATGTTTGATTATTAATGATCTTGAAATGATAATGGATCTTGAATTGTTGCAAAAAATGATGAAGAATTCTACCCTTGAATGCCTTAGAAATGATCTTGTAAACTCTGTTGATGCTCTTGTAAAGTCTTGGAATTCTTAACTCGTGAGTGCTTGGCTTGATATCATGAATTCTTATTGAAATAATGATCTAAGACCTCATTTATATATAAAATCCACATAATATCTTGTTAGTTAGATCCCATAGGCCGACATCTATGAAATTTGAACTTAAAACCAAATTTTCTCTCTCAAAACCCTAAAAAGGGGAAAATGGGACTCATATTCCACACTTGGTATACACGTCCCACTTGGGTGGGACTCATACACCTAGGTTGGTGTATGGGTCCCACGAGGCCTTTTTAGGTGGAAAAATTGTCGAGGTGTTAATAAATTAAGTTTATTTGCTGATATTGTCAATATTTTTATTGAAATATGCCTTGGGATGCACAATATATTGTCTTAGAGGACTATTAATGGTGATATTAAGGTCATAATTTCAAGAGGGCCCAAAATTAAATGTGAATATGTAAATAAATATATTTTACAACATTAAATTAAGGCAAGATTAGGTCAATCTAGCTTAAAAGGGAGCCCTAAACCCAATGTGAAAGTGTACAACACATTACAACACTAGATTAGGTCCATTTACTTTACAAGATTCCTAAATTTAATGTGCAAGTGTAAATAAATATACTTTACAACACTAAATTAAGGAAAATTTAGGTTTATTTAGCTTAAAAAGGGCCCAATCCCTAATTTGAATGTGGAAAACACTTTACAACACTAGATCAAGGTGATATTAAGTCCAAATTTTCATTAATTATTCCCAAATCAAGCAAGAAAAAGGTGTAGTTTTTTTGTTATTACATTTATCCCCCACTTTAGTGAGAGGATGAACCTACTTCAAACTCACACTAAAGTAGACATTCAAGAGGGCTTCAAGTGTACTGATGCAAATGAAAGAGGATGACAAAGATCGAAGGAGGTTGTCAAGCCCCCAGGATACAAGATCTTAGTCAAACTAGCATAAGCACAAAGGGATAGACACACAATGTTAGATTTTTAGAAAAATAAGATACACAAATATACAATTCCAAAGATATGAAGACAAAAGGAAAACAAAAAAAGGTAGATCAAGCTTTGACCATTCTCCCAACATGATGCAGATCAGATCTAAGATATTTTTCCAAAAATGCAATCACTCTTAGGCAAAAAAACTTTGGGTTGTTTGTTGGGTGATTAATCCAAGAAGGTGAGACACATACACATGTGATTGGTATGCACTCATACACATGCAAGTGGATAAGGGAATGTCATGCCTTAGTCAAGATTCCCATCAAACCATACCAAAGTTATACCCCTTGATAACTTTGATAAGGTTCCACACAACAATGAACTTCGAGCTTCATGAGGAAAGCAAAACTTTGTATACTTAGAGCTCATAAACAAACAATATGGCTCCATAGACATGCAAAGTGTGTAATGCAAGGTGGCTATATAACCAATGTAAATGAAAAAATAGTGTAAGTTATGTTCAAAGGGATTTTCTTAGTTCATGTAAGTTCTCTTCTTAGGGAAATTCATGCTTAATGTCTACAAGAGAGGACAAATCAGAGAAATATCATGCTCTCGGAGGAAATCAAGCCCAACGATACCACCAATAAAAGGACGCAACACAAGAAAAAAAAAAATTGCACAGTAAAACATGTGAGTGTCAATGTATACCCCCACTTTAAAGTGGTTGCTAACACCATTGTTGTGATCAATTTCTTTAAAGTAGAAGAAGACATGAGAGCTTATTCAGAAAGTCTTATGCCAAGTCATATGTTTCTAATAAGCTACATCATAAAAAGGGGAAGTGGTTTCCCCCAAAATGTATGACTTGGTATGTCACATGTGAGCCAACTTAAGGCATGTCATCAACATCCCAATCTTGATCTTACATATACATGGAGGGAAGTCAACTAGCCAAAAGAGAAATGATAAGTGACATACAAAGACAAGGGTACTTAACCCCTTTCCCCCACTTAGTGTAGGAAAAGGATGAGTTGAATAGGATGAAAATAAGTTTTAATTAGAGGAACAAGGTGTTTCAACACAAGGAAGAGAACCACAATTCCTAAGATGTTGAATTTTGTTACTCAAATCCTTACACTCATTAGTGGAATGACCGTGAACTCTTGTAGTAAATTTCTTTTTTTTCTTGGAGATAGGGATATCAAACGATCTTAGAGGAGTCTCAACAAGATACCCTCTTGATCAATAGTAGGTGATGTTGTTTTATTTTCACAAGATGGCATACACACACTAAATGATAAGGCCTTAGATGAAAAGGGAGATAAATGTGGTAAACCTAGATCTTTCTTGAAAGAGTGTGGTATATTGGTTTGCTTCATATGTTCATTGTATCCATGTTTAGTAGGGGGATTGTATCGAATACCATAAAAATATTCCAACTCAGATGAAGGGGGTTTATGCTTCTGAGAAGGATTAAATTCTTTACGATAGAAAAAATCATTTTGAAAGTTATGCATCATCCCCTCATGAGGGATGGGTGTTTTATAGCCCCCATCACCACCATGGGGTAATGTTGTAGAACCAAGTTGAGAAAATGAAAGAAAATTTTGTTTTGGTTTAGATTATGATATTTTGCACTCTCCTATAAAGGAAGGTGTAAAGCCGTGTTGATGGTGTTTTCTGCATAGCAATAACTCAAACAGAATATGATATCCTATCTCTCTTGAAAGGTAAATATCTATGGGAAAAGATATAACCCCAAGGTCTCTAATGTCAGGTCTTGACAATGCAATAAAACAACTCAGTGATAAATGTGAAAATGATGGTAATCACAAAGGGACCTTACTACAAGCAAATACTAGAATTTAAATTTATCAGATCTAAACAATGGATTGATACTTGAATCTTTTGATTAACCCAGATAATAAAGAAATAGAAAAAGATGAAGGTTTCAGAGATAATTCTAAGACTACTTCTAACCCTAAGATTGATAATGCCAAAATAGTGCAACTTCAGTTTTAATCCAGATAAGTCTGCAATTTCACATAAATAGTGCAATCTTTTAAGGTATTTAAAGATTTTCAAATCACAAACATTCATTCAAGCAATCCTAAACAAATCCTTAAAATTGAACTAAGCACAATTTTAAGTCCAGGCTAACTTTGCAAAGCAACTAACAATCAGCTAACTGCAAAAAGTATGGACTAGAGATCACTGCAAACATTCCAAACATGAAACCCTAAGCATCACCAAACCATTTAACTATGGACTTATAAGAAATTTTAAAGATAGAACAACAAGAACCATGCTAGATGAAACTCCACAAGATAGATATCAAATCACAATATCCTTTCTTATATTAAGTCATCCAAAATAGCAACAATTCCAGTTTTCTATTACAACACTTGCTTGAACACAAACCCTAATTCGCTCAAATGTGAAATATCTATTCTACTTCTCTATGTGTATCATGTATCACCTATCTATCTCTCAAATGAGGCAACATGCCTATTTTATAGAGAATCCCTAAGATAGGTCAGCCCAAAAATAAGAATTTACAATAAAACATGACCTACAAGAGGTCGACCTCAAAGATATTTGAACACAATATGAAATGTGCAATTAGCACCAATTTCATCCAAGTTGGCCTAAGTATCAAAGGGTCAGCCCAATGCATGTGAGTAATGGGACGCACAAATCTCAAGGTAGCCCTATATAACTACTTCCCATCCTTGTCCTTAGCTTGATCTTCTTCACCATGCACGACCAACAATACTCTATCCAGCTCAGCAACAGGTGGCACAGGAAAAACCCTAATTCTTCTTTCAAGAGACTTAATATCATCCCTTGCCTACCTCACTATACCATCCCAATCAGCTCTATTAGCTAAGTGTCTATCAATAACTGCAATATAGGTTACAACATCATCTAGCTGATGCTCAGTAATTGATTTGTCACCAACTGGAGAATAAACATCTCTCCACCATTTCCTAAGTTGCTCCAGATTAATATGTTTCAGAGAAAACTTCTTCCTTCTTGTCATAATTTCAAAGAATGAAATACACTTATCATGAATATCAGTCAAAGTGTCCTTAATCTGTTTTCCTTGTTTGTGAATATTTTTTAAGGCCTTCTGCCTCATTTGCAAGATTTCAAACCATTCCCAAGGTTCAAAAAACCTTGGGAAAGGAAGAATCCCACTCTTTACCAACTTATCTTCAGTAAACTCCATGATCATTCTAGTTTTTTGTAGTAAAAGATCAGTATCCTTCTTGTCGTGAGCCAGCACGGTTTTCAACTAGTCCACCGATATCATAGCATCCCCTCTAGTTGACAAGATATCCTTAATGGAAGCATCTTCCTCGATTTGGACACCCTACAACCAGGAAACTGTGGCATGTGTAGTGCCTTTCATCTTTTCAAGCTCGAAGATTGTTTCCTGAGGCAAGAAACCTACAGTAGAGGAGGAAGAGCTAATGGACTGTAAGGGTTTCATCAACTCCTACAAGTACTTCTTCAATTTCTCATTCTCTTTCTCCAACTGATGCCTCGTTTGCATAACCTTCTTCAATCTGCCCACAATTATAGCACTGGAGCCTTTATAATCCTCAATGTCCTGCTTCATAGATGCATGCCCTAAATCAATAGTCCGCACATGATAATCCTTGGCAGTTATATTATCTCTATCTTTATCCGGAGTAGGGGTAGCAATGTGAGCCACTCTATTTCTTGACCCATCCCTCTCAAACCGGGACACAACACTAGCCTTCTCCTTAATCTTTCCTTTTTCAACATTGGCCATTAATTCAACCCAATTAGGAGGAGTATCCTCTACTATTACCATTTTTCTTTTCAATTCTTTATTCAGCCAACTCGGAACAGTAGACTCAATTGGCACTGTATCTTTCTTCTCTTGCTCCTACTGGTCATCCTAGGCATCCTTCTCAACACTTGGCACATTAGGGATATCCATGATTGGATTCTCCTTGTATTGCAACTTCTCCTCTACAACGACTTGCATCGGTGAAGGGATCTTAATTGGTATATCCTCATGTTGAGGATATTTATTCATTTTCTCTCTCACAGGTGAATTTGCATATGTTACCAAAGGGGACTGAATCACTTTATCAATTTATGCCTCTGCATTATAAAGGTCTCCTTCCTGAAATTACTTCTCACCCAAGTCCTTAGGATCTTCATCCTTCCTTGGCTCCTCCTGTACACTACCAGTATGCTGAGAAATGGAGACACATTCTTGTTCAACAATGGGAATAGTCATAGGAACATCCTCCTTTATAGCAGCATCCCTAGGGGAAGGATTCCTTTACCTCATCATGTATACTTGTGTTCTTTCCCCTGAACTCTCCACCTCTACCACTAGTGGTTCAACCTCATCATCAATTTTAGGAGCCTCCTCCAGTTTATGTAATAGCTTCGCAAGTCTTCTTCTCTTTGTCAATGGAGGAGTAACATCTACCTCTTCCTTTTCCTCCTTGTCCCTCCCAGATTCTCTCTTGGAGACATGCCTTCTCTTCTTGGTGACAGGTTTCCATTGTTTACCCACTTCTATCACTTTCTTAGCTTGAACATCTCTAACCTGAATCCTAAAATAGGAATCCACCTTTTCCTAACCTTTAGGATCTTTCTCGTGTGATTCTTCAGAAGCAGAATGAGACTCCAAGTCTCCAATCAGATCATAAGAACATTGGACACCCTCACTCTCCAATTCCAGCATTTTATGCTTCAACCACATTTTGGTGTACCTAATCACCAGAGTCATCATTTGATCCAATTCTATTTTCTCTTCTTCTAACCAATCGACATCTCCAACTAGCTTATCTTTCAAGGCCTCATAGACATGACCCTAGATTAAATTTCCATCCTCTTCCACTTGGTTAAGGATGGCCTTCACATTGTATAACCTTACCAAGTTCACTAGAAACCTAGAGAACTTCTTCTTCCTTACCTCAAATTCATTAGCAAGGTTAACCCAATAATCCTCAATATTGACCTTGTGACTATACTCCCTACTAGCCTTCTTTTGTGCTTCACTAGTGATGTCAAACCTTGCTCTCTTGGAATGGAAAGAGAGACCAAAAGTACTCATCTTCTCCTTAGAAGCATGAGCAGACTGGATAGAAGGACAAACCTCACCCATTCCTATCTTCAAGGGAAAATCATTCCCAAAACTTGTTTTATGCTTATCTCCCTTCACAACTATGTCAAAGTCACAAATTTTCCTAGTGACTTCCAACAATACAATATGAGTAGTAGGGTACCTCGGGAGTCTATAGGGAGCCCTTTGAAAACCATCAATTCTAATGTATGAGAAAGTATGGAACTAGATAAACCATGCCCCATATCTCCTTATCAATTCTTTAGCTTTGTCAGAAATCCTCACATGCTTTGCACCCTGGAGCAATCTGGTGATGTACATTGTGAAAACATCATTTTCTCTTTTGTATCTTCCTCCAGTTAGGTGCAACTATGGATATACTTCATATATTGCATCTTTCCCAAAGATACCCTAGTGATCAACCCCTTGTATGGGTGAAGTCTCGCTAAGGCATACACCAAGTAGGAGGTCATGGTGAAAGTCTTGGTTTGCAAGACATTACATAACTATTCATGGATGACTGCACTTATGGCACCTGCCTAGTGATAATCAATTTCCTACTCCATCCGAGCAATAATATTAAACATCCAAGTCTCAAACACCTTTGCACTCTTCAACCCTACCAGTCTGCTGAGAAGAGTGATGACATTGTAGTATTCCCTCTTGAACTTGAGCCTGAATAGCTGCTTTGGCAATTTGGAGAAATGGGACTTAGGCTTCTCTAACCAAGAGTTGATCACCTACTGGGACTTAACTACATTTTCTTCATAGTATTTCATGGCACCATCCATATCAAAGGCCACCACATGGGACCTGTTAGGCATATAAAAAGTAGAAGCAATGGATATAGGGCTAAAGCCTGCCAAAATCCTTCCCTGGGGACCAATTATCCTTTGTGTCCCTCTATCATAGTTCCTAGCACATTCAAGCACCAATTCATAACACTGCACTATGGAGGGGAAATCTACTACATGAGCTAATCTGGAGTCCACATTTCTCCTAGCCAACAAAGGAGGGCTCAGTGCTTCCAATTCAACTTTAAACTCTTCATAATCGCACATACCAACATTGGTATCAGTGATTCTTGACCAAATAGAAGTCAGCTTGCTCTCAGGAATCCTGCTCTTTATGTCCAACTTTACCTTATCATCAATGCAAGAATCCAGAAAAATGACCCAACCGGGGAAATCCAGAGGAAGTGAATTTCCATGAGACAAACAAAAGTCCAGTTTAAGAGGCAAAAGAGAAAGAATGGAAAAGCCGAGGAAATCCAGAGGAAGCAAAATTCCGCGAGGCCATTGAAAACCCGAACCCATCCACGTTTCTCTTGCCCTTACGAAAACAATTCAAATGACCACAGACCTAAGGCCTACACCTTAGAAACAACTTAACCTAGACCTCCAAAGGATCAAATATGAATTTAAAACCCTCCTCACAACAATTCAAGAGAAATTGGCTATGCCCTAGGTCAAGAACCCTAAAATATCCGCAATGAAAGAACAGACAACTAGGCATGACTTGCTCATAAAAAAATATGGGAAAGAAAAACAAAATCAAGCACCAAAAAGAATAGAGAGATTGGACCAAAATGTATATATTCAATGATTCAATCCAGCGAACTGGCAAAACAATGGCAACCCCAACATACCCAGACATGACGCGCATACCTAAGGAAATAACGAAGCAATGAATGACATGGAGCAAACAAAGAAAAGTAATCTGAAAGAACCAGCAAAGGAAAATGGCATATCTACATACCATGAGAGGAAAAGGACTGGAACTGTTGATGCCAACAAACAACTCTCAAATGCAAGCAGGATACGAGCCACACATACGAAATTCAAATGCAGCATTTGAAATAGCTTCAAAATCCATGATCCAACAATACACCACAGGCTCCAAGACTCAAACTCAAATGACAAGAAAATAAACAAACTCAAATGGCCAATTAACCCCCAAGATTCAATATACCAATGCCCCAAAAGGGGTCATGCAATCACCGTTAATGCAGCTGATAAGATAGCCAAAGCCAAAAACTTGGAGATTCAATAGGGCAATGAAATTCAGAGAAATCCGGACATGACGGATTTCCCCAGATCCAGGTCAAAAGGCAATCACTTCCGGACTTCGAAAGAAAACCGAGAAAATCCGGCCAGGGCAGATTTTCCCAAATATAGTGAAAACTCTGGAATGCACCTAGTTCTTCAAGATTTTCAATAGAATTCACAAATGTGCCACCTCAAATGGAAAGATGAACATCAAATCAGGGGATTCAAGCAAGCAAAACCCCCAAGAAAGAAGGGCGAAGACACCAAAAAGAGAAAGAAGAGGGTCCCCACTTTCAGTGGGGCATGTGTGCAAAAAATGCACAACAAGCCGCAATCATCACTAGAACTTGTATCTGAAAAGGAATCATTTGTATATGAATCTTTGGACTCTGAGGGTGAGATTATGGATTCTTTATTGAAATGAGACGTAAAATCTAATGACCCCCAATTATCACAAAATATTTGTGTTGTAGGTGGATTAGGATTGACATCAACTTGTATAGGTTCAAATTTTAATTTTGGAATTTTATGATCATATGATTTATAGCTTCATTCATCTAATTGAATCATATATATGTTGTTCTTGTATTCAAATTTCATTGCATAGTGAGTAATAAATGGGACTCATTTCATAGCATGAATCCATAGTCTCCCTAGGAGAATATTGTATGAAAGAGGTCCTGGCATGATATGGATTGGGGTAGGCAACACCAGAGGTCAGATCTCAATAGGTAATGCCATCTTTCCTAATGGTTTCCTATTAACATTGTCAAAGCTAGAAATTTGAACATCATTAAGTTGGATAAGCCTCTTGTCCATGCCCATTTTTTCTAGGAGGTCAATGCTACAAACATTAAGACTTGCTCTATTTTCTATGAGAGTGTGCTTAACTACGGTTTCATCAATGATCACCGGATAGGACAACTAAGAGGGGGTGATTAAGTTATCACATATTTTAACCTTAAATTCAATTACCAAAGCTAACACATAAACTGATTAAGTGATTAACCATCAAATTTCAATGCACAAATACAATAAAACCAGATTTACATGGAAAACCCAATGAGGAAAAAACCATGATGAGGATTAATTCACACTATCAAGAATATCAAAGGTAATTACAAAAGGCTCACTACTTGGAATAAGGCTCAATGTCTAGAATAAGGACTCACTATTTGGACTCACTATCCATAGGGATACAACCCAAATGGCTCACTACCATAGAGATACAAAGAAGACAAAGAATACTTGTTACAGAGAGACAAAAATCCCAATGCAATAAAAGATTCCACCACAATTACTAATCCACTTGCATGACTGATAGAGTTTTCCTTCTGCTCACTGCATTTGGAAACTCAACGTTAAGCTTCGCACTGATCAACAACACACATAAATCACATAGTTTTAGAATAGCATCAAGTTCACATCTAGTCTTTCACTTATCTCCCTTCTATTATTATGTACACTTTTCATTTCTAGAACATTTTGTATTTATACCATCTCCAACTTTGAAAATATACGAATTTGGCCATCCAACTTCAAACTCAAATTAGGTCGACACCAAACATCTTATGGTGGAATTAGAATGAGGTCAACCCAAAACACATACTTCATCAGGACCCATAATAGATCCAACACGCTTCATCAACTTTGAAGATAGTGCTTGACACACGGTCAACCAAACAATTTTAAAACACATAGATCAATTAAGCTCGAAACTTATAAATGTTGAAACCATCTTCAATAGAACTAGGGAAGCACAACTCTAGAACCATAAAGATAAATCTAGACCAACAACAATTCTCCCAGACCAACAACTAACAACCTGTAACTTTATTTATATACAATTTTCTCAATATCCTCAACATATATAGTCAACAACAAATAGTAGATAAGCAACTGACCGGTTGAAATCAATGAAAACACTTTCATTTGTCTTTCCATTTTTGCAAAAATCTCCCCCTTTGTCATTCATGGCAACACATGATGTGTAAAAAAATCAAATACACATACCAGCTATAAAAATACTTCTCAAAAAAATTATTTTCCTTCTCCCCCTTAGAAGATCATCTTCCTCATTACCTTATTTCTCTTAGTATCTTTATTCCCTCTTCATATTCTCTTTCTCTCTTTTTCACATGCTCTTTCTCTCCCCCTTTGATATCAACAAAAAATGAAAAAAATATGTTCATTGAAACTTCCTTTGACATGAAAACAAAATAATCGTAATGACAACACTCAAAAATTTCCTGATCCCCCTAAGAGGTAGCCACCAAAAATATCACTTGGTGCAAGAGCACCTACACCTTGTGAAGTCTAAGTTGATACCTAGGTGTTTCTTGTGTTCATTTATGCTTAATAAGGTCTAAAAGACCAGTCATAATGTAATTTGAAAAGGTTTTGAATCATTTAGTTGAATTTGTCAGTTTGATTCATAATGCCAAGGCCATGTGAAATCATGAGTTTTAAGGGATATGGGGAGTAGGGTCTTATTCCATGTTAAATAAGGTCTCAATGACCATTTCAAATGTATTGGAGGGCTTAATAGGTCAATTAGGTGGTATTTGCAAAATCAAGTTGATCAAGTTGTAATGGGATAGTGATTAAGAGCAAAATTGGCAAAAAATTGTCATCTTAGACTCTAAAAAAAGGTGGTTATGGTAGTTGGTCGGTTCAAGGGGTGGTTTGGATGTTATTACATGATATATTGTTGTAAGATCTCGAATTGAGGCTGTTGGAGAAGTTTTGGAATGAGTTTCTAATAAGAAGTTTGCTGTTTTTTTGTGTTTTCCATTAAGGAATTGCTGATCCCATGCATTGTACGACCTGTACGTATTGTTTTACACTACAATCCTATTATTTTTGGATAGATAATTGAATAACCTTTCGTTTGGCGTTGGAATGGTGTGATTTCATTAAAAATTGAGTGAGATATCCTTGTTTTACTGCTGGGTGGTATCAAATCCCATGTTTTTCCTATTTTCTTGAACTTTGCAAGCATTGTACGGATCTGTACCACCACCATATGATCTGAGACTTATATCATCTTGTAGGGGAATGAAATAGCTTTCATATGAATCCAATTAGAGGTTCTAATATTGAGTTTTGAGAGAGATCTCTTCATTTTTCTGGGACTGCCTGTTTCTAACTAACTTGAGGGTTTGATTGGTGTAAAAAATGATGTTCTAGTCATTCCACTTGCTGTCCATCCTTGTAACTCGGTGGAATGACTTGTTTCATGGAATGTTAGATGTACCAATGGTTTGGGATGCATAAAATACAAGTTGTATGGTTTTAGGGGGATGCCCTAGGGTGTTTTCATGAGTTTTCCAAGTGAAATTGAGGAACTAAAGTAAGGTTTTGGAAAAATATGATTGGAACTCTATATGTGATAGTGTTTTGAATTTTTGTAGGTCATTTTATGAAGTTCTAATGTAGTGGAATGTTATTATAAGTCTTGGAACCCATATTTTCAATAAACCCTCATGAATTGTGCCTAAAACAAGGTTTTTCAAGTTTGGCATGTATTTGTCTGTACCAATGGAATATTTTTGTGATTTTGGAGGTTTGAAGGCATATGAATTGCTGCACCAAGGTTTCATGGTCCTATGATAGGTTTAAAGGCATGTTGCTTTGAAAAATAGGCCTAATCAGCATAATTGAGCCTCCTGGGTCTGCATCATAGTGGTATCAGAGCATCAGGAAGTAGATCTATTTTCATTTTGCAGATTAAAGAAGAGGCAAGGTTGACAAGATGCCTCCAAAGAAGAATGATATGGCTAAAGAGTTGAAGGAGATGAAAGATAGGCATGCAAGAGAACTCAGAGAGTTGGAAGAGAGAGTCATAGCCTTGGAGACAAACAAAAGAAGGGAAGTGGAAGAGACTGAGATTGAAGAAGAGGAAGATGAGGAGTTTGAAGATGTGGAAGAAGAGCTTACTCCAGAGGATCAAAGAATTGCAAGGTTGCTGAAGGCAATAAAGAATGACAAGCCTAAGGTAAAACTTGATGTTCCTAAGTATGGTGGTAGTTTAAATGATGAAGAACTATTGGATTGGATTGCTGCAATTGATAACCATTTTGAATGTGATGAGGTTCCTGAAGAACAAAGGGTCAAGATTGCAAAAACTAAGTTGCAGGGTCATGCTTTGGTATGGTGGGATTACCTTCAATCTGAGAGGAGGAAGCAAGGAAAGTCTAAGATCACATCATGGGATAAGATGATATCAAAACTCAAAGGTAAATTCTTACCCAAGGATCACCAAGTTCAATTGTTTAAGAGATTGCAAAACTTAAGACAAAGGGAAATGGATATTAAGTCTTATACTGAGGAGTTTTATAAATTGAGTTTAAGATCTAGTCATCATGAGAATGAAGATGAAAAGATTGCTAGATATGTTGGTGGTTTAAGGCTTAATATACAAGATGAATTGGTTTTGGATAACCCTAGGAGTGTAGAGGATTGTTATCAAATGGCTATCAGGGTGGAGGAGAAAATGAAGATAAGGCAAGACAAAGCAGCAAGAGGAAGAGGCAACACTTCTAGAGGAAGAGGATTCAATCCTAATTTCAAGGAAAACAATGAGAGTCAAGGAGGTGATAAGAAGGACCAAGATCAATCTGATTCTAGAGGTGGATGGAGAGGTTCAAGAGGAAGATTTGGTGGAGGAAGAGGTTCCTATCAATTCTCAGGAAGATGCTACATTTGTAACCAGCCTGGACACCCAGCCTTCAAGTGTCCTGAAAAGCAAGCCTCAAGCTCTTATGGTGGAGAAAGGAGGAATCAATTAGTGCATGAAGATGAAGAGAGTGGGAATTCACCTATAGTTAACCTTACATCAGAAGAAGGAGAGGCACTCATGATAAGGAGAACTGTGTTGCAAGCATCCAAGGAGGAGTCTATTCATAACTAAATGCAAAAGCAAAGGTAAAGTGTGTCAAGTTGTCATTGATTCTGGTTCTCAAGATAATCTAGTGTCTAGGGAGATGGTGGATAAGTTGAGTTTGGAAAAGTTACCTCATGAATCACCTTATAGAGTTTTTTGGGTCAATGATAATCAATCTTTGGTGGTAAAAGAGCAAGCATATGTTGATTTTCAGATTGGAGAGTATAAGGATAGGGTTCTATGTGATATTTTGCCAATGGATTGTTGTCATGTGCTCTTAGGGAGGCCTTGGCAATTTGATAGGAGGTCTATATATGATGGTTGGGAGAACACATACACCATCAAGAAGGAGGACAAAACTTTTAAGTTGCTTCCCTTGAAAACAAGTGTAAGGGATAAGGGTAAGTCTAAGGTAGTGTTGTTTGGCAAGAAGGAGCCTTTAAGGCTTGAGGACAGTAAGTCTGATATGGTTGCAGGTTTAAAACAAATTGGTGGTGTTGTGACAGTAGGGAAGGCACCCACAAATGATGTTAAGACAGTATGGAGTTTGTTTTTGCAAGGGGCAAAGAGAGAACTCAAGCCTAAGTCTGATTTGATCAAGGCAAGTGCTAAGTGTGCAAGGGAGTATGAAGGACAGGGTGAAATTGTTGTTGGGACCATGGTGTGTCCCATTACTATGAAGGTTCCTGCAAGCCAAGTGAAATTTGGTAATTCAAAAGAGGATAGAGTTGTTAGTGTAGGGGTACAAGAGGATGGTGACATGGCAGGTCTAGGGGCATTACAAAAGGAACAAATTAAGCAGAGGCATGCAGGTCTGATCACAGAGCCAGTAAGGCAGAATGTGCAAGGAATGGTGAGGAGCTATCCATGTATGGGTGGAGCAAGGAAGAGAGCAAGTTTATATGATTCTAATGTTTGTTTTTCTATAGGTCTAAGGCGTAGAACATCACCAAATTTTGATCCAGGACTAAAGAGATCAGTACCAGGTCTGAAGATGCTTGAAGCAGCAATGAGAAGGCCAAGAACAAGTTTCCACTCTTGGGGCAAGAGTCTTTTTTATGGGGGGGTGTATGGTGCAAGAGCACCTACACCTTGTGAAGTCTAAGTTGATACCTAGGTGTGTCTTGTGTTCATTTATGCTTAATAAGGTCTAAAAGACCAGTCATAATGTAATTTGAAAAGGTTTTGAATCATTTAGTTGAATTTGTCAGTTTGATTCATAATGCCAAGGCCATGTGAAATCATGAGTTTTAAGGGATATGGGGAGTAGGGTCTTATTCCATGTTAAATAAGGTCTCAATGACCATTTTAAATGTATTGGAGGGCTTAATAGGTCAATTAGGTGGTATTTGCAAAATCAAGTTGATCAAGTTGTAATGGGATAGTGATTAAGAGCAAAATTGGCAAAAAATTGTCATCTTAGACTCTAACAAAAGGTGGTTATGGTAGTTGGTCGGTTCAAGGGGTGGTTTGGATGTTATTACATGATATATTGTTGTAATATCTCGAATTGAGGCTGTTGGAGAAGTTTTGGAATGAGTTTCTAATAAGAAGTTTGTTGTTTTTTTGTGTTTTCCATTAAGAAATTGCTGATCCCGTGCATTTTATGACCTGTACGTATTGTTTTACACTACAAGAATATTAATGTTGGATAGATAATTGAATAAAATTTCTTTTGGCATTGGAATGGTGTGATTTCATTAAAAATTGAGTGAGATATCCTTGTTTTACTGCTGGGTGGTCTCAAATCCCATGTTTTTCCTATTTTCTTGAACTTTGCAAGCATTGTACGGATCTGTACCACCACCATATGATCTGAGACTTATATCATATTGTAGGGGAATGAAATATCTTTCATATGAATCCAATTAGAGGTTCTAATATTGAGTTTTGAGAGAGATCTCTTCATTTTTCTGGGACTACCTGTTTCTAACTAACTTGAGGGTTTGATTGGTGTAAAAAATGATGTTCTAGTCATTCCACTTGCTTTCCAGCCCTGTAACTCGGTGGAATTACTTGTTTCATGGAATTTTAGATGTACCAATGGTTTGGGATGCATAAAATACAAGTTGTATGGTTTTAGGGGGATGCCCTAGGGTGTTTTCATGAGTTTTCCAAGTGAAATTGAGGAACTAAAGTAAGGTTTTGGAAAAATATGATTGGAACTCTATATGTGATAGTGTTTTGAGTTTTTTCAGGTCATTTTATGAAGTTATAATGTAGTGGAATGTTATGATAAGTATTGGAACCCATATTTTGAATAAACCCTCATGAATTGTGCCTAAAACAAGGTTTTTCAAGTTTGGCATGTATTTGTCCGTACCAATGGAATATTTTTGTGATTTTGGAGGTTTGAAGGCATATGAATTTCTGCACCAAGGTTTCATGGTCCTATGATAGGTTTAAAGGCATGTTGCTTTGAAAAATAGGCCTAATCAGCATAATTGAGCCTCCTGGGTCTGCATCATCACTCCAAAAAGATAGAACCATGAATCCACCAGATTGATTCATCTTAGTATGTAAAAGGAGGGGCAGTAACCCCTAGATTATCTTGAAGATACTAAAAATTATCTTTAGGAAGAGCCTGTGTAAATATATCTGCAACCTGATCTTTTGTTGAAACATACTCAAGCTTGACTTCATTCTCCATGACCTTGTCTCTCAAGAAATGATACTTGATAGATATATGCTTCATTCTCGAGTGCATTATAGGATTCTTTGAAATGTTAATTTTACTTGTATTATCACAGAAGATAGGAATAGAATCATCATACAACACTATGATATCCTTCAATGTCTTTTTCATCCATAGAACTTGTGTACATCAAAATGCAACAACAATATACTTAGCTTTAGTAGTAGAAAAAGAGACTGAATCTTTCTTTTTACTCAACCATGTGATCAATCTACATCCAAGAAAGAATGCACCACCAATAGTACTCTTTGTATCATCTATACTTCTAGCCCAATCTACAGTTGTATAAAAACTAATTTTAAATTCAATATCTATAGGATACCATAATTGATAATCGAGAGTGCCATTCAAATATCTAAATATCCTTTTAACTGTAGTAACATGTATTTCCCTTGGATCTTCTTGAAATCTAATCACAAGACAAACCACATGCATAATATCTGGTCTAGTAGCAATCAAATATAATACTCCAATCATAGATCTATACTCGTTCTGATTGGTCGTAGGTGAATCATCATCATTACCCAACTTAAAACCAGTCACCATAGGAGTACTTATCGGTTTGGAACCATCCATCCCAAATATTTTCAACACCTCTTTCACATACTTATATTGTGAAATGAAAATTCCTTCCTCTGATTGATTAATATGTAGCCCAAGAAAGAAATTCATCTCGCCAAAGTGTAAACCCACAAAAGTGGTTTACAATTCAAGTGAGGAAGGAAAACTTGTAAAAAATGACCCCATGCAAAAAAAATTGGTTTTTGGGGTTCGAATGAACCCATAGGTTCAAGTGAACCAAAAAAGGGTTCGAATGAACCATGGTTCAAGCGAACCAGTTAAATACAAGGTCCTACCATTCCCACCAATAAAAACCAAAGAATTTTTTTTTTGAAAGGGGGGTTTGAACGAGCTATGGTTCAAATGAACCCTGGTTCGAGCGAACCGCTAGGGGTTTCTCAAAACCCCTTGTCCCTCCTCCTCCCCTTAAGGCACCAATTTTTTTTATAATTTTGCACTTCGAAGCTCGAGTTCAAGATGAAAATGGAGGAGACTTCACAAACCCAATTGGATGATGGTAGTCCTCAAAACAAGCTATCCAACGAATATAATTTTAATATGTTTTGGTTTTATTATGTATTTGTTTTTTAGTTTTATTAAACATAGGTTTTTCATTGAAAAATCAAGTTCTTTGTTTTGCACATGTGGAAAAATAGAAGATTATGAAAAAAAAAAAAAAGTATGAGTGCACTAGATATTGAGTTCCTTGATCCAAAAAAAATAATTTGAATTTCTATACATACAAAAAAAGTTACGTTGTATATGGTCTAGGTATGTCTTGATTATAACTGGTTTGACTTCGAAACTTGATTAGGGAAAAAAAATTCAATAAAAAACTATGAGACCAATTGGAAGCACTAGATATTGAAGTTACAAATCTAAATTTGAAAGAATTATAATTTTTTCCTTCATGGAAAAAAGTTATGTTGTATACGATGAGTGTCACTCCTTAAAAGTGTTGTTTTCTGAAAATAACTAGTTTTCAAAGGAGGTGGAAAAAGAAGCACAATCAGATTCCAAAAATTTTGAAAAAAAAAATATCTATAATCTACACATAAAATGTCACAAACCACTAGTTTCCATCATCTTCAAATTCCTCATGGTTTAGCCGCTATAGGTGCCCGAAATTCAAGATTTAGAAAAAATTATTTCAGTGTCTAGTTTGGCCAAAAATTGTAAACCACTATTGTGAGATCACACCAAACATAGACATTTCAAACAAATTATTCATCTCTTCCACAAACATATTGCATATCTTTTCATTTCCTCCAAAGATAATGTCATCAACATATACAACAACAATCAGGATTTTTTCATTTTCTGTCTTGAAATATAAATAGTTGTCTATCATACCTTTGTTAAATCCTTATTGACTCAAATACTTATCAAGCCTTGCATACCAGGTTCTAGGAGCTTGCTTCAATCCATATAAATCTTTCTTCAATCTACACACCATATCCAATTGATCTGTTAATTGAAATCCTTCTGGTTGTTACATGTAGACCTATTCTTCTAGTTCACCATTCAAAATTGTTGACTTGACATCCATCTGATAGAATTTGAAATCTTTATAAGCACCTGATGCCAAGAACATTATTATAGCTTCCATTCTTTCTACTGGAGAAAAAGTCTCATGAAAATATATACCTTCTACTTGTGAGTAGTCTTTGCACACAAGACTTGCTTTGTTTCTGACAACTTTCCCATTTTCATTCATCTTGTTTCTAAATACCCATTTTGATCCAATGATATTTTTGTTTTCTGGTCTTGGGACCAATTCTGATGTTTGATTCTTCTCAATCTACAAAAGTTATTCTTTCATTACTTCCTTGCAATGTTCATTCTTACAGGCTTCACTTGGTGACTTCGGCTCAATCTCAAAGAATAAGCACAAATTTACTTTAACAATAACTTTTCTTCTAGTTAACAGACCTTTTGTCTTGTCTCCAATTATCTCACTTTCTAAATGATTCCTCTATACATATTTTGATGTCCTAGGGGACATCACTAGAGCATCTTCTTCACTTCCATTCTTATTTTCTTGCTCATCCTTATCCTATTCTTCCACAACTTCTTCTATTCTTGCACAATCATGTTCATCAACCATATACCCATCCATATCAATAGAATTCTTTACTATTTCATTAACCTTCACATTCGAGCTTTCTACAATTTTCCGCAATATTTTGTTGAAACATCTGTATGCCTTTCTTTTAGTAGAGATTCCAAGAAATATCCTTGTTAACTACTGAAATTGCACCTTGTTGAACCTGGTGTTCAACACCTCAGTGTAACATGGGAAGACCTCTAAAGCTATGGGTTACTTGTAGGTAGAGGTCAACCTCCAGAGAAGGTTGGCTTCCTACGGTGCTATCTGAACTACTAATTGATAAGGAAAAGGAAGAAAGATATTCATAAAAATGAAGATACTCTATCTCTATGGTGATGCACCTAATTGAAGTCAGGACTACGAAATTCAAAAATTTAACAATCTGATTATAATGATTGAAAACTTAAAAAAAGGTTTGCACAACTTATTCTTGTAAGTCACTGCATAAGTATTTCATAACAAGGTCTTAATGCTCAAACTTTTAGAAGGAAAATGAATTCACAACTACAAGCCATTTATAGAAAATCAGACACAAACTATGACTCGCAATAACAATATCTTGCGTAAAGGTGTTTAATGAGATGAAGCTATAAGGAAATGATAATACCTCACAAATAACTTCGATTAACTCTCTGTGATGCACACAATGAACCAAATTAAGAGAAGAAAAAAATTCCTAAGAAATCATTAGTGCTCAAAGGTCTCTACTGTATTCCATATCCAAGCTTGAGTTATAAAATATGCTGAAGTCTGATAAAGGACTGTAGAATCACTATCTTCATAAATTTTCCAATTTAGAACTAACTATCAAATGAGTTAAAAAAGTGGTTAAGTAGCCAAGCTCTAAACAGTTCCACCAAAAAAGGAACTAGAAGCATCTTGGGTCGGATGCAACAATAAACCCACAAATTTAGCCCCTAGATTATCTCCAAAAAGGCCTCAAATGGTTGAAAAAGTCATGCAAGACTTAATCAAACCATAAACACCTCAAAAAATTCTCATAATGGAAACCAAAAGTCTATATTCTCTCAACAAAGCGATGAGTCACTCCTAAATCTCCTCCCAATGCATGTAACTACCTCATCAAGACTCCAATATTCTCTCAAAAGTAAATCCTTCCTAAAGGAATAACTCCTTGAATAAGTCTTCATAAGAGAATAACATATCATACTTTTTGCATAGGAATAAATATATGATTTAAATGATTTATAAAAAAAAAATCATGCAAATCATGTATTTTACATTTTTTCTTCCTCCAATGGAAAAAGTAAAAAGAAAATGGTCAAATTGACCATATATTCAAAGAGAAAATACCTAAGTCATGAGACTTAAACTTCATGAAATAGCCTAAGGGGATGTAGCATTCATTATAAAGCACATGAAAATGCAAAGATTCATAAACAACACAAAGGCATTAAAAATTCCTAAGGCATGAACATCTCCTTGTACCCACGAGGAATATTTTACTTGGCACTCTTTGATAAAACAAATGGAAAAAATGCCATGTTTACTCATCGACATATTAGGGTTAGCAAACCCTAAACAAGGAAAAGGAAAATATTCTTTTGATTTTACTTTTGTTCATTTTCTGGAGACTTCAGTCGACTTGCTCAAACCGCACCACCATAGGGTTTACTCGAGCTTCACCTGCAATTCATGGACGCCAAACTACTGGGTAGGACCTCTATTCACCATGCATCTCTGTTGGGATACTTCAAACTGCATCTCTATATCTTTATCTTCTTATTTGGTTTGTTCACTTTGTTGCATTCTTCAATGAGATATATATGCAGATCCTTTGGTCATCATATTCAATCTAGATTTGAAAACCATGAACTCCATACATATTCCTTGTGCTCGTGGGTTCCTCCTTTATCACAGTAAACCCCATATATATTCTTGAGCTTGGCACCTATAGAAGCATCTCTTTGCCCTTTGCGTGGGTCATGTGCTCATTCTGGAAACTCTACATTTTAAAGGCCGCGCTATGTGTTATTTTTCCCCTCCATTGGTTAATACCATCATGGCATCCGGTTTCTTGCAAACTGGGTGCTTAATCTTTTCTCCCTTTTTGTAGGCCTGTGCTCCCTACAGAGTCTCCATGATATTCCATTGGTTTGCCATGAGTTCATATCTGGATCTACTAGCATCTTGAGAGCTTCACCTACATTTTCCTGTATACTTTTATATATCTCATGTAGAATCGGATATTTATGCACATGAATAAAGGATCAAGGCCACAACCATACTGGGCACTTCTTTTATGTATATTATGTGCATCCTTTGATTGTGAAACTCCTTTAAGTCTTTCTATAAAACAAAGGTGATTGTGTTTTAATGGTTGTCACAAGGCAATGTTCATTGAACTATCACACTTGTATCATACATTGAAACTATCTATTCATACATGAATGTTAAGGCTACAAGAAGATTGTCATCCCATCTCAATATGTCTTACTTGCAGCCCTGATCCTGCAACATTCCTCCTTGATATTGATTGCTCACTTTCTTGCATTCTTAGATTAGTATTGTTATTGTCATCTTTATTGCCTTACAACCGTGCACTTAAGGAGAGCTTTCCTCTTGACTGTATTACTGTCAAATTTTTTTTATGATGCTTGTGACCATCCCTATATACCTTGAGAGGTTGATCCATGAAAACATCCTTACATTCAGAAGTTGGCTTTATTTGAATATGCATTTAAGATATCAAACTGCTTTGTAATGGATCTATCATATATAGTGTGAACCCCTAAACCTGCAAATGCAAAAAAAGCAACAAAGCACATTAGTTTTTTTAGATCAAATGCATGTAATCAATTATGAGAGATTCCCCATAAAATCCATCTATTCAAACTAAATTAGGAAAGAAGAACACAATATAAGAAACTGAAATTTAAACTAAATCCTAATTAAGCTAATAGCATGATGATCTTATGGGGGAATTGGCACCAATGAAGTGTTACAATTGGCCTTTTCCCAATTCCTAAATAGCAATGGTGTGTGATTGAGAAATGGTCAAATCTCCAAAGAGATTTGAGCATAACCTTGTTGTAAATCTTGAAGGATGATTAATGGTTGATGGAAATGGGTAAAATTGGCTCTCAAGTTGAAGAGAGTAACTTTGCATATGCTTGTGGATGATGAATGAGGAAATAAGTCTCCAATTTATAGACTTCAATTTGGAAGAGGTGAGTAATATTGAGCAATTTGGGACAAAAGATGATCCAATGGCATTGTGCCACTTGTCCACATGTGATTGGATGAGGAATGAGCACATTTTGGCCAATGTGCATGATAAATGCATAAATTTGAATTTTGAAATATTGAAGTGACAAGGTGGATGAGAAGTAAAATGGAGTTATGACCACTTGGCTCAATGCAAAGGACATGTAAGAGGTCTTAAATGCCTTGTTGGAAGGACCAAGTCCCCTTGGCCTTTTTGAATTCAAATGAGGGAATATTCCCTTTTGATGCTTTGTGAGGAAAAATAGATGAATTAATAAATCAAAGTATTTGATTTATTGTGCAAGTTGCATTATCTAGAGAAATTTAATGAAATGGATTAACTTAATCATGGTTTTGATTAAATTAATGAAGAATTAGGTGATGTGACAATATAGACTTAGATTTATGAATTGATTTAAGTCAAGAATTGAGAGGAAATGATTTATTAAATAATTTGATTTATTTAATTAAGAACGAACATGTTAGATTAAATCAAATAAGGTTCAATTTATTTAATTTAATGAGAGGACTTTAGGGAATTTAATCAAATAACATGATTTATTTAATTAAACAGATATGTAAGGTTAATTAAATTAAATTGATTAATTTAATTAGAGGAGGTGATAGACTTAATCAGATAAATAGTGATTCATTAGATTAAGGGATAGAATTACGATGAAATGTTGAGAGTGTGATTTAAGAGGAAATGTTGTTAGTAATCGGGATCAAGTGTGCCAAAATGAACTTGTACATTTTCCATGTCTACATTTTGCCCCTCTTTGAAGCAATGTACTTGTTGCATTGAGTCAAAGAATAAATTGCTATGATCAAAGGTTCAAGATTTTCTCGAATTTTTCCAGATACCCTACTGCTGCCCCAACGAAAGGATATTGTTGTATATTACCCCCTTGAGAGATCGGACGAAAATTTTGATTTTTTGGGTGATCTCACGAAAAAGATGACAAGGTGCCCAACAGGCCAGAAATGCTCCAGAATGCCAAAAAAATGGATTAAAATGCCAAAAGGGATGCAGAATGACTCTTGGTTGGATGAAAACATGTTTGGGGGACCAAAACCCTTGCCAGAAGGTCAAATTAGGTCAAAAAACCCTATTTTTCAGGCTTAAATAGACCTTGAGGGGTCACTTTCAATACATTTGCAATCTTAACCTTGAAAATTTTGACACTTGAGCTTTGAGTCTTAGAGAAAATGGCACAATGATAGCTTCCTCTACACGTGTCAGAGTGGGTACGAGTATATCAGTGACCAGTCGTCATAGGACCCGCAGTACGTACCCCTATCCGACATTTATTTTTCTCATTATTCATGCATTTATTAGGGCTTGGGTACGGTCAAGTTGGCCTGGCACGATATAGCACCGCAGATAATTCACAAACAGGCTCGTGTGGTCCTATATAGGACCGCTTGTGCATAGAGAGTTGCACGGTGCAGTTTGGCATTTAAGGATTTTCGGTTAGTAAACTCAGTCGCTTGCTCAAACAGCGTTGTGTGGGCCAGTTTGTCCAATTTAGCTATCTAAGTCCACCCTGCGGTGCAGTTTGGAACATTACAAATTGCGTCGCTTTTGAGAACAGCGTCACTTTTGCTATTTCAAAAGTGAAATGCGATATGGACAACAAATTTTCTTTAGGGAAACTAACGCGGCTTCTTTCCTTGTGCAGGAGAGGCATGAGGTTATTCATTCAAGGGAGCACTGGTGGCTAGCATTTGAGAGATTACAGGATATGCACATATTCCTTCAGGAGTAGCTTGGGATGCTCGTTCTGTGGTACATTGCTTATGCTCCTCCTATTCGAGCACATCTGGGTATGATGCATGCCTTGGCCGAGCGGTGGCATAGTGAGACATCCTCTTTTCATCTTCCTACTGGTGAGGCCACCATCACTCTCGAGGATGTCTGACGCATGCTACGACTTCCCATTCATGGAGAGCAAGTGATTTATGATTTGGAGGAGGGTAGGGATGCCTGATTTGGTGTCATGGGTGTTGATGAGCTCTTCCTTTGCGATGGTCAGATAGATTTGGATAGGTATCGAGGTATAGCCCCTATTTCTACCTTGATTGTGGCCACAATTATTTATGGCCTCGTAGCTCCTGATTGGCACGACCGATACTTTAGTCCGGGTTGGGGACTGGCATGGTAGGAGATGTGCGCTTGCCAAGTGTGCTTTGCCTAGGGACTAGTATTGTTGGCCTCCTTATACCAAGATTTGCATGAGTTTGCTTACTTGGAGGGTTAGGCTCTTGGGGCTGGATTGACTCTTCTAGACATTTGGGCCTAGGAGTGGATCCTGGTGCTTCGCCCGATTGTGACATTGATTTTTCTAGAAATTAATGACCTCGTGGTGTGGTGATATGGCAAGGCGAGGATTTGCTTCGTTCACATGGGTACAAACGGTATAGCCCATTGGCGGCGGGTTTTGGATGAGATGATAGTGTTTATATGGAGGCCATGGATGGGTATGGGCCCGTGGATGTATGATGCAGAGAAAATTTTCTTTGCTCACTAGGACAGATTCATGTAGGGTCGGGAGCACACTCTCATAGAGAGCTACCTTCCTGACAGGGTAGCCAGGTAGTTCGACGAGGTGCAGGATATACCCGATGCTTAGTATATGGCCATCTTTGCCCACACGACAAAGGAGACAGCATGGGGATCGCTTATTCTAGTAGACGAGGCAGTTTCCTCATTCAGACAGTTGGTGGCTCAGCCATGGCCGTATGATTAGGGACCAACAGATGTAGGGGTGACTCTAGCATATAGGGCATGGTTCAGTTCGCTAGTGAGATTGACAGTTCCTGGGATAGTACTTCCACATCGGAGGCCCAGAGGCAAGTCGCCAGGCAAAGGTTGGGGAGGTGTACCACCTCCTCAGTAGTCACCTCTGAGGGATTAGGCACGTCAGGTAGCAGGATAGGATGGGCAGCCCCAGGTGCCACCACAATAGCAACGAGTAGTACAGCCTATTGTACAGCTAGGGGGACAGCTAGATCCTCATGACGCATTGATTTAGCAGCTATAAGGCTAGGTACAGGTTCTAACAACTGAGCTAGATGAGGCCCGATAGGTTGTTGCAGCTACAACAGAGAGAGACCTGGAACGATCTGAGAGGGATCCAGAGATTGGCCGATGGAGGTAGTTAGAGAGTGTCGCTTCCACATATCAGGGTCGTTCAGTTGACATTCAGGAGTATAGAGAGGCCATCAGAGAGGCTGAGTACTATCGGCAGCACTACCAATAGGTCATGCCATCAGCTAGTAGAGTGTCATATTTCTCCCAGTAGACAGGGAGGTGGCCAGCAAAGGATCATGGTGAGAGGCAGGCAGGGGAGGGTGAGGGCCATGGTCAGTAGGGCTAGCCCTTTTGATCATCAGATAGTTTTTTCCATTTTGATAAATGGGCTGCAATATTTTTGCCTTATTGTACCATGTAGTCAATGTACACTTGATTTGATTTGTATCATAACAGTATTTTTTGATATATATGAGATGATTCGCCCTTTATGATATGTATTGCGCACATGTATGATATGCAGATGTATTATATGCAAATGTATGATGCTATGAGATGTTTCTATTCTTATTCTTATGTGATGCAATGTATGTAATAGATGCATTTTTTTTTGTATATTTTTGTGTTGTAATGATGTAATGCTTTCTTAAGATGCTTAGAATAAAAAATTTATATTATTCCTCGTATCTTAAGATAATGATATGATGCAATGTGTTTTTATGTGGATGCAGGGTGTATGCATTGGCGATGTTTTGATTACTATTATGATACCATGTTAGTGTGGAAGGAAGATAGAAGAATTGCAAAATTAATGAGTTAGTTAGAATGGTGATGGCGATTTGCATTGCTAGGAATTGGGATTTTCAAAGGGGTCAATTGCATTATGTTTGATAACACACATAGGTACGATGCATCAAGGTATAAAGGACCAGGATGGCATTGTACCTAGTGTGATGGACTCTAAATCGAAAATCAGATAGGAGTATTCTTGTTCACACTTAATATACATACTTTATTCAGGGTGTAGTTCAGACATTCTAAACATCTCAGACCAAAACACAGAAAAGCAAGTTTTCCTATGTGGTCAACAAGATATCTAAAAAATCCTCTCCACAAACCAAAAAAAAAATATATGACTAAGTTATTTTACAAGGATATCCCACAAGTATAATAGATAAAAATATAATGATCATTGCCCCATTCCTTTCTCTCTAAACCTGTTTTTTTTAGGCATCATCGAGAGGTCCTTGGAATGAGCACAAAATACGATAAGTCAATAAAAGATTAAGTAAAGCAAACCAAACAAGCTAATGTTCTTCATACCGCTAGCCAAGACTAACTACTATGAGTGGTACCTAATGCTTATGTCCATCGTAGGAAAGCTTCATCCTAGGACATGTTGTGATCTTGGTTTTGTTGGGACTAATTGGGTGATAAACTATTGATATTCTGAGTTGACCAACTTGCTTGCTTACTAACTTAGACCTTCAAGACTCTGACGTTTAGAGCATTCACTTTAAAACCTGCTAGACTTGCTTCTGATTGACTCACCAAAGGGTGAAGGTGACAATTGATTTTATTATGAGTGATGGCAATTGCAGGTGAAAGCGAGATGAAATGGATGCAACTTTTGGTATTTTCAGATATTTTGAGGCTATTTTTGTTATTTTGAGATGTTTTACAAATGTTTTTGGTATTTTTGAGATTTATGATGAAGAGACTAACTTAAAAACCTATCCTAGGGGTCTTGGGAGCTAATCCATAGATCAGCCTTGCCTATGTTATACATGTAAAGACCACATACTTCGACTGATGATAGACTATCTTGATGATAAGATGGACAAATGGATTGCCAATGTGACAGATGCTTAAGGACTGACCTAAATGTAAAAATAGATGGGAAAACGGATTGCCAATGTGACGAATGCCTAAGGACTGAACTAAACTATCTTGGGGGATGATCAAAGATCAACATTTCCTACGTTCAAGCTCAGAGATGACGTAGTTCGGAAAGTGAAAAATTGACAAGACTCAATGATGAAATTTTTTGAAGATTTTTTGATATTTTGACATGTTTTTGGATTTTTGATGAATTTTTCGATGTTTTTGAGATTTTTTGATGAATTTCGAGAAGATTCCAAGAATATACACGAATTTGATTTGATGCTGATACAAGAACATGCCCCCAACGTGGTCCGATAGACTACTTCGATAAAGGTAGGACAAACTGACCTTAGGAATATGCCAAGTAGTACTATGGTGGAATATGATATGGACACCAGCTCAGGCTATGGTATGGATGCGAGCAGATGGGTGGATGGATGGATGAGTGAGTGAGTCATGCAAATCCTGGTGGATAGAGATTGCTTTATTTATGCTTGACACCTGTTTGCTAGGTTTTCAGCAAGGTACTTGTCCAAAGCACCACCGAAGTGGTTTTCACTAGAGGACGATTTTTTTCTTTACTGTTTTCAATCCTTTTATTCAATTTTTTTTTGGATTTTTTGTATTTTTTGATTTTTTTGTTCTTACCAAGATGCCTGTTTGCCAGGTTTTCATCAAGGTAACCATTTTTTCAGGAATTTTTCTGAATTTTTTGTTTTTGTATTTTTCGGTTCTATACCTTGCAAGTGTTTAGGCATAAAACTTTTTGAGGTGAGAGTTGTTCATTGGTTCCTGTAGAAGCTCGCCTTCTGGTGTCGATAATTGATATGCCCCTGATTTGTAACTTGTGGTGATGATAAAAGGTCCCAGCCAGTTAGGCTCAAACTTTCCTTTTGTATTTGGGTTGGGCACATTCTTTTGGTTCTCTTTTAGCACAAGGTCACCAACTTGGAAGGTGTGTTGCCTGACCTTCTTGTTGTAGCTCCGTTTCAGGTGATTCTGGTAGACTTGTAGATGATTTAGGGCGTCCATGCATCGTTCATCCAGTAATTCCAGCTAATTTATTCTTGTGACCCTGTAATCCTCATCTATGATGAGGTTTTGCAATGATATCCTCAGTGATGGAAGCTTGATCTCAATAGGGAGGATGGCTTCTGATCCATAGACTAGGGAAAATGGAGTGGCGCCTATTGGTGTGCGGATGTTGCTGTGGTAGGCTCATAAGGCAGGGTTTAATTGCAAATGCCAATCATTGACTATTTTCTTGAGGATTTTCAGAATGGTCTTATTGGTAGCTTCTGCTTGGCCATTGCCTTGTGGGTAGTATGGGGTGGAGAAATAGTGTTGGATTTTGAACTTTTCACACAAATCACAAACATCCTGATTTTTGAAGGGTGTCCCATTATCAGAGATAATGGATTGGGGAACACCGTATCGATAAATGAGGTAGTTTAGGATGAACTTGGATATCTGTTTACCCATGATGTAGGTCATGGGAATCGCTTCAACCCACTTTGTGAAATATTCAGTGGCAGTGATAATGAACTTATGGCCATTGGATGAGGTGGGTGAAATTTACCTATGAGATCGAGCCCCCATTGTGAAAAGGGCCAAGGTGTAACAATGGGATGCAACTCTTGAGCTGGTACATGAATGAGATCTTCGTGCTGCTGGCATTGTAGGCATCTTCTGACAAAGTCATGTGCCTCTCTTTCCATTATCAACCAATAGTACCTAGTTCTCAGCAACTTCTTAGCCAAGGTCATAACACTCGAGTGCGAACCACACGTGCCATTGTGTACCTCTATTAGAGTAGTCATGGCCTCCTCGGGTTTTAAACAACGTAGCAAGGTTCCATCAATACTTCTGCTGAAGAGGGTCTCTCCTAGGATGACAAATCATAAGGCCCTTTTGACAAAGGTCCACTTTAGGTTCGGGGTGATGTTAGTTGGGAGGATTCCTAACCATAGGTAGGTGTAAATGTCATGGTACCAAAGATCACCGAGACCAACGAGTTCACATGTGCATTTTGACTCTGGTACCTCAAAAGTTGGTACGAGAAGCTATTATACAAGGAATTCATGTTTTGAGACATTGCGAGGGATATCTAGCAAGGATCCAATCGTTGCCATTGCATTAGCTGCTCTATTGTTTGCCCTTAGTATTTTCTCAAAGGTTATGTCGATGAATGATTCCTTGAGGCTTTCTACTACCTTTTTGTATGGTTCGAGCTTATCATCTTTAGTTTTGTATTCACCGTTGACTTGGTTAATGATAAGCTACGAGTCTCCATAGACTTTTAATGCCATAATTCACCATTGTGCCACAATCTTGAGACCTATGGTTAAATCCTCATATTCTGCAATGTTGTTCATATAGGGGAATGCCAACTTATAAGACCTCGGTATGCAATCCCCTTGTGGGGTGATGAAGAATATATCGGCTCCCAATCCATGTTGTGTGTGGGAATCATCAAAGTATAGTTTTTAGTGGTTGGCTGCACCGAGATTGAAAAGGGACTCATCTATAAATTTTGATACGAGCGGGTTGTCTAGTAGAGGGGAGCTTCTACTAGTTGGTCCGCAATAAATTTTCATTTGATCTCCTTTCGCTCAACATATACAATGTCATGTTCAAATAATATCATTACCCATTTAGCCATTCTGCCTGTAAGCATTGCTTTTGACAATAGATATTTTAGAGGGTCTATCTTGGCAATTAGCTTAATTTGATGAGCTAGCATGTAGTGTTTGAATTTATGGGCTGTAAATACCAGTGCCAGGAAAGCCTTTTCTATTAATGTGTAATTGAGCTCATGCCCTACCATTGTTTTGCTGATATAGTAAATTGCCCGCTCGATTCCCTTTTCATCATGTTGGGCTAGAAGGTCACCAAGGGCAGCTGTTGTTGCTGAGATGTATAGAATCAACGGTTTCCCTACGATCAGTGGCATTAACATAGGTGTTGTAAGTAGGTATTCCTTGATCTTTTTGAATGCTTGTTCACACTTGTCATCCCACCTTAATGTGACTCCCTTGTGGAGCAAATGTGAATAGGATATCTGTTTATCTGCTAGTTGTGCTATGAATCTCTGGATGGACTGGAGTCTACCTTGTAATCCTCTGAGTTGTTTTAATGTTCTTAGTGCTTCCATATCAAGGATTGCTTTTACCTTTGTAGGGTCCACCTCTATCCCTCTCATTGAAACTATGTACCCTAGCAGCTTTCCTGATTGTACCCCAAAGACACACTTCTTTGGGTTGAGTCTAACCTTGTATTGTTCTAGCCTGTCAAAGATTGCACTTAGAGTTGCTATGTGATCTTGTCTCTTCTTTGATTTGGCCAGTATGTCATCCACGTAGTCTTTGATAGTTTTGTGGATCATTTCATGGAAAATCAGTGTCATGGCCCTTTGGTATGTAGCTCCTGCATTCTTTAGCCCAAATGGCATCACATTCCAGTAGTAGGTGCCCCAAGGACATGTAAAGGCTATCTTGTGCTGTCCTCTTTTTCTATCATTATCTGATTGTATCTTGAGAAGACATCCATTAGGGACAACATCTCATGCCCTGTCATCATGTCCACTATCATGTCAATATTGGGTAGTGGAAAGTCATCCTTAGGGCATGCTTTGTTCAGATCTCTAAAGTCTGTGCAGATGCGGATTCCCCCATTTGGTTTTGAGACTGGCACAAGATTAGATACCTACTCTGGATAGTCGATTGGGCATATGAAGCCAACATCTAGGAGCTTTTTTAGTTCAATATTAACGAGCAAGGTTATTTGTGGGTGCATCTTCCTTGGCTTTTGTCTGACTAGTTTTGCTCCAGGGTAAACAGCCAAATGATGAACCACCACCTTAGGATAAAGACCTGGCATGTTGGCATAGGTCCATGTGAAGTTTTTCTTTTTGTCTCTTAGGAATTTTTCTAACAGTTCTTGTTCCTCTGTTAAGAGTGACTCGGCGTAGAAAGTGATTTGCGGCTTTGTTTCTGTTCCCAGGTTGACAAGGTTGCACTGCTCTACTAGTATTGCTGATTTTTTTTGATGCAAAGTGGTAGGGGGAGATTGAATCCTTCATCCTCTAGCGCCTCAGGGAGTTTTTCACCATTGGATGCATCCTTTATTTTTACTGTTTTGTGGTTAGAGAGTGCCACAGTGTGGTTTTCACTCAATAACTCCGAGCTTATTCTCAATATTTTCCTTTTGCGACTAAAGGACTCAATCATCTCCCCATAGTATTCCTAGGTGTCCAATGTGATGTTGAAGCCTGACTTATGATCCCCACATGGAACTAAGGTGATTCGGTGGGTTGGTTGGTTTGACTCAGCTATGGATGCACTAACCATAATAAGGTATAATATTCAAAGAGTCTAGGGAGGCCTACTATGGTATCATCATTGTCACTACTGGCACAAATATCGGTGATGTCAAAGGTGAAATTATAGAGTGGGATGCCTAGGCAAATAGGTGATCTAGGAGTGGTGGTTGTTACCTGAGGAGAGGACCTGATTGCCCTTCTGGGAGCACCCCTGCCACGTATGGTTATACTCGAAGGAGTATACCCAAGGCCAAGGTTTCACATTCTTCTTTCTACAATGACGGTTTCCACCCATCCATCATTGTTTCTTCCAAGGCTTTCATTCCTATTATAGCCCATACCAAACATCATTTGCAACCCTCTATTAGTTTCATCCATGGATAGGGTGAGGGTGGGGGTGGGCCTTTCATCTTGGTATAATATGTTTGAGATGTCTCCCTCATCCACATTTTCTCTACTGAGATCCCCCCAACGGTGGAATCTGGAAGATTCTGCCCCAACAATGTGGATAGGTGTTTCAACTAGTTGAGGTTGTCTGTGTGACCTAGGAGATTGTGGTAACTCTCCTACAACAAATGCATTCCTTTTCATTTTGTAGTCATCACATCCATTTTCCTGGATCATGTTTTTGATTTCGGATATGTCAGGGATGGCGGGTGTCTCTGTCGTAGAAGTAGAAGCAAGGTTGGTTGGGTTGATGTATGAAGTAGATGGCCCTTCATCATTCTTTGGTACTTGGGGGATCTTATAAAAATTGGCTTCCAAGTTTTTAGAGTAGGAAAAAGGTTCGGAACTCCCATATATAGTGACCTCCTCATTCTGATGTGAAAACTTGATGCGTTGGTGATATGTTGAGGCCACTGCCTTCATTATGTGGATCCAGGGGCATCCAAGGAGGATATTATATGGTAGGTCTAGGTCAAGGACCTGACAAGTGGTCTTCATAGTTGCTGGTCCTACTTGGATGGGGATCTTGATAGTGCCCTGAGACACTCTTTCTTGGTCATCATATGCCCTTATCATGATGCTTTTATTCTTATTAATGGAATCCTCGGTGAATCCAAATTTCTTTATGAGCTTTAGAGAACAGATGTTAAGGCCTACACCTCTATCCACCAAGACTCGTTTGACTTTCTTTTCATGGATGAGCACTTGAAGGTGGAGTGCGCAGTTATGAGATGGCTGCAGGGGGAAGTCTTGGTTAGAGAATGTAATGATATTTGGGGTAACGATGTTACCCACCATAGCCTGGAACAACTCTGTGTCAAGGGTGGTGGAGACGGTGGACGCAACTAATGCTTCATCAAGAATCTTTCTATGGGAGGCAGAGATTTTCAATAGTTCCATGGTGGAGATTTGGGCGGGGGTTCTGTTCAGTTGGTCAATGACATTGTAGTCATAGGGGATGGCCTTTGTATTAGAAATGGAGGTCTTAGCTGGTGCCCCGACAATGGTAACCTTTCCACCATGTGTGGGGACTCCACAATCGTTGTTGGCTCCTTTGACATTTATGACGGTGACCATCTCATCGATGCATCTGACTATCTCGTCGTACACTAAATTAGCACTAGCATACTTTTTCTTACCCTTATTGTTCCCTTGATTATTTCCTTGATTGTTCCCTTGGTTGTGGTTCGACATCGGATTCGTGTATATTTTTAAGTCTTGGTTTTTGGCTGGCTGTTCAATATTGATGATTTTATCCTCAATGAGGTCTTGGATGATGTTTTTCAGCCGCATGCAATTGGTGGTGGTATGTCCTTTGATCTTGTGAAAGTCACAAAGGAGATTTTCATTATACCATGGTGGTTTGGTCATGGGTTCTGCGTATTTCTCTGAGTTAGAGACTTTGATTAGATTCTCTTTGACTAGCTTCTTCATTATGGACTCAATCGATTCACCAAGAGTCGTGAACTTCCTCTTGGGGGGATACTTGCCTCAGGGAGGTGGTCCTCCTTGATTACACACGTTGTTGATTTGATTTGTGGGCATTGGTTGTTGTTGTGCTACTACCACATTAGTCTGCACATTGTTATGATTATTATTTTGCGGTTGATGATGATTTTGGATGTTCTTCTTAGGGGCACTGATGACCACTTTAGCATTGACCATGCCGTCATTTGTGATATTTTTATTCCTCGACCATGTTTGAGGTTTATCATTGTAGCTGTTAGGCCGGTGGTTATCCTGGGGTGGAGTGAATTTTGATGCACCTCCTCACACAGTAAGGGCTCTTTCAATGTTGAGCACCTTTGGGATCAATTGATCATAGGATGTGATGCACTGCATTTTCAAGTAAAATGCCAAGTTTTCATCTGGATTGGCTATGATGGTGCAAACTTGTTGTTCTTCTAGCATGGTCCACTTGCTCTGATTGGCCTTGGATCACCATATTTGCAAGAAGGATGTGAATAGCTCTCCTTTCCTTTGTTTGAGTGTTGATAGTTCTTGCAAACTAACATCCGCACCCATATTGAAAGCATAATTTTTAAGGAAAGCTTCCACGATTTCCTTGAATGTTTTAATGCCCATGGGTAGGCAAGAAAACCATTCCATGGTTCGACCAGTCAGACTACGAGGGAAGAGTCACATTAGATATGTGTCATCATATGCAACCTCCATGCAATGCACCTAAATTCCCTGATGTGTTTTCAGGGTTACCCATTCCAGTGTACTTGTCAAATTTGGGGATATCGAATCCCTTCGGGAATGGTATCATGGTGAGATTTCTATCAAAAGGATAAGGGCACAAGTTTCCTAGTGGCCTTGTTGTTTTTCCTTCTTGTAAGTCCAACACTTGTTGCGAGAGTAGTTTGATTTGTGTTGCGACATCTTTACTTGGGTCGAGAGGTGGAATGAATGAGTTGTGAGGTGTTTGAGGTGTTTGGTGGGTGGGAGGAGTACTAGTGGGCATTTTTTGTAAGCTCTGCTATGCGTTCAAAGCCTGTTGGTATGCTTGCATTTGTGTCAACAACACTTTTTGTTGATCTTGCTTCTGTTGTTCCAACAACGCTTGTTGTTGGTCCATCTATTGATGTTCACATGAAGCCTGTTGTTGATCAATCTTTTGTTGTGCTAGTAAATCTTTCTATTGGTCTAGCTATTGTTGCACCAACAAAGCTTGTTGTTCATAGAGCTACTGTTGTGCCAACAAATCTTGTTGTTTAGCTTGTTGTTGTGCCTGAAAGTCTTGTAGGGCTTGTTGGTATTCTTGTAGATGGATTGCTTGCAATTGCGTTTGGTATTGTGCTTGTGCCTGTTGTTGAGCTTGTGCTTGTGCCTGGGCTTGTGCTTGTGCTAGGTCTTGAGCTTGGGCTTGTACTTGTGCTTGGGCTTGAGCTTGTGCTTGTGCTTGTGCTTGGTCTTGTGCTAGGGCTTGAGCTTGGGCTTGCGCTAGGGCTTGAGCTTGCTACTTTTGCTTGAGTACTCTTTATTGGCTAGCCTTATGAAGGGTTTGGATTAGGGTGGTAAATGAATTGGTCATGTTGGCTTTTGGTGGGATTGGTGGCAGAACGGGAATGATGCCAACCATTGTGGCCGATGAGAGAGTTATGGTGGTGGTTGGGATTTGGGTTGTTGGAGGGGTGGTGGAGATACTCGATCCTTGAGAGGGTATGCTTTGGGATATTTGAGGACCGGTTGATGCATTTGTCATAGTGGCTTGAATGGTCACCACTTGTTGTTGTGATGTTGCAGGCAAAAAGATGGAATTCGAGGTGATGTGCACATTTCCCTGTTCTAAGAAACTATCAATATTTAGGGGAGGAAACCCCACTCTAAGTGGTGATGTGGTTGCAAATGGAAATGGTGGAAGAGATGGTATGCTGCTTTGGAAAGAAAAAACATTAGCAACATCGGTTGTTCCAAATAAACCTCCTTCTTGTGATAGAGAAGTTTGTGTGTTTGATTGATAGGTTGGTGATGCATGGAACGAAGATGAACCAGCGAGATTGTGGAATGTGAGTGGAATGTATGGGTGTAATGGGTTTACTGGGACATAATTATTTGTTGTGGTGGTGACAACCACCTCTTTTTTGGTCACAAGGTGATGCTGTTGTAACTCTCAAAACATAGCACTTCCTTTGTTCCCGATTGGTAATGTTGGAGTGATGGTTGTTGTGATGTGAGGTATTTCTTGATTGATGTTTGACATTGGGGATGCATTAGTAAGGGGCATGTACTAGTACTTGTATCTAGGTCGGAAGGGAATGGGACCCCTCCTTTCGTTAACGTGTTTAAGTACTTGAACATGGCACTAACAATTTTGTGGTTCTCGGGGTTTTGAACCATTTTTATCATTTTGGATTGTGTCATCCCCATGTCTTCGTTTGTGAAGTCCTCTTCATAATTCTCCTCTTGAAGATTTTGTGATGGCAAAGAAGAGTTACTTGGGGGATTGCTTGATCCCGCAAGGTTTATTTTGGAGGTCACTTGACTCATGTCAATGGAAGTTGATATTTCATTGATATTTTCCATGTTCTTGTATTGCGATCTTGTTTGAACCATAAAAAATACGGATCGTTTGATCCTAACCTTTTAGGCTCAAAAGAGAAGAATTAGGGAAGCCAAAGATCAAAGAGGGTGGTAACGATGATGGGATAATGGATGAAGCAAGTGAAGAAACTTTTTGGAGAACCTTTGAAGGGTTATGCTAGACTTTTAAGGACTTTAGATTGATTATGATGGTTTGACTATGTGTATTGATTCAAACAAGATTGTAGTGAAGTTGTAGTCCCTAGGAAGTTGTATTATCCTAGGGGAACTTGCACAAGTGGATGAATTAGCTAAGTGTGTTAAGCCAATGTGATTTGTGAACTAGTAGACCTCAAGAAGTTGCGTTATCCTAGAGGTAAATTCATCCAAAAGTTTTAAATATTTCAGCTAGGTGTGTTAAGCCAAGATAGGGTGATGTTGGTTTAGCCCTCTAAGTTTAGCACGAGTGATTTTTCTAGAGTTCTCAAGAAGTTTGATGATGGGATGAGATTTTATTTGATGAAAGGATGGATGGGGATGATGCTTTGATCCTAGACTTGAACCTAGACACAACTTTTTCTACAAGATCTCGGTGTTGAAGAATATGCTATACTTCCTATGGGAGAAAACAAAACCTTTCAAAAAGTTCAAGATTCTGTTGGTAGTAAAACGCATACAAAGTCAGATTGTTCCTTGAAGCCTTTTTGTAGAAGTTGTATACAAGTCTTTCTCTTAATTCAAGGAGCATCTCAAGGCATTTCTCATAGGCTTTTAAGCTTATCTTTTTGAACTTTGGCTTTGGGATTTTAATCTTGCGGGAAATCATTGGGAACAACATGCATGAAGTTCAATTTGTCTCTTGATCTTGGCTTAATGAATTTATTTTTATCAAAGACACTTGCTTGCTTATGTTTCAAACTATATATCTAATGTCCCACTTTATTTCTCATCCCACAAGGTCCATTGTGTTTAAATCAAGGAAAATAGGGCAAAAGTTACCTATGTTTAACCTTTTTGAAAACAAATGACGATAGAATTCAAGCACTTAGAAACCTCTAGGGATAGAATCCCTAGGGAAAGAAAGAGTGCTTAAATTCATCAAAGGTATTTGTCTCCTCAAAGGGGTTTGTAATTTGAAGGTCTTGTGAATGTACGTTTTCAAGTGTTTTCGAGAACCAAGCAATGTGTTCTTTTCTTTCAAGCACTTTTACAATCCTAGGATGATGAGGCAATATCTTGTTGGGTTCCCACTTGGATAAATCTAGTTGCACATATCTTGTGCGAATGGCTAAATGCTTGACCACACTGGCTCACCTCCATGGAACACACTTCTCGGGTCATCCAAGCATTAGTACCCATGAATCTCCCATGGCATACTTTCCATTTCTACAACAAGACCGCATGTATAACGTGGGGTGCTTCAAAGGACATGACCTTTTGCACCAACAAGATAGACAAGGTTCTAGCCTTTTTCTAAACAAAGGGTTCTAATGTGGGCATTCCGTTCATGGGGGATTATCCAAAATCGGCGAGAGTCCATTTCTATCCATCTCGTAGGAATAATCCTCGTGATTCTTGAACTTTCCTCAAGAATCCACACTTATATACCGGTTGGAAGTTGCTTGGCTTTAGCGTGTTCATGGTTGGGTCATTCCCTTGGGTGATTAATTTTTCCGCCAAGGTAGACCCTCTAAGATAAAAAAAAGTGAGCTAACATATCCCATCATTTACACAACCTTTCTTAAAAAACAAAGGGGAAAACCTCTACAATATGTCATGCTCACACTCGCATGTTTTGTTCAATTATTAAGCACCCAAATCAAAATGTGGAGGTAATCCTTTGTGCAACTTAGTGTCACCAAAAAGACTTTTGATTCTCAAGATCACCATGAGGCGCGAGTGAAGCGCATACGCCTTTTCAAATGATACTACTTTGCAAAAAGGATTACAAAGCATGAAAAACACATGTTCAATTTTAAACTTCTTAAAGCAATGATGAGTTCTTTTTGAGCACCAAATGAAATGTGAGGTTGCCTTGTTCAATTTTTAACCTTTAAACAAAATCTAGAATGTTTTTCTAAGGTTCTTTTTAGCCCCTTGGCAACTTTTGAAAGGAAATTTGATTGTTTATTTTAGAACCCAAAAGAAATTTAGTGTCCTAAGATCAATGAACTTATCAAATTCTTTAGAGAGTGTTGAAAAACACTTTAGTGTTTAAAAAACATTTGTACAAAGTGAGCATGGTGTCATAATAAGAATTTGCTTGTTCTTTTTAAACCCAAAGTGAATTTAGTGTTCCTAAAGCCAAAGATATTTAACAAATTTTTCTTAAAGAGTGTTGAAGAACACTTTAGTGTTTAGAAACACTTTGGGTTTGGTGAACATGATGTCATGATGAACTTATTCCTTTGCTCCAACCTACAAAAATGATAGAAAACCAGAGAGCAAAAGGATAGAAAACCAGGTCAAAGATTAAAAAATCCTAAATTTAATAAGCACATGTCAATTTTGAATCCCATTGTTCTATCGCGGAGCAGTTTGCAAAAGCAGCGTAGTTTGGAGTGAAAGCGACGCTATATAGCACCACATGGTTGACTTTGTGCGGTGCTCTGTAGAAATAGAGAGTGCAAAAGTGGGGCGACATAGGCAAGTGTCAAAGTTTGGAAGCGGCCCGATTTGAAATTTTGAATTTTTTAGGCGGGAAAGATGGAGCAGCGGAGTTTGGAGGACACGTGGTGCAATATAGGGCCATGCCATTGAAAGCGGAATAGCATAGACCCTCGTGGTGGAGTTAGGAAATTTAAAAAAGAAGATAGGCGGGGAGAATCTACAACAATGTTTGGGAATTTAAATGCGGGTAAATATAGCGCCGTGTCTCTGGAAGCGGTGAAGTATTGCACTGTGGTGCTGAAAGCGGTGCAATATAGCGTCGTGCAGTCGAGTTTGTTGTGTCTGCAAAAAAAAATGTTAGAAACCACAAATTTTTTGGAAAACATGATTGAATTTTTTATTCAATCCCTCCTTCTAGTGCCAAAATGTGAACCCCTAAACCTACAAATGCACAAGAGCAACAAAGCACATTAGTTTGTTAGATCAAATGCATGTAATCAAGTATGAGAGATTCCCCATAGAATCCATCTATTCAAACTAAATTAGGATAGAAGAACACAATATAAGAAACTGAAATTTAAACTAAATCTTAATTAAGCTAATAGCATGATGATCTTATGGGGGAATTGGTGCCAATGATGTGTTGTAATTGGCCGCCCTTTCCCAATTCCTAAATAGCAATGGTGTGTGATTGAGAAATGGTCAAATCTCCAAAGAGATTTGAGCATAACCTTGTTGTAAATCTTGAAGGATGATTAATGGTTGATGGAAATGGGCAAAATTGGCTCTCAAGTTGAAGAGAGTAACTTTGCATATGCTTGTGGATGATGAATGAGGAGAGAAGTCTCCAATTTCTAGACTTCAATTTTGAAGAGGTGAGTAATATTGGGAAATGTGGGACAAAAGATGATCCAATGGAATTGTGCCACTTGTCCGCATGTGATTGGATGAGGAATGAGCACATTTTGGCCAATGTGCATGATAAATGCATAAATTTGTATTTTAAAATATTGAAGTGACAAGGTGGATGAGAAGTCAAATGGAGTTATGACCACTTGACTCAATGCAAAGGACATGTAAGAGGTCTTAAATGCCTTGTTGGAAGGACCAAGTCCACTTGGCCTTTTTGAATTCAAATGAGGGAATATTCCCTTTTGATGCTTTGTGAGGGAAAATAGATGAATTAATAAATCAAAGTATTTGATTTATTGTGCAAGTTGCATTCTCTAGAGAAATTTAATGAAATGGATTAACTTAATCATGGTTTTGATTAAATTAATGAAGAATTAGGTGATGTGACAATCTAGACTTAGATTTATGAATTGATTTAAGTCAAGAATTGAGAGGAAATGATTTATTAAATAATTTGATTTATTTAATCAAGAAGGAACATGTTAGATTAAATCAAATAAGGTTTAATTTATTTAATTTAATGAGAGGAATTTAGGGAAGTTAATCAAATAAAATAATTTATTTAATTAAATAGATATGTAAGGTTAATTATATTAAATTAATTAATTAAATCAGAGGAGGCGATAGACTTAATTAGATAAATAGTGATTCATTAGATTAAGGGATAGAATTACGATGAAATGATGAGAGTGTGATTTAAGAGGAAATGTTGTTAGTAATTAGAATCAGGTGTGCCAAAATGAACTTGTACATTTTCCATGTCTACATATAGTATATCATGATAACCCTCTGGTTGGTGAATTTCATAATATCTATTGCTTTTGCATCTTTGTTTATGTCAGCATAGTACTGTTAATGTAAAAATTGCAAATGATGGCTCTCTATTGCATATGATTCTTCATGCAATCTTCTGTAGCACTACGAGCTTGTAGCAGTTATACTCATAACTTAAAGCAATTTACTCATGATATTCCTATATGCACATTTATTATGAGCTGGGCTCAACCCTTGTAGGAGCCTCATTCTACCCCACTCATTTTTTGATTTAAGTCATATCTGCACCTATAGCTACACAAGAAACAAACAAGTTAGAAAGAAAATGACTGTCTTTCGCATGTACATTGACCAAATGGTTTTTCTAAACACTTGAGGCATTCATTGGTCAACTAATTCTCATGGAGATAAATTGATGCACGAATAGATGGATAACATAAATGATCATGTATAGCTTTGAATTTTCATTGCTTAGAGTATAACTCTAACACATTGCTTGACTGTTGTAGGTAATAGGAGCGTATGGAAACTAGGAAGGACAAGAAAATGAGGGCACATCAGAGCGAGACAAGCCTCAACTAGTCATTCAGGCAATGACTGGTCATCCCTACTACATGTTTATTATTTTCTTCATCTATTCATGTATCAACCTATCTTTATTTGCATCAAAGAAAAGTCAGTCTCATGACTTGCTGTGTGAGACACATGTATCTTATCATATTCAATAAAGATTACATTTTATAGAAATATGTGTCTTTCTATGTTACAAGCATATATACGAATGTAAAAATCTGCAGTTACAATCTTTTAAATTTTTCATTCATGTATTTGAATGTGATAAAGAAGGATGATAGAATGCACCTTGTCTTCCTCAGTTTAAAACAAACTCTACCCTTTTGAACTAATATGGTGAAAAATGGGTAACATTTTTGGTGACCTTTGCTAGATGTTTGCCTGCTAAACATCAAAGACCAGTGACCTAGACTCTTCCATTGGGCATGGAGTCATTAGGAAACTCAGAAATAGACCAAGGTACACATGGCTATAACTCACTTTGTAACTTAGTAGAACAGATCAGACCACCTTGAAAACTTATGAAAATAGGAAAAAATATGGAAATAACCTATCTAACTATGCTGGAACAACACTTAGGGGAATGGAAAAGCAGCTAAACCTATGCTAATCTAATCTAACTTAGTAGAGAAGCTAGTCAAACATAACCATTTACTAGATTTGCAAAATAACACCCCTTTCTTAGCAACAACTGATGCTTTTCATGACTATGTATGGAAGCTAAGATATGAAACACAAGTAGATATTCAATAAATTTCTGCATTGTTTCATGAAAAAAGTAAATAAGCTTACTTGCAACCTGATTTTGATGATGCTTATCACTATCCTAGCTTGGACAGATGAGCTGAACTTGTTCACTTTCAGCTGCTACCCCCAAGTCAGCTTCAATTGAATCTTCATGCTTGGGTGCAAGGATGACATCTAGTACTTTAGTAACCTCCAAACTGGCTAGATATATGATCAGACAACCCCTAGCAAGGGAAAATCTTGAGCTTTCTTTGCTAACCTCTTGCTCATGTACTACCATTTTATCACCTTGTTGGCTGGAAATGCTTGACCCCTGTGGCTGACTTGATGGAAAAGTGGTAACCTCCTCAGTATGCTCATGATTTCTCAAATGAACACTCATTCCTTCAATGGAGAATAGTGAGATAGCTTCCCCCAACACACTTGCAATCAATATATCAACGTCTGTCTCCTTTATACACCAGAAGGAATTTGTTTATAATCCTCATTATTACTCAAAGAATTACATTCCAAAGTATTGTTCTCTTCTTCAATGAAAGAAGGCAAAATTTCAAGTAATGATGTAGCCTTAATGAAAGAAGGCAACAGCTCAAGTGGTTTAAAAGTCTCAAGCTCCTCTACACAAAAAAATGGAAGCTCCTCCAACCAGTTATGAACTTGCAAATCAAGTTCATGAGACCTTTCATGTTGTCTCAGCATCTCTTCAGGCTTGTGAACCTATTGTTCCAACTCACCATGATTGTCAACTTCTTCTAATTCTTTTCCATCCAACTTTGAACAAAAATGCTCAATTATATTTGTACATAGTTCTTCATAGAGCTCAACATTAGCTTCCTCTTCTATTATATGTTCAAAAATATCATAGCTCATACCTTGGAGAGTGGTATCAGGTTCAGTTTCATGATCCTCAACATGGTCCAGGGCTCTATTTTCTTGTTAACCATCATTAATCAACAACTTATCAACTGGTTTGATGTCTTCCTGCTGTCCTAGAACAACTTCTTCAGTTTGGATAACTTTTTGTGATAGCCGATAATGCTTCATAGCTAGATGTAATAAATTTGGAGTTCTAATCTCCCCTATATTGGGTGAGCTATGTGGGTCAGTGGGTTGCTCTTCTTTTGCAACAACTCTTTGTCTTTTGAAACTCCCATCAAGCTGCCTCTTTCAAAACCCCTCTATTAATTGGTGTTGATAATCTAAGTAAGCTTGAGTACTCTGTACCCAAGCAGACAACAACTTCATTTTCCCTTCCTTAGCAACTATCTCCCATTCAAGGCCCTCTTCGAACTGAATTATTTTTGCGACTCTCTCTTGATCATAAAAGTAGGTCTGTTCAGCCATTTCTTGATGTTGCATAATGTTTTTTTTTTGCTTCTTAATATCTACCATCATTCTATTCATGTGAGAGAACACTTTACTAATATCATTTATCTTCATACAATCAACATTTTGGCTCAAATCCAACAACATATGATAAAACTACTTGACCAAAACCAATACACTCTGATAAGGGTGTTCTTGGGGCTGACTATGTAAATAATCATGCTGATTAACATTAGAAACCTCCTCTTGGGGGTGATTTTGACTAAATATTGGTTGAAACAAAGGTTGAACTAGAGTGGGAGGGTCAAAAACATGATGAAAATACTTGTTATCTACTGTTACAGGGTCACTTGACATGAAAACAATAGGCTGCTCTATATAATATGGCTAATAAGAGGCCACATTTGCATGAATCTCATGGAATGGAGGTGGAAAACCACTAAATTTTTGATAACTAGACATTGCAAGGTAAAATATGAAGCGTAGGCAAGCCTAGACAACAAATCTCATTTAGTTACAGGTACCTGGGCTTTTGAAACCAACTGATATTAAAATGGAGTCGCCCTGGTGTTATTTGTACTGCCTCCAAAGGTTGATGATACTGAGCTAACACCAAATCTCTCAGTATGCTAAAATTCTCAATAACTCACTAGATTTTCTGCTACTTCTCAAATTCGGAGTCGCCATGATATGTGGATGTTAACCTCTGAAAGGTCTAAACTCACTGGCTGCATATCAAAAAAAAAAGCAGTAATATGTACTTCTTTAAACTGTTTTGGTTCGAACAGTCCCATTGGGTGTGCCAAAATTGTCAACTACTGAAATTGCACCCTATTGAACCTGGTGTTCAACACCTCAGTGTAACATGAGAAGACCTCTAAAGCTGTGAGTTACTTGTAAGAAGAGGTCAACCTCTAGAGAAGGCTGACTTCCTATGGTGCTATCTGAACTACTGACTGATAAGGAAAAGGAAGAAAGATATTCATAAAAATGAAGATACTCTATCTCTATGGTGATGCACCTAATTGAAGTCAGGACTACGAAATTCAAAAATTTAACACTCTAATTATAATGATTGAAAACTTAAAATGCACAACTTATTCTTGTAAGTCACTGCATAATTATTTCATAACAAGGTCTTAATGCTTAGAATTTTAGAAGGAAAATGAATTCACAACTACAAGCCATTTACAAAAAATCAGACACAAACTAGGACCTACAATAACAATATCGTGCATAAAGGTGTTGAATGAAATGAAGCTATAAGGAAATGATAATACCTCACAAATAACTTCGATGAAGTCTCTGTGATGCACACAATGAAGCAAATTAAAAGAAGGAAAAAATTCCTAAGAAATTATTAGTGCTCAAAGGTCTCTACTGTATTCCATATCCAAGCTTGAGTTATAAAATATGTTGAAGTCTGATAAAGAACTGTAGAATCACTATCTTCATAAATCTGCCAATTTAGAACCAACTATCAAATGAGTTACAAAAGTGGCTAAGTATCCAAGCTCCAAACAGTTCCACCAAAAAGGGAACTAGAAGCATCTTGGGTCGGATGCAACAATAAACCCACAAAGTTATCCCCTATATTATCTCCAAAAAGGCCTCAAATGGTTGAAAAAGTCATGCAAGACTTAATCAAACAATAAACACCTCAAAAAATTCTCATAATGGAAACCAAAAGTCTATATTCTCTCAACAAAGCGATGAGTCACTCCTAAATCTCCTCCTAATGCATGTAACTACCTCATCAAGACTCCAATATTCTCTCAAAAGTAAATCCTTCCTAAAGGAATAACTCCTTGAATAAGTCTTCATAAGAGAAGAAGGTATCATACTTTTTGCATAGGAATAAATATATGATTTAAATGATTTATAAAATAAAATCATGTAAATCATGTATTTTACATTTTTTCTTCCTCCAATGCAAAAAGTAAAAAGAAAATGGTCAAATTGACCATATATTCAAAGAGAAAATACTTAAGTCATGAGACTTAAACTTCATGAAATAGCCTAAGGGGATGTAGCATTCATTATAAAGCACATGAAAATGCAAAGATTCATAAACAACACAAAGGCGTTAAAAATGCCTAAGGCATGAACATCTCCTTGTACCCACGGGGAATATTTTACTTGGCACTCTTTGATAAAAAGAATAGAAAAAATGCCATGTTTACTCATCGGCATATTAGGGCTAGGAAACCCTAAACAAGGAAAAGGAAAACATTCTTTTCATTTTACTTTTGTTCATTTTCTAGAGACTTCAGTCAACTTGCTCAAACTGGGCCGCCATAGGGTTTACTCGAGCTTCACCTGAAATTCATGGAGGCCAAACTACTTGGTAAGACCTCTATCCACCGTGCATCTCTATTGGCATACTTTCAACTGCATCTTTGTAGCTTTATCTTCTTATTTGCTTTGTTCACTTTGTTGCATTCTTCAATAATATATATATACAAATCCTTTGGTCATTATATTCAATCTGGATTTGAAAACCATGAACTCCATACATATTCCTTGTGGTCGTGGGTTCCTCCTTTATCATAGTAAACCCCATACATATTCTTGAGATTGGCACCTATAGAAGCATCTCTTTTCCCTTTGCACGGGCCATGTGCTCATTCTGGAAACTCTGCATTTTAAAGGCCATGCTATGTGTTATTTTTCCCCTCCATTGGTTAATACCATCATGGCATCAGGTTTCTTGCAAACTAGGTGCTTAATCTTTTCTCCCTTTGTGTAGACCTATGATCCCTATAGATTGTCCATGATATTCCACTAGTTTTCCATGAGTTCATATGCGGATCTACTTGCATCTTGAGATCTTCACCTGCATTTTCCTATATACTTTTATATATCTAATGTAGAATCGGGTATTTATGCACATGAATAAAGGATTTGGGCCACGACCATACTGGGCACTTCTTTTATGTATATTATGTGCATCCTTTGATTGTGAAACTCCTTTAAGTCTTTCTCTAAAACAATGGTGACTATGTTTTAATGGTTGTCACAAGGCAGCATTCATTGAACTATCACACTTGTATCATACATTGAAACTATCCATTCATACATGACTTTTAAGGCTACAAGAAGACTATCATCCCATCTCCATATGTCTTACTTGCAGCCCCAATCCTGCAACATTTCTCCTTGGTATTGATTGCTCACTTTATTGCATTCTTAGATCAGTATTGTTATTGTCATCTTTATTGCCTTATCACTGTGCACTTAAGCAGAGATTTCCTCTTGACTATATTACTATCTAAAGCTTTTCATGATGATTGTGACCATCCCTATATACCTTAAGAGGTTGATCCATAAAAACATCCTTACATTCAGAAGTTGGCTTTATTTGAATATGCATTTAAGATATCAAACTTCTTTGTAATGGATCTATCATATATAGTATATCATGATAGCCCTCTAGTTGGTGAATGTCATAATATCTATTACTTTTGCATCTTTGTTTATGTCAGCATAATCTGTTAATGTAAAAATTGCAAATGATGGCTCTCTATTGCATATGATTCTTCATGCAATCTTCGGTAGCACTATGAGCTTGTAACATTTATACTCATAACTTGAAGCAATTTACTCATGGTATTCCTGTATTTACATTTATTATGAGTTGGGCTCAACCCTTGTGAGAGCCTCATTCTACCCCACTCATTTTTTGATTTAAGTCATATTTTCACCTGTAGCTGCACAAGAAACAAACAAGTTAGAAAAAAATGACTGTCTTTTGTGTGTACATTGACCAAATGGTTTTTCTAAACACTTGAGGCATTCATTGATCAACTGATGCTCATGGAGATAAATTGATGCACGGATAGATGGATAACATAAATGATCATGTATAGCTTTGACTTTTCATTTCTTAGAGTATAACTCTAACACATTGTTTGACTCCTACAGGAACAAGAGCGTATGGAAACTAGGAAGGACAAAAAAATGAGGACACATCAGAGGGAGACAAGCCTCAACCTGTCATTCAGGCAATGACTAGTCATCCCTACTACATGTTTATTGTTTTCTTCATCTATTCATGTATCAACCTATCTTTATTTACATCAAAGAAAATTCAGTCTCATGAATTGTTTTGTGAGACACATGTATCTTATCATATTCAATAAAGATTACATTTTTCAGAAATATGTGTCTTTCTATGTTACAAGCATATATATGAATGTAAAAATCTGCAGTTGCAATCTTTTAAATTTTTTCATTCATGTAGTTGAATGTGATAAAGAAGGATGATAGAATACACCTTGTCTTCCCCAGTTTAAAACAAAATCTACCCATTTGAACCAGTATGGTGAAAAATGGGTAACAATTCCTTCATCACTTCTTGCATCAAACTTACCCAAAGTTTCCTCATCTCATCTGATATAGCATTTTTTTTTGAATACCTTGAAATATTTGACTATAGGGATTTTTCTGTGCCATAGCTCATAGGTAGTCTTTGTACTATTTTCTCTTTCCTGAACTCAATTGAATGCATATACAATAGTGTGAATGGCTTCTTTCCAGTAAAATTTTGATAATACAACTTTAGTGATCATTGCCTAGCAACTTCTTGAACTGTTCTATTTTTCCTTTCAACAACTCCATTTTTTTGAGGAGTTCTTGGAGAAGATAGTTGTCTCTTTATGCCATGCACTTCAAAAAACATATTGAGCTCATAGGAGGTGAATTCTCCACCTCTGTTAGATCTCAAGCATTTAATCTTCAATTTCACTTTATTTTCAACCATAGCCTTGAATGCCTTGAATCTATCTAATGCGTCTGATTTCTCTCTTAGAAATGTTACCCATGTATATCTAGAATAATCATCAATTAAAAGCATAAAGTAACTTTCACCAAGTAGACTTCGCACTCTCATAGGACCACACAGGTCTATATGAACCAAATCTAGCAATCCAATAGTAGATTATTCTCTTGATCTTTAATGACTTCTTGTTTTTGTCCCGAACTTGCAATTCTTGCAAATTTAGTATTTGCAGGCTTT
>CM021102.1:223623273-223706362 GCA_007115665.2 Sequoiadendron giganteum
TGATGGAGAAATGGTTAAATCTCCAAAGAGATTTGAGCATAACCTTGTTGCAAATATTGAAAAGTGATGAATGGTTGATTAAAATGGGCAAAATTGGCTCTCAATATGAAGAGAGTAACTTTGCATATGATTGTGGATGAGAAATGAGGAGAGAAGTCTCCAATTTATAAATTTCAATTTGGGAGAGAAAGCAAGGTTTGAGCAATGTGGGACAAAAGATAATTCAATGGCATTGTGCCACTTGTCCACATGTGATTGGATGAGGAATGAGCACATTTTGGCCAATGTGCATGATAAATGCATAAATTTGAATTTGAAATTGTGAGATGAATTGTTGAAGAGGGAAGGGAAATGAAGTTAATGTCACTTGGCTCAAGGTCAAGGACATGTAAGAGGTCTTAAATTCCTTGTTGGAAGGACTAAGTCCACTTGGCCTTTTTGAATTCAAATGAGGGAATATTCCCTTTTGATGCTTTGTGAGGGAAAATAGAGAATTAAATAAATCAAAGTAATTGATTTGTTGTGCAACTTGCATTCTCTAGAGGATTTTAATTAGAGGGATTAAGTTAATCATGGTTTTGATTAATTTAATGAAGAATTAGATGATGTGACAATTTAGACTTAGATTTATGAATTGATTTAAGTCAAGGATCGAGGGGAAATGATTTATTAAATAAATGCTTTGGTTTATTTAATCAAGAAACAACATGTTAGATTAAATCAAATAAGGTTTAATTTATTTAATTTAATAAGAGGACTTTAGGGATTTTAATCAAATAAAATGATTTATTTAATTAAACAGGGATGTAAGGTTAATTAAATTAATTGATTAATTTAATCAATGAAAGAGGAAGATTTAATCCAATGAATAATGATTTATTAACTTAAGAGATAGAATGTGATGAAATGTTGAGAATATGATTTAGGAGGAAATTTTGTTAGTAATCGGGATCAGGTGTGCCAAAACGAACTTGTACATTTTCCATGTCTACATTTTTCGCCTCTTTGAAGTAGTGTACTTGTTGCATTGATTCAAAGAATAAACTACTATGATCAAAGGTCCAGGATTTTCTCAAATTTTTTCAGATGCCCCACTGCTGCCCCAACGGAAGGATATTGTTGGATACTGCCCCCTTGAGAGATCAGACGAAAAATTTGATTTTTTGGATGATCTCGTGAAAAAAGATGACAAGGTGCCCGACAGGCCAGAAATGCCTCAGAATGCTAGAAAAATGGATTAAAATGCCAAAAGGGATGCAAAATGACTCTCGGTTGGATGAAAATGGGTTTGGGGGACCAAAACCCTTGCCGAAAGGTCAAATTAGGTCAAAAAACCCTAATTTTCAGGCTTAAATAGACCTCGAGGGGTCACTTTCAATACATTTGACAGTTGAGCTCTAAGTCTTAGAGAAAATGGTGCAATGACAGCTTCCTCTGCAAGTGTTAGAATGGGTACGAGTATATCAGTGACCAGTCACCGCAAGACCCGTGGTATGTACCCCTATCCGACCTTTACTTTTCTCGTTATTCATGCATTTATTAGGGCTTAGGTACAGTCGAGTCAGTGTGGTGCGATATAGCGCCATAGAAAATTCACAAATAGGCTCGCACGGTCCTATATAGGATCGCTTGTGCATAGAGCATTGTGTGCTGCAGTTTGCCATTTAGGGATTTTCGGTTAGTAAACTCGGCTGCTTGCTCAAACAGCGTCGCACGAGCCAGATTGTCCAATTTAGCTATCTAAGTCCATCGCGCAGCGCAGTTTGTAAAATTTAGCTATCTAAGTTCATCACGTGCCGTAGTTTGGAACATTACAAACTGTGTCGCTTTTGAGAACAACGTCGCTTTTGAAACCTTCAAAAGCGAAATGCGATATGGACAGCAAATTTTCTTTAGGGAAACTAACACGACTTCTTTCCTTGTGCAGGAGAGGCATGAGGTTATTCATTCGAGGGAGCACCGGTGGCCAGTATTTGAGAGATTGCAGGATATGCACATATTCCTTTAGGAGTAGCTTGGGATGCTCATTTTGTGGTTCATTATTTATGCTCCTCCTGTTCGAGCACATCTGGGTATGATGCATGCCTTGGCCGAGTAGTGGCACAACAAGACATCATCTTTTCATCTTCCTACTGGAGAGGCTACCATTACCCTCAAGGATGTTTGGCACATCCTACGACTGCCCATTCATGGAGAGCGAGTGATTTATGATTTGGAGGAGGGTAGGGATGCCTACTTTGGTGTCATGGGTGTGGATGAGCTCATGCTCTGTGACGGTTAGATAGATTTGGAGAGGTACCAGGGTATAGCCCCTACTTACAGCTTGATTATGGCCGCCATTATTTCTGGGCTTTGTAGCTACTGATCAGTGTCGTCGATATTTTAGTACGGGTTGGGGACTAGCATGCCAGCAAATGTGCGCTCACCGAGTGTGCTTATCCTGGGGACCAGTACTGTTGGCCTGTTTGTACCGAGATTTGCATGAGTTCGCCTATTTGGATGGTCGGGCTCTTGTGGTTGGATTGACTCTTCTGCACATTTGGGCATGGGAGCGGATCCTAGTGCTTCACCTGATTGTGACACTGATTGTTCTAAACATTGATGACCCCATGGTGTGGCGATATGGCGTGGCGAGGATTCACTTCACTCACATGGGTACAGACGGTATAGCCCATTGGCAGCAGGTTTTATATGAGATGACAGTATTTATATGGAGGCCATGGATGGGTATAGGCCCATGGATGGATGATGCAGAGCAAATTTTCTTTGCTCGCCAGGACAGATTCATGCAAGGTTGGAAGCACACTCTAATAGATAGGTACCTTCCTGATAGGGTAGCCAGGCAGTTCGGCGAGGTGCAGGATATACCCAATGCTCAATATATGGCCATCTTTGCCTGCATGACAAAGGAGATAGCATGGGGACCGCTTATTCCAGCAGATGAGGTAGTTTCCTCATTCAGATAATTGGTGGCTCGACCATGGCCATATGACCAGGGGCTAGCAGATGCAAGGGTGACTCCAGCATATAGGGCATGGTTCAGTCCACTAGTGAGATTGACAATTCCTGGGATAGTACTTCCACATCGGAGGCCTAGAGGTAGGTCAACAAGCAGAGGTCGGGGAGGTGAACTACCTCCGAGGGATCAGGCACGTCAGGTAGTAGGATAGGATGGGTAGCCCCAGGTGCCACCACAGTAGCAGTCAATAGTACAACATGTCATACAACCTGCGGGTCAGCCAACAGGATAGCTAGATCCTCGTGACACATTGATTTAGCAGCTATAGGGCTAGGTACAGGTTCTGACAGCTGAGTGAGATGAGGCCCGACAACAAGTTGCTGCAGCTACAATGGAGAGAGACCTAGAACGATCCAAGATGGATCAGGAGATTGGCCAATGGAGGGAGTTAGAGAGTGTCGCTTCCACATCCTGAGGTCGTTCAGTTGACATTCAGGAGTACAGAGAGGCCAAGTACTATCGACAACACTACCGACAGGCTGTGCCATTAGCTAGCAGAGTGCCAGATTTCTCCCAGCAGATAGGGAGGTGGCCAACAGAGGATCATGGTGAGAGGCAGGTAGGGGAGGGTGAGGGCCACAGTTAGCAGGGCTAGCCCTTTTGATCACAGGATAGTTTGTTCCATTTTGATATAGAGGCTGCAGTATTTTGGCCTTATTGTACCATGTATTTGATGTACACTTGATACGATTTGTATCATAACAGTATTTTTTTATATATATGAGATGATTCACCCTTTATGATATGTATGGTGCACATGTATGATATGTAGATGTATAATATGCAAATGTATGATGCTATGAGATGTTTCTATTCTTATGCTTATGTGATGCAATGTATATAATGGATGCATTTCTTTTTGTATATTTTTTTATGTTGTAATGATGTAATGCATGTTGATAGTGGTGTAATGATATGCAAATGGTAATGGATGCAAATGATTATGTATGATGCAATGCTTTTCTTAAGATGTTTAGAATAACAACTTTATATTATTCCTCATAACTTATGATAATGATAGGATGCAATGTGTTTTTATGTGGATGCAGGGTGTATGCATTGGCGATGTTTTGATTACTGTTATGATATGATGCTAGTATGGAAGGAAGATAGAAGAATTGCAGAATTAATGAGTTAGTTAGAATGGTGATGGCAATTTACATTGCTAGGAATTGGGATTTTCAAAGGGTCAATTGCATTATTTTTGATAAGACACATAGGTATGATGCATCAAGGTATAAAGGACCAAGATGGCGTGGTACCTAGTGTGATGGACTTTGACTCAACAATCAGATAGGAGTATTCTTGTTCACACTTAATATACATACTTTATTCAGGATGTAGTTTGTTAGAACCCAAAAATTTCCATTTAAATTCTAAGGCTTTCCCATAATTCTTCATTAAAATCCTAAGTCTTTACTCACTTGAAATCCAATTTTCCTATCTTTTTGTCAAGAAAAAATAATCCTTTTCACCATCCAAAGTGCTAATACACTTTTTACCTTATACCATTGCCTTAATTCTTCATTTTTATGTGTTTACCACATTACCACGGCCTCCCAAAAAGGGCCTGCAGTATGGCGGTGGCGGTTAGCAGGCAGGCGATAGTGTTTACCATGCCACCACACACAGTCTAAACACAGACTGCGGTAGAGCGGTAGAATTTTAATATGCAGCTGCGATAACGGTTGACAAAGAACAGTTAACAGCAAAGTGGCAGACGGGTAGCAGTTACCGTAGTACCACGGGGAGTAGCTGGATAAACCGCGGTGATGGTGGTAAGTCAACAGTCAACAATGGAGGCAACAACAAACGACTGCTACCACGGTACCGCTGGCAGTTAAGCCAGTGACCGTAGTAGCATGGTAAACGGCTAGCGGTTTGTAGAATGGCCACCGTAGTACCGCGGGTGGGTAAGGAGGAGACCGCGGTGGTGGTGGTAAGGGGTGATAGTAGGAGATGGTAGGTGGGCCTGGTCAAAAGTTAACCATTGTTGAATGGCAAGAATAATAAAGGGTTACAGAAATGAAATATTAAAGGCAAGTAAAGTATTAGATTAAAATCAAAGCTCGACTATTGTAAAAATATTTAATTTGCTAAGAGGCAACATAATTAAATATTTTAAATCTCTGTTGTAGAATTTCAAACGGTTTTACTAGAACAATGAAGGGTTGTGACTCTTCAAATTTGATGTATAAATGACTTGAAAAATCTAGGGGGAGATAATAGAAAGCAGGGGTTAGAGAGTAGTAGTCAGATTTTTCCTGAGAAGGGACTGGGGAATGTACAAAAATACATAGATCTTTCTTGAAACAGTCGAATGGAGAATATGTTTTAAATTGGTAAATTTCTTTTGGTGTTTAGTTTTTATGTTAAAATAAATCTAAATTCTTTATCTTTGGTTGTGTCCAACTTGAGATCTTTCCATCTTTTAAATTAGTGTATCAAGTATATTTTTGATTTATCAAAGTGTTCTCCCATTTTGTGTGATTTAATTAGTTGGTGTCTGCAAGTCAGAGTTAAAAGTCTTCTAATAAATCATAGTGATTTAAGGATTTCATTTGGATTGTTGAAGTAGAACCAGATTAAGAAACATCTCAGCATAGTTTATGCAAGACATAAATAAATGAAGTTATATTCCAGTCAGTAAGACTTCATTTTAATGTGCATAACAACTAGAGTTAAGCCAATAAGAGAGAACATATATCATTTTTGTTTTGACTCCATTGCCCATGTGGATAGAAGGCACTGATCTGCCTCAACCCAGAGATAGAATTTCATATCAAACAATTTATTCAAATCCTTTCATTTGTGTAGTAGGAGTAGGATTAGTTGTAGATATTTTCATCTATCCACTACCTTTGCCATTGTGGGTAGATTGTTACATCAGGAAATACTTTTAAATCTGCATTATTCATTAGGTTCACCCGCCTTGGTCTAGCAGAACCTAAAGAGAATAAGGTATAATTGCATCAATTGGCCTTGTACGTTGACCAAAATTATAGTAAGAGCTTGGCAAACTCTTCTAGTTAAAACCTGCATTTTTGAGACCCAACATAGTTCAAACATTCTAAACATCTCAGACCAAAACATAGAAAAGCAAGCTTTCCTATGTGGTCAACAAGATATCTAAAACATCCTCTCCACAATCCAAACAAGAAATATATGACTAAGTTATTTTACAAGAGTATCCCACAAGCATAACAGATAAAAAGATAATGATCATTGCCCCCATTTCTTTCTCTCTAAACCTATTTTATCTAGGCATCATCGAGAGGTCCTTGAAATAAGTGCAACATAAGATAAGTCATAAAGACTAAGATAAAGCAAACAAACAAGCTAATGTTCTCCGTACCGCTAGCCAAGACTAAACTATTGTGGGGTACTTGATGCTTATGTCCATCATAGGAAAGCTTCATCCTAGGACATGTAGTGATCAGGGTTTTGATGGGACTGATTGGGTGATAAGCTACTGATACTCCGATTTGACCAGCTTGCTTGCTTACTGACTTAGACTTCCAAGAATTTGACGATTAGGCTTTCACTTTGGAACCTGCTAAACTTGCTTCCAAATGACTCACCAAAGGGTGAAGGTGATGATTTATTTTATTATGAGTGAGACAATCATGGGTGAAAGCGAGATGAAATGGATGCACCATTTTGGTTTTTTTAGATATTTTGAGGCTGTTTTCGGAATTTTTTACTTTTTTCAATGTTTTTTCTATTTTTGAGTTTTAAGATGAACAAATTAACTTAAAGACCTACCCTAAGGGTCTCGAGAGCTGATCTGTAGATTAGCCTTGCCTATGTTATATATGTAGAGACCATGTAGTTCGACGGACGATGGACTATCTTGATGATAAGATGGACAAACGGATTGCCCCTTTTATTGCTTAAAGGACTAACCTAAGATGCAGACTAGATGGGCAAACAGGTTGCCAATGCGATGAATGCCTAAAGGACTGACCCTATTGTCTCAGGGGATGATCAAAGATCAACCTTGCCTACATTTAAGCTCAGAGACAATGTAGTTCGACAAGGTGAAAGACTCAATGATGAATTTTTTTGAAGATTTTTTGATATTTAGAAATGTTTCTGGATTTTTTGAAAGATTTGGATGTTTTTGGATTTTTTGATGAATTTCAAGAAGATTTCAAGAATATACACGAATTTGATCCGATGGCGATACAAGAACATGCCCCCAGCATGGTGCGATAGACTACTTTGATAAAGACAGGACAAACTGACCTTAGGAATATGTCAAGTAGTACTATGGTGGAATATGATATGGACACCAGCTCAGGCTATGGTATGGATGCAAGCAGATGGGTGGATGGATGGATGAGTGAGTGAGTCATGCAAATCTTGGTGGATAGAGAGTGCTTTATTTACACTTCACACCTGTTTTCCAAGTTTTTACCAAGGCACTTGTCCAAAGCGCCACCGAAGTGGTTTTCACTAGAGGATGATTTTTTTCTTTATTGTTTTCAATCCTTTTTCTGATTTTTTTAAAAAAAATTGTATTTTATGACTTTTTTGTTGTTGCCAAGACACTTGTTTGCCAGGTTTTCATCAAGGTAACCATTTTTTCAAGACATTTTTCTGATTTTTTTGTATTTTTTGGTTCTATACCTTGTAAGTGTTTAGGCATAAATTTTTTTGTGGTGAGAGTTGTTCATGGGTTCCTACAGAGGCTCACCCTCTAATGTTGACAACTGATATGCCCCCAACTTATAGCTTGCGGTGATGATGAAAGGTCCTAGCTAGTTAAGCTCAAACTTTCCTTTTGTATCTGGGTTGGGCACATTCTTTTGGTTCTCTTTTAGCACAAGGTCAGCAACTTGGAAGGTGTGTTGCCTGATCTTCTTGTTGTAGCTTCATTTCAAGCGGTTCTGGTAGACATGTAGATGATTTAGGGAATCCATGCATCATTCATCCAGTAACTCTAGCTCATTTAGTCTTGTGACCCTGTATTCCTCATCTATGATGAGGTTTTGCAATGATATCCTCAGTGACGGAAGCTTGATCTCAATAGGGGGGATGGCTTTTGATCCGTAGACCAGGGAAAATAGAGTGGCGCTTGTTGGCATGTGGATACTAGTGCAGTAGGTGCATAAGATGAGGTTTAATTGCAAATGCCAATCACGACCAGAGTCATTGATTATTTTCTTGAGGATTTTTAGAATGGTTTTATTGGTAGCTTCTGCTTGGCCATTGCCTTGTGGGTAGTATGGGGTGGAAAAGCAGTGTTGGATTTTGAACTTTTCACACAAATCATGGACATCCTGATTTTTGAAGGGTGTCCCATTATCAGAGATAATGGATTGGGGAACACCGTATCAACAAATGAGGTAGTTCTGGATGAACTTGGATATCTGTTTACCCATGATGTAGGTTGTGGGAAATGCTTTGAACCCCTTTGTGAAATACTCGGTGGCGGTGATAATGAACTTATGGCCATTGGATGAGGTGGGTGAAATTTTACCTATGAGATTGAGCCCCCATTGTGAAAAGGGCCAAGGTGTAACAATGGGATGGAACTCTTGAGCTAGTGCATGAATGAGATCTCAGTGCTACAGGCATTGTAGGCATCTTTTGACAAAGTTGTGTGCCTCTCTTTCCATTTCAAGCTAATAGTACCTGGTTCTCAGCAACTTCTTAGCCAAGGTCATATCGCATGTGCCATTGTGTACCTCAGTTAGAGCAGTCATGGCCTCCTTAGGTTTTAAACAACGTAGTAGGGTTCCATCGATACTTCTGCAGAAGAGGGTCTCTCCTAGGATGACAAATCGTAAGGCCCTTTTGACAAAGGTTCGCTTTAGGTTTGGGGTGATGCCAGTTGGGAGGATTCCTAACCTTAGGTAGGTGTAAATGTCATGGTACCAAAGATCACCAGGACCAACGAGTTCACATGCGCATTCTAAATTTGGTACCTTGAAAGTTGGTACAAGACGTTGTTCTACAGGGAATTTGTGTTTCAAGACATTGCGAGGGATATCTAGCAAGGATCCGATCGTTGCCATTGCATCCACTACTCTGTTGATTTCTCTCGGTATTTTCTCAAAGGTGATGTCGATGAATGATTCCTTGAGGCTTTCTAGTACCTTTTTGTATGGTGTAAGCTTATCATCCTTAGTTTGGTATTCACCGTTGACTTGGTTGATGATAAGTTGTGAGTCTCCGTAAACCTTTAATGCCATGATTCACCACTGTGCCACAATTTTGAGACCTAGGGTTAAAGCCTCATATTCTGCAATGTTGTTTGTATAGGGGAATGCCAACTTATAAGACTTCTATATGTGATCCCCTTGTGGGGTTATGAAGAATACACCAGCTCCCAATCCATGCTATGTGTGGGAACCGTCAAAGCATAGTTTCCACTGGTCAGCTACACCGAGATTGAAAAGGGACTCATCTGGAAATTCTGATACGAGTGGGTTGTCTTTGTAGAGGGGAGCTTCTGCTAGCTAGTGCGCAATAACTTGTCCTTTGATATCTTTTCACTTGACATATTCAATTTCATGTTTAGATAATATCATTACCCATTTAGCCATTCTACCTGTAAGCATTGCTTTTAACAATAGATATTTCAGAGGGTCTATCTTGGCAATTAGCTTAATTTGATGAGCTAGCATGTAGTGTCAAAATTTCTGGGCTGCAAATACCAGTGCCAGGCAAGCCTTTTCTATTGATGTGTAATTGAGCTCATTCCCTACCATTGTTCTATTGATATAGTAAATTTCCCGCTTAGTTCCCTTTTCATCATGTTGGGCTAAAAGGGCACCAAGGGCGGCCATTGTTGTTGAGATGTATAGAATCAATAGTTTCCCTACGATCGGTGGCATTAACACAGGTGGTGTAAGCAGGTATTCCTTGATTGTTTTGAATGCTTGTTCGCACTTGTCATCCCACCTAAATGCGACTCCTTGTGGAGCAGATGTGAATAGGCTATCTGTTTAACTGCTAGTTGTGCTATGAATCTCTGGATGGACTGGAGTCTACCTTGTAATCCTCTGAGTTGCTTTAATGTTCTCGGTGCTTCCATATCAAGGATTTCTTTTACCTTTGCAGGGTCCACCTCTATCCCTCTCATTGAAACTATGTACCCTAGCAGCTTTCCTGATTGTACCCCAAAGACACACTTGTTTGGGTTGAGTCTAACCTTGTATTGTTCTAGCCTGTCAAAGATTTCACTTAGAGTTGCTATGTGATCTTGTCTCTTCTTTGATTTGGCCAGTATGTCATGCACATGATCTTCAACAATTTTGTGAATCATGTCATGGAAGATCAGTTTCATGGCTCTTTGGTATGTGGCTCCTACATTCTTTAGCCCAAATGGCATCACATTCTAGTAGTAGGTGCCCCAAGGACATGTAAAGGTTGTCTTGTGCTGGTCCTCTTTTGCTATCATTATCTAATTGTATCCTAAGAAGTTGTCCATTAGGGACATCATCTCATGCCTAGTCGTCATGTCCACTATCATGTCAATGTTGGGTAGTGGAAAATCATCCTTAGGACATGCTTTGTTTAGATCTCTAAAGTCCATGCAGATGTGGATGCCCCCATTCGGTTTTGAGACTGGCACAAGGTTAGATACCCACTCTGGATAGTCAATTGGGCATATGAAGCCAACATCTAGGAGCTTTTGTAATTCAATCTTGATGAGCAAGGCTATTTGTGAGTGCATTTTCCTCAACTTTTGTCTCACTGGTTTCAACCCAGGGTAAATAGCCAAATGATGAACCACCACCTCATGATCAAGACCTAGCATGTCGATGTAGGTCCATGCGAATTTTTTCTTTCTATCTCTTAAGAATGCAGCCAAAAATTCTTGTTCCTCTGTCTGTAGTGTTTGAGCATAGAATGTGATTTTTTGTTCTGTTTCCATTCCCAAGTTGATAGGGTTGCACTGCTCTGCTAGGACTGTCAACTTTTCTTGATGTAAAGCAGTAGGGGGGAGATTGAATCCTTCATCCTTCGGTGCCTTAGAGAGGTTTTCACTATTGGATACATCATTTATTTTTACTATTTTGTGGTTAGACAGTGCCACAGTGTGGTTTTCACCCAATAACCCCAAGCTTATTCTCGATATTTTCCTTTTGCGACTGAAGGACTCAATCGTTTCCCCATAGTATGCCTGGGTGTCCAATGTGATGTTTAATCCTACCTTATTATCCCCACATGGAACTATATCCCTTAGTCCCATGAATTTTGAGAGTGCCTCATCGTTTTCGAATGAGTCTAAAATTGGCGGTCCTTGTTGATCGTTATCGATGAATTGCGAGTGTACTAAGGTGATTTGGTGGGTTTGTTGGTTTGAATTACCTATGGAGGCACTAATCATTAATAGGGTGGAATCTTCATAGAGCCTAGGAATACTTGCTATGGTATCATCATCATCACTACTGGCACAAACATCGGTGACATCAAAGGTGAAGTTATCAAGTGGTATACCTAGGCATACAAGTGGTCTAGGAGTGGTTGTTTTTACCTGAGGAGAGGACTCGACTGCCCTTCTGGGAGTACCTTTTCCATGTACGGTTATACTCAAAGGAGTATATCCAAGGCCAAGGTTCTGCATTCTTCTTTCTACAATGATGGGCTCTAGCTGTCCATCACTATTTCTTCCAAGGCTTTCGTTTCTGTTATAGCCCATACCAAACATCGTTTGTAACCCTCTGCTAGTTTCATCCATGGGTAGGGTGGGGGTAGGCCTTTCATCTTGGTATAATGTGTTTGAGATGTCCTCCTCATCCACATTTTCTTGACTAAGATCCCCCCACTAGCGAAATCTAGAGGGTTCTGCCCTAACAGTGTGGACAGGTGTTTTAGCTGGCTGAGGTTGTCCATGCGACCTAGGAGATTGTTGTAACTCTCCTACAACAAATGCATTTCTTTTCATTCTATATTCACCAAATCCATTGTCCTAGATCATGTTTTTGATTTCAGATATGTCAGGGATGGTGGGTGTCTCTGTCGCAGAAGTGGAAGCGAGGTTGGCTGGGTTGATGTATGCAGTAGATGGCCCTTCATCATTTTTTGGTACTTGGGGGATCTTATAAAACTTGGCTTCCAAGTTTTTGCAGTAGGTGAAAGGTTCGAGATCCCCATATATAGTGACCTCCTCGTTCTAGTGTGAGAACTTGATACATTGGTGATAAGTCAAGGCCATTGCCTTCATTCCGTGGATCCAGGGAGGTCCAAGGAGGATATTATATGGTAGGTCGAGGTTGAGGACCTGACAGGTGGTCTCCATAGTTGTCAGTCCTACTTGGATGGGGATCTTGATAGTACCCTGAGATACTCTTTCTTGGTCATCATACGCCCTTATCGTGATTCTTTTGTTCTTATTAATGGAATCCTCGATGAATCCCAATTTCTTTATGAGCTTTAGAGAACAGATGTTAAGGCCTACACCTCCATCCACTAGGACTTGTTTGACTTTCTTTTTATGGATGAGCACTTGAAGGTGGAGTGCACGGTTATGAGATGGCTATGGGGGGCAATCTTGGTTAGAGAATGTAATGAGATTTGGGGTAACGATGTTACCCACCATAGCTTGGAACTGCTCTATGTCAAGGGTGGTGGAGATGGTGGACATAGCTAATGCTTCATCAAGGATCTTTCTATGGGAGGCGGAGATTTTCAATAGTTCCATGATGGAGATCTGGGTGGGGGTTCTCTTCAACTGGTCAATGACATTGTAATCATAGGGGATGGCCTTTGTATTAGAAATGGGGGTCTTAGCTGGTGCCCCAACAATGGTAACATTTTCGCCATGTGTGGTGACTCCACAGTTATTGTTGGCTCCTTTTACATTTATGATGGTGACCATCTCATCAACGCATCTGACTATCTCCTCATACACTAGATTAGCACTAGCATACTTTTGCTTGCCCTTATTGTTCCCTTGATTATTTCCTTGATTGTTCCCTTGGTTGTGGTTCGGCATTGGATTTGTGTATATTTTCAAGTCTTGGTTTTCGGCTGGCTATTTGATATTGATGATCTTATCCTCAATGAGGTCTTGGATGATGTTTTTCAGCCTCATGCAATTGGTGGTGGTATGTCCCTTGATCTTGTGAAAGTCACAAGGGATATTTTCATTATACCATGGTGGTTTGGTCATGGGTTCCACGTATTGCTCTGAGTTAGAGACTTTGATTATTTTGTCCTTGACCAACTTCTTCATTATGGACTCAATCGATTCACCAAGAGTTGTGAACTTCCTCTTGGAGGGATACTTGCCTCGGGGAGGTGGTCCTCCTTGATTACCCAAGTTGTTGATTTGATTTTTGGGAATTGGTTGTTGTTGTGCTACTACCACATTATTCTGCACATTGTTATGATTATGATTTTGCAGTTGATGATGATTTTGGGTGCTCTTCTTAGGGGCACTGATGACCACTTTAGCATCGACCATGCCACCGTCTGTGATATTTTTATTCCTCGACCATGTTCGAGGTTTATCATTGTAGTTGTTATATGGGTGGTTATTTTGGGGTGGAGTGAATGTTGATGCACCTCCTCGCACAGTAAGGGCTCTTTCGATGTTGAGCGCCTTTGGGATCAGTCGATCATAGGATGTGATGCACTGCATTTTCAAGTAAAATGCCAAGTTTTCATCTAGATTGGCTATGATGGTGCAAACTTGTTGTTCTTGTGGCATGGTCCACTTGCTCTAATTGGCTTTGGATTGCCATCTTTGCAAGAAGGATGTGAATAGCTCTCCTTTCCTTTGTTTTAGTGCTGATAGTTCTTCCAAACTAACATCTGCACCCATATTGAAAGCATAATTTTTAAGGAAAGCTTCCATGATTTCCTTGAATGTTTTAATGCCCATGGGTAGGCGAGAAAACCATTACACGGCTGGAGCAGTTAGACTATGAGGGAAGAGTTGCATTAGATATGTGTCATCATATGTGACCTCCAAGCAATGCACCTAAAATTCCCTGATGTGGTTTTAAGGGTTACCTGTTCCATTGTACTTGTCAAATTTGGGGATCACGAATCCATTTGGGAATGGTATCATGGTGAGACTTCTATCGAAAAGATAAGGGCACAAGTTTCCTAGTGTCCTTGTTGTTTTTCCTAATTGTAAGTCCAACACTTGCTATGAGAGCAGTTTAATTTGTGTTGCAACATCTTTACTTGGGTTGGGAGGTGGAATGAATGAGTTGTGAGGTGTTTGAGGTGTTTAGTGGGTGGGAGGAGTATTAGTGGGCATTTTCTACAAGCTCTATCTTGCATTCAAAGCCTATTGGTATTCTTGCATTTGTGTCAACAATGCTTGTTGTTGATCTTGTTGTTGTTGTTCCAACAACGCTTGTGTTGGTCCATCTGTTGTTGTTCCCATGAAGCCTATTGTTGATCAATCTATTGTTGTGCTAGTAAAGCTTGTTGTTGGTCTAGTTGTTGTTGCACCAACAAAGCTTGTTGTTGGTCGAGCTACTGTTGTGCCAACAAAGCTTATTGTTTAGCTTGTTGTTGTGCCTGAAATTCTTGCAGGGCTTGTTGGTATGCTTGCAGATGGATTGCTTGCAATTGCACTTGGTATTGTGCTTGGTATTGTGCTTGTGCTTGTTGTTGAGCTTGTGCCTATGCTTGGGCTTGTGCTTGTGCTAGGGCTTGTTCTTGTGCTTGGGCTTGTTCTTGGGCTTGAGCTTGGGCTTGTGCTTGTGTTTGGGCTTGCACTAGGGCTTGAGCTTGGGCTTGTGCTAGGGCTTGAGCTTGCTGCTTTTCATTGAGTACTCTTTGTTGGTTGGCTTTCTGAAGGGTTTGGATTAGGGTGGTGAATGAATTGGTCATGTTGGCTTTTGGTGGGATTGGTGGTGGAACGGGAATGATGCCAATCGTTGTGGCTGGTGAGAGAGTTATGGTGGTGGTTGGGATTTGGGTTGTTGGAGGGGTGGTGGAGATACTTGGTCCTTGAGAGGGCATGCTTTGGGATATTTGAGGACTAGTTGATGCATTTGTCATAGTGGCTTGAATGGTCGCCACTTGTTGCTATGATGTTGTGGGAAAAAAGATGGAATTCGAGGTGATGTGCACATTGCCCTGTTCTAAGAAACTATCGGTATTTAGGGGAGGAAACCCCACTCCGAGTGGTGATGTGGTTGCAAATGGAAATGGTGAAAGAGATGGTATGATACTTTGGAAAGAAAAGGGATTAGCAACATCGGTTGTTCCAAACAAACCTCCTTCTTCTTGTGATAGAGAAGTTTGCATGTTTGATTGACAGGCTAGTGAGGCATGGAATGAAGATGAACCAGTGGGATTGTGGAATGTAAGTGGAATGTATGGGTGTAATGGGTTTACCAGGATAGAATTATCTAGTGTGGTGGTGACAACCACCTCTTTGTTGGTCACAAGGTGATGCTATTGTAACTCTCTAAACATAACACTTCCTTTGTTCTCGATTGGTGAGGTTGGAGTGATGGTTGTCGTGATGAGAGGTATTTCTTGATTGATGTTTGACATTGGGGATGCATTTGTAATGGGCATGTTTGTACTAGTACTTGTGTCAAGGTCGGAAGGGAACGGGACCCCTCCTTCCATTAACGTGTTTAAGTACTTGAACATGGAACTAACAATTTTGTGGTTCTCTAGGTTTTGAACCATTTTTATCATTTCGGATTGTGTCATCCCCATGTATTCGTTTGTGAAGTCCTCTTCATAACTCTCTTCTTGAGGATTTTGTGATGGCAAAGAAGAGTTACTTGGGGGATTGTTTGATCTTGCAAGGTTTATTTCGGAGGTCACTTGACTCATGTCAATGGAAGTTGATATTTCACTAATATTTTCCATGTTATTCTTGTATTGTGATCTTGTTTGAACCATAAAAAATAGGGATCATTTGATCCTAACCTTTCAAGTTCAAAAGAGAAGAAATAGGGAAGCCAAAGATCAAAGAGGGTGGTAACGATGATGGGATAATGGATGAAGTGAGTGAATGAAACTTTTTGGAGAACCTTTGAAGGGTTATGCTAAACTTGTAAGGACTTTAGATTGATTATGATGGTTTGACTATGTGTATTGAGTCAAACAAGATTGTAGTGAAGTTGTAGTCCCTAGGAAGTTGTATTATCCTAGGGGAACTTGCACAAGTGGATGAATTAGCTAAGTGTGTTAAGCCAATGTGATTTGTGAACTAGTAGACCTTAGGAAGTTGCATTATCCTAGAGGTAAATTCATCCAAAATTTTTGACTATTTTGGCTAGGTGTGTTAAGCCAAGATAGGGTGATGCTGGTTTAGCCCTCTAAGTTTAGCACAAGTGATTTTTCTAAAGTTCTCAAGAAGTTTGATGATGGGATGAGATTTGATTTGATGAAAAGATGGATGGGGATGACGCTTTGATCCTAGACTTGAACCTAGCCACAACTCTTTCTACAAGATCTCGGTGTTGAAGAACACACTACACTTCCTATGGGAGAAAAGAAAACCTTTCAAAAAGTTTGAGATTCTGTTGGTAGTAGAACACATACAAAGTTGGATTATTCCTTGAAGCCTTTTTGTAGAAGTTGTATACAATTCTTTCTCTTACTTCAAGGAGCATCTCAAGGCATTGCTCACAGGCTTCTAGGCTTATCTTTTTGAACTTTGGCTTTGGGATTTTAATCTTACGAGAAATCATTGGGAACAACACACATGAAGTTCAATTTGTCTCTTTATCTTGGCTTAATGAATTTATTTTTATGAAAGACACTTGCTTGCTTATGTTTCAAACTATATATCTAATATTCCACTTTCTTTCTCATCCCACAAGGTCCATTGTGTGGAAATCGAGGAAAATAGGGAAAAAGTTACCTATGTTTAACCTTTTTGCAAACAAATGATGATAGAATTAAAGCACTTAGAAACCTCTAGGGATAGAATCCCTAGGGAAAGTAAGAGTGCTTTAAATTCATCAAAGGTATTTGTCTCCTCAAAGGGGTTTGAAATTTGAAGGTCTTTGTGAATGTACATTTTTAAGGGTTTTCGAGAACCAAGCAATGTGTTCTTTTCTTTCAATCACTTTTACAATCCTAGGATGATGATGCAATATCTTGTTGGGTTATCGCTCGGATAAATCCAGTTGCACATATCTTGTGCGAATGGCTAAATGTTTGACCACACTAGCTCCCCTCCATGACACACACTTCTCGGGTTAGCCAAGCATTAGTACCCATGAATCTCCCATGGCATACTTTTCATTTCTACAACAAGACCGCATGTATAATGTGGGGCAGCTTCAAAGGACATGACCTTTTGCACCAACAAGATAGACAAGGTTTTGGCCTTTTTTTAAACAAAGGGTTCTAATGCGGGCATTCCATTCATGGGGGATTATCCAACATCGGTGAGAGTCCATTTCTATCCATCTCGTTGGAATAATCCTCGTGATTCTTGAACTTTCCTCAAGAATCCACACTTATATACCGATTGGAAGTCGCTTGGCTTTAGCGTGTTCCCAGTTGGGTCATTCCCTTGGGTGATTAATTTTTCCCATAAGAAAGGCCCTCTAAGATAAACAAAAGCAAGCTAACATATCCCATCATTTACACAACCTTTGTTGAAAAACAAAGGGGAAAACCTCCGCAATATGTCATGCTCACACTCGCATGTTTTGATCAATTATTAAGCACCCAAATTGAAATGTGGAGGAAATCCTTTATGAAACTTAGTATCACCAAAAATACTTTTGATTCTCAAGATCACTATGAGGCACAAGAGAAGCGCATACGCCTTTTCAAATAATACTGATTTTCAAAAAGGTTTACAAAGCATGAAAAACACATTTTCAATTTTAAATTTCTCAAAGCAATGATGAGTTCTTTTTAAGCACCAAATGAAATGTGAGGTTGCCTTGTTCAATTGTTAACCTTTAAACAAAATCTAATATGTTTTTCTAAGGTTCTTTTTAGCCCCTTGGGAACTTTTGAAAGGAAATTTGATTGTTTATTTTAGAACCCAAAAGAAATTTAGTGTCCTAAGATCAATGAACTTATCAAATTCCCTAAAGAGTGTTGAAGAACACTTTAGTGTTTTAAAAACACTTTGTACAAAATGAGCATGGTGTCATAATAAAAATTTACTTGTTCTTTTTAACCCAAAGTGAATTTAGTGTTCCTAAGGCCAAAGATATTTAACAAATTTCTTAAAGAGTGTTGAAGAACACTTTAGTGTTTAGAAACACTTTGGGTTTGGTGAACATGATGTCATGATGAACGTCTTCCTTTGCTCCAACCTGGAAAAATGATAGAAAACCAGAGAGAAAAAGGACAGAAAACCAGGTCAAAGATTAAAAAATCCTAAATTTAATAAGCACATGTCAATTTTAAATCCCATTGTTCTATCACAGCGTAGTTTGCAAAAGTCGCAGAGTTTGGAGTGAAAGCGACGCTATATAGCACCACATGGTTGACTTTGTGCGGTGCTCTGTAGAAATAGAGAGTGCAAAAGTGGGGCGACATAGGCAAGTGTCAAAGTTTGGAAGCGGCCCGATTTGAAATTTTGAATTTTTTAGGCGGGAAAGATGGAGCAGCGGAGTTTGGAGGACACGTGGTGCAATATAGGGCCATGCCATTGAAAGCGGAATAGCATAGACCCTCGTGGTGGAGTTAGGAAATTTAAAAAAGAAGATAGGCGGGGAGAATCTACAACAATGTTTGGGAATTTAAATGCGGGTAAATATAGCGCCGTGTCTCTGGAAGCGGTGAAGTATTGCACTGTGGTGCTGAAAGCGGTGCAATATAGCGTCGTGCAGTCGAGTTTGTTGTGTCTGCAAAAAAAAATGTTAGAAACCACAAATTTTTTGGAAAACATGATTGAATTTTTTATTCAATCCCTCCTTCTAGTGCCAAAATGTGAACCCCTAAACCTACAAATGCACAAGAGCAACAAAGCACATTAGTTTGTTAGATCAAATGCATGTAATCAAGTATGAGAGATTCCCCATAGAATCCATCTATTCAAACTAAATTAGGATAGAAGAACACAATATAAGAAACTGAAATTTAAACTAAATCTTAATTAAGCTAATAGCATGATGATCTTATGGGGGAATTGGTGCCAATGATGTGTTGTAATTGGCCGCCCTTTCCCAATTCCTAAATAGCAATGGTGTGTGATTGAGAAATGGTCAAATCTCCAAAGAGATTTGAGCATAACCTTGTTGTAAATCTTGAAGGATGATTAATGGTTGATGGAAATGGGCAAAATTGGCTCTCAAGTTGAAGAGAGTAACTTTGCATATGCTTGTGGATGATGAATGAGGAGAGAAGTCTCCAATTTCTAGACTTCAATTTTGAAGAGGTGAGTAATATTGGGAAATGTGGGACAAAAGATGATCCAATGGAATTGTGCCACTTGTCCGCATGTGATTGGATGAGGAATGAGCACATTTTGGCCAATGTGCATGATAAATGCATAAATTTGTATTTTAAAATATTGAAGTGACAAGGTGGATGAGAAGTCAAATGGAGTTATGACCACTTGACTCAATGCAAAGGACATGTAAGAGGTCTTAAATGCCTTGTTGGAAGGACCAAGTCCACTTGGCCTTTTTGAATTCAAATGAGGGAATATTCCCTTTTGATGCTTTGTGAGGGAAAATAGATGAATTAATAAATCAAAGTATTTGATTTATTGTGCAAGTTGCATTCTCTAGAGAAATTTAATGAAATGGATTAACTTAATCATGGTTTTGATTAAATTAATGAAGAATTAGGTGATGTGACAATCTAGACTTAGATTTATGAATTGATTTAAGTCAAGAATTGAGAGGAAATGATTTATTAAATAATTTGATTTATTTAATCAAGAAGGAACATGTTAGATTAAATCAAATAAGGTTTAATTTATTTAATTTAATGAGAGGAATTTAGGGAAGTTAATCAAATAAAATAATTTATTTAATTAAATAGATATGTAAGGTTAATTATATTAAATTAATTAATTAAATCAGAGGAGGCGATAGACTTAATTAGATAAATAGTGATTCATTAGATTAAGGGATAGAATTACGATGAAATGATGAGAGTGTGATTTAAGAGGAAATGTTGTTAGTAATTAGAATCAGGTGTGCCAAAATGAACTTGTACATTTTCCATGTCTACATATAGTATATCATGATAACCCTCTGGTTGGTGAATTTCATAATATCTATTGCTTTTGCATCTTTGTTTATGTCAGCATAGTACTGTTAATGTAAAAATTGCAAATGATGGCTCTCTATTGCATATGATTCTTCATGCAATCTTCTGTAGCACTACGAGCTTGTAGCAGTTATACTCATAACTTAAAGCAATTTACTCATGATATTCCTATATGCACATTTATTATGAGCTGGGCTCAACCCTTGTAGGAGCCTCATTCTACCCCACTCATTTTTTGATTTAAGTCATATCTGCACCTATAGCTACACAAGAAACAAACAAGTTAGAAAGAAAATGACTGTCTTTCGCATGTACATTGACCAAATGGTTTTTCTAAACACTTGAGGCATTCATTGGTCAACTAATTCTCATGGAGATAAATTGATGCACGAATAGATGGATAACATAAATGATCATGTATAGCTTTGAATTTTCATTGCTTAGAGTATAACTCTAACACATTGCTTGACTGTTGTAGGTAATAGGAGCGTATGGAAACTAGGAAGGACAAGAAAATGAGGGCACATCAGAGCGAGACAAGCCTCAACTAGTCATTCAGGCAATGACTGGTCATCCCTACTACATGTTTATTATTTTCTTCATCTATTCATGTATCAACCTATCTTTATTTGCATCAAAGAAAAGTCAGTCTCATGACTTGCTGTGTGAGACACATGTATCTTATCATATTCAATAAAGATTACATTTTATAGAAATATGTGTCTTTCTATGTTACAAGCATATATACGAATGTAAAAATCTGCAGTTACAATCTTTTAAATTTTTCATTCATGTATTTGAATGTGATAAAGAAGGATGATAGAATGCACCTTGTCTTCCTCAGTTTAAAACAAACTCTACCCTTTTGAACTAATATGGTGAAAAATGGGTAACATTTTTGGTGACCTTTGCTAGATGTTTGCCTGCTAAACATCAAAGACCAGTGACCTAGACTCTTCCATTGGGCATGGAGTCATTAGGAAACTCAGAAATAGACCAAGGTACACATGGCTATAACTCACTTTGTAACTTAGTAGAACAGATCAGACCACCTTGAAAACTTATGAAAATAGGAAAAAATATGGAAATAACCTATCTAACTATGCTGGAACAACACTTAGGGGAATGGAAAAGCAGCTAAACCTATGCTAATCTAATCTAACTTAGTAGAGAAGCTAGTCAAACATAACCATTTACTAGATTTGCAAAATAACACCCCTTTCTTAGCAACAACTGATGCTTTTCATGACTATGTATGGAAGCTAAGATATGAAACACAAGTAGATATTCAATAAATTTCTGCATTGTTTCATGAAAAAAGTAAATAAGCTTACTTGCAACCTGATTTTGATGATGCTTATCACTATCCTAGCTTGGACAGATGAGCTGAACTTGTTCACTTTCAGCTGCTACCCCCAAGTCAGCTTCAATTGAATCTTCATGCTTGGGTGCAAGGATGACATCTAGTACTTTAGTAACCTCCAAACTGGCTAGATATATGATCAGACAACCCCTAGCAAGGGAAAATCTTGAGCTTTCTTTGCTAACCTCTTGCTCATGTACTACCATTTTATCACCTTGTTGGCTGGAAATGCTTGACCCCTGTGGCTGACTTGATGGAAAAGTGGTAACCTCCTCAGTATGCTCATGATTTCTCAAATGAACACTCATTCCTTCAATGGAGAATAGTGAGATAGCTTCCCCCAACACACTTGCAATCAATATATCAACGTCTGTCTCCTTTATACACCAGAAGGAATTTGTTTATAATCCTCATTATTACTCAAAGAATTACATTCCAAAGTATTGTTCTCTTCTTCAATGAAAGAAGGCAAAATTTCAAGTAATGATGTAGCCTTAATGAAAGAAGGCAACAGCTCAAGTGGTTTAAAAGTCTCAAGCTCCTCTACACAAAAAAATGGAAGCTCCTCCAACCAGTTATGAACTTGCAAATCAAGTTCATGAGACCTTTCATGTTGTCTCAGCATCTCTTCAGGCTTGTGAACCTATTGTTCCAACTCACCATGATTGTCAACTTCTTCTAATTCTTTTCCATCCAACTTTGAACAAAAATGCTCAATTATATTTGTACATAGTTCTTCATAGAGCTCAACATTAGCTTCCTCTTCTATTATATGTTCAAAAATATCATAGCTCATACCTTGGAGAGTGGTATCAGGTTCAGTTTCATGATCCTCAACATGGTCCAGGGCTCTATTTTCTTGTTAACCATCATTAATCAACAACTTATCAACTGGTTTGATGTCTTCCTGCTGTCCTAGAACAACTTCTTCAGTTTGGATAACTTTTTGTGATAGCCGATAATGCTTCATAGCTAGATGTAATAAATTTGGAGTTCTAATCTCCCCTATATTGGGTGAGCTATGTGGGTCAGTGGGTTGCTCTTCTTTTGCAACAACTCTTTGTCTTTTGAAACTCCCATCAAGCTGCCTCTTTCAAAACCCCTCTATTAATTGGTGTTGATAATCTAAGTAAGCTTGAGTACTCTGTACCCAAGCAGACAACAACTTCATTTTCCCTTCCTTAGCAACTATCTCCCATTCAAGGCCCTCTTCGAACTGAATTATTTTTGCGACTCTCTCTTGATCATAAAAGTAGGTCTGTTCAGCCATTTCTTGATGTTGCATAATGTTTTTTTTTTGCTTCTTAATATCTACCATCATTCTATTCATGTGAGAGAACACTTTACTAATATCATTTATCTTCATACAATCAACATTTTGGCTCAAATCCAACAACATATGATAAAACTACTTGACCAAAACCAATACACTCTGATAAGGGTGTTCTTGGGGCTGACTATGTAAATAATCATGCTGATTAACATTAGAAACCTCCTCTTGGGGGTGATTTTGACTAAATATTGGTTGAAACAAAGGTTGAACTAGAGTGGGAGGGTCAAAAACATGATGAAAATACTTGTTATCTACTGTTACAGGGTCACTTGACATGAAAACAATAGGCTGCTCTATATAATATGGCTAATAAGAGGCCACATTTGCATGAATCTCATGGAATGGAGGTGGAAAACCACTAAATTTTTGATAACTAGACATTGCAAGGTAAAATATGAAGCGTAGGCAAGCCTAGACAACAAATCTCATTTAGTTACAGGTACCTGGGCTTTTGAAACCAACTGATATTAAAATGGAGTCGCCCTGGTGTTATTTGTACTGCCTCCAAAGGTTGATGATACTGAGCTAACACCAAATCTCTCAGTATGCTAAAATTCTCAATAACTCACTAGATTTTCTGCTACTTCTCAAATTCGGAGTCGCCATGATATGTGGATGTTAACCTCTGAAAGGTCTAAACTCACTGGCTGCATATCAAAAAAAAAAGCAGTAATATGTACTTCTTTAAACTGTTTTGGTTCGAACAGTCCCATTGGGTGTGCCAAAATTGTCAACTACTGAAATTGCACCCTATTGAACCTGGTGTTCAACACCTCAGTGTAACATGAGAAGACCTCTAAAGCTGTGAGTTACTTGTAAGAAGAGGTCAACCTCTAGAGAAGGCTGACTTCCTATGGTGCTATCTGAACTACTGACTGATAAGGAAAAGGAAGAAAGATATTCATAAAAATGAAGATACTCTATCTCTATGGTGATGCACCTAATTGAAGTCAGGACTACGAAATTCAAAAATTTAACACTCTAATTATAATGATTGAAAACTTAAAATGCACAACTTATTCTTGTAAGTCACTGCATAATTATTTCATAACAAGGTCTTAATGCTTAGAATTTTAGAAGGAAAATGAATTCACAACTACAAGCCATTTACAAAAAATCAGACACAAACTAGGACCTACAATAACAATATCGTGCATAAAGGTGTTGAATGAAATGAAGCTATAAGGAAATGATAATACCTCACAAATAACTTCGATGAAGTCTCTGTGATGCACACAATGAAGCAAATTAAAAGAAGGAAAAAATTCCTAAGAAATTATTAGTGCTCAAAGGTCTCTACTGTATTCCATATCCAAGCTTGAGTTATAAAATATGTTGAAGTCTGATAAAGAACTGTAGAATCACTATCTTCATAAATCTGCCAATTTAGAACCAACTATCAAATGAGTTACAAAAGTGGCTAAGTATCCAAGCTCCAAACAGTTCCACCAAAAAGGGAACTAGAAGCATCTTGGGTCGGATGCAACAATAAACCCACAAAGTTATCCCCTATATTATCTCCAAAAAGGCCTCAAATGGTTGAAAAAGTCATGCAAGACTTAATCAAACAATAAACACCTCAAAAAATTCTCATAATGGAAACCAAAAGTCTATATTCTCTCAACAAAGCGATGAGTCACTCCTAAATCTCCTCCTAATGCATGTAACTACCTCATCAAGACTCCAATATTCTCTCAAAAGTAAATCCTTCCTAAAGGAATAACTCCTTGAATAAGTCTTCATAAGAGAAGAAGGTATCATACTTTTTGCATAGGAATAAATATATGATTTAAATGATTTATAAAATAAAATCATGTAAATCATGTATTTTACATTTTTTCTTCCTCCAATGCAAAAAGTAAAAAGAAAATGGTCAAATTGACCATATATTCAAAGAGAAAATACTTAAGTCATGAGACTTAAACTTCATGAAATAGCCTAAGGGGATGTAGCATTCATTATAAAGCACATGAAAATGCAAAGATTCATAAACAACACAAAGGCGTTAAAAATGCCTAAGGCATGAACATCTCCTTGTACCCACGGGGAATATTTTACTTGGCACTCTTTGATAAAAAGAATAGAAAAAATGCCATGTTTACTCATCGGCATATTAGGGCTAGGAAACCCTAAACAAGGAAAAGGAAAACATTCTTTTCATTTTACTTTTGTTCATTTTCTAGAGACTTCAGTCAACTTGCTCAAACTGGGCCGCCATAGGGTTTACTCGAGCTTCACCTGAAATTCATGGAGGCCAAACTACTTGGTAAGACCTCTATCCACCGTGCATCTCTATTGGCATACTTTCAACTGCATCTTTGTAGCTTTATCTTCTTATTTGCTTTGTTCACTTTGTTGCATTCTTCAATAATATATATATACAAATCCTTTGGTCATTATATTCAATCTGGATTTGAAAACCATGAACTCCATACATATTCCTTGTGGTCGTGGGTTCCTCCTTTATCATAGTAAACCCCATACATATTCTTGAGATTGGCACCTATAGAAGCATCTCTTTTCCCTTTGCACGGGCCATGTGCTCATTCTGGAAACTCTGCATTTTAAAGGCCATGCTATGTGTTATTTTTCCCCTCCATTGGTTAATACCATCATGGCATCAGGTTTCTTGCAAACTAGGTGCTTAATCTTTTCTCCCTTTGTGTAGACCTATGATCCCTATAGATTGTCCATGATATTCCACTAGTTTTCCATGAGTTCATATGCGGATCTACTTGCATCTTGAGATCTTCACCTGCATTTTCCTATATACTTTTATATATCTAATGTAGAATCGGGTATTTATGCACATGAATAAAGGATTTGGGCCACGACCATACTGGGCACTTCTTTTATGTATATTATGTGCATCCTTTGATTGTGAAACTCCTTTAAGTCTTTCTCTAAAACAATGGTGACTATGTTTTAATGGTTGTCACAAGGCAGCATTCATTGAACTATCACACTTGTATCATACATTGAAACTATCCATTCATACATGACTTTTAAGGCTACAAGAAGACTATCATCCCATCTCCATATGTCTTACTTGCAGCCCCAATCCTGCAACATTTCTCCTTGGTATTGATTGCTCACTTTATTGCATTCTTAGATCAGTATTGTTATTGTCATCTTTATTGCCTTATCACTGTGCACTTAAGCAGAGATTTCCTCTTGACTATATTACTATCTAAAGCTTTTCATGATGATTGTGACCATCCCTATATACCTTAAGAGGTTGATCCATAAAAACATCCTTACATTCAGAAGTTGGCTTTATTTGAATATGCATTTAAGATATCAAACTTCTTTGTAATGGATCTATCATATATAGTATATCATGATAGCCCTCTAGTTGGTGAATGTCATAATATCTATTACTTTTGCATCTTTGTTTATGTCAGCATAATCTGTTAATGTAAAAATTGCAAATGATGGCTCTCTATTGCATATGATTCTTCATGCAATCTTCGGTAGCACTATGAGCTTGTAACATTTATACTCATAACTTGAAGCAATTTACTCATGGTATTCCTGTATTTACATTTATTATGAGTTGGGCTCAACCCTTGTGAGAGCCTCATTCTACCCCACTCATTTTTTGATTTAAGTCATATTTTCACCTGTAGCTGCACAAGAAACAAACAAGTTAGAAAAAAATGACTGTCTTTTGTGTGTACATTGACCAAATGGTTTTTCTAAACACTTGAGGCATTCATTGATCAACTGATGCTCATGGAGATAAATTGATGCACGGATAGATGGATAACATAAATGATCATGTATAGCTTTGACTTTTCATTTCTTAGAGTATAACTCTAACACATTGTTTGACTCCTACAGGAACAAGAGCGTATGGAAACTAGGAAGGACAAAAAAATGAGGACACATCAGAGGGAGACAAGCCTCAACCTGTCATTCAGGCAATGACTAGTCATCCCTACTACATGTTTATTGTTTTCTTCATCTATTCATGTATCAACCTATCTTTATTTACATCAAAGAAAATTCAGTCTCATGAATTGTTTTGTGAGACACATGTATCTTATCATATTCAATAAAGATTACATTTTTCAGAAATATGTGTCTTTCTATGTTACAAGCATATATATGAATGTAAAAATCTGCAGTTGCAATCTTTTAAATTTTTTCATTCATGTAGTTGAATGTGATAAAGAAGGATGATAGAATACACCTTGTCTTCCCCAGTTTAAAACAAAATCTACCCATTTGAACCAGTATGGTGAAAAATGGGTAACAATTCCTTCATCACTTCTTGCATCAAACTTACCCAAAGTTTCCTCATCTCATCTGATATAGCATTTTTTTTTGAATACCTTGAAATATTTGACTATAGGGATTTTTCTGTGCCATAGCTCATAGGTAGTCTTTGTACTATTTTCTCTTTCCTGAACTCAATTGAATGCATATACAATAGTGTGAATGGCTTCTTTCCAGTAAAATTTTGATAATACAACTTTAGTGATCATTGCCTAGCAACTTCTTGAACTGTTCTATTTTTCCTTTCAACAACTCCATTTTTTTGAGGAGTTCTTGGAGAAGATAGTTGTCTCTTTATGCCATGCACTTCAAAAAACATATTGAGCTCATAGGAGGTGAATTCTCCACCTCTGTTAGATCTCAAGCATTTAATCTTCAATTTCACTTTATTTTCAACCATAGCCTTGAATGCCTTGAATCTATCTAATGCGTCTGATTTCTCTCTTAGAAATGTTACCCATGTATATCTAGAATAATCATCAATTAAAAGCATAAAGTAACTTTCACCAAGTAGACTTCGCACTCTCATAGGACCACACAGGTCTATATGAACCAAATCTAGCAATCCAATAGTAGATTATTCTCTTGATCTTTAATGACTTCTTGTTTTTGTCCCGAACTTGCAATTCTTGCAAATTTAGTATTTGCAGGCTTTGTAATTCTTGATAGATCTCTCATGGCTTGAACATAACTAATTCTTGCCAAGTTATCAAAATTCATGTGACACATTCTCCTATGCATAGCTAGCTGTTGTTTATTTGAGTCATAAAACAACATCCATCAACACGTTTAAGTTGATAAATATTCCCTTCAAATTTCTTTCCTGTAGCAATCCATGTTCTGGATCCTTTCTGAATCTCACATTTCTCACCCTTAAACACAAGATCATATCCTTTTTTTCACATTTGACCAATTCTCAACAAATCATTCCTTAAACTCTTAACATAGTAAACATCTTCAATATGATTCTTTCCATCAAAACTTATTCAACCTATCCCAAATATTTTAGCACTAGTATCATCTTCAAACATAGTCGAACCTCCATCATATTTCTCAAGTTTCACAAACTTACTCTTGTCACCAGTCATGTGATGTGAGCAACCACTATCAACTACCCAAAAATTCATTTCCTATTTAGCATGTAGGGTAGAGATAACTGTACCTTCATTTTCTCTTTCTCTTTCTCTTTCTCTTTCTCTAGAGCACTTTCTTTTGACTGTCTTTCTAATTTAGTAGAAGTAGGTTCATCCTTAATCACCAAGAATAAGCATTCATTGTTATTTGGATCTTCATATTCTGAATCTTCATCTAAAATACTAGCATTCTCATTAACATAGTAATCTTTGTTAATCTTATTTCCTTTCTTATTTTCCTCATATCTATGTTTATTCCTTTTAGCTCTCTCTGGACACTTTGTAGCATAGTGAAAAATTTCTCCACAACTAAAACACTTAAAGGGAAATTTACCTTCATACTTACTGGAGCCTTTTCTCATTCTTCTTAAAAAGTTAGCCTCGATTTCATCAAGATCTTCAATTTTTGTATCTTTAAAAGTAGTTTTTGTTTTACCTACACTTCTTATATTCAGGTTCCTCATCTCATAAGATGTCAAAAATCCTAGCAATAGATCCTTAGTACAAGTCTTGTAATCTATATTTTTCTCAATAGCACTCACCTTTTCACTATAAGCATTAGGAAGAGTTCTGAGAATCTTCTTTATAGTTCTGGTTTCATTTATAGTAGCACCAAGGGATCGTATTCTAGCCACAACCTCATCCAATCTCTATACAAAGGCTTTAACATTATCATCTTCAGACATGTGTAAATGATCAAAATTTTTTTCTAGATTCTATATTTTTTCCTCTTTTACCCTCTCATCACTATCGTCTTCTCTTTCTAAAGTATCCCAAACTTCTTTAGCTATCTTCAAATTCTAAACTTTAATCAACTTGGAGTGTACCAAACTATTCTTCATGATAAAATTTTCCTTATTATTCGCTTCATGTGCTCTAATTTATTTAGGTGTACTCAGACCATTAGTAGGAGTGTAGGGTTTCTTATAAGATTTCTCTACATCATATCCACAATACTCTAGATATTCTTTCATCGATACTTTCTAGATACCATAATTAGTTTCATCAATCCTTAAATAATCATAGATCATTTTGCTAGCCATTTGAGACTTTACTCAAGTGGTTAAGCTCTTCACCAAGGAACCAAGCTTTGATACCAATTGTTGGATAAGACAACTAAGAGGGGAGGTGAATTAGTTGCCACATATTTTAACCTTAAATTCAATTACCAGAACTAACACATAAATTGACTAAGCGATTAACCATAAAATGTGAATGCACAAACACAATAACACCAGATTTACATGGAAAACCTAATGAGGGAAAAACCACGGTGAGGATTAACTCACACCATATATAATATCAAAATTTATTACAAAAGGCTCACTACCTAGAATAAGGTTTACTTCCTAGAATAAGGCTCACTGCTTGGAATAAGGACTCAATATCCACAGGGCTACAACCTAGATGGCTCACTACCATAGAGATAGAAAGAATACAAAGAAGACTTGTTACAGAGAGACAAAAATCCTAATGCAACAAATGATTCCACCACAATCACTAATCCACTTGCATGAATGGTAGAGTTCTCCTTCTGCTCTTTGCATCTAGAAACTCATCATTAAGCTTAACACTGATAAACCACACAAATAAATCACACACTTTTAGAATAGCATCAAGTTGATGTCTACTCTTTCACTTATCTCCCGTATTTTCTTCTGTACACTTTTCATTGCTAGCACATTCTATATTTATACCATCTCCAACTTTGGAAAGATACAAAGTCGGCATCCAACTTCAAATTCAAATTCGGTCAGTGCCAAACATCCTAGGGTGGAATTAGAATGAGGGTGACCCAAAATAAATGTTTCACCAGGACCCATAATAGATCCAACATGCTTCATCAACTTCAAAGATAGTGCTTGACACACAGTCGACCAAATCAATGTAAAACATAGATTAATTAAGCTCAATACTTCCAAATTCCAAAACCATCTTCAATAGAACTAGGGAAACACAACTTTAGAACCAAAAAGACAAATCCGGACAAGAAAAAATTCTTCTAGACCTTAGCCAAAACATAGTTCACAAGTACCGAACAAACAACTGACAACATTTAACTTTCTTTATATATAATTTTATTAATATCCTCAACATATACTGTCAACAACAACTAGTAGATAACCAACTGATTGGTTGAAATAAATGACAAAATTTCATTCCTCTTTCCATTCTTGCAACATTATTATCAAGGCTTTATTTTTTTTCTAAATATCGAGTGAGGGGTAATTCATGTTTAGGAAATGTGATTTTTGTCTATGTAACTTGTGTAAGATGAAAGGAGGATGGTGCATTATTCAATTTCATAGAATCTTGGATCTCCTCCAACTTTATTTGCAATATTTCTTGAAATAGGCACTTGTATGTAGGTGAAGTTGAATAAATTGTCATATGGATATATTGGCGGGATTCCTCTTAATATCTTCAACTATATTATGAAAAGGTGAATGAGGGTATGTACAGGATCATGATGGGCCAAAAAGTGGTGATATGTAAGCCATATGATGGTCCATGTGGCTGATGACTTTTTTTTACCCAAAATTGATGAAACGAAAAGGGTTTTTAAAGGAGATTCTCAGCTTTGCACCAATATAAATTATGATTTACTTTGAATTTAATAAATAATTATTATTCATTTTCTATTATAATTACGAATAAAGTCCTGATTGATAGGCTGATTGAAAAACATCTATAACTTTCAAATGGTATCACATTCTATGCTTTGCATACTATAGGATTAAAAGATAAAAAATTGAATTTCATGAATTTTTGACCAAGTTAAGGTGGTTAGATAGACGAGCTTTTATATTTTTTAAAAGTTGTAATAAAAAATTCATAATTAATTATTTACTTGGAAAAAATTTATAAAAAAATAGGCATCACATCGGGACATGAGTCCTCTACTTATATCTAAAAGATTATAAAAAAATATTATCATTTTATTCTAGTTAGGGTGGTTAGACAGACACGTATTTCTTATTTTTACCTTGAAATTTAAATACTACTGCATTGAAATTTCAAATTTTCACCAAATAGATTTTTAAAACAAAATAAAGGTCTAGTAGTTTAGAAACTACATTCAATTTGCTACAGATTCTATTTTTACATTCTTTTGAAATAATATAGATAACTTATTCAAATTTTTATGTCAAGTTGTCTAACTCTAATTTTTTGTCTTTTTATTACCACTTAAGGGCTTGTTTTTTCCATGATGATCCTACACATACCCATGAAGAGCACTAAAAAAAATATGTTGAGGTGATGGTAATGAAATGGGAGTGGTTTGTGGCTGGCTACATGTTTGAGCAACTAGGTTATAACTCAGTTGTTGCAAAACATTATTACTATTATATTGCATCATAGATTTCAAGAAACCTCTTATTTTCTTATGTGATTCACTAATGTGAGGTGACTTAGGGGGCTCACTAAGTATAGGAGACCCAATTTGTGTCATCATAAGCTCAAAAAACTTGTCTTTATTTTCATGATCTCTTAGTGAAGAGGATTCTAATGTTACTTTATCATATTCATCTAAGGAATCTTTAGAGTTTAAAAGACACACGTCAATGTTCACATTTTCTTGCACTATGATATACTCCCTAGGAGGAGAGTTTTTAGGAGAAATAAAAACTAGATGGTCATGATATTTAAAGGTTGGTTCTTCTAAAATGACTTCATCACAAGGGATATATCAATGGTTATATTTTATTTCTTATCAATCATGGTATTTTCTTGTTCAATAATGTTTTCCCTAGGGGGAGAGGAGTAACTAAGACTCTCATGTCTTTCATCAATTGTGTTTTCTAAAATCAATGTATCTTCTTCAGAACTAGGAGAGATACCAAGAGAAGAAAAAATGTGATTGACAAGATCATCCAAATCTTCACTCCTTTATCGCATAATGTTTTCTAAAATAGGATAGGTAGGGGAAGAAACATAAAGAGGGTTGTCGTAGATCTTAAAGTTTTTATCATCCAATACCAACATATCCTCCTCACCTCCAATTTCATCCCCTAAAAAATTATAAGAGTGGAAAGTGTTCTTAGATGAATGAAGACTAGTTGAAGTGTTATGTAGGTAGGTTTCAGTGGTCTCTTGTTGTGTTATGTTATCATCATGATTACCTATGTTTGTTTCTTCTTGTTCATCAATATCTTGTCCACTAAGAAAGGTAAGAGGAGAGAAACAACTTAAGACTCTCAAAACTTTCATTGATTTCTTCTTCTAACACCAAAATATCCTCTTCACAAATAGGAGAGATATTAGGAGAAGAATGAATATGATCGTTAGGATTTTCCAAGTCTATATTCTTTGTCAATAAAAACACTCTCATAGGAAGGGCATATGAACTTTTTCCTAGCATTCCTATAAAGGTAAGGTACTAACATTGTTTGAACAAAAATGAAAATAAATTCTAACCATTGTATGCAATGCTTCAAGAAAGTAAACAATGTATATCCAAAGATGAAAAGTACTTTTATCAAATGTATGCAAAACTTTAAGAATGCAAACAATGTATATCCAAAAATAAAATGCACTTTTATCAAACGTATGCAAAATTTTATGATTGTAAACATTGTATATGTAAAAGTGAAAAGTACTTTTATCCATATGATGCAAAGTTTTAGAAATGTGAACAGTTTCAGATCTAAGTATTTTTTTAATTGAAATGATTTCAAAAATGACTACCCTAAATTAATGTTTTTGACCTAGATGCATAAAACAGATGTTCCTAAAACTTTCCAAACTTATAGTATATGTTACCAACAAGCTTAGGAAGCATATAAATGAGGTTTTTAATGTTGTAAAAGGAAATTTAAAATTTGGAGTGAGACTAAATCGCCCAGAGGGGCGTATGAGTCCTAGTTAGTGTTTTTTTCAAAAAAAAAAAGGAAATTTTAAGTATTTTCTATGATTTTTAGTTTGAATGAGATGTAACCTAAGTGAAAAAATATATTTTATATGATTTTAGATGCAAAAATGTAAGTTATATTCACTTTTACTAATGCAAGTATTAAAAACCCTAGATTGATAATTAACTAATGCAAACCCTAATGCAATGTTAATGCAAGCAGTATCTAGGATGATGATGCATTCCAAATCAAAATTATGATGTTCTAAATGTAGGTTCACCAAAATGAAAGATAGAAAATTGTCATCACTAGGGTTTAGGACCTAGGACAACAAACTTTATATACTCCATATTCAAGGACAAACCCTAGAGATCTCAACCTCAAGTATGGAAAGGAGAAATATATCTGGAAATAGGGTTGTCCTATGGTCTTATTATAAACTAATGAGGGGTTCACAACCAAGCTATGGCTTGGAAAGACTAAAAAAATGCATGACGTAATGCTTAACCCTATTATGATGCAACTTTTAACTAAATGACCTAAAAATGCATGTAAATTAGAATAGAAAGGTGAGATCTTAGAAGCATACACCTAGAAACTTGAAGGATAGAATGATATCTGAAACACTAAAAAATCATTAAATTTTGGCACACTGGGACTCATATGCAAGTCTAGGCATATTAATCCTAGATCAGGGTTTCTAGATAGAAATTGGTTTCTAGAAAAAGAGTATCTTAAACTACAAAAATTTAGAAAAAATCCTATTGTGGGACTCAAATGCCACTTCTAGTGTATTAGTACCATTTTTATTTTTTAGGAATTCAAAGTGTAGATCTGTGCTCCAATCTCTACTCCTTCCTTCCAAGCTGATTTCTGGATCTAAAACCTTGATTTCGGACCTATAGACGACTTTTTGTGAAGATAGAAACCTTTCCAATGAGGGGACAACTCCAAAAAATTTATTCAAGCTTGTAACCTAATGTTCAAGGGATCTTCAAGCTCTAAGACACCTAGATCTGTAATCACACATGTAGAGAAAGAAAATTATTTTGATTTGTTAGTGAATGGCGGTTTTCCTTGGTAAAACCTCTTTGAGGTAATTAAACCAAATGATGAGACACTAAAATAAGGACATGACACATGAAACATGAAAAATGATACCTTTAATGATGTCTTGTAAATCAGCAACCTAACATGACTTGTGGCCATGAAGGATGAAGATCTAGATCTTGAAATAAGTGTAGAACAATTCATAACCTTGGATCTTGAATATAACAACACAACACTATCTCAACCAAATTTTTTATGCTTGATGATATTGACATGATAATGGATCTTGAATTGCTGAAATGATGAAGAATTTTTTCCTTGAATGCCTTAGAAATGATCTTGTAAACTCCCTTGATGCTCTTGTAAAGTCTTGGAATGCTTAACTCCTAAGTGCTTGACTTGATATCATGAATGCGTATTAAAATAATGATTTGAGACCTCATTTATATATGGAATTCATATAATATCTCATTAATTAGATCTCATACATCGACGTATATGAAATTTGAACTTAAAACCCAAATTTTCTCGCTCAAAACCCTAAAAAGTGGCCAAATGGGACTCATACACCACCTAACATATGGGTCCCACCTGGGTGGGAGTCATATTCCCATGGTGGCATATGTGTCCCATAGGGCCTTTTTAGGTCGCAAAAGTGTTTGGGTGTTAAGAAATTAAGTTTATTTGTTGATATTGTCAGGATTTTGATTGAAATATGCCTTGGAGTGCATAATATAGGGTCTTATGGGCCTATCACTGGTGATATTTAGGCCATAAATGCAAGAGGTCCCAAAAATCAATGTTAAAGTGTAAATAAATCATTTTACAACATTAAATTAAGGCAATATTAGGTCAATTTAGCTTAAAATGGCCCTAAACCCAATGTGAAAGTGTACAACACATTAAAACACTAGATTAGATCTATTTAGTTTAAAAGCTTCCTAAATTTAATGAGAAGGTGCAAATAAATACACTTTACAACACAAAATTACTTAAAAGTTAGGTTTATTTAGCTTAAAAAGGGTCCAGGACCTAATGTGAATGTGTAGAACACATTACAATACTAGATCAAGGTGATATTATGTCCAATATGTCATTAGTTATTCCAAGACGAAGCAAGGAAAAGACATAATTTTTTTTTTATTACATGTAGTACCAACATCATCAATTTCATAGACTAGGGGCATGTCATGGCCACTATCATTTGAGTCACTAGAAATAACATCCTCGTAGGTGAATCATCTAGTGTCTCCTGGCCTTCGAGCACTCTGCACCAATCGCCTATAGAAGGGTTGTGTTACTGGTGCTACCTAAATTTGACCAAATTTTCATATGACACGGTCATAGTAGACTGGTCATACTATGTAACCATGTCTACCCAATAGAAATCTATCCCTTTGCATCCTCCTCAACTAATGAGTCTCATTCAACCACTATGGTATCAACTTGTAACATCTCCACACAATCTCCTCCTGATCATGGTAGTTGAATCTAACTCTCCAATATAAAATATCTTCGGCCTATCATGCCCATCTTAAGGGATAACTAAAGGAATAAGGGTACCCAATTGTAGATACCGAAGGGAATCTTGTCATTCTGGTGCATGTGATATGCTCCAAACACCACACTTGTAGCAATGTACAATGCACCATACTATCCACCTCATGATATGCAAACCTCCCAAGATCATAATATAAATGTGATAGGATGCTATGGCCCCAAGAATGTATTTTCTTGTGGTGCTTCATCTATATGATCATGTGGACTAGGCCTCCATCTAGGTTTTCTCCATGGCCATCTGGGACAAGTACTAGTGCTACTATAAAAATCATAATCTTCCTCAAGAGTGAAGATCATGCATAAAATAGCCATGACAACTCAATGTGTGGCCCCACGATACCCTCTATAATAACTCCATCTAAGAAGTATCCCATATTAGCTCACATTTGTAAATCTGACCACTCCCCTGCAAAGCATATAGTCTTTTTTTAAATAGGAACCTAAAGGATACAATGAAAATCCTCCAAGGTGATGGTTATCGCACCTTTAGGAAGGTGAAAAGTACAGGTGTCAGCATTCCACCTCTTAGCTAATTCCATCAACATGGCATCATGATACTTCATGGGAGGCATGAGGTACACCCAATATAATCTAGTAATCTATAATGTCTCAATATCTGCCTCTGATAGTGTCGAGACCAGTTCTCGCATGTGACAAACTTGTTCATTGTTGAGATATTGTCACAACCGAGGGGTGTCTAACAACAAAAAAGAGAAAAAATATGTCTTATAATCATTTTAAAATATAAAGTATTTACATCAATAATTTAAAAGCATGATAAAGTTGTTCTTGTCTAATTTTTTAAAGCTCCTAGACACTTTATTTCCCTTTTGGGACACTTCACGAAAAAACAAGACACTTTGTAGGAAAGTGGGACACTTCATGACAAAGGTGACACTTTGCAAAAAAAAGGGGACATTGCGAAAATAAGGGATGCTTTGTGAACTTTTCTTTTAGGGTCCTAAATCAACCTAGAAATGTATAAAATATAAACTAAATGCATAAAAAAAGAGCTAAGGTACAAAAAATCAACTCACCTGGTGTTGAAGGTCGCCTCGTGCTACCTCCTCTCTCAGTGTATCGAGCATCGAGGGTCTATACTCTTTTCAGCTAAGAATCTTCACCTACTCTTCCACAAATCCAAAATGAAAGAAGGTAAAAGACAAAATAATTAGAAATTATTTCACTTTTTACTCTTATATATATATTAAAATTAGTGTTTTACTATATTAGGGTTAAAAGTGTTTTTCATTCAAAGTAGGATACCGAGGGCTATCAAGCTTCATTTTTTATGTCGTTTGTTACATTGGGATCATGATTCCACTGTCATTCTCATCAAATGTCTATCGTTACATGGTATGGTTCTTTGAAATACCCTATGATATGACTTATCCAACTCGATGTGTTTAGATTCCTACCTTTATTCCACCTCCATAAAGCAAGAAAAATCAAGGGTGGCATACATCTACCCTAGAATTTGATTTCTAGAAGAATTTAGATAAGAGGATTTTTGAATGATTAACAACTTTGTCTTGTAGGATGTGGTTCCTAACATTGTGGTTTTGTAGATAGCTATAGTGGGGGCTTCATTCTCCCATGCTTGCAAATGAATCCATATGAGTATCCTTTCATTGTCCGGATTTCTTTATCTTACATATGCACATAGAGTCATAAGCGCACTAAAGTGAGGGAAAAATGTAGCAACAAAAATTGTACTACCTTCTTTGAGATATTACAATCCCTTGCTTAATTTTGACCTATTTTGGTACCCTTATATTAAATACCCTTTAATTCATCATTAAAAGGCCCCTAAGACCATTTATTTCAGATGTCAAGGCTTATTTCAACTAAAAACCTAACAAAATCCACAAAAACATCAAAAATTCTAACCCACCTCAAATGTCTAGGGTGGGACTCATAGGCCACTCTGGGCATATAAGTCCCCCTAGGTTGGACCCATACGCCAGGAGTGGTGTATGATTCCCATACGGGGCCTTTTTAGTGTTTGAGAAAGAAATTCAACTTTTTAATTCAAATTTTTCATTGATGTCAACTTTTAATATCTAAATAAGGGTAAATAAAGAGTATTTACTATATAAACAATCTTCTTGTATCGCCAAAAAGTGTAGCCTTGACACTTTTCTCTCATTTTGGCTTTTTCCCTTGGATTTTGACCTTCTTTTTCTTAGATCTAATGTTGTAGTTTGGTCACCACATTAACATTAGGCCTTGAACACTTGCAAATCAATAATAACCTAACACAATTCTACATGTGTGTTGTGAAGTGTTGTAACACATTTCCCCACTTTTCTAGGACTTTTCTAAAATAATTCACCTAAATAACCCCTTTCCAAGCCCAAGTCTAAAGTTTTGTAAGGTGTTGTAATTGACCCTTGCACTTTTATAGGCTTTACATCACTAATTCAACCCTTTTTAATGTTAAATTTGCCTCTTAATGTACTTTTAGGCCTCACTTAAATGTTTTTGAGGAGGAAAACCTAAAAAAAATCATTAATCACCACTTAATTCCTGACCACCACTTTAAAATTTTCAAGTGGACTAGGTCGCCACCTTGGGTGACCTAGTCCCTTGTGACATAAATTTCAAATTTAAGATAAAAACCTAACAAGAATTTGCCTTCAAAACCCTAAGGTCAGCCTATCATCTTGCATTTTCGGGAAAATTAGGGTTTCTCTTGTAAAAATAAGGGTTTTCATCCTCATTTCACCCCCTCTAGCATCATTTTCCATCTTCACAATCACTCTTGCACTCAAGCTTCCCAAGCAAGAAATAAAGCACTAAGAACTTCAACCAATCTCCATTGGAGTTGGTCCTTGCATGCGGTCGATATCTTCAACAAAGGATTTGGTTGTATGAAAATTTGACAAAGAGAAAAGTGTTGAAAAGGGTGCCATCATTCCATTATAATAAACCCACATCATCAAACCCTAGGAGGATCAAAAGGATGACTTGCAGGTCTTTTCCTAAAGATTCGTACACGAGAATCTACACAAAAGGAAAGTGAAAGTGAGAACCCACAAAATTAGAATTTATAGCTCTAGAAAGTACCAAGAGGACTAGGTCGCCATCATTGGCGACCTTCTCCCTATACTAGGCTTGAAAAAGGGTTTTGATATTTTTGGATACCCATTTTCCCGAAACCTAGTCTCGAAAAGTTTCCCGCCACAAGGACTAGGTCACCCATTTTGGTGCTAGTTTCCCTATGAAAATTTCTATCAAGTTTCAGAACATTCCAGGGCTCCTCTTTTGCATGTTTCATTTCCCAGGCGCACCATCTCTGTACTCTCTAGTTTCTTTATAGCATTGCATACATTTAGGTCATTTAGTTTAGTTGCACATAGCTTACATTCTTTAGTTTAGTTAAGTTCATTTCATTTCAGAATTTAGCCACACCTCTCACACACAACACAACCTCATCCAAGCCCTCCCCTTTGAATGAACTCACCAATAAGGTTATCATTATTATGAAAGAGAGCCCATTCTCCTAACCAAGTGCTCCTAGGTGAAAAACCCTAAGGGCCTAGTAAAGGGGAATCTTGTTTCCCTTCTCGCATTAACCATATTTTTGATGGTTCATTTTGGTGAAATTGACCATAGACCACAAGTTAATCTTCTTATTTTTCATTTCATCTTAGGAACAAAAGCTTGCATTACATTAGGCTTTTTGCATTTTTTGCATTCTAGAGTTTGTAGAAAAGTGCATTAGTGAAAAATTCATGTTATCTTTCACTTTTCATTTCATTATCATTGGAAAAATATAAAAAAAACTACATCTCCATTCTCTGTTTGCATCATAAAAGCATAAAAAGCATACAAATTAGTCAAAAATTCATAAAAGTGTCAAAAATATCACTGTTGGGACTAAGAAGCCACACTGGGCGACCTAGTCCTCTTGCACCATTCACTTTGTAATTCCTGGCATCTTTACATTATTTTTTGCTCTTCAATTCTCTGGTTCTACATTTTTTCTTTCTGTTCCAGAATCTTAGTTACAAGCAGTCTAGTCTCTTTTGTTTATATTGCATTAGCATACACCCCACCCTTAGCAAACTTTGTATGAGAATTTGGTGTTGTCTTGTTGATACCATAGTGAGATGAAGCTCTAGACTCATGGCATCTAACAAAAACACTTTTGTTGTAGACCTTGGGATCTCTCAGGCTTCTACTCCTAGTATTGACAATAGTGCACTAGGCCTAGAGACCATGCTTAGCAAGTCTTTGCACCTAGGAGACACACATTGTCACAACAAAACTGATGACCTCCCAAATGGAAAGCTTTTTCACATCCTTGCTGATTTAGCTGACCTTCAACATGAACTAAGCCTTGAGAACGTATCTTCCACCACCATCCCTGCCATAGAGAACCTTCACTGCTTGCTTGACCACAATTATGGCCTAGGTGTTGTGAAGAAGATAGTGGAAATATACCAGAAACATGCATCCTCCAAACCTAAGGTATCTCACCAACGCACCACTATTGTTGGCCATAGAGGACCTTCCACTCCTCCCCCCTCAACCATGGCTTCCATCCACACTTATGCATCTCCTAGTGTGACAACAAATGTCCAAAAAATTAGTAATGGAGTACCTTCCCTCGACATTCCTATCAACATTTCCACTTCCCTTGTGGCATCACATCCCTTGCACTTCCCCTTCCACTACATTCACCCCATCACCACTTGCCCTTCCACCTCATACCACTTATACCAATCCCCTTATCACATAGATTTTTCACACTGTCACCTCCATAAAACAACAAATATACACCATCAACCAAAGCCAACATGGTTCACCTACCCACTACGTTTGTAGAAACCCATTATCCTTAGACATCCTATGCACCCCACTACCATAGGGAATCAAAATTCCTAGATTTGAAAAGTATGGAGGGAAGGGTGACCCTTCAAATCAAATTAATGCTTATACTGCTTTATGTAACAATTTATTCTTGATAAAAAATTGCTAGCCAAGTTGTTTCCTAGAACCCTCAAAGACACCACCTTGGATTGTTTCTCATCCTTACCAACAAATTCTATTAGTTCATTCAATGAGCTTGTGGATGCCTTCATTAGCAACTTGGAAGTCCATATGAACCCTAAAAAGACCTTGGAAAATTTAATGAGATGTAAGAAAGACACCAATGAGAAGATAACAAACTTTATCTCTCATTATCAGGTGCTTTATTCCTTAATTTCCGTCAAGATACCTCATACATGTCTGCAAAAGATGTTCACTAAAAACTTGCTCACACCTCTTCAAGAAAATCTCACCCTCGTGAAGTTTCCTTCCTTCATGCACCTCTGTACAACGCTCTGTGATTATCATAATTCAACTAGTAGTCATGATTTGTGATCCATTACTAGTCGAGTTGAGAAGTCGGATGCTACAAACCAAACCAACTCTCAACCATTTAGGAAGCCAGGTAAAGGGTTTTTGTAGTTTAATCTACCTTCCCAATCCCCTCCACCTATTAATAACCAAGTGGCCACCATTAGATCTATCGTTCTCTTCAATTATGGATATCCCAAATGCACCTTCATGCCTTTACCTGATACACTCCATAATACCATGACTCAATTGTTATAGAAACAAATCATTTCTTTACCTATTGTCCAAGCACCTGACCCCAATAAGCCATTACCTCTATCCTATAAGTCCAACGCTTATTGTTAATTTCATTGACAGACTGGACATGACACAGAACAATGCAAGCATCTCAAGCACCTTGTGCAAGACCTCATTGAGTCGGGTCATCTATGTATTGTTGGTATCACTGATAAGGGCAATAAGTCCATTGCACACCCAAACCAAAATCTACAAATTTTCACCAACCCTATGCCTAAACACAATGGCTCATTTTTCAAAAAGAGCAAAACTTTGTGCACACTGATGTTATGAATGTTGACTCACAAGATGCTCCTTCCAATTCTCTTCCAATGGTAACCTATGTCATGCCTATAAATAAAATGGTAGGCCTAATTGACGTCATCCATCATAAGGTACAAACCAAAACACCTATTGAGATTACCTTTTCACCCCAAGATATACTTAGAAATATTCTTGATGGTCTGCTCTACATAGCAGAAAGAATTTATCATAAGCCCACTAATGGGATACTCATAGATCCCGCCTGTGGCGAGAATGTGATCACAAAATAATTATTTCTTGTAAGTGTGAATGAGGTGTAAAGCGATAAAAAACTTCTTAATGAAACATTGCATCAAAGATCAAGCTAATAACCAATTGAAAGCGTCTCATTGTCTCCTATCTTTAAAGATTTATTAAGTTAAGTGCTCTCATATTTAAATAACACTATTAACTGTTAAAATGTCAATCCAAAGAATGGAATGATGTTGATGCAAATGATATGAAACTAATATGATAAATCTAGATGACAAAAGAAACTAAATTAGCATGGATTGACATGAAAATGATAAACAAAGCTACAAGAGGCAGCCATGATATGAAAGTTTGAATGTTGGATGTTTGAATGTTGGATGCTTGAATTTTGGATGCTTGAATGTTGGATGCTTGAATGCTAGATGCCTGATGAATTCCTGCAAAGTAAGAGTGCATAAGTTAGATAATCTGGATCCTTTTCTTGGTTCAATGAGGCTTTATTTATAAATTTCCTGGCTGTAGAAATGCACAGGGATGGCAAAGAGAGGTTTGGATTCAATCTGGAGGATTGAATGGTGAGAGATGGAGGAGATTGAGAGAATTTTTGAGATTGTATCTACCCATGAAAACAATAGGCAATAGAAGAGGAAAGATTGATGGAGGAGGATTGAGAGATAAATTTGCAATTTGTCTCCAATTCTTCCCATGAAGTTTCAATCAATTAATTTTGACATGATTTTAGACATAAATTAGACATAGGATATCTAATTTGATTTGAGGAAATATAGAGGAATATTTTGTATGCATTTATTTAGATATATTTGATTTATTTAAATTAGCAAAAGAGTGATAAATAATTTAATAAAACAAACTATAGAAGTTGTTTATTAAATTAAACAAAAGAATATGGCAATTAATCAATAAAGTGTTTAATCTTTATTTAATTAATTTAAGATTGATGTGATAGAATAAAATAGGAAAATGATGATTAAATCAAACAAAGTATTTAATTTTGTTTATTTAATTTAGAAGAATTTAAATGTGAATGAGAACATGAACTATATAAATAAATATTTCTATTTATTCAAACAGTAGAGGAAATTAGGATAATTAATCAAATAATCTATATTTAATTAATCAAATTCTCGAGACCATTTTTAGGTGTATACAATTTTCCCCTCTTCAAAGTGATTTGTTTATGCATTGCTTTGAAGAAAATTTTTGCTCCTACTGCCATGGTCGATGATTAAAATTTAGTGTTCCCAGACATGCCCCAGATATTGATTTTCAGATGATTGTCGATAATATGCCCCCTGAGGAGATAAATTAATGATTTGATGATTGATGATGATTTGATGAAAAAAATAATTTATTTGCCGACATTGATGAAGAAAATATAGCCCGTGGATGAATTTCAATTAATTCCATGAATGAAATAAATTAAAATAAAATAAAACCCACCAAAAATCCCTTTTCAAAAGTTATATATAGTCCAAAAGGTCATTTTCAAAGTCATTTGCACTTTTTGACTTTCAACACCCAGTGACAGAGAATTTACAGCCAGCTGGAGAAAAATGCCAATCCCTTACCACACTCACCATTTCGAGCTCATGCGACGTCACCGACGGCCGGCCGCGTACAAACCTCTGGTATGTACCTATAATCCACCTCGTTTTTTGTGTCTTTTTGTCTAGTTTAGCACATCCAAGTCACATTGTAGTGCTTTACACTCTAGTGTAGCACTTTAATAAACTATTTTAGTGCATCGATGCTAGATTTTAGCACCTAGAATGTTCTAGTGCTTTGATTTGGTAAATTAGTACATCTATGGTCTATCGTATCGCTTTTGGTAAAGTGGTGATTTGATGGACTATTTTAGCGCATTGATGTGGTAAAACAACGCTTAGGATGAACTAGCATTTTGAGTTCCTATTTGAACACATCGAAGTGTTGAAGTAGCGCTTCGGATAAAGTAGTGCTTTGAAAACGTGTTTTAGTGCATCTAATTGATAAAGTAGCGCTTTTGAGATTTAGCGCTTTGGATGCCTGTTTTAGTGCATCCATGTCAAAATTGTGGATTTTGACTAAGTTAACTTTGATTTCATCAATTTTGATCATGTACATTCTTTGGATTGGTATGATTGATAATCCAAATTCCTAATGTTGGATTCTGTATGATTTAAATAAGACTTACTCGCATGATAGGCGAGAAGAAATACTATTTGTGATGATCCTCATGATAGGCGAGGAAATGATTCAATATCTGATAAACCTCATGATAGATGAGATTAGATAATGTTTGATGAACCTCATGATAGATGAGGTTTGTTGATGTTTGTTCTTGAATTTTGATTGAAAATTCATACCAAAGTTTGATTAAACTTGATAGTAGAATGACTTTTGATTTCTTGACATAGTGCACTGATTGTAGATTTTTTATTGTGATAGGAGGATCTGGGGACTCTCTAGATGTGACAATGATTTACTTGGACCACCGATTTGATACCTCATCTAACTCTAGATCTGATTCAGATCATAGGTCAATGTGGCCTGACGAGTTTACTTGACATGCCCTAGATTAGGATTAACCGGGCTCTCCTTACTGCTTTGGCTCAGAGGTGGCATAGTGAACATAACACCTTTCATCTACCTATTGGTGAGATGACGGTCACACCCGAGGATGTGTGGTGGATTCTACGGATTCCATTCATGGGCGAGATTGTGGTTTATGATTCTCATGAGGCTAGTGGGAGAGATTCTCTCTGTAGAGTGTTTCAGGATCAACACATTGCAAGTCCGAGTGTCTGATGGAGGATGATTGCTGATGCATACGCTTCAATACCAGCAGTGCTTGCTGGATTCATTGGAGGTTTCCTTTTCCCTGATCATAGGTCAAAGGGATTCTTTGTGGGTAGGGGCTAGATTCTAGATAGCATGGTCATACAGGGTATGAGATACGCATGTGGGATGTGTATGCTAGTAGATCTCTACAATGACCTTCATTCAGTGGTGTATTTGGGGGCATGGAGTTTATTAGCAAGGATGTCCTTGTTACAGGTGTGGGCATGGGAGAATTTTCCATTGGTTGACCATTTCCAGTTTTGGACAGACCGGCAGGCAGACCATATGTGTTTTTCTATAGAGGTAGATTTACCCAAGCTCGGATGGGTAAGTTGGAGCATTGGAGATGAGTTTTTGATGATACAAAGAGTGTTGTATAGTGGTCGTACTTAGACTGTGAGCAGTGGGATAAGGATGGCACCGTGCTTGGTTACCTTTGCGATTTGATGTACCTGATTTGTAGGACACCTTTTGTCTTGGAGATATTTTTGTTACAGTAGGTGTACAGATAGTACAACATTGTTCAGTGTATGCCACAAGGGGTAGCCCACTATGCCAGGTGACACAATGATGTAATTGATTGGAGGCCATGCCTATCATATGAGACCATAGTAGAGGGATATAGGGATCTACAGCCATTTTTCAGGGATATGCATAGGGATATTGCCAAGGCACCTGTGACAGAGGAGTATGCTGCATTTTTAGCATTGAATTTGCATCCTCACGTCACGATTCCAAATGATCTAGCACCGCTACCCATTGAGGAGGAGGATGCCGAGGGTTCAGAGGATAGTGGGGGTGATACTCCATTAGCCAGTAGTACTGAGAGTGGCAATGATGACAACAACAGTGGGGATGATAGTGATGGTGGTAGTGGAGGTGGCAGAGGGGCTGGACCAATCAGTGTTGGTCCTTCATCTAATAGGCCTCACAAGAGGCGAGCAGTGGCAGTACCATTATTTGATTACTAGAGATATATTGTAGGTCTTTGGACATAGGTATAGACACTGCAGGGATAGTTGGTACAGGCCGAGGGTTCGCTGGTTCAGACGCAAACTTAGATGCAGACCCAAGCTCAGACCATATAAAGGCACTAGCGTAGGTACAACGACAATTGGCCACTATTCAGACTCAAGTTGCCACCATGACAGCCGAGCGAAACAGTGCCCGACAAATTGCCGAGAGCACACAGGAGACGACTAAGACACTCCAGAGAGTAGCCGATGGTACCTATATTGCAGAGTATATGAGAGAGGTTCTTCGAGCTAGCCAAGAGGAAAAGTTCTATAGGGGTAGATACCATGATGCAGTTCCTGCTGATCGCAGAGTCAGTTATGCCCCGTTGAGATCTGGTTGGACTTGCACTCAGATAGTCAGTGAGGGTTTGACACAACCTCCTTAAGGAGATCCTAGAGATCTTGGTCCTTTCGAGGGTGGTGGTGGTACTGGTCCCATTGGACCTGCACATTCTAGCAGTAGTAGATCATAGATGCTATTGTGATTTCGAGATATGATGTATACTTCGAGTTAGCTCATTTTTGGATGATGTATCTTTATTTCAGACTTCATTGTATACTTGACATTGATGATATATATATGAGATGCAATTGATTTGATCTTATGATGATTTATTATTTCTATGTGATGAATGAATTTATTATGTGATGATGTATCTTTATGATGTTCTATATGGATTCTTTTATTTTAATGTAATGATGCTATGATAAATTCATTTTATTTTAAATGTGATGATGATAAAAATGATGGAAATGAATATGCAAACTATATGATATTTGGATGTATGATGTAATGTATGAATAATAATGATATGACTTGTATTTATTTTATGTTGATGATAATAATAATAAATGATTTTTTAAAATGATGAATGTATTTTATTTATGATATAATGATGATAATAATGATTATGATGTAATGCATGATGTATTTATTGTGATGTGATGATGATCAAAATGATGATGTATGGATAATAAATGACATGACATAATGCATGGATGTATTTGATCAAATGATAATTTTGTAATGTAATGATATGGATGACAAATGATGTATTTATTGATGATATAATGATGATAAATATGGTATGATAAATGCATCATTTATTTGATGTAAAATACATGAATAATGAAATGATGAAAAATTAATGATGAGATGATGACTTCTACATGTTTTTGATGATTTTTGAATTTATGTCAAGTATACTTAGTCATAGTTGTAGAAAAGATAATCATTAATTGGGATCCCTTATGCAACAAATACTCTACAGATAATGAATTTATGATGAATGCAGTCTAATTTTAACATGTTGCTATATGCAACCATTGTCATTTTAACAGTACTTTGTGTTTCGTATCATCATAGAGCTTTTATTGGATGTTGAAAGTGATTACAAGCATTAATGGTATGTGTTAGACCAATGACGACCTAAGTACTACTTTCATAATTTTTGATATTGCAAGCAAACACAAGCATCTAGGTCTAATTGAACCGTGATGACCTGAGCATTCATTGCGTAAACAAGTAGAGATTAATCATTTTAGTGTGTGAATTATAAATGTCATCGGTGATAGATTTGAATAGCACATCCCTTGATAATTCACACATTTATATGATTAACTTACAGACAACAGAGAATAAAAATATCATTCTTCTTCCTTGTTTCTCTAGTTCAATACATCATCGAGTTCCTCCAAAGAAGTGATAATCAAAAATAAAATTAATCCATTTTTTACTTAAGTGTTTCAATCATTATTCAGATTTTAGATGATACATCTTGATTTTGTGATGTTTTTGTGATTTTCGAGATTTTGACCAAAGACCTAACCTACTAACTCATCCTATGGGTCTCGGGGGCTGATCAAAGATTAGCCTTGCCTATGTTACACACGCAGAGACCATGTAGTTTGACTGACACAGACTCATGATTTTTTTTTTTCGCTTTTTCTAGACTGAATTTTTGACATGTTTTTTTCTTTGGATTTTATGATATGATATAGATGTTTGATTCCCTTTTGATGGTGATTGATGTTGCATTTTGAAGATTTTTTTTTTCCTATCATACCATTGTTTTCCCTAGTGATATCCAGATGTTGCCCCCAGTGATATCAAGATGTTTCCCCCAAGCTTTGGAGTGAGACTTGACTATGTGAAATGATTTGATAATGGATGCAATTATGGCAAGACTAATGACATGATAAGAAATGCTAATGACTGCCAAATTAAATGATCCCGATATGTATCAAAATAGATAGGAAATCTGATTTAGAATCACATACGACGCCTATTTCTAGGTTTTCACCATATGTTTGATTACACCCCTTTACTTTGTTTATTTTTCTCATTTTTCTCTTTTCCTATTTTTTTTGTATTTTTCTATTATTTTGCATTTTTGTGTTGCCAAGATGCCTATTTGCCAGGTTTTCATCAAGGGAACCATTTTTCAAAATTTTAACCCATGCACTAGGAATTTAGGTGTAGAACTTTATGAGATGGATACTGTTGATAGGTTCATCAAACAGATCCCCTTCAGACGTTGACAGTTGATAAGCCCCTGATCTATACACTAATATGACGACAAAAGGACCTAGCCAATCAAGCTCAAATTTCCCTTTCTTTTCCCTATCCTATTGATTTCTCGGGTTTTCCTTTAGTACCAAATCGCCAACTTGAAAAATCCTAGGTTTTACCCTATGATTGTAACTCCTTGATATTCATTGTTGATATGTTGTGAGATGATTAACAGCTTATTGATGATGCTCATCCAAAAATTCTAGTTCTTGCAGTCTGGATACCCTATAGTCTTCATCTGAAATGATTCCTTTGAGTGATACAAAGAGTGATGGAATCTATACTTCAATAGGTAGTATGGATTCTTATCCATACACTAAGTTGTATGGTGTTGCTCCTGTTGGTCTTCTGATACTAGTTCTATAGGCCCACAATGCTGGCTTGTGTTGAACATGCCAATCACATGCAACATCGTTTATCATCTTCTTGAGGGTATTTAGAATTTTTTTATTCGAGGCCTCTGCTTGGCCATTTCCTTTTGGATAGTATAGCATTGAAAAATGATGTTGGATATGAAACTTTTCACACAATTCTTGAACATCTTGATTTTGGAAAGGTAGTCCATTATCAGTGATAATAGATTGAGGAATGCCATACCGACATTATGTAATTCAAGATGAAAGATGAGATCTGCTTCCTTGTGATCATTGTAAGAGGCACTGCTTCTATCCATTTTGTGAAATATTATGTAGCTATTATAATGAAAATTTGTCCATTGGATGAAGAGGGATTTAATTTTCCTACCAGATCTAGGCCCCATTGACAAAAAAGGCCATTTTGATGTGAAAGGATGTAGTTCTTGTGCTGGTGCATGAATTAGATTACTATGAATCTAACACTTTTGACATTTCCTTACAAATCGATAAGATTATTTCTCCATGTATGGCTAATAATATCCTAAATGGAGGATTTTCTTAGCTAGAGTTATCCCACTCGAATGAGTGCCACAAATACCCTCATGAACTTTGAGTAGGGTTGTCTTAGATTCTTCGTGTTCTAAACATCAGAGTAAGGTACCATCAAGACCACGATGATATAGGATATTATTAATTAAAGTATGTTGGGAGGATTGGCAGATAGAATTACATTTTTGGTTCCTGGAAAGATCAGGAGGAAGGATATTATCTTTCAGGTACGCATAGGTTTTTTCATAGATGGAGGTTTCAATGGTCTCTAGATGGCATATGCTATTGGATTCTGAATTATTGTGAGAAGGACATGGTACTTGTTCCAAAATAAACTCATTAAAACCTTGTTTCTCTAGAAATTGTAATAGTGAAGCGATTGTGGCCATGGCATCCATAGCTTTGTTCTCCGCCCTTGGAATTTGATCAAATTTGATGTTGACAAAAAAATGATTTAGATCATCTATTTTTTGCTTGTAAGGCATCAAATTTTCATCCTTGGTCTGATACTCGTCATTTACTTGATAAATGACTAGTTGAGAGTTTCCATATACTTGTAGGTCTATGATTCTCCATTCAATTGATATCTTGACCCCAATGATCAATGCTTCATATTCTATCACATTATTTGTACACTGAAGCATCAGTCTATATGATTTTGGAATGGTGTGTCCCTGGGGATTGATGAACAAAATCCTTGCTCTAGATCCTTTTTGTGTGTATGATCCATCAAAATATAATATACATTGTTGTGGCATCACCGTTAGAATGTCTACATTTGGAAACTCCATGGTCATGGGTCGGTCATCTGGTAAAGGAGCCTCCACCAATTGTTGAGAGATTTCTTGACCCTTGATGAATTTTCTATCCACATATTGAATATCAAATTAACTTAATAGCATGACCCACTTGGCTAGTCTACCTGTTAAGGCAGCTTTACTGAGTAAATATTTTAAGGGGTCGATCTTTGCTATTAACCTAATTGTATGGGTCAACATATAATGTCTCAGTTTTTGAGTAGCAAACACCAATGCTAAGCATGATTTCTCTATAAAAGTGTAATTTATTTCATAACCATTTAATGTCTCTTTGATATAGTAGATGGCGTGTTCCTTTCCTTCATAGTTCTTATGTGCCAATAATGCTCCTAAAGATATATTTGTTGTTGCAATGTACAATATCAGAGGCCTTCCTTCAGTTGGTGGCATGAGAATAGGCGGTGACATGAGATACTATTTTATCTAATCAAACATTGTCTCACACCCCTCATCCCATTTGAAAATTACATTTTTTATGCAAAAGGTGATTAAAAAGATGACTCTTGAATACCAGCTAGGAGATAAATCTTCTAATCGATTGGAGCCTTTCTTGTAGTGATATGAGTTGACTGATATTTCTGGGAGGTGACATTTCCATTATTTCCTTGACTTTCACTAGATCCACTTCAATGCCCTTTTCTGAGACAATGTACCCCAACAGTTTCGCGGATGTGACCTCAAAGACACACTTCTTGGGGTTTAACCTGACATTGAATTTCTCTAGCCGTGTGAATATTTTGCTCAGGCTATGTAGATGTCCTTCCCCTGTACAAGATTTTTCTAGAATATCATCCACGTAATCCTCCATGAAGGTGTGCATCATATCATGAAAGATTATTGTCAACGGCCTTTGATAGGTGGCTCCTGCATTTTTCAGACCAAATGGCATAACATTCCAGCAGAAGGTTCCCCATGGACATGTAAAAGGCATCTTTTCCTGATGTTCTGGAGCTATTTTAATTTGATTATATCCTGAAAAACCGTCCATGATTGACAACATGGCATGCCCTACCGTCAACTCCACAATGATGTCTATATTTGGTAATGGAAAATCATCCTTTGGGCATGCTTTATTTAGGTCTCTGAAATCCGTACATATCTTGATGCTATTGTCCGGCTTTGAAATAGGTACAATGTTTGATATCCACTCGGCGTACTCGATAGACCTTATGAATCCAGCATCTAGCAATTTCTTTAACTCAGTCTTTATCATTAATGCGATCGAGGTCAATGATGGTACCTTCTTCAAGATCATCTAGTTCACTCGATGTCTGTTCATCCCCACTTGAGTCATTGATATTTAGTGATCCTACTATGAATGGTCTAGACCTAGAGCCTTGTCCCTCCTCACGCGTAGGTGCATATTGTTGTATTACATCAATTTGAATATCGGTGCAAGATAAATTAGAACACAGATCCCACTCGTATTCATTTGAATTCATTTCAGAGCTATCTCTAAGCTCGAGGATTATTTCTACAACGTTCCTTGTCATCTCCTTGTTTTCCTCTTTAGAGTATCCCAGTCCTGGCTTTTCTTTTGAATGGAGAGTAAGGGGTTGAATAGGCTCTATGATTCCATCCTTCCTTAATCCAATAGGTCCTTGTCCCTCATAACCCATTTTTTCTAGGATAGCTTTCCCTTTTCCATACTTTTCGGTGTTGATATTGACATTCTTGATACTTCTATTTGATGTTGAGGGTTCCTCATCCTTGTATAACCAATCCAAGATCGCTTTGTTGTTTGATTCATCCTCTATGGTGCCCAATTTTACAAAAAATTCTTCAAGAACTATGATAGGTAATGATGTTTGATGTTTGATCATAGATGGTTGACCATATGTCTTAGGAGATGGCATTAACTATGAAAAGATAAGTGGTTGCTCCATATAATATTTCTCCATTCTCTTATCTGTCAGTTGGACTTTCTCTTGAGATTTTTGTGACAAAGAAGTTTGGGGGTCTTAAGTGTTTATTGATTGAGTTTAAACATGACTTGTTTCTTTTGCTTTATCCTTCTTCTCTACCCACTTGGTGACGATAGTTGGACGCTTTTCTTCGTTGGATTATTTTGAACTGGATGGTTCCCGATTGTGAGGCACAAAGGTGTCTTGAGAGTTTCTAAGTGTGTCACAATGTTGAGGATGATTATAATTGGCAGATACAATCACCTCATGTCTATTTATAGGGAAATTTAAGCATGGGTGATATGTGGAAGGTACTGCCTATATTTCATGGATCCAGGGATGTCCTAAGAGTATGTTGTAAGTCAATTCTTTTTCCAGTACTTGACATGCTATGTGTTTCATCATTGGTCCCACTTGAATTGGTAACACAATTAATCCCTTTGAAGATCTTTCTTCCTCATCATATGCTTTTATGGTCATTTTCCTTCGGGAATCAATAGCATCATCAGAATACCCTAGTGCACGGATTAACTTTAGAATGAAAATGTTCAAACCAGCTCCCCCATCTATCAAGACTCTCTTGATGTGATGATTGTGGATCAAGAATTTGATATGGAGTGCAGTATTATGGGGATGATTTAGTGAGACATCATCCTATTCACAAAATGATAGACAATGCGGGGTAGTCAAATGCCCCATCATAGCTTGGAACTGGCAAACATCTAGATTCTTTGGTATCGTAGTGGCAACTAGTGCTTGTTCTAGAACCTCCTTATGTGATGGTGATAGTTTAAGGAGTTCTAGTATTGATATTTGTGTAAGAATGTTTTGTAGTTGATCGAAAATGTTATAATGAGAAGGAGGTGGAACTACATTTTTAGACCCAACTCCCTTTAACACTACCTTGGATTTCCCCCTAGTCATTACATTTGTTGGTTGATAGTCTTGAAAATCTCTGATTTTTAAGACGTTGATTTGATTTTTCAGAGTTTTGTATGTTTGGGAAAAATTCCAAACGGGTAGTTTTTCTAGTTTTGGGTTCATTAATGTTATGACCAACTGTATGATCACTCTCTACTTCAGAAAGACAAAGGATTATTTTTCATAGACACGATTGATGTTCTCACCTTTGTCATTCGAAGATGATGACGCTCCTTTATCATAGTTTGGCAAAGGGTCCTTGAAGGCTAAATGATCGTTATTTTTTTGGGTTCCCTCCACATATATTTTGTTGTTGTCGATCAGATCTTGTACCACGTGTTTCAACTCCATGCAATCGTTAGTTTTGTGACCTTTGTTGTTGTGGAAGTTGTAGTAATCTGCATCATTCCACCATGGTGGTTTGACCTTTGGATCCCAGAACCTTGCTTCTCGTGTAGTGATAAGACCACTAGTGACTAATTATTTCATTGTTGATTCCATGGTTTGGCCTAAAGGTGTGAACCTACACTGATTTGATGGTTTTTGATATGACTATGTTTTTACGATCTCGTTGCTTTGTGTGACATTTGACTTGACAATTTGATCTTTTTTTTGATTCTTTGATGTAGATGCTATCAATTTAAAAATCAGTTTGACATTTCGGGAATCATTTGTTGTTTCATTTGTAGTCGTGTTTTGGTTCTTTTTCCAAAATTTTGGTTTATCATTGCTTGAGTATTGATTGGAGGAGTTATTTGTGTTATTTGACTTATCGTTGAAATGCTTGATAACTCCTCCTTTGACTAGCGTTTCTTCAATTTTTAGACCATTTTCTATTACTTTTTTGAATGTGGGAGGACATTGCAATTCAAGTCTATAACTCATTTCCTCCATCAAGTTTTCAATGAACAACTCCATATTTTCTTCCTCAGGAATGGATCGAGGATATCTGGCGAACAGTCATTGCCATCTTTGTAGAAAAGACAAGAATGTCTCCCTTTTTTTTTGTTTTAGGTTATAAAGATCCTTTATTGTAACATTGTGTTGGATGTTAAAAGAATATTGGGAGATGAACCTATTGACAAGTTCCTCAAAAGTCCTGATACCTGGTTGAAATTTTGAAAACCATTCCATAAATGCACCTCCCAAACTTCTTGGGAATAATTTCATTAAGTAAGTTTTCTCTTGGGCAAACTCAAGTCTCATTGTTTTGAATTCTCGGATATGATCAATTGGATCCGTTCTTCCATTGTACTTGTCATACTTTGGGAATTCACAATGTTTAGGAAAAGGTATCAGGCTGACTATTGCATCGAAAGGATAACGAAAAATGTCATGTATCGCAAAGCTTTTGGTACTCCCTTTCATCATATCCTGCATCTATTGTTGTAACATTTGCATTTGGGACGTTAAAGCAACAATCAAATCTATTGCTTGTGTGGGTTGCAGTATTTCAGTCTCACTTGTTCCATATGCTCCCTTCAAACGATTTATGTTGAAGTCCTTGGGGAAGTTTAGCCCTTGATTTAGCCAACATCAAAATGTATTTCTCCATGTCTTGTTCTAAAATATTTTCCATAAATTTATGGAATTTGGGATCTTGTTGGGCTGTTTGAATATCGTCTGGAGTTATTTCGTTTTTATCATTTTGGTGCAAACTATTCCAAGGATTTTCTTCTGCCATTGTTTGGGATGTTTCAAGTTCTTTCTCTAAGAGTCTCTGTTTTTGGGACCTAGTGAATATTGGCATACAATTTTTTTCTCTTTCTTCCAAATTGTTGATCTTCTATGCTGTAAAAAATGTCAATTGAATTTTTAACAAAGTTGAATAAGATGACTGATCTTATTGATAAGACTAGGTTAAAAATTGGATTACTATACTTTGTTTCATGATAAAGGATGATGATATCTTGACGATGAAACTTCAGTGTAGTAATTGACTGTGTATTTGATTTGACACTTTTGATTTGCAAGATCTTGTTTTAGTTGATAAGATTGGAAATTTGTATAAACCTATCTGATTTCAGTTTCTAGACAGTGATTTTGAGAAAAGGAAACTTGTGTTTAGGTAAAAACTGTGGATAAATGACTGACTGACCGATTGGTATGATTTTGGAACTCTATGTTTTAAAAGTTCTAAAATAGAGTACAAAGGCACTATTTCACATAAGCGCTAGAACAGAGTCCCGAAGTGCTGAAATAGTGCTCGAAAGCGCTATAGAAAGTGATGGAAGCGCTATCTTGATAGATGCAATAAAATAGTGCCCGAAAGCACTGAAAAAGATGATGAAAGCTCTATTTGATGAAAGTGCCAAAATAAAGACTGTAAGTGCTAAAACAATGCTTGGAAGCGTTGCTTTATAAAAGCACTAAAATAGTGACCCAAAGCACTGAAACGGGTTTCCAGAGTGCTAAAAACAAGACTTTTGAGACTCTCTATTGTAAAATTTGATCTGGTCTTGTGGCATAGTCTATAATAGGTTGTGGAAAATAAGACTAATGTATGCCTTGACTATGGTTGTGATACTTTATGAGAGCTCTCCTTTAGAAGAAGGCTCATGAATAGAGTGGCTCTATAGTGTAATCAAGAGTGGGACCCCTAGAAAAACCGTGATATCTATGGATGAAGGTTCTATATTGTAAAAATATCTTTCGATTCTGATATAAAAAATGCCTTCTTCTTGAATTATCCCGATAACTGAGAGGTTTCTTGAGTTTGGTGATTTTGATTGTTCTCTTGACAAAGAAGGTGAACTTCCACTTTCGAATCATGAACTTATTGATCTAATTAGACTTGTTGTTTTCAGGATAATCTTTAATCTGATTTTAATGAATTTTGTGAAAACACAACAAGCAATTGTGAGATAATTGTTTTAAATTGAATAGATCATGTATGTTCAAGATCCACGAATGGTCCTTATTGATTTTCACAGGTTGCTTTGACAAAATTACACAAATCAGATAGACTCACACTTAAGGACAAATAGGTCATCGTTATACTCACAACCCACATCTTGAAATTGCGTTGATGCACACAATCGTGTCACCCCTAGAGGGCACCCATGTTTTTGTCTTTTCTAGGTGTGTACTCAAAGTTTGATTTCTCATCCTCTGAGAAAATGGTCCTTGGTAGTTATATGGTGAGTGTCTTGGGGGAAGATTCTTCCCTCCCCTTGCACCGTGAGTATGACAATTTTTGGATACTGACTCAGCGGGATACTACTCTATGGTTTGTAGATAAGGCTTCTATGTGGTGCAGCAATTGATAAACTCCCTTAGGAGACCTCCCAATCTTTAGAACAAATATTTTTGGGATGGTTATCTTGCTCACTACTATCAAGTTGGAATTTCATCAACAACTTGCATTTTGATTATAGTGGGTTGGAATCCTTGGCTTTAGGCATTCCCACTTAGGTCATTCCCATAGGGTGAGTACTTTTTCCCACTATGGCAGACCTTCTGAAGGATTTAAATAAAGTGTAAATAGCATGAAATAAATATGAATATGGAACTTTGATCACACAGTTAAGGGGAGAGCATAAGCCTAATCACCACACAAGCATAACATATAATTTGTTTTGTTTTAAGACTAAAAAGACAATTTTCTAATCTATGTGAAGATTTTGCTTCACAAAAATCATGATGTTCTTTTTAACCAATACTGTAAAAAGTGTGATGACTACCCTAGGATTGATAAATTTGCTTTAAGAAAATAGAAAGTGGCTACCCTAGGATTGATACATTTTTAAAACCAAAAGTTACTACCCTAGGATTGATAAATTTTTAGAAACCAGAAGTGGCTACCCTAGGATTGATAAATTTTAGTCTAACTGTGAAAAACATTAAAATTTGGCCACGGTCACGGCAGATCCAGATTGAATTTATAAAAGCACTAAAAAAGTCCACCAAAGCACTATAGTTTTACCTGATGCGCTAAAATTGAAAGCACCAAAACAGAGCACCAAAGTGCCAGATTTTGCCACAGATGTGCTAAATCAACTTTTCTGGAAGTGGGTCACCGATGCACCGAAACATGTCATGGAAGTGCTAGAGGTAAAAGCACTAAAAGTTTTGATGGATGTGCTATAGTATCATGGAAGCGCTAAAACAGAGCACATAAGTGCCATAGTTTTCCATGGATGTGCTATAGTATTTGACGAAAGCACTAAAACAAAACATGTCAGAAACCCACGCAACACTTTTTTTTTAAAAAGATAAAAATTGGGGTTAATGCCCCATGATGGGCACCAAATTGTAAGTGTGAATAAGGTGTAAATCAATAAAACACTTCTTAATGAAACATTGCATCAAAGATCAAGCTAATAACCAATTGAAAGCATCTCATTGTCTCATATCTTTAAAGATTTATTAAGTTAAGTGCTCTCATATTTAAATAACACTATTAACTGTTAAAATGACAATCTAAAGAATGGAATGATGTTGATGCAAATGATATGAAACTAATATGATAAAGCTAGATGATAAAAGAAACTAAATTAGCATGGATTGACATGAAAATGATAAATAAAGCTACATGAGGCAGCCATGATATGAAAGTTTGAATGTTGGATGCTTGAATGCTGGATGCTTGAATGTTGGATGCTTGAATGTTGGATGCTTGATGAATTCCTACAGAGTAAGAGTGCATAAGTTAGATAATATGGATCCTTTTCTTAGTTCAATGAGGCTTTATTTATAGATTTCCTGGCTGTAGAAATGCATAGGGATGACAAAGAGAGGTTTGGATTCAATCTGGAGGATTGAATGGTGAGAGACGAAGGAGATTGAGAGAATTTTGGAGATTGTCTCTACCCATGAAAACACCAAGCAAGAGAAGAGGAAAGATTGATGGAGGAGGATTGAGAGATAAATTTGCAATTTGTCTCCAATTCTTCCCGCGAAGTTTCAATCAATTAATTTTGACATGATTTTAGACATAAATTAGACATAGGATATCTAATTTGATTTGAGGAAATATAGAGGAATATTCCTTATGCTTTTATTTAAATATATTTGATTTATTTAAATTAGCAAAAGAGGGATAAATAATTTAATAAAATGAATTAATTTAAGATTGATGTGATAGAATAAAATAGGTAAATGATAATTAAATCAAACAAAGTATTTAATTTTGTTTATTTATTTTAGAAGAATTTAAATGTGAATGTGAATGTGAACTATATAAATAAATATTTCTATTTATTCAAACAGTAGAGGAAAGTAGGATAATTAATCAAATAATTTATATTTAATTAATCAAATTCTCCAGACCATTTTTAGGTGTATACATTTCTATTACATGTTATTTCTCAAAATGTTTATGAAAAACCTATTGCATGGATTAAAACACATCATGGTTTCGCATGCCCTATGATCAGATCGATCTCTCTACCAATACAAATAGGCTCATGGAAATTGGATGTAACCTTCTCTATCATACCACAATCAAACCAGTTTTGTCTATGAATAGGCCACCCATGGCTTCATTCTATGAAATTGGTCTGATCTATTCTTCACAAATGTTTGAAGTTTCTCATTGACAATGAAATATTCATTGTTCACCATAGTGGCTTCAATCCTTTATCTTCCAACAAAAAATTTTCTTTGGAATCCTTTTGGCCTATGCCTATGGAACCCATCACCCCTCGATGATATTTCCTTTTCATTGCATATCAAAAGTTTAAGGAAAAGAAAATCTCTAAGTTATACCAAGTCACAACATACTTCCATCTACCTCTAAGAAACCCATCCTTGATGAGGCTATGTTGCAACCTGACTTTGACCTGCCTAATTAGACCACACCTAAAACATCCTCCACCTCCTCCAAGTGACCTCACGATCATGACAATAATTCCATCCTGCCTCCTCACCTCAAAAAAGTGTATAAAACTAAGGAGAAAGTTGATGAGCCACCCATGGTTCCTCCTATTCCCCCCCTAGGAATGAAAAGAAACCTATGGTAGACCAACCCACTCCTTTTGAGAAGCCACTTGATAAATTATTAAAATGAAACAATGAAGTTAGGGATCATAGGTGTCATCACCGTGCTCTTTCTTGTCAGTAATGTGATGTAGAAAATATTAAAAATCATATTCTACCTGTGCCAAAATTAGTGTCTGACAACCCTCCTCCCCCACCACCGTAGCCTGATCCTACACCCCAATTGCAACCAGTATTGCATCCTTCAGCTGATATTGTCCTTCGCCCTCCTATTTTCATCAATTTAGATGATTATGATGAGGAGAATTCCAAAATAGATGAAGAGGTATATAACACTTTGAATACATTGTTTTCCTCTTCCATGAGCATACATGATAATACTCCCCAGACAAGCATTGATTTGGACACTAGTTCTGCAATTTTTTTTGTCCCTCTCACTAGTTGCCCACCCAAATTTTATACTGAGCAAGATTGGGAGGTGGATGACTTTCTTGATGAGTGACAAGAATTTTCCTAGCTAGTTTATTTCTTCTTTTTCTTTTGCATGTTTGTTTGTAATGTGCTCCCCATACTATTTTGTTTGTTGTTTTCTCTCTCTTAGTACCCTTCTTCTATGTGTATCTTGCTTCTTCTATATGTTGTGCATCCTTTTCACTTCTTATTTTTCTTTTTTCCTTCCATTTGGGGATGATGCAAGGAATTGATACTGCAATGTCTCCTTCATGTTGACCCGAATGAAACCCTTTTCCTTTTTGCTTTTTGTTTTTCTTTTTGCCTTCCATTTGGGGATGATACAAGGCATTGCAACCTCAATGTCTCCCTCATGTTGACCAAAATGTAGCCCTTTTCCTTTTCACCTTTTTTCTTTTCTTTTTTCCTTCCTTTTGACGATGATGCAAGGCATTGAGACCGCAATGTATCCTTCATGTTGACTCAAAAAGAATCTTTTTCTTTGTCTTTTCCTTTTTCTTTTTGTTGTCCTTTTGGGGATGATGTGAAGCATTGAGACATCCTATGTATCATCCATGTTGACCCAAAATGAATCCTTTTTTATTTTATTTTCGTTCTTTGTATGTCCTTCCTCCTATTCTATTTATCTGGGGGAATGATGATAGTTCATCACTCTCTAAACAAATAATTTCAGCAACAAACATACTGACCCCAAATCCATAGATCCCTCATGTGTTTGTGGTTTTTCATTTTTGGGGCAGCCCGGCCCCCTTTTCCTTTTTTTTCTTTTCTTTTACATGACATAGCCTCCCTTGGAAACATATGACTTGGCATAGGGCTTTCCAAGCTGGCTCTCATGTCCCCTTTTCTTTTTTCCTTTCTCTACTTTAAAGTAACTTATCACAAAATGATGTGTAGAAATTCCTTTAAACTGGGAGCATACACTGGCATTATTTACTTTTGCATTTTTTTTCTTTGCCTATGGTTCCTAGTGCAGCCTTATTACTTCATACAATGTGTTGTTGTCTTTGTGGATGACATTGGGTGTAATTTCCTTCATGAAAGTGACTTATCTTAGCATATTAGATTCCTCCTACTGGCCTGATGCGATGCACTACATCCCCTAAGTTGTGAATTTTCTATTCTTTGATTGGTCCTCTCTTAAAGACATTAGACATAATTCTCCTTAAGTAAAAGACCTCGCATGAATCAAATAAGACTCCTTCGAACATTCTCTTTTTTAATTTTTTTTTTTTGCATTTTTGCACTTTGCATTTTACATTTCTTGCATTCTTGGCCACCTTGCATAATGCAACTTGTATGCATGTGGTCCCTTGTATTTTGTGATGCCTTATCAAAGTTGTTAGGAGGTATAACTTTGGTATGGTTGAGCGGGAAGCCCAACTAGCGGCACAACTTTACCCATAGCCACCTTTGTGTGTGTGAGTGTATACCAACCATGTGTATGTCTCTCACCTTTTGGGCCTTCTCACCCAATGGAAAACCAATAGTCTCATCGCCCTAGAGTGAGTACATCTTCCTTTTTGACAAACAACCTAGATCTGATCCACAACTAGTTGGAAAAATGGTTGAAGCTTGATCGAACCTTCCCTCTCTCACATCACTTTCTTTTGTGATCTTTTGTGCTTATGTTTGGTTTTCCATGGGATCTTGATCCTGGGGGCTTGATCATCCCTCTTCATTTTATATATCTCATCTTACTAGCATGAATACATTGATCCCTCTCAATATCCATGACTTGGCTACTTTAGTGTTATTTTGAAGCAAGTTCATCCTCTCACTGAAGTGGGGGCTAAATGTGTCACCAAAAAGTGTAGCCTTGACACTTTTCACTCATTTTGGCCTTTTCCTTGGATTTTGGCCTCGTTTTTCTTAGATCTAATGTTGTAGTGTGGCCAACACATTCACATTAGGCCTTGAATTCTTGAAAACCAACAATAACCTAACAAAGTTCTACAAGTGTATTGTGAAGTTTCGTAACACATTTCCCCACTTTTCTAGGACTTTTCTACAATAATTCACATAAATAACACCTTTCCAAGCCTTAGTCTAAAGTGTTGTAAGGTGTTATAATTGACCCTTACACTTTTCTAGGTTTTTCATCACTAATTCAACCCTTTTTAATGTTAAATTTTCTCGTTAATGTACTTTTAGACACGACTTAAGTGTGTTTCGAGAGACAAACCTGATAAATGTCATTAATCACCACTTAATTCCTGACCACCACTTGAAAATTTCCAAGTGGAATAGGTTGCCACCTTTGACGACCTAGTCCCTTTTGACATAAATTTCAAATTTAAGAGAAAAACCTAATAAGAATTTTCCTCCAAAACCCTAAGGTCGGCCTATCATGTTGCATTTTTAGGAAAATTAAGATTTCTCTTGTATAAATAAGGATTCTCATCCTCATGTACCCCCCCTAGCATCATTTTTCATCTTCACAAGCACTCTTTAACTCAAGCTTCCCAAGCAAGAAATCAAGCACTAAGAACTTCAAGCAATCTCCATTGGAGATGGTACTTGCATGTTGTAGATATCTTGAACAAAGGATTTGATTGTATGCATATTTGACAAAGAGAAAAGTGTTGAAAAGGGTGCAATCATTCCATTCAAATCAACCCACATCATCAAACCCTAGGAGGAGAAAAAGGACAACTTGTAGGCCATTTTTTGAAGATTCAGACACAGGCATCTACAAAAAAGGAAAGTGCAAATGGGGACCCACAGAATCAGACTTCACAGCTCCCAAAAGTAATAGGAGGACTAGGTCACAATAATTGGTGACCTTGTCCCTATACCAGGCCTGAAAAATGGTTTTGACATTTTTGGATACCCATTTTCCCAAAACCGAGTCTAGTAAAGTTTTCCAGTAGAAGGACTAGGTTGCCCATTCTCGCATAAGTGTCCCTGTGCAGATTCTCAGATAGTTTTAAAAAATTATGTGGCTCCTCTCTTGTAACTTTCATTTCTGAGGTGCACCATATTTGTACTCTCCAATTTCTTTACAACATTGCATACATTTAGGTCATTTAGTTTAGTTGCACATAGCTTACATTCACTTTTGCTTACATTATTTAGTTTAGTTTAGTTCATTTCATTTTAGCATTTAGCCACACCTCTCACACACAACACAACCTCATCCAAGCCCTCCCCTTTGAATGAGCTCACCAAGAAGGTTATCATTAGTGTGGAAGATAGCCCATTCTCCTAACCAAGTGATCATAGGTGAAAAACCCTAGGGGCCTAGTAAAGGGGAATCCTCTTTCCCTTCTCGCATTAACCATCTTTTTGGTGGTTCGCTTCTAAAGTCATTTTTCAATATAAGCAACAATTTGAGAAGGGAAATTTCAAGATCCAAGAATTTAAGAGAATTCAATTATTCTTTGAAAGAGCATTCAAAAGAAAGTAATCAACAAATTTGAATCCTTGGAGCAACATTGTAGTGTTTTTGCAGGTCTTCAAGCTCACTTTCTTTCAAGATCTAGCATTGTCAAGGGTTGATTATGAGTTCCTATAGTGAATCACGATGTATTCTAGGTTAGGGAGATGCAACTAGCCATCAAGCAAAGCATAATGACTTGTTTCCTAAGTGATTCCGTACTCCATTATCTCTATGCATTCAGCCTAAGGAAGGTACATGCATTATTAGGGTTCATTTGGGTCTACTCCGTCTGGGGGTCAAAGTTTCCAAATAGGAATACCAGTTTACCCAATCTATAGGAACATTTTCTCCATGGACCACATGCCCCCTCCTACCCCCAAATACTTTGTAACCTGGGATAGTGGTAGTCCACTACTACCACCTATTCCTCCTAATGTCAGGCCTACCATACCTGCCAACACCCTCAAGGCTATTCTGAAATTCTCTGGAGAGGATTTTAGAACCCCTTCTGAGCACCTCCAAGACATAGCAGAAGTATGTAGGGTTCACAATATTGTAGAGGAAAACATTGCTATGAGATTGTTGGCTACCTCTTTAAAAGGGAATGATCAAGATTGGTATAGATCTCTGACTTGCGGCTCCATCAGATCATGGGACAACCTTGGAGAAAAGGTATTTGAAAATTTTTCATAAAAAGGAGATTTTTCTTTATTACTGCATCAACTGATCACCATTAAGAGAGCCCCACAAGAGGCTAGGAGTGCCTTCATCACCAGGTCTAACAAAACCTAGCAGAGAATTCCTGTGACTGCCCGACCTCAAGTTGCGATGGCATTCATATTTACCTTAAGGCTATCAATTTTCATATTGTGGTCCTAATCAATTCTATGGGAGGGGATATCTTACTCGATGCCTACAAGGTGGTAGTACACATAAAGAATAGTTTAATAGATGCTAGGAAGCTACCTCTGCGACCTCTGATGCCTATTTTTGCAAAAACATTAGGTATGCTAGTCCGAGAAGAATCTGCTCTGAGCAATTCCATGACATAAGTGATGAGTTCATTTTCACCCCAATATATGTACGTGTCCCCTACTGCATAGTCGAGCATGTCGAGTACTTCCTCCATAGTAGCGAACATAAATGATATGAAGAGCATGATGCGGTCTTTTGCTAATGAGTTAGTTTTCAATAAGTGACAACAAGTGGCCCCTCTAAATCAAGCCACTGAAACCTATGAGGGAGGAAGTTCATTCTATAAGAAGAGCACATACCAAGGACCTTCGGGTCGGGGAGGTCAACAAGCATCTCTCACCAAAAAAATAGTTCTAGTCACCATGCCATTATAGATGGTTAAAGACAACACCAACAAGGAGTAGATTCCAAGTCAAAATAACTTGGTAGATGACGAAAAAATGGTGATTTCCTTGTAATGATAGCCATATGCCCCAAAATTTTCCAAGGGGAAACATGCAGTAGCAGATAAAAAATCAAAGAAGGAAAGGCATGCCTTTGAATGTAGAAGGATATGAATCTTCTGAAATGGAGAACCCATTTTAGAGCACAAATGCAAGGGATGTCCATAGAGAAAGATTTGTATATTGCACTCGATTAATCACTTTTTTCGTGGATGGAAGAAGAAGGTGAGATGTTTGTGAATGAATATTTGAAAACTAGTACTCCACAAGTACAATCAGATTACAACACCAGATCCAAGAGAAGGCTCATGGGAGAATACGTTCCACAAGCTTTGCTTCACCCTCAACCTTGCCAACCATTATTGCAAGAAAGAAAACTACCACAACTGACTTTTCAATCGACTCAACAACAACGAATTCCACCATCATCTAACAAGTTACCAGATAAGACATCAAATCCATTCGCAACAAGTCATCTTCCTATGAAGCCTAGAGAGATTCTTCCATTGAAGTTAAAGGCTCTGCTAGTTGGGACCCTCGACATGGTGGAGCAGTAGAAGAAGGCACCTTCCAATATGTCTCTATGGGATGCAATATTCATCCCTGAGAAAAAGACATTATTTTAGGAAGCTTTGATAAATGAAGAACCAAGACCATAGTCAGATGAAGTTCCATCATGCGATTTGAGTAAAGATAAAAGGCCTATGTCAGATCCTCAAACTCCGAAAGTTGCAGCTTAGACAAATGATGTGGATGATGCAAAAGAGAAAGAGGTAAGCAAGTCGAAGCCCACTCCTTTATTTATAACATTAATTGTGGGAGATAAAATTTTAAACAACAATATGATTGAATCCGGAGCCAATAGAATAGTCATGCCAAAGCGAGTGGTTGATGCTTTAATTCTCAAGTATGAACCTCTGTAAAATGAAATCATGTAGTTGGATGGAAAGGAGGTTTTTATAGTTGGTAAGATAAAAGATCTATCCTTGACCCTCTTTTTGTGCCCAAGCCAGATAGTCTCACAAGAGGTAGTGGTAATAGATATTCCCCGGTCTTCGGTATGTGCCTTTCTAGAGATTTCACTGCAAAGCTGGGTGGATACTTGGCATTGAACCGGTCCCATTTGATATTAAGAACCAAGCACTGGGTAAAGATGAAGATTATCTTAGAGTCTTTGCACCCCGAACATATAGCGGAGAATGTTGTCCTCTATTTTGAAGCAGCACATACCTCTTTCTTAAGACAAGAGGGATATTACGTCAAAATTCTAGAAGATGAAGATACAAGTGAGAAGACTCTTGAGGAGGAAGTTCTCCTCAACCAGTTCATTGACTCAGACTAGTTCAGAAATTTCCATGCCATGGGACTAAGCACATATGTAATATTTGATAACAACTTGGTCCATCCAAAACTGATGAAGGAAAGGGGAAAGTATGATAATCCAATGGATAATCATCTATGGACCTTGTACTTTGAAGGTGCTAAATGCAAAGCCAATTTTGGAGCAGGAGTCTGATTGCTATCTTTGATAGGATAAGATACCCTCAAGGCTTATCAATTCTAGTTTATGTGCTCCAATAATGACATGGAATATGAAGCTTGGATCCATGGTTTATTTCTCGCCAGGTGAATGGGTGTAAAGAGGTTGCAAGTGTTCAGAGATTTTGAGTTGATCGTGATCCAAGTCTGAGGGCAAGCAGTTGCTAAAAATATGAGGATGAAGGCCTGCAAACATTGGATATGGGATTTAATTGAAGGTTTTGAAGCTTTCAATGTCCAAGTCATTCCCTAATCCAAGAACAGTATAGCGGATTGGATGGATTCTATCGGGTCAAAGTTTGAGCTGATTTCTGATTCAAAGAAGAGCGATGTTCAGATCGTTGTCCAGCCGTCAATTCCTGAAAATGATCAAAATTGGAAAGTTTTGAAGGATGACACCTAGATAGCCACTTTTATCCAAAATTCAAAAGGATTTTTTGACTATTCAAAACTAGAGGTTCAACCTTTCGAAGGGCACATCATTCAGCTGAAAGGAAATAATCTCCTTTGAGGTTTAATTTACCTTGAGAATCTCTTTGACTGTGAAGATGTGAGGAATGGTAAGCAAAGGTTTACAGCCAATGAAAAGAATTATGAGGAGCTAGATGTCAGAAACTGCAGAAAGCTGAAAGTTGGAAGGAATGTTCCATGGGATTATCAAGAAAGGTTAAGGGATCTGTGTTCTAAGTATGATGGAGTCATAGCATGGAACTATGATGATCTTAAAGGATACGATCTTGGTATAATCCAACATACCATTGATTTTGCGGAAAGGTCAAAACCAGTCCGACAGAAGCAAAGGCCTGTTAATCTGAAAGTTGAGGCACTGATGGCACACGAGCTCACTAAATTAATTGAGTCCTAAATCATTTACCCAATTAAACACTCAACTTGGGTGTCTAATATGATATCGATTAGGAATAAAAATGGTGACATTCGGCTTTGTGTCAATTTATGATACCTGAATAGGGCCTCGCTAAAATATCACTACCCTTTGTCATCCATGGAGTTCATCTTACAAATAGTAGCCGGGTTGGAGATGTTCTCATTATTTGACATTTTCTCAAGATAAAATCAATTATATGTCAAGGAAGGTGACCAACACAAAATTATGTTTACCACCAAGTGGGGAACATTCACATATGCAAAGATTCCCTTCAGACTCTCAAATGTTGGTGTCAATTTTTAGTGGGCCATGGACATTTCTTTCACGGGATTGATCAATTCGATCATTATGATTTATTTGGATTACTTGGAAGCTTTTTCAAGGTTAGAGGTTGATCATTTTGATCATCTAGAATAGGTTTTCCAAAGGTGCCAAATGTTTGGGATATCTTTAAATCCCAAAAAAAATATTTTTGGAGTACCTCAAGGTAAGCTACTTGGCTTTGTAGTATCCACGGAGGGAATTGCAATAGATCTCAAAAGAGTGAAATCTATAATGGATTTACCCCTATTGATAAATCAAAAAGGGCTACAGTCTTTCATAGGAAATATTAATTTTGTCAACCGGTTCATTTCAAACTTTGCAGACATTGCAAGACCCATCACCTTGATGCTCAAGAAGAACTTGGTGTTCAAATGGACCTCTAAAGGCAAGGTAGCTTTCAAACAAATAAAGAAGGCTATTTCCACTATTCCGTTGCTGACCAATCTAGACTTTTCTAAAGATTTATTGCTTTATGTATACAATGGTCAACATAACATAACTTTTGTACTCACTCAAAGGGATGAAAAAGATAATGGGGAGCATCCGATTCCTTTTCATTCAAGAACCCTCAAGGGGTATGAAACTAGGTACAATTTTATAGAAAAGAAAGCTTTTTCCATTATCAAGAGCCTTAAGAAGTTCTGACACCTGGTGTCAGCCAATAAAATCACCATCTTGGTTGCTCTCCTGAGTGTAAGAGAATATATTACCGAAGGATAAATAACTAAAAAAAGAGCCAATTGGATCACCAAGATCCTAGAATATGACGTGGATATCAAATCGACCAAGTTGTTGTGGGGAAGAGGCCTTTATGAGTATGTTGCACAAGAGTCGGGTTCTGAAGCCGACAAGGATATTGATCAAGTCTACTCAAATCAGTTTGAGTCTAACGACTCTTGGGTGGCGAATCAGACATTATATATGAAGAAAGGACACTACCCAATGGAACTCCCATTCCACAAGTGAAGATACTACCGACTGCAAGGCACTAGGTACGTATTAGTGGAGGGGATTTTATTTAAAAGAAACTATGATAGGGTGTTACTCCGATGTTTAGATAAGCACCAGGCAGAAATGGTTTTGCCAAAATTCCATAGCAGTCTTGAGGGTGGACATTGTTTTGCTAAAACTACCACTCTAAAAATCATGTGAGCGTGATACTATTGGCCCTGAATATTTTTTGAAGTGCACCATTTGGTGCAGAAGTGTAATCAGTGCCAATTTTTTGTTGGCAAGAGAAAGAATTTTGCTTTGCCTTTAATTCCCATTTTAATTGAAGAGCCTTTTGCTCAATGGGGATTAGAATTTTTCGAAATGATAAATACCATCTCTAGTGCTGACCATAAGTGGATCCTCACAACAACTAATTACTTCACAAGGTGGACAGAGGGTCACCTTAAAAGGCGCTACAGAGGGCGAGATTGTTAACTTTCTAGAGGAGCTAGTGACTAGGTTTGGTTTGCTAAAGACTATCATATCTGACAATGTTGAGGCCTTTCTAGGTTCAAAGATGTTAGATTTTTCTATTAAGAACAAGATCCATCTCAAGACCTCATCAAACTATTACCCACAAGGGAATGGGTTAGTAGAGTCAACAAATAAAAACCTAATTAGGTTAATCAAGTGCATTGGGTCTGAACGACAGAGAGAATGTAACAAGCATCTATGGGTTGCTTTATGGGCAAACTGGATCACAACAAAGAAGATCCTAAAGACATATCCCTATAAATTAGTGTATGGGAAGGAGGTAGTTTTACCTATTTCTATCAAACTCCCTTCTCTACAATTATTGAAAGCCCTAGAAATAGAGGAGAGTGGTGAAATGGAAGTACGAATAGTAGAACTCAGGTCAAACTGGAAGAAGATAGAGAAAAGGCTTTTGAAGCCATGATTTTCCACCAACAGATGGTTAAGTGATGGTTCGATAAAAATAATTCCAACCCAGTTTTCCAAGAAGGAATTCTAGTGCTAAAATATGATGAGCGTGTTGCAAAACTAGGGCAACATAACAAATTCAAAGCATTGTGGACGGGACCCTTCTGAATTAGTGCATGTAACAAAAATAATGCATACGAGCTAGAGGAAATAGAATGCAATGCTTTAGAGATATCGGTAAATAGTATTTATTTGAAACTTTTCCATTAAAGTACGACATTCTTTAAAAAAAGTTCATAGATATGTACCATATGTAAAATTCTGTAAAAATTGTTTTAAGTTTTAGAATAAGCCAGAGGGAAAAATAAAGAGCATAGAAGAACTAAGGAAATGCTGCATTATATATTATATTTTTATTAAAATTTACAAGTATAGGGGCGGCCTAAGGCTCAAATTTTCACAGATAAGCTCTCTCGAGCAAAACCCATAAAGGGTCTTTGAGCAAAAGTACAAAAGGGGAAAAATGGAGGCATTTTTATAAAAATAAAAAAGGGATAGGCCTCCAGCCATATTTATGCGGGTATATTTTCCATAGTCATTTCTTCTTCTTCTTCTTCTTCTTTGTTAGAAGGAAAGCGGTGAACACACAACGCACAGACCATGATCTCAGTCTTCACGATTGTATGCTAGAAGCTCAAAATTCTTCTTGAAGTCAAACCCAAGAGCATCCTCAATGCCATATTCCTAAAGGAAGTAGCTAGTTGTAGGCATAGCTAGAGCATGGCGGCTTTCAAGATCCATGGTGTGGAAGTCACTCAAAAAGGGTAGCCAGGGCATGTCCACACCACAATCAATGAACCATCGAAGGTTCATCATGTTGGTATTGCCAAAACCAAGGATGGAAACTTGAACAATTTTGTCGAGCCCTTGCAATAGAGAAATGTTAAACATTCGGTGAGACAGCTCCACTATCTTGGGCTTGGTGACATTCAGGTCCAAGAGGGAGGCCACAAAGCTGGATAGAACACTGTAATTGCTCCTTATCTAGTTTTCATCTTCAATGAAGTCCATACTAGCAACCCAACGAAAGTAAATTACCCCCAGTCAGTCACACCTCTTTACTAGATGCTTGATTCTATCAGCCGTAATCTCCCCAGTGAAGGCATACTATGGCCTTCATGGAAGAAAATAGATAGGAGTACCTAGACCAATAGACATGGTTAAAGACACAGAGAGAAAGATGGTATGAAAATGGAGAAGAAGTTGGCTAAACTCAAACACTTAATTTTTGAATGAATATAGCCTTAAGGTGACATGGATATTTATAGAAAAGAGGTGTCGATGAGCCCAAATAGAGGAAAGTCTATTTCTAGTTGGACAACAACAGGAAGATATCAGAGTAGCTGGTGAACGAAGAATAAATCATAAGGAAAATCTGACATAAGTCTCAAAATTAATTTTTGGGCATTGGGAGTAAATGCTTGCATAGTTTGAACATTGACATGTGTCTGTGGCCATCATCAACATCAGCTAGCTCATGTAAGTAAGAAGACATGGATTACCATGCTAATATCTAAAAAATTAATGAGCATGTCTTTTCAAAGGTACTTCGTATCACCTAAGTAAGATTGATATAACTAAAGGCACTATCTCCAAGACAATGAGCTTATTTGTGAAAAGAGGCAGTGAAGGGAATGTACTTATTCCATTCTTGCAAATTTTTGGTATTCCCAAGGGATACAGATCTCTAACCCACACGTATCACCTCATTAGCAACATTAAATAGACCAACGATAACTGCATAGCCTAAACTACACATATTTTCAAAGAAAATTAATTGCAAAAAAGGTAGATTTTTCTAAGGAAGCAAAATAGAAAGTGGTCGTTTCAGTGAAAACCTCTCTACAACTTTTTAAGTATCCATGGAAGAACCATCAACGATTGGGAGGAGGGAAAAATCTACATCAAAAAGGCTTATTTTCGCCAATGTCTTTGGGTGAAAATAATTTTCTAATGCCCTAGTTCCTGAGGACTAACCATTTGAGTTTTGTAAGAGGGTGCAGGTGGATACAAGTGTTAAAAGAGAGGTAGTGTGAGATACTGCCGACAATGTTTTTGATCCAAGATTGGAAAAAAACCCTAAAAATCTTAGAAAGAGAGTTTTTCAAAGAATGAAAGATCATGGCACCTTTGAGGGTTTTTCCTCTTGGCTCTATAATTTTGGTTTTCCATAGTTCATGTTACCTATCATACATCCGTGCCTGGAGCTAGTGGATGCATGTTCTAGAAGGTTTAATGGAGAATCTGCAATCATAATGTGCAATAGAATCAAGGTCATGATTTTTGCTCTAGTTATTCAAGAGATGTTGTGTATCCCTTCTAATCAACGTGTTGATCCATTTAGTGAGGAAGATATGGAGATCTACTAGGAGGATGCAAATGAAAGAGAAGGCTTCTATTATGATGAGGTAGAGGAGAAGCTAACGAGAAACCTATTTATTTTTCCCCTAGCATTCAAAAAGTTCCAAAACAACACATAGGATCTTTTCTCGATGTTGTCTTGGATTTTTGGCCAGGATGATGATGAGGAGGTCTATGCTTTCCAGATGGCCTTGGATCTGATACTCAAGAAGGAAAGGGGGAAAATATATTTTTATTTTTTTGATTTGATAGCTACAAATATGTTGATGTAGCTGAAGAATTACCAAACCTAGTTCAAATTTAGGTATTCTTCTTTCTTGGTTCATTTAATTTTGCATCAAAACTTTTGGTTTCTGGAGAGAAATCTATCGGTCTCTAGGATCGATGAGGAGGGTTTAATTCATTAAGTTTCTATATGGACCTATCTCTTGTCAAAAACAAGTAATTATTACTAGTTTGTGCATCACTTTTTGAGACCGGTGTTACAAGAACTATTGTTGTGTCCAATGAGTCATTTTCCCCTTGAGGTTGAGAAATGGATAAAGAATTCATTGACCCTGATAGATTATTTATTTAGGGAAGATTTTACATTCATCAAATACCATGGTTTTATCAGAGAAATTTTTCAACTCCCCAGATTTGTGACGAATCAAGTTTTCACATTGGAGGCATGCCATTAGGAAACTCTTGTCGATAACGCCTACGGTAGGGGGAGGAACAAAACAAAGTTATATCCACATCCGCTTTTTATTGTAAACATAAAAGTGGTATTGGAGAAGCATGAAGCATAGAGGGAACTAACCAATCTGTTGGAGGCCCTAGGCTTAGTCCTTATTTGCTACACATGGGACTATAATCTGGTGAATCTTCGTCCCCTCAAACATGAGACATGAGACTATGTAGAGTCCAAAAAAAATACAACCTAGGAGAAGCTAGAAATATATGTCAAATTGGCCCTCATACCAACCAAAAGGCCATAGTGGTTGAGCTTTTATACACGAGAGGAAAAATATCAAAGGGAGGTTCCAATAAGTAAAACCCTAAAAAATCAAATGAAGTGGCAAGGGTGGTCGGAAAGGAAGATGGTAGACTTCTCAAGGTTTCGACAAGAGATGGGAGGTGCACATAAGCTTCTCAGAGAGTTCCACCCACATGATGAATATTTTGAGGATATTTATGATTGAGAAGTTGATTCCAACAATAGAAACCAAAAGTCTAGCCTGAGATAAAAAGGGGGAAAATTCCATGTCGTGCTTCCCTACCATAGGATTCTGATAGAGGGAGAAGCTCTAAGCAAAAGGATTCACAAGATACATCATCCAATAGTGTCTGAAGTAAAGGGAAGAGAACTCGATGGTCCTTGAGAGAATTAGTTGTAGAACTAGAGAGCCAAGCTTCAATGAGATCATCCGCTAAGGGATCGAGATGCTCTAGTTTAGGTCAAAGGAAGATAAGGTGAGTCTGAGACCTGTATGTACTCGATGTAGTTGTCAAAAATGAAGAAGTAGTAGAGTCCTCTTTGTAGAGTGTTTGAACAATCATGGTTCAGGTAAGTCTTGCTCCCCCTTATCTTCTTGCTTCAGCATCTTTGGTTAATCCTTTGCTCCCACTCATTGAAAAGAATCCTCCACTCACAGAACCTGAACTTTTGGTTTTGAATGAGCCCCCTACCATTTTCAACATACCAAGTGATGTGCCCCTACATTCCAAGCAAACAACATCCTCTTTGGAAGTTATAGACTCTTTGATCACCGTATCCAGGGCTCCTATCAAGAAAGATGAATCATCCATGCTACCCATTACTCGAGGCCTGTCTGCATTTGGATATAAATCATCCATTACATTTGTTTCCCTTTTCACCCCAACTAGGACTTTTGGTGCCCAATATTAATTAGGCATCTCACCATTTTCAATTATTACTCTTCCATTCACCTCCCCACATGCTCATACATCTGAACTCTCCCCTTGTGTTACTCTTTTTAGTCTGCCCCTTGATGATTCTCTTGTAGCATAGAGTATAGAATCCGCATAGACTCTTAAAAAGAATTTTGACATTACTAAGCTGGCCTGAAAAGCCATGATGTAGAAAAGAAAAGAGAAGAATGTTGAGTTGCCCACCACCAAAAGGATTCAAACCTTTTTTAATGAGGAATGAAATTCTTTGTGCATCACCACTATGAAACCTCTCACAGCTTGACCTGAAGGAAAAATGTAGATAGAGGATTATGACATCAAGGAAGTGGGTCTAGATTTAAATGAAATTCAGTTGTGTGACAAGGTAGATCTAGCCAAGACCACTCAAAAAGTAGTATATACAGATTATGAGTGGCTAGATCGAAATTTGAGAAAGAGCGAAGTTGAGCTGGTGAATGTAAAAGAAACAGTGAATCAACTACAATTGGAACTTAAGGCCCAAAATGATGAAATGAACCACATAATTCAAGTACAAGAGTAGTAGGATGAAGCTATAGGATCTCTTGCAGCACTTCAAGATGAGAAGATTTGGTTGTATGCTAAAATTGACAGATTGAAAGGTGAACTTGTAGTTGAGTACCAATTGATTGCAGAACACCAACATGTTGGGAGAGTATAAATAAGGATTTGGATGGTATCTGATCTCAGGCCTCCAACAATTTGTAAAAGGCTTGAGAGGAGCAAAAAAATTTAATTGATAAACAAGAAGCTGAGTCTGCTCTGCATGGTCTTAATCAAGAGGTTGAAAACTTAGTTTCTGAACTGGAAAATGCTCTCGAGAGAAGAGATCAAATGGAACATAGAGTGAAGGAAAAATAATCTAAACTACAAGAAGAGCTAGCAGTTGCACAAAGGTCTATGACCCTTCCTATAAGGAGAAGGTTGGTATCCACCTAGTGGGAGTGAATCATTATTGTGCTCACCATTTTAAAACTGGCCTTATAATTTATAAAGGATGCCCAAGAAATAAATAAAAAGTTTGGCCTGTTGGCCGACCAAATTCGAAAGGAGTATGCTCCTCGAGTGGCTGAGTCTCAAAGCTTTATCTCCAAGCTATGTGTGGTGACAGATGAGGCTCTGATAAATTCAAGAATTACAAATTGGAGGGTTGCCTCTAGCAAAGAAAATGAATTCACTCACTGTCATAAGGTAGTGGCCAAAACCAAGAATAGATAGGTAGTGTTAAACAAGAGGTTCGATGAAATGAAGAAGGATTTCGGTTTGATGTACAACTTTGGTTTACCTCCCTTCCTTTGAGTGAATGGGGATGTATTATCAGTCACAAAAATAATAGAGGAGGTCAAGAATAAGGTTCAAACTTCTGTTGATCTTCTAGAGTTGAGCTCAACACCCACAATGGATGATGTTGAGAGTGAATTTCTTCAGCTTTCTCCTTTGTATTATCATCTGGGAGTTGTTTCAACAAGGTGGGGATTCATTTCTTTCAAGGAAGTCTTTGAGCTGGATCAGGCGTATAAAGCCATTTGTAGTCTATCCCGACCAACTGAAGCTGATTGGTAAATGTTGTACTCTGCCTTCCTCAAACTCCAAGAATGACCAGAGGTATAGGTTCATGCATTCACAAGTGAATCCCACTGTGAGTCACCAAAACTGTGGAAATTTTTTTTTCCTTAGTCTATTTTTTATTTTTGGCTTTACTTTTGTCTTCAGATGGATCTGTAGTGAGATGGTTGTGTTTCTGACAGGGACACAATGTGCCATGTGGTGGTTGTGCATGTTTTGTTAATCAATTTCCTTTTGGCTAGGAGTTAGACCATGTGTCGGCTTGGTGGATGATTTTTTATGATCACTTTTCATGAACTTAAGACTATCCATCTACATGAAACATCATCTCTTTTTTCACTAGAGGAGTTGTATCTTGGGAGCCTTTTATCCAGAGTCTATCAGAATGCATCTACCTTGTTCTAGAGAAGGATGTGAGTTGGTGCCACCAAAACCACTTGACCATTTCACAAGACCTTTGCGAGGTTTTTCTTCTAGGATCTGAGGGATTATGAGGGGTAATCCTATTGAAATATCTAAATGATATTAATGTGTAAGCTGAAATTTAATGATCAGGATTGAAACAACCTAACAAAAGATCTAGGATATGATTCTAAGCTATCAGGTGCGGATGTCTGGCAGTCATTACTTTTGAAAAAATTTGATGTTTCTGTCTCCTTGATGGCTATAAATTGGAAGCAACAACATTTAGAATAGGTTCTTGAAGTTTTCCTTTTGGAAAAAAGTTTCTTAGCTTTCATAGCTAGTAGAAGTATTTTCTTTCAAAGTTTGCAAAACACTGCTTCACTCTTGCATGTTATGTCTTTCATATACTCAAACTATTGTCAGATTGGAATCAAATCTCTATTTTAAAGTTTTTTTAATAGTGAAGTATGAGTTATTTGGGAGAAATATTTGAAACTGTGCATGATATGGCTTCTGTCAATATTTCCTTCTTTATATCTTCGTCTAGAATAGAGCACCGTGTCTTTCTTAATCTAAATATTTTGATTATTGGATTTCCATGTTGCTTGTGTGCATCATATAGTTATAATATGTAGAAACTAGATTATGTCATTGGACTTCTCTGTTTTCTTTGTAGGATTATCATTTATTCATGTTATTCTATATTAAGAGTAAGATTTTATGTGACTTTTGAATGTTTTTCTATTGATTCTTGGAACTTCTATGTTTGGTCAGATCTTAATACACACTTCATGTGGGTGGATTGAATGGCTGCATTGTGCTTCTATCTAGCCTCTGCTGCTCATTCTCTTCCCAACAATGAAGGGATGTGGTGTTTTGTGTCTATAATTTTTCTCATAGAAAGGAACTTGTAGTCTTGAAATGTTGTAAAAGCGTTGGCGTATCACCACTTTTTATGTTTTTCTGTTTACATTTCTATTTACTCTTTTCCCAAACTCAAAGAAGAGTCAATTTTCTTTAAAAATCTCGGAGGTATTCAGTGAGGTGCATATTGTTCCCCCACTCATTGAATTTCCTATTAGACTATTGGAGAAGCGCAAGCTTTGATGATCAACACATATTTTCTAACATATGGAAAGTTGTAGTAAGCTAGGATTTGGCATAAAAGTGGTAAGGTTTAGTTGGAAATACACACTAACAGGGAATTATTTAATGATTTTTTGGGAAGTAGTGAAATGATGAAGGGATTTGCATTGAATGAAAAATCAAAAGGTAACCTTTGGTACCACTATAGTTCCCATCCTAATAGCAAGCTTCATTGCTTTCAGGTTGAAAATGAGCTATCAATGAAATATAAAAACAAAAAAATGAGCTATCAATGAAATGTCTAGATAAAAAACCAAAAATCAACTAATTAGGCTATCCAATATCTCTTTTGGGGCTATAGACACTTGGCTGGTAGTAGATCTATGTTTGGGGGAATTATATAGATAACCTTTTTGGGGCTATGAATGCTTGAGTGGTAGCAAGGCTCAATCCCTAGTTGGCTTTGGAGGATTACCAAAATATTTAGTTCAATGATAATGAATTGATTCTTTCTCACTAAGTTCCATAAATTGGAATTAATCAAAGCACACATGGATACTTCTGGAGGAATTTTTACTATTTTCATGTCAAAATCTAGGTAAAGGTAAAGTGTTATTGGTTTAAAATATGTATAGATTATAATTTACTACTGGCAATTTAATCCCAATTTTTGGTTTAAATTTGGTTTTATTGGTTGCAAGTTTTTGTGTGGTCTCACAACACACCCCAAGACTCTAAATCTTAGGGACCCCAAGTGAAAACTAATGCTTATGGAAGGTATTAGCTAGTTTGGAAGATCATTGGAAGTGAAAGAAAAAGAGAAATATTTTATAAAAAAAGAGAGATGTGCTTTGTAATTTAGGTGTTCTAGGTACTAGGTACTAGGTACCATAAACTGTGAATGTTAGAGGTGTAAAAGGTAATGCAAGTATTGAGTAAAGTGTTCTAATCTAATAGTTGAGGTCCAATCAAGAAGGAAATTCTCGTAAAACCAAATTTTGAGAAATTCATGGGTAATGCTGAACACCGGGTACCGGGTACTTGGTAACAATGTAAAACAAAGTTTTAAGTCTTAAAGCTTATCTAAAGGTTCTGATGGTCCAGTATTCTAATATAAGAAGATGTTTATGCAATAATTTTTATTTTTCTTGAAATAATTTTATTTATGGTACACTTGCATGATAACAATTGAATAATGGTTTTATTTACATGAGATTTGTTTTTATAAATGTTATTTTTCGAAAGGGATTTAATAGTTGGAATTTGTGATTATAGGAGAAGCATATCATGATGCAATGTTTGGGTATGGATAGTCAAACAAATTTGAATCAGGGGTATAATTATAACTAGATCGGGCTACATACTTAAGGGAGTCGTATGTAGAGGGGTTTGAATCCATCAAAATACTGGAATCCCAATAATTCACATTTGGTGATGTAAAGCGCCAACCTTTGAGGAAGCTCATTCCCAAGAGTAGAAAGGCTGAGGTAGAACATAAGTGTAGGAACAAGATGATGGAGTGATCATTCTGAATGAATGGGAAGGTTCCTACAAACCATCTAGATTCAAGTTATTATCTTGGCAATAATAAAAATATAAGAAACCTAAAGGACTTCAACATGTAGAAGGAGGTTGACCTTGATTGACTTCATTTACAATTCTCTTTCCAATCACTATTTTCCATGTGCCTTGATATGATTCATCCCTTAGATTTCCTCTTATGTATATTCCTTATCCTACTTGTGTATTATTCCTATAAAAGGCCAGAGGATATTCCTTTTTAAGTGAAGTTTAGAATTTGTGGATGTCGAAAGAGCCAAAAATTCTCCAAGTTTTGTTCTTTTTTCCTATTTTTTGAATCATTCCAGACTAAAAAATTGTATGCACATAGACTTTAATCAATATCAAAGCCAATTTAATAGCTACCTATCTTATGAGTCTTTGTAGCTAGTTTTTTTAGTTTAGTCGAACAAGACTATATGTTGCGTCATTTAAGGGCGCATACAAAACCTACTAGGTTTCCACACTAAAATCCACTTCTTTAAAAGCTTGCATTATTTTATGCCTAGTTGTGAAGCAATCTGGTGAAGTATAAACTAGTTTGCTTTGATTTCATTATATCTTGGGGCATGCATGGAGAATAATTGGGAGAAATTTTAATTTTTAGTATTTTTGATGCTTTATTTTAGATTAGATGCTTAAATTTTTGAAAATGTTCCAAAAAATAGATTAATGGATGGAAATTTATTGAAAATATTTTATTTTCTATGAATTTACTGAATGCTTAAAGCTAAATCTAATTAAGTGATAGAAAAAATGATTGATGTTCATGAAATTTTATTGTAAATCTTTTGATTTCATGATATTATTTTATAACTGAACTGGAAATATTATGCCTATTGTACATGATTCTTAATGAAATTGGAAATAATAGTGAAACCCAAGACAATCATATTCTCTTTGATATTAACAACATTATCACATCATATCCTGAAGTAAACCTAGTATGTTCAAGACCTAACTACTAGAGACTTGGGATTGAGCTAAGTCAACCTTTTTTCCCAATTACACGGACACACCATGATGCTTCCCTGGTTTAGTCTTTAAAGAAGATAAGTTCTTTGCGGTTTGCCTATGAATACTTTATCCATTTTGTTTGTGCGAGTAACATCATCATCAACATTTCCCTAACAAAGGATTCTTCAAAAATAGAATATTTGAACTTGTCATAGTCCTTGTCCCAAATGTAAGTCCATTCTTAAACTGGTAGAATTATTGCATGTTCATCCATGGACCTAATTTATAAATTTAGGGACCATATACCATATCCACTGAACAAGATGATGTAATACAATAGTGAATACCATTTGAAATGCACTTTTTTTCTACCCTCCTTAAGTGAGCTCAAGGATTTATGATTCTCCTGTGCAATGTTGTCAGCATTGTCATATGGTTTTTTCACATCTCTTCTTTGAGTGTTTGTAGTTAATACCATTAGGCTCACCGACATCAAAATATTGTATTTCATGCCTAAAACTTAACATAATAAAATTTTTATCTTCACAATGTAATCATCAAAGATGTCATAGCCAAAAGGTTCTAGCTCTCCACTTGTAAACCTCGTTAATTCTATGTTAGGCCTTGTAGGCCTGAAGCATGGCAATCATTCTACCTTATAACTATATCTATGCCTTTTATATTATCTGGTGATGGTACCCAACTATATCAATAATTGGGCATTGGGGTTTACTTTGAAAACCTTACAAATATAAGCCCTATCCAAGGGCATTAATAATTTTCTAGCCCATGAAAATAATGCTCTCTTCTTAAGGTTGTAAGATTATGTAATTTATCTAATTAAATTAATATTATAAACATGTTGAGCACCACAAACTCTCCTAGCCCTAATCTACATATGTTACATATAGGCCTATCCATTAAGGCCTTTTAGAAGCCATGTTTAAAGAGGGTGTAGTCCTAGACAAGGATTATAGGGTTTCTGCAATTTTTATTCATGTCAATAATTTTATTAGATGAGACACTAGACCCTCGTGCCATTCTTAGAATTTTAGTTGATCTTAGTAATTTGGCCATGCTTTTTGCAAGTATAAAGGTGTTATCATTGATGTCAACAAGCTTGTGTTGTCTTTATTCATAGTTGTGCAATGGTTGAGAGAGATTGGGGCTTCGATTAGCTACATTATGTTGTCATTAGTTAAGTTTCTAGTGTTAACATCTATAGTTTCTTTGATAAGCTTCCTATTGATGTGGGTGTTGTACAAATACACCAACAAGTAGGTAAATCCTCACAGAGTATTGCAGGGACCTACCTCTCTTGAAATTTCCCACCAGGAAAGACTAAATTGAATGCAATCTTAGGTCAATCCCAAGGTTTGGGAATGTCAGGTCTTGAAGCACTAGGTTCACTCAAGGTTCATTGTGTAAATTTTTTTTAAACATAAGGGGCCTACAATTGTCATAAATTAGCTAGTATTTGGAAGATTGAAACATAATCTAAGTCCAATCATTCACATGTCACTCAATAACTTCATGAAATCAAAGAATTTGTAATAACATTTCATGAAATTTGAATTACTTATATACATTCAAGTAGATTTAGTATTTATCATTGAAAAACTTCATGGAATTGAAATATTTGTAATAAAACTCCATGTATTCATCAATTTTGGAACATTTTTTTGAAAATATAAAGTATCTACTCTAAAATAAAGCACAAAAATATTGAAGTGTAAAGATTCCTCCCAAGTATTATCCACACATGACTCAAGAAATAACTAAATCAAATAAAAATATTTTATGCTTCACCAAATTGCTTCATAAATAGGCATAGAATAATACAAGATTTTAAAGGAAAGGGCATTATTCACCACTAAACAGTGTCAATATGCACCCAAATCCAGCATAACAAATAGTCTTTTCCGAGAGGAACAAATAATCAACTACGTATTATTTCATATCATGCAATATATTTTGACTTGGCTTTGATATTAGTTAATCTCAAATGAAACATACAAGTTTTTAATCTAGAATGGAAGATAAAACAAGAAAAAGAATAAAACTTGAAAAAAAATTCTCTCTGAAATCCACAAATTTTTAACTTAACTAAAATAATACAACTCTCAGCCTTTTATAAGAACAAGACACTCTTGAAATTTGATCAACACATGAGAGAAGATATAGGGGATGAATTGTAGTAAAGCACATGGTAGGTGACAATTGGCACAAGAACATTCTAGACTAAGTCAAAAATACTTTTGTGATGACAAAAATTGTACCCCCTTGGAGATATTACAATTTGACATAATTTGAGAATACTTCATGATAAATTGGACTTGATATCACCTTGATCTAGTGTTGTGATGAGTTTCACACATCCACATTAGGTATTGGGCCCTTTTTAAGCTAAATAAACCTAACTCTGCCTTAATTTAGTCATGAAAGTGTATTTATTTGCACCTTCACATCATATTTAGGAGGCTTGTAAACTAAATGGACCTAATCTAGTGTTGTAATGTAGTGTACACATTCAAATGGGATTTTGGGCCTTTCTAAGCTAAATAGACCCAATTTTCCCTTAATTTTGTGTTGTGAAGTGTATTTAACTACACTTTCATCTTGTATTTTATGCCCTCTTGCATTTATGACCTTATATAATCCTTAATAGTCCCCTAGAACCTTATATTTTGCATCCCAAGGTATATTTTAACCAAAACCCCAACATCAACCTGATATAAACTTAATTTCTTGGCTCCCCAACATTCTCTCTCTTCAAATAGGCCCCGTGGGACTCATATTCCACCTTGGGCATATGAGTCCCATCTTGGTGGGACCCATACACCACATGTGGCATATGATTCCCATTTGGCCTATTTTAAAGGTTTTGAGTGGGAAATCTACGTTTTAAGTTCAAATTTCATGAATTTCAGCCTGTGGGTTCTAATTAACGGGGTATTATATGGATTTCCTATATAAATAAGATTTCAAATCATTATTTCATTAAGAATTCATCATTTCAATTCAAGAACTCAAGAGCTAGGCATTCCAATACTTTACAAGATCATCAAGAGAGCATTCAAGATCATTTCTAAGGTATTCAAGGGAAAAATTCTTCAACAATTATTGCATCAATTCAAGATCCATCATCATGTCAAGGATATCAAGAATCAAGCATGTTATTGAGCTAGTGTGGTTATGTTGCATCCAAGATCCAAGGTCGAGCATTTTTCTACACTCATTTCAAGGTCTAGATCTATATCCTTCATGGCCATTTCATGTTATATTGCATACTTACAAAGAATCACATACAAGGAATCATTCAAGTTATTATTGTTTGTGTTACATGTATAATGTTTCATGTTTCATGTCCTTGTTTCATTGTTTCATCATTTTGTTTAATTACCTAAAAGGGGTTTAACCAAGGAAAACCCCTATTCACTAACAAATCAACAAGTTTGTATTCTCTTTACATGTGTGATTGCAGATCTAGGTGTCTTTGAGATTGAAGGATCATTTAAGATTATGTTAAAAGCTTGGAGAAAGTTGCTGAATTTTTCTCCCCATTTTCAAGGTTGTAATCTCCACTAAAAAGTGACCTACAACCCCGAAATCATAGTTTTAGACCTGGAAACAAAGAGGAATAAAAAGCGTAGAAATTGAAGACCAGAGTGAAATTATAAGGCTCCAAAAAATCCTAACTAGAGTCATACACTAGTCCTAGAATATGATGTTGGACTCAAGGGAACACTGAGAGGGGGGGTGAATCAGTGTTCAACAAATCTTAACTTAATTAATCCGAAACTCAACCATTCTATCATTACATTAAAATAAAGATGCAAGAATTAAAAAAAAAATTCATAACACCATGACACAAATGTTTTTGCATGGAAACCCTGTTAAGGGAAAAACCATGGTGGAGGTTAATCCATAATTTGAGTACTCAAATAATTTTTATAAAAGGGAATGCACTTGCATTCAGGCACACTGCCTAGAGGTCACTGCTCAACAGAGAAGGCTCACTACCTTAAAAAGGTTCATATTAAAACCATCTGAAGGATGAACTGAGATAGTAGCATCTATTCATGCCAGTTTACAATTCTAGTGAAGCTCATAGATTTGATTCTGGATCTGCTTTCTAACTTTGTACTTCACTCTTCTCTGCTCTGCTCTTTTCTTCTCTTCACATCACACATAGACAAATTCACACTATTACTTTGTTGGATTTCACACCATATTCGTATTCACTATCTTCACATACTTCTCCACATATGACACACAAAAATGATAAAAGTGATCTCATATATATATATATCCGCTATCAAGGATTTGATCATTCTTATGTTGGCTTCATAAAACATTTAGTTCTTTTCAAATGTCGGCCAGATCCACCGCTAAATATTTATGCGCATCCTCCAAAGTTGGTTAAGACAAAGAGAGGACCTAAAAAAACATAATAGAGCATGAAAACATTTGATTAATTA
>CM021102.1:223706462-223785714 GCA_007115665.2 Sequoiadendron giganteum
TGTTTCAACTGGTTGAGTTTCTGTTACATGCATTTCATTAAATCTAGCTTAAAGTGGTTTATTTCATGCATTTCTCAATTCCAAATTTTTATTTACAACATTTCATATTTTAGGTTGTTGCATAGTGTAATAAAAAATTACCTTTTTTCAAATCTAAGAATTTAATTTAAACATTTCCCTTTATGTCATAGAATTTCACTTTAATTACTTTTCCATAATAGCATGTTTTCTTTCAAGAGATGTGGCTTTGATATGGTTAAAAATGGATTGCATAAGTACAACATCCCCTCTTATGAGTTCAATTTAGAGCATAATAATGAGGTCGTTAAGAAACATTTTAATCATCCTTCTACTATCTTTCATAGTTATGGGAACATCTTAGAGAAACCAGATCAAACCATCCTTACTATTAAATTTCCTATTGGTTAGGATGATATGATACAAGAGGATGCAAGCATAGACAATCATAACAATCATACTTGTTCTTCTCCTGATTCCTCTCCTATTAGTGACAAAGGTATTTTGTTGAAAGAAGATACAAGTATTGAGAGTCTTGATTGTCCCTCTCCTCATCCCCCTTTGGAAGATATTAGAAAGAAATAAGATGAGATAATATAAACATTTCTAAACATCATCTTACCTAATATACATTCATCCCTTGCTTGTGAGAATTTTTTAGTGAAAGAGGATGATATCATAGATAGCCATAAACATCAAAATTTTCCTTCTCCTAATATCCCTCCTTGATGCAAAGACAATAGGTTGGTATTAGAAGATGCACCTATTCAGAGTCATGAGAATCTTGTTCCTCCCTTCCCTAATGCTCCTACCATTTGGAGAGATCTATTTGGTAAGCATGAAAATCATAGTTGTCCTTCTCTTTATGCCTCCCCTACTTTTGATGAAGCTACTTTAGAAAATCTAACCATGGAATGTGATGAACATCTTACAAGCTCTCCTACTAGGGTAGATAGTATGGCATAAGAGAATGAGACCTTAGAGAAAAAGGATGAAGTCATGGAAAATCAAATTGATCCTTCTCTTAATATCCCCAATATTGATAAAGAATATATTCTAACCTCCCTTACTTGTGATGAAGTAATTTTAGAGGAACCAACCTTTGAAGGTCACAAAAATCTAGCTGGTAGTTCTCTCAAAAACTCTCCTCCTAGGGAAGATATCATGGTGCAAGAAAAGGATAACATTTAAAATAATTATATAGTGCTATTAGATAATGATGATGATGAAGTAACATTAGGCTCTCCTTCACTAAAAAAATTTCATATTACTCAACCTCAACTCATCCTTTATCGACCTTCACACAAACCTCAAATTCAAAATAAACTTGAACTTATCCTCTACCCCCCTAAAAATAATATTTTTCAGAAACCGCGTCATAATACCATTACTCATACATATAACACTAGAAACAATCCATAACCAAGAAAAAAACCTTCAACATCCCTCCCATTTACTAAACCTATCTTACCAAGTCCCCCTCATTTTCCTCCACAAAGTGGAAAGGAGTATGATCTTGTTGAACAACTAAAGAATACTCCTAGTAAAATATCATTATGGGACCTTATTCAAGCATCCCCTCACTATCACAACATGATTCAAAGTGCTTTACAACAAGTTTCTATCCCATCTAATATAGAACCAAATGACATAGCATCCATGATTCAAGGAATAAATTCTAACATTGTTTTCCACCAAAGTGAGCTCCCTCCTTTGGAAGTGCAAAAACAATGTGATGCCTTCATGATAATATCTATATTCATTATGATGGGAATAAAGAAAACCCTTGTTGATAATAGCTCAACTTTGAATGTGTGTAGTGTGAAACTTTTGCATATACTTGTTGTAGATAAATCAAGAATTGAACCTAATTCTTTATTGATTCAAGGATTTGAAAACGTAGGAAGGAAACCACTTGGTGTGATTACTTTTCTCATTATAGTTGGAAAGACTACCTTACAAACTCCTATTCATCTTATGCCTCATGATATTTAATACAATTTTCTTTTAGGAAGGCCTTGCATCCATGAGATTAATGCAGTGCCTTAAACTCTTCATCGTGTAATGAAATATGTCTATAACAATAAGTATTCCAAGTTGAAATAAACCTCGAACCTGAAAGTTGCTTACAAGTTGAAAAAGAAAGGAAAAATCCTCCAAACACACTAATTCCAACTTCGAACATAGAACCTATAAATGAAGAGAAACAAGAGATGGAAAAAGTGTCAAAACTATTAGAAGACGATTGGGGTTCCTTAGATTTCACAACATTCATGGGAGAACACACGATCATAAACAAAGATTCAAACAAGGGAAAATAAAAAGCAGTAATGTCAACAAAAAATTTGGAAGCATCCACCTCAACCACTTTAGAACAAAAGAAAAAAAATTAGACAAAAAACTTTAATGAACTTAATTATGAGAAACCACCTAATCCAAAAGAAATTAAAATGCTTGATGGAAAAGGTTGTGAACTTATGAAACATTGGATATAGTGGAAAAAGATGTGATGCTAGAGAACAAGGTATCAGTGTCCCTAAAGAGGCTCACATGCAAGAAAATACTAGTGGTTTTGGTTATTTCCCCTTGAAAGAAACAAACAAGATTTCACTTAATATAAACACTATTACAAAATTTTCCTCTAAGCCATCGTTAACATTAATGCATCCTGAATTGATAGACACTAGTGATCTTGATTTTTACCCTTTGAAAGAAATGAAAGAAACAAAGAAATCCTCGCTTAAAATCAATGTTCTCACACAAAATACTAATTATTTGAGTTCATTCAATTTTACATCCTCCTTTCAAGGAGAGAATAAAATCTCACAATCTGAAGAGTCTTGTTTAGATATGACACCTAGTACTAAGCAAGACATATATTTTCCACAAGATAACGAAACATCCTCTACTTTTGATCAAGAGTGTATCTTGACGAGACTCCTCCAAGATCATCTAATATCTCTCCCTCCAAGAACACGAATGAAATTTTAATACAAGAGTTCATTTTATGCATATCATAGAGTTCATGGTCATTCTACTAATGAGTGTAATGCTTTGAGTAAAAACATTCAACATCTTAGGGACTGTGGTGCTCTTCCTTGTGTTGAAGCTTCTAGTTCCTCTAATTGAAACTTGTTTTCATCATATTCGGCTCATCCTTGTCGTGCACTAAGTACGGGCAAGGGGTTAGTTGGCCTTGTCTTCGTATGTCATTTTTCACTATCTCTTTTGGCTAGTTGACTTCCTTTCATGTACATATTAGAGAAAGCTTGGGATATGGCTGAAATGCCTTTAGTTGGCTCACATGTGTCATACTTTTCTTTCTATGTTTAGAATTGCATTTTTTGGGGCAACCCCTTCTCTTTTCATGATGTAGCTTATTGGAAATATCAGACTTGACAAAGAGATTTCTGAATAATCTCTCATGCCTTCTTTTCCTTTAAAGAAATTTCTCAAAGTAATGGTGTTAGCAACTACTTTAAAGTAGGGGCATACATCGACACTCATGTTTCACTGTGTGATTTTCTTTATTCTTATGATGTGTCATTTTCTTCGTGGTGTCATTGGGTTTGATTTCCTTTGAGAGCATGATATTTCTTTAAATTGTCCTCTCTTGGAGAAATTAGGCACAATTCTCCCTAAGAAGTGACCTTACAAAAACTAAGAAAAATCCCTTTAAAAATTCCTTACACTATTTCACATTTACAACATCGGTTATATGGCCACCTTGCAAAACCCACTTTTCTTGAATTTGGAACCATCTTGTTTGTTCATGAATTCCAAGCATATGAAGCTTTTCTTGCCTCATGAAGCTTGAATCTCATTTTTTGCTCATGAGCTCCAAGTATACAAAAATTTTATTTCTTCATGAAGCTTGAATTTCATTATTGTGTGGCTCCTTATCAAAGTTGTTAGAAGGTATAACTTTGGTACATGGTTTTACGAGAAGTTGAATCAAGGCATGAATTTCGCTTAGCTACTCATGTGTGTGTGTGAGAACATACTAGTCATATGTTTATGTGTCTCACCCCCTTGGAATACTCTCCTCGCAGACGACCTAAAGTTTCATGGCCCCAGATTGAGCACATTTTTGTCGAAGCTTGATCCACCTTTTCTTTATTTTTATTTCATCAATGAGATTACATGTTTGTGTATCTTGTTTTGATGCATATCATATATGTTTTTGCTTTTCCTTTTTGTTCATATGATGACTTTATGTAGGATCTTAGATCCTGGGGGATCGACCACTTCCTCGACCCCTGTCATCCTAGACCATTCGTATTGGTACAATTGGACCCCTCTTGAATGTCTACTTTAATGTGAGTTTGAAGGAAGTTACTACTCTCACTAAAGTGGGAGCTATATGTAATGATTGAAATTGTACCCCCTTGGAGCTAGTATAATTTTACATAATTTGGGAATAATTCATGATAAATTAGACATGATATTAGGTTGATCTAGTGTTGTGATGAGTGTCACACATCCACATTAGGTCTTGGCCCCTTTTTAAGCCAAGTAAACCTAGTTCTACCTTAGTTTAGTGTTGAAAAGTGTATTTATTTTCACCTTAGCATCAAATTTAGGAGTATCTTAAACTAAATGGACCTAATCTAGTGTTGTAATGTGTTGTACACAGTCACATGAGATTTTGGGCCCTTCTAAGCTAAATAGATGTAATTTTTCCTTAATTTAGTGTTGTAAAGTGTATTTATTTATATTTTCGCATTGAATTTGGGCCCCTCTTGCATTTATGACCTTAATATCATCATTAATAGGTCCTAAGACCCTATATTGTGCATCCCAAGGCATATTAAATAACCAAAATACTAACATAGACCTCATATAAACATAATTTCATGAATCCTTGATATTATCTCTCTTCAAATAGGCCATGTGGGACCCATATGCCAGCTTGGGTGTACGAGTACCATCTAGGTGGGACCCATATGCCATAGATGGTGTATGATTCACATTTAGCTTATTTTTAACGTTTTAAGTGGGAAATCTAGGTTTTAAGTTCAAATTTCATGAATGTCGGCCTATGGGATCTAATTAAAAAGGTATTAGATGGATTAAAAATATAAATGAGTTTTCAAATCATTATTTCACTAAGCATTCATCATGTTAAGTAAAGCACTCAAGAGTTAGGCATTCCAAGATTTTACAATATCATCAAGAGAGCATTTAAGATCATTTCTAAGGCATTCAAGGGAAAAACTCTTCATCAATTATTGCAGCAATTGAAGATCCATCATCATGTCAAGGATATCAAGCATCAATAATGTTATTGAACTAGTGTTGTGATGTTGCATCCAAGATCCAAGGTCAAGCATTCTTCTACACTCATTTCTAGGTCTACATCTAATCATTCATGGCCATTTCAAGTAAGATTTTAGATTTAGAAAGCATAATTTATAAGGAATCATTAAAGGTATTATTGTTCATGTTTAATTTCTTATGTTTCATGTTTCATTTCCTTGTTTCATTGTTTCATCATTCGGTTTAATTACCTAAAAGGGGTTTGACCAAGGAAAACCCTTATTCACTAACAAATCAACAAGTTTTTCTTCTCTTTACATGTGTGATTGTATATCTAGGTGTCTTGGAGCTTGAAGTATCATTGAAGATAAGGTTACACTCTTGGATAAAGTTGTTGAAGTTGTCTCCCCATTTGCAAAGTTGTAATATCCACTAAAAAGTCACCTACAACCCCAAAATCAGATTTTCAGATCTAGAAACAAAGAGGAACAAAAAGAGAATACATTGAAGAATAGATTTAGAATTTGAGGCTCCAAGAAATACTAACTAGAATCATATGCAAGGACTGGTGTATGAGTCATAGTTTAAGTCATTTTTAAGATTTTTGTAGTTTTGAATACCCTTTTTCCATAAAGTTGTTCCTCTATAGAAACCTAGATCTAGGATTGATTCACCTAGCCTTGCATATGAGTCCCACTCAGCATTAAAGTCACTATATTCTACATTTATGAGCTCCATCTAGTAATATTCATATTTCTAGGTGCACACATTTCATCTCACCGCTTTCTATTTTGTTTTACATGCATTTTTACGTCATTTAGTGAAAGATTGCATCATATAAGGGTTAGGCATTACATCTTGCATTGCAATTGTCTTTCCAAGCCCTAGCTTGGTGGTGAACCCCTCTTTAATCATTTATCATACCCTAGGACAGTCCCATAGTAGATCTCTTTCTCCCATTCCCATCATTTGATTGAGATCTCTAGGGCATCCTTGAATGTGGAGCATGGAAAGCTTGTTTCCCTAGGTCCTAAAACCCTTGTGGTGACAATTTTCTATCTTACGATTTTCAGTTTTCTTCATTCAGAAAACTCCAAACTTTGAGCTTTGGGTCATGGGTACTTTTGTAGAAAATACAAAACTATTAACACTTTTCTCAAAATCCCCGAGATTAACTATCTTTGTCCGGCTCAAGAATAACCATACAAAATTCATTTCAAAACTCTACCTATACACAAAACTCCAGTCTTTCACTACCCATTTGTATGCTCTTCTTCACTAGAATCATGGTCTATGTTCACCCCTTCTTTGCTAATATTTTCAGAAATCAATAAACACTTGATGTGTACATTATATTAGAACATGACCTTGAATAACCTTCCAACTGTACTTATGCCTTGAATATTTTTCTATTATTTGAAAGATAGTTTTATTCCTCTACATTAATTTCATCCCATATTTTCTCATGGAATTCCTACACCTTATAATGTCATCAATGACCTCTCAACTCAATGTCTGAAAAGGGTCCTTATTTACCTTTTTGTTTCATCCCCTGAAAGATTTCACTTCCTTGTCATCCTATTCTAGAGTCTGAGGATCATAGTGTTTTCGAGCTAATATTTCAATGAATCTCTCATCTTTATCCACCAACTTCCTACATAATTTAGTGGCCCTTTGTAATCCACTTATGCATTGTAGTATAGTGTCACTTTCCCAAATTATTTGTATTCTCCATTTATTCAGCACCAAAACTTCCTATTTTTTTATTACCATATCATTTATCAATTCTCAGAAATCTGTTTGAAGAAGCATGTTTAACCTCCTCCCTTCTATGTCATTCTACTCTTGGCAGTCTTGGGATTCACTCTCGAGTCTTTTGGACTTGTCAAGTCAACTGTAGTTTTTCTTGCACTTCCCAATTTGTTCCCTTATTGATTCTTCGCCTTGCCTCACTAGATATTCTATCCACTCTTAAAACATGCTCAACTTATGTCAGAGAACTGTGATAGCATCTACTTCCTCTTTGGACATTAATATTGGATTTTGTGGCAATTAAGTCTATGAATGACTAGATTCGACTAGTGGTATGATAAAATATTCAAAGAAAGAAACATGTTCTTTTAATTCCTTTTTCTTTTGTTTATTCTTCTTAACCCGAGCAAAAAAAGTTTCAAAATTCAGCTTCATCTCCTCTAACTCTTGCTCCCATGATGAATTTCCTACATCAATCATTGTCACCCTATAATCCCTAGATATCATTTCATGCTTGCTCTTCTCTCCTACTAGAGTAGCTATTTGGATAGTTCTTCCTCGATATAAGTTATATTTTACACCATGTCTAGTCTTTGCTCTAGATCTAGGTTTAGGGGTTTCTAGTTCTTACATTAAACTTTTAAAAACCAGAGGCACCAATTCCACCTCTAACAGTGGGGCTAATTGTCTGACTAATCAGCCAAGTGATTCTTCACTTTTTCCTACCTCTTCAGTATTAATTTTTTTTCTAATGATTAGAATGTTAAGGAACTTCTCTCAATTCTCCAAAATCACCCACCATAACCTACAATAATTTCAAATTCTTTGTTCCCAATGACAAGGATTTTTGATTACCTTGATCTGTCACTATGTATTTCTCTCTAAGACTTACATTTTCCTATCCTACCCTATTTTCAACATAAATCCTAGGAGAAAAAATTTCTCATCATCCTAAAACATCAGGAATCTCATCATTTATTAGTTTACCACCCAAGATATGTGAGGATTTTATACCTTTATCGACATCCCAACTTTCTCCTAGTCCTCCAAAATTTAGTGGTTTCTCAAAAATCTTTTTAGTTCTTTCTTGTGGAGGTTGATCCTCAGTTGTATGATTATCAATTGCATATTCTTTATCAATAATGGGAATAGGGCTCTAAAACCCCTTTCCTTACATATATTTCCTCAGTGGTGAAACCCCTTTCCTTACATCTATTTCCTTAGGGTTTCCCAATTCTTGAGTGAGTGATCATGTTATGAATTCTTCTTCTTCTTCTCTACTCCCAATATGTGACCCTATATCAAACTCTTCTTCCATCACAAGCTAAATTATTGGATCTCCTTTAGATCATTTCTCCTTAAATTGTTTCATCCTAGTTGACCATTTCTTAAGTTTCTCTGTAAATTCTTCTTCAGTTATATCAAGGTCTTCCTTTGTAATTATGTTAGTTCCTCACAAAGCTTGCCTCATTTCTATAGTATTGACCAAGGGTGGAGAGGTAAATATGTTTAATACATTATGTGATGTAGACCTTGTCTTAGCATGTACCTATGCTCTCCTTCCCACATCTTCATTAGTCAAAGGCTAAGATCTAGGATTTTTTATGGAAGAGAATGTCACTTTTGGCATTTCCATTAAACATTGGCCAGAGTGGCCACAGTTTCTTTATGCAGGCTATTTGGCCATGGTTCCATTGAAATTATCTAACATGAGGTATCAGGACCTTCCTCCCTACATTGCTTGATTTTTCTTATTTCTATAACCTTTATTTTCTTTTTGGTGCCCCCATTATACCCTAATTCATTCACAAAATTTTTATTTCTCTTAACATTGCATGGGTATCTAGGTTTTATTGTTGCTTCTTGTAACCATCAATCCAAGATTGATTGAATATCAATACCAACTTAGAAATTTCTTCAATGGTTATTACCTCCCTCTTTGTGTAGTTTGGGTCCGGGATGGGTTCATCATAGAATTTTTGATTTGTAAGCTATATTTCTTACTTTTCCATTATCAACATCCAATTGCTATGGAACATCATGGGTTCTGAGAACATTTATTTCTTCTAGTGATAACATCTTATATGCAGTTTTTCTCACATCATGATTATCATCAAAATTGTTCAAGAAATCCTCTAGATGATTGAAAGGTGGAAAATTGTGTGCTTCTTCTAGGGTTTAGGAACTAGAATGAGAATATTCACTAACTTTCACTCAAGAAAAAACCCTTGAGATATCAATGCAAAAGAGAAAGAGATATTGCAAGAGGGTTGTTCTAGGGGCTGAATATGATCTAATAAGGGGTTCACCACCAATTTTAGATTTGGAGAAGATAATGAAATGTAAGATAAAAATAAAAACCCTAATTGAATGCAAAGTAACACTAAATGACCTAAAATAGTGAATGAAGAAAAATAGAAACCTACAAAACAAAATGTGTGCACCTAGAAATTTGGAGATGGCAAGATGGAGGTCCAAATAATTGAAAATGCTACTTTTATTGCTGACTAGGACTCATTCACCAAGCTAGGTGAATCAATCCATTTTTAGAATACTACACAATAGATGGTTTTAGACAAAAGGGTATCTGAATCTGCAAAGCTCTCTATCAGAAATCTACAGTGGGACTCATTCGCCACTTGTGGTGAATCAATCCACTTTTTCTTTTTGAAGAATTCAAAATTTGGATCTGTGCCTCTCAACTTTCTTTATTCTTCTTGATTTATTTTTGGATGTGAAACTGCGATTTGTGACCTATAGGTGATCTCCAAATATCTCCAAGGCTTCTTGACAACTTTGAAAACTTTGAGCTCTTGACAAATTTTCTCCAATCTTGCTCCTTAGGAAATTTGAAACCTACACCTACAAATCACACACAAAGGAGAGGGAAAATTTTTGTTGGGTTAGTGGATATGGGTTTTCCTTTGTCAAACCCCTTGTTGGTAATGAAACCTTGAAATGAAAGCAAATAGAAATGGAGAATGATGAATGAACAAATGATGATGTCACAACTCACCAAAATCTTCAATGAAGTGCTACAAATATGCTTGAGATGTTTGCAATGGATGTAGATCTTGATCCTTTCTTGAATGATGTTTATATTGAATGAATCACTTGCTTGAATCATAAACCCTACATCACAATTATTAGCACAATAACAAACATGATGCATGAAATATTTGACATGATGATTGATGCTTGAATGCTAATCTAAAATGCTTGATAATTTTCCCTTGAATTCCCTTAAATTCTCTTGTGAATGCTTGTGGACTTTATTTTCTATTAGTAATGCTCTCACAAAATTCTTAGGTCACTTGATTGCTTGTTAGGAGAAAATGAGTGAAAGAACCTTGTATTTATACTCATTTATGCAAGAATTCCTGAAATTACAACACTAAAAGCTGACATCAGATCTAGGAGAATGAAATCCCACTAGAAATTTGAATTAATTTTGATTTTGGGCCACCCAGGACTCATTCACCCAAGGTGGCGAATGAGTTCCATCAGGCTTACTTTTTGGGACCACTTTTAAAAGTTCTTAGAAATGTGTGAAATTGGGTTTGAGACCGAAAGATCCAGGTGGGAATAATTTTTCCAAGGTGGTGAATGATTCCTAGATCACTAAATTGGGGCCATTCAAATCGGAAATACTTGAATCATCATTGAATATTGATTGGTGTTAGGATTATCCTTGGAAAGATGCAATAAATGAGGCTTGTGGATAAAAAATGGGGCCAATTAAAGCATAATAAAGCCCAATTATTAATGACAAGACTAGAAAGTGTGAAAGTGTGTTACAACACTTTACAACACTCTAAATAAGGAAATATTAAGGTTTAAAAGGAGATTTATTAGATTTAGTTAATTAATAAAACCTTAGCAAAGTGTGAAAGTGAGTTACAACGCTTCACAATACTTTAGCAAGGTACCATTAAATCCATTAGCTCACAAGGGCCAAAGACCTAATGTGAATTTTTCAACCACATTAAAATCACTAAATCAAGGCAACATCAAGCCTAATTTAGCAAGGAGGGCCCAAACAAGTGTGAAAATGTCTTCATGACATTTTCTGACACTACAATGATAAACATGGGTATACTTCTAGCTTACATTATTTTCAAGACTATCCACTGGGTCATAATTTTCCCTCTAGAGTGTAAAGAACTCTAGACCATAGATTTTTAACTCATCCTTGCACATCTTGGCTTTTTTAATTGCAATGCATTTATAATTCCAAATAGTAATAGGGAATCTCATAGATCCTTTCTTGTGTACTTTTGAAAAAATCTCATGAGATGGCTCCACCTATCTCGCAAGTTCAAGCAATAATATTTTATATGTTGCATATCTGGGTAGCATGAAGAGATAATCTATAAACCCTTCCACTCAAATTTAGGTGAAAGTAGGAAATTGAATAAACTAGCACCTAATAGATATGATAACATCTTGTGATTCGAGAGATAATCTATTAGCTTTGTCCCCTTCCCTCAAACTCATCAGCTTCATAAGAAACACATCATTTACCCTTCGATAATGCTCATAGTACTGGTAAATAGTAATCTAGGGTAGATTGTGATAAATCAAATTATTCCTTAGTTCTCTGCCCAAGGTACCTACTCTATTTTAACCTTGTATATTTTCCCTTAGGGAAAATGAATATACAACATATGAGGACAAATTAAACCTCTAGGTGTCTGGGAGTTTTCCCATACGTTCATACAATCTATCGCTAATAAAACTTCCCTGATGAATCTACCCAAGGAGATCCATCATTTTCCTCATAATTTTGAACATCTAGGGTTCAAATATTTTGAAATATTTGCATCCATATATTCTACTTAATAGAGTTATCATGTCCTCAATCTCTTGAATAAATTATTCCCTTAGGATTCTTTTTGTTGCTTTAGTCATCTTCTTCTGGAACCATGTTGAAAACATGAGCCTCCTATTCTTCTCTTTTGAGCTCATATATGATGCGACATCAACCTTCATATCCAATGTATTCATCTACTTGACCACTGGGATCCCAAATGTATACATAATTCCCTCTATTGAGAGGTCTACATAGACTCTCCCTTCTTTTACAATGACCCTCCTATCTAGGTCATACCATTTCATACATTCCAATACCAATGAGAACCCTCCTGCCAAATGAATTCCACTAGCGACCATATTCTTGGTGCACTAAGTGGTGCCTTCTTATTGAATCCTTGTGGTGAATTCATAGTTATTAAAGCCCCCTAGATGAGTTTTTGTAATCATTCCATAGCCTAGTACATCTTGCGAGATGAGGAATTCAAATTCCTCATTGGTTTTCTTCTTTCACAAAGTGCTCATATCATTCTTAATTTCCTACATTATTAGAAAATGTGTGCTTTTTGTACACGTTACGGCTAATTCTACTCATACACTTTCAATAATTCATGAAAATTCCTTACCCATGATCATTTAGTGACTGCAATTAGGTTAAATTCTTTAGGAATAACTAGTGTTTTCTTTATGAATTAACTAGAAATAATTGAATTTAAAAAAATTCATGCATTCATAAAGATTAACAGAATTTGGTTGCAAGAAAAGTACTTGGTTTTGTTGATAATGTGATTGGATAAACATAGGTTCACTCCTTGATAGATGTATTCTTCAAATTTTTGAGACTTAATTTTCTTTACACACCACAACCTTTGTTTTAATTCCTTAATGTCCTTTCAAATGCATGGTTCTACATGAGGTAGTGTGTTATTGAAGCAACTACATGCTCAAGGTGGTGCCAACTATGTGTTTTTTTTTTCATATTTATTAATTTCTCTTACTGTGAACCCCTAAACCTACAAGTGCACCAAGAAGTCAAACATTGTTAGTGTTAGATCATAATGGATGCAAACAATGAGGGATTCCCCATGAAATCCATTTATTCAAACTTAAATAAGAAATGAAGAACACAAGTAAATTTCAAATGAAAGAAACTCAATCCTAATTAAGCTAATAACATGATGATTCCATGGGGGAATTAGTGCCAATGGAGTGTTGCAATTGGCCCTTTCCCAATTCCTATGTTGTAGATGGTATGTGATTAGAGAAATGGTCAAATCTCCAAAGAGATTTGAGCATAACCTTGTTGAAAATTTGGAGAGATGATGGATGATTGTGAACAAAGAGAAAAAATAGTTCTCAATTGGAAGGAGTAACTTTGCATATGAGTTGTGGATGAATATTGAGGAGAAGAGTCTTCAATTTATAGATTTCAAAAATTGGAAGAAGAGTGAGTTTGAGCAATGTGGGATCATTCAACATCCAATGGCCAAGTGCCACTTGTCAAGATGTGAATGGTTGATGGTTGTGCATATTTTGATCAATGTGCATGATAAATGCCATGAGATTCAAATTTGAATTTGAAAGTTGGCAAGTTTAGAGGGAAGGGAAATGGAGTTAATGTCAGTTGGCTCAAGGCTAAGGACATGCAAGAGGCATTAAATGCCTTGTTAGAAGTACCCATTCTATTTGAATTTGAATTCAAATTAAGGGAATATTCCCTTTTGATGCCATGTGAGGTAAAATAGATGAATTAATAAATCAAAGTAATTAATTTATTGTGCAACTTGCAAAATCTAGAGGATTTTAGTGAGAGGGATTATCTTAATCAAGGTTTTGATTAATTTAATGAAGAATTAGATGATTTGACCATTTTGACTCAAATAGATGAATTAATTTAAATTAGAATTGAGGGGAAATGATTTAATTAAATAGATGATTTGATTTATTTAACTAAGGAGGAATATGTTAGATTAAATCCAATAAGGTTTTAATTTATTTAATTAAACAGAGATGTAAGGTCAATTAAATTAAATTGATTAATTTAATTATTGAAAGAGGAAGACTTAATCAAATAAACAATGATTTGTTAAATTAAGTGATAGAATATGATGAAATGTTGAGAGTATGATTTAGGAGGAAATGTCGTTAGTAATCTAGATCAAGTGTGTCAGATCGAGAATGTACATTTTTCATGTCTACACAAAGAGAGTGAAAACAAAGAAAAATCCTTTCAGATGAACATGGAAGAGACCAAATGTGTCGATCCCTTGTGTCATCCCCAAAAGGAAAACACAGGACAAAGAAATGATAAAAAAATATTTTGGGTTAACATGGAAGAGACCTAATTTTCTCAATGCCTTGCATCATCCACAAAAGGAAAAAACAAGACAAATAAATGATAAAAAAATATTTTGCAACATAAAGAAGAATATAGGTACAAATAGAGGAATGCACAAAAAGAGAGAGATATATCAAATGAAACATCAAAAGGGATCAAATTACACACATGAAATCACATAAAAGAACATGAAAAAGAAAAATACTAGTAAGGCATGTGCAATTCAACCTAAAGAAAGTTGTCTACATCCCAATCTCGATCAGTATAAACTGAAGGCAAGCAACTAGCCAAAGGGACAATGGCAAGTACCTAACTAGGGGAAGCACCAAGTTCAACACTCTTTTTGTTGAGAAAATGTGCATCAACTTCCAGCTTGAAGCCCCATCTTTCATGACTTGGTGAAAAATGTTTGTTTATGGCTTTACCACAATACCGCGCCTAGCTTTTCTCTGTCATAACTGCTTTACCATGGTGGCTGCGATAAGACCGCCAGTGGCCTGGCTGGCAATTACCGCTGCACCATGGATAGTCAAGTGACTGACCGTGGTGGCCACGGTAAGACCGCAAGTGACCTGGTTGGTGGTTACCACCACATTGCGGGTAGTCAAGTGACTGACCGCGGTGGCTGCAATAAGACCACCACCGACCTAGCTGGCGATTACCGCCACACCACAAAAATTCAAGTGACTAACTATGGTGGCCGTGGTAAGACCACCAACAACCTAGCTAGTGGTTACCACCTCACCGCGAACAGTCAAGTGACTGACCGTGGTTGTCGCAGTAAGACTGCCAACGGCCTGGCTAGTGGTTAGTGTTGCACCATGAATAGTTAAGTGACTGACCATGGTGGTCATGGTAAGACTGCCAGTGGCCTAGCTGGTGATTACTTCTATACCATGGTCTGGTCAGTCAAGCTTGGTGGTGGAGTGCTAAATGTCTTGGAGAGCTCAGTGAGCTCAAAGACTGAGTTGACCGAGTTGGATTCGGTGACAGAAGTGGTAGACGTACCAACTACAGACACATGGCTCAATTTTAGAGCGATAATTGGTTGAAAACCAAAATAGTTATTGTAGCAGGTGCAGGTCGACTTAGGGTGGTGAACAAAACCTGATTTGGGTGATGGCATTAATGCCTGGGTGGCTCAATGCAGAGAGATCGGTATGGGCAGATCGGTTGCGTGATTGGATGACAGATTGATGAACTTGATGGTCACTGTTGGGTTGACATAATTGAATGAAACATATGACTTATGTAAGTGGAGTACAATATTGCATGGAGGGTTTTTTGCTCGAACTATATGTTAGAGAGAACATTGTAACAGTGTGCGAGTTCTGAAAGTGTTGTTGTGAGCTGATGAAAGAAGACTATATATTGTATGTAACTGTTTCTATTACTGTAATACAATTGTCTTGAATTTTTGTGGTGGGTTTTTTACCTGTAAAGGTTTTCCCATGTATATCTTGTGTCAATTGTGAATGCTCAATTCTGTTATCTATTTTGATGTTTGTATTCATCTCAAGTAGCTTTAGAAAGCTATTATAAATTTTTTATGCTCTTCTCCTCTATTGTATTAGTGTTAAGGGAATGTATTCTCCACTATTGGGTCATTAGATTCTGCATGTTTTTCCCTTCAAGTGGTATTAGAACTTGGCCAGTTGTGTTATCCTTGTAGAAAAGATCAATTTTTTGTGCTAATACTATTTCATTGGGAGTCTTGCATTGTTGAAACTTGTTTCTGTTTGAGATGGTGAGTACATCTAGTAGAGTAGATATTGAAAAGTTTAATGGCAGCAACTTTGAGTTATGGAAACTCAAGATAGAAGACTTGCTTGTGGATAGAGACCTCTGGATTGTAGTGTTCAGAACTAAGCCACAAAGTATGATGCAAGAAGCTTGGGATCTTGTAGATAGAAAAGAAAGAGGTTTGATAAGACTGAGTCTAGCTGATTTTGTACTCCTAAACGTCTGTGAGGAGCAGTCTACAACTTCATTATGGAAGAAGCTTGGTGATATTTATCAGGGAAAGTCTCTGGTAAATAATTTATTCCTAAGGAAGAAGTTGTACTCCTTGAAGATGGAAGAAGGTGCATCTATTGCAGACCATCTGAACTCATTTAATATGAGTGTTACTCAGCTGGCATCTATAGGTGTAAAGATAGAGGAGGAGGATCGTTGCATGCTCCTATTGTGTTCATTACCTGACAGTTGGGACCATCTTGTGATGGCTATTGGAAGTACAACCACTGCATTCAAGATGGATGACGTGGTTTCTTTGCTCTTGTTTGAAGAAATGTGAAGAAAGTCTTTTGACATGACCAAAGAGGCTCTTGTTGTTCAAGGTAGAACAAAGGAAAAAGGCAAGAAGAAAGACAAGAAGTTGAAATCCAAATCTGTAGGCAAATCAAAGTATCCTGGTAAAAATTTCAAGGTGAGATGCTAGAACTGTGGGCAACCTAGTCATATACAGAAGGACTGCAAGGAGAAGAAGAAGAAGAATGTCTCTGAAAATGAATCTTCTCAAAGTGATGCATATTCCTTCACTGCAGCAACCTTGACAACTCAGGCATCAGATGATGTCTGCCTGGTTGACTTAGGTGCGTCCTTTCACATGACATCTAATAGAGAATGGTTCTCTAAATATGAGTAGTATGACGGTGGAAAGGTATACTTGGCAAGTGATTCAACATTGGAGATAGTTGGCAAAGGAAGAGTCAAAATTCAGTTTCCTGACAGGAGAGTCAAAGGTATTGGTGGCGTACTTCACATACCAGGTTTGGCTTGAAATCTTCTTTCTATCAGTAAGTTAAATGATACTAGTGTAGAAGTTTCTTTCTCAAGTAGGGGATGTAAAACAACTAGAGGTACAATGGTGCTTGCTAAGGGTGTTTGTACTGGCACTCTGTACAAGCTAGATGCATGACCTATTCTTTGCAATAGTGCCTTTGTAAATTCATGCAATGCTGCACCTGTAGAGAAAGATGAAGACACTTCTCTGGCTGCAAATGCTTTGGAGGTAAAAATCCTAGATAAGAAGACTATGCTATGGCATCATAGACTTGGTCACATAGGTGAGAAAGGTTTAAAAACCTTGAAGAATAAAAATCTTGTAGAAGGGCTTGATGATTGTAACATTGAGTTTGATTTTTGTGAACATTGTATCTATGGAAAATAACAACATGTTTCATTTTATTCTAGTCCTAATAAATCTTTTGGTATACTGGATTATGTTCATTCAGATTTGTTTGGTATAGTTAATGTTCATTCATTATCGAAGTCTAGATACTATGTCTCTTTTATTGATGACTGTTCGAGAAGGGCATTTGTATACTTTCTTAAAAGTAAATCAGAAGTGTTCAGTCGGTTTAAAGAATTTAAATATTTGGTAGAGAATCAGACTGGAAGGAAAATTAAATGTTTGATGACAGACATTGGAGGTGAATTTTGTTCTACAGATTATGAAAGGTACTGCACTGATCATGGAATTAAGAGGCATAAGACAATTCCTTACACTCCATAGTAGAATGGAGTTGCTAAAAGGCTGAACAGGACACTGATGGAAAAGGCAAGGAGTATGCTAAGTGGTGTTGATCTGGAGTAGAATTTCTAGGCTGAGGCTATGGCTACAACATGTTATCTAATAAATAGATCTCCTTGCTCTGCTCTTGTTGATCAAATGCCTTTAGAAGCATGGTCTGGTAAGAATCCCTCTCTGATGCATGTCTATGTGTTTGGCTGTGAGGCATATGCTTATGTGCCAAATGAAAAGCAATCTAAATTGGATAACAAGGCTATCAAATGTATTCTCATTGGCTATGGAGTTGGTGAGAAGGGATACAAGATTTGGAACTTTGTTACTAAGAAGGTTTTGTATAGAAGAAGCATGATATTTCATGAGCTAAAACCTTCAGTAAGTGATCAATAGCTTGAGACAGATCAGAGTGACAAGAAGAAGGATACAGTCGAGATTCCCCAAACTCCAGAAAGGGAAGAGTTGCATGGTATACTTGAGACTGAGGAGAGCTCAAGAAGCTCTGAAAGTTCTGATGATGAAGAACAACCTCAACCTATAAGAAGATCCACACAAGAGAAAAGGAAACTTGAAAGGTATGGTTTCTCTATGTTAGATTCAAACTATGCCTATGCTTTAATTACCAACACTGATGAACCTAGGACTATTAAAGAAACAATTAGCATGGCTGATTCAAATTCTTGGCTGGATGCCATGAATGAAGAGATGGATTCATTGAAAAAGAATGAAACCTGGAATTTGGTACCACTACCTAAAGGGAAAAAGCCTATTGGATGTAAGTGGATATTCAAAAAGAAAACAGGCCTTGATAGAAGTGATGAGAAGTATAAGGTTAGATTGGTTGCAAAGGGATTTTCTCAAATTGAGGGAATTGATTATGGAGAGATTTTTTCCCCTATAGCAAAGCTGACATCCATCAGATTTTTATTGTCATTAGTAGCTGTGTATGATTTTGAAATTGAGCAGATGGATGTGAAGTAGCATTTCTCCATGGTGATCTAGAAGAAGAAATCTGCATGTCCTAGCCTGAGCATTTTGTTGAAAGAGGTAAACAAAATCTGATTTGTAAGTTAAATAAATCTCTATGGTTTAAAGCAATCTTCTAGAATGTGGTACCAGAATTTTGATACGTTTGTGTTGTCAATTGGATTTGTGAGATCAAAATCTGATCACTGCATTTATTATAAATCTGAGAATGATCATGTGCTTGTTATTACCCTGTATGTGGATGATATGTTATTCATTGGAAATAGCAAGACTATGATTTCTGATCTTAAATATCAGTTGTCTGCAAAGTTCAAAATGAAAGATCTTGGTGCAGCTACATACATTCCTTGAATGGAGATAACCAGGGACAAAACAAGAAGAAAGCTTTGGGTTAGTCAGAGTAAGTATGTGAAAATAGTTTTGGAGAGGTTTAGCATGAATGATTGCAAGCAGCTTGTTGTTCCAATCATGCATGGAACTAAGTTGTATCTCGAAGACTATCCAAAGTCTTCTACTGAGATGGAGGACATGAACAGTGTGCCTTATGCAAGTGATGTTGGTAGTTTGATGTATGTTATGGTCTGTACAAGACTAGACATTGCCCAAGCAGTGTGAGTTCTAAGATAATTTATGGAAAATTTAGGAAGATCACATTGGGATGCTGTGAAGAGAGTATTTAGGTATTTGAAGGGGACTTTAGATTATGCACTGTGTTACCATGGCAATTTGGTTGCATCACAGAGGACTCTCAGCATTCATGGGTATGTTGATTCAAATTGGGCAGGGGACATTGATAGTAGGTGATCCACCAGTGGATACACTTTCATGCTTAATGGTGGAGCATTCAGTTGGATGAGAAAGTGATAGGCTATAGTTGCTTTATCCATGATAGAGGCAAAGTACATGGTTGCAACTCATGCCTGTAAAGAGGTTGTTTGGTTAAACTGTTTGTGTTCAGACATCGGATTTAATGCTAGGTAGATTTCACTCTGCTGTGATAGTCAGAGTGCCATTTTTTTGGCAAAGAATCTGACCTTTCATGCCAGGACTAAGCACATTGATGTGCAGTATCAATTTGTCAGGGATATGGTTGAAGATGGCAAGGTAAATCTAGAAAAGTTCAACACCTTGAAGAATGTTGTAGATGCTTTAATGAAGCCCGCTAGCATAGACAAGTTCAGATGGTGCACAGAATCGATGGGCCTTGGGGCATATGACAGACAGTAACTTTTCAAAGCCATGGGGGAAGCTGGAAGTGCTCACCAAATGGGAGCTTGTTGAGAAAATGTGTCTCAACTTCCAGCTTGAAGCCCCATCTTTCATGACTTGGCAATTTTTTTTTGTTTCTGGCTTTACCACCATACCGCACCTAGATTTTATGTATCACAACCACTTTATTGCAGTGGTCATGGTAAGATTACCAATGGCTTGGCTTGTGGTTACCGCCATACCACGGACAGTCAAGTGATTGACCACGGTGGCCATGGTAAGATCACCAATGGCATGGTTGGCAGTTATCACCATACCACGGTCGGATAGGTCGAGCTTGGTGGTGGAGCGGTAAATGTCTTGGAGAGCTTGGTGAGCTCAGAGACTGAGTTGACCGAGTTGGATTCGGTGACAGAAGCGGTAGATGTATCAACTGCAGACACATGGCTTAGTGTCAGAGCGATAATTGGTTGGAAATGAAAATAGTTATTGCAGCAGGTGCAAGTCAACTCAGGGTGGTGAACAAAACCCGATTTGGGTGATGGCATTAATGCTTGGGTGGCTCGATGTAGATAGATTAGTATGGGTAGATCGATTGCATGATTGGATGATTGATTGATGAACCTGATGGTCAGTACTAGGTTGAAAAAATTGAATGCAACATATGACTCAAGTAAGTCGAGTAGAATATTGCATGGAGGGTTTTTTGTTTGAACTATATGTTAGAGAGAACATTGTAATAGTGTGCAAGTTCTGAAATTGTTGTTGTGAGTTGATCAGAGAAGACTGTATATTGTATGTAACCATTTATGTTACTATAATATAATTGTCTTGACTTTGTGTGGTGGGCTTTTTACCTGTAAAGGTTTTCCCATGTATATCTTGTGTCAATTGTGAATGCTCAATTATGTTATCTATTTTACTATTTGTATTCATCTCAAGTAGTTTTAGAAAGCTATTAGAAATTGTTTATGCTCTTCTCCTCTATTGTATTAGTGTTAAGGGAATGTTTTCCACACTATTGAGTCATTAGATCCTGCATGTTTTTCCCTTCACTTTTTAGGAGATTTTTCATTTAAGTTCATAGAAGAGGAGAACAATGTATTCAATTCATTATGCACTTGCTCATCAATCTTTGAAATATCAATTTCATCATCTAGATTAATCACAACGAGAGGTCAAATGACAATGTCCATGGAGGTTTCTTGTTTACATTGCAGTGAGGGTATAGAGTCATCATGCATTACTTCAGGTAAGTTTGGATTTTGATTTTATATTTTGTTCTTGTCTTCTTTAGTTTGTAACATACGAGCAATAGCATGAAATCTATTCCTACGCTCTCTAGAACTTCGATTTATTTTCAATCTATTGTCATTTTGTGTTTTTGTAAGAGTGGGTTTGTCAAGCATAGGTTCCTTCTCTTCCTTGGGAGGAACAAAAGAAACAACATGGGGTTGTTCAACCACTTTCTCTTTAGTTTTGTAAACTTTTTTTATTTTAGGAGGGACAATTGGATTGTTTAGGTTATCTCATGGAATCTTATAAGAAATGATAGGAGGTTTTGTCATAGGTTGTGCTTGGATGTTTGGAAGGGATTTCAATTCAATCATTTCTTCATCAAGGATAGGTGGTTCTATCATAGGTTGAGGAATGTTTCGAAGGGATAACTCTGCTATGCGATTTTCCTTGAAATTTTGATATGATTTGAAAAAGAATTCCTCACGAGGTTTAATAGGTTCCATAGGTTTAGTCCAAAAGAAATCTAATAAAAATTTCCCTCAGGAAGACGTAGGACTAAACTCACTATGATGCACAGTAAAGATATCATTTCCAAATGGAAATTTTAAACATTTATGCACAATCGACAGGACAACATTCATGGAGGGAAGCCATGGGTATCCAAACTTCATGGGAAATTGGTCTGATTGTGGGATGATGGTGAATGAGAAATTTAATATTTTCAATACAACTTTTAAAGGGAGGTCTATTGAGCCTATCATAGGACAAGAAAAACCATTATGCATCTTAATCCATTCTTTCAGTTTATCATATGTATCTTGATAGAGTTCATGCACAAATAGAAATTATTCAATGATCACATTCTCTCCATAGATTGGATCAATTTATATCCCATTAGTGGGCTTATCATTGATTCAACTAGCTATGTAAAGAGGACCATCAGGTGCACGTTTAAGTATGTCATTTTGGGAGAAAGAAATATCAAGAGGCTTCTTAGTTGAGTGCTTATGAGTTTTAGTTTCGATAAATGCTACCATTTTAGTTAGTTGTTCTTCATTGTCATATTTTATGTTTTCATCATCTGTGTCAACATTCATCACATCATTCTTCATTTTACTAGCTTCAATAAAATTACTGTGGCATGTATGTCATTATTGTTTCGTTTATTCTAGTGCTCATGAAAGAAGCAACTAAGGCTATAGATAGTTTTTGTTCCATTTCAAGTCTTAGGCACTTTCCTAAGATTTTGTATAATAGGAACCATGCTAATTTCTATGCTTTCACTAAGGATATAGTCTTATAAGATTTCTAGTTTTTCATCTAGTTTGTTTATATATTCTTGCAAGATCTGATTAACATCATGCCCATTGTTTGTAGGAAGTAAAGTCGTGGGAAATTAAGTATGCAAACTATGAGCCATAAAGGGCTGATTATCAACACTATCAAAAAGAGAGATAGAAATCCAAAGATCCATGATGAGTGAGATATCATGGGATGATATGATCCTCAAACTATGTCTTACAATAGTATTGCTAATAGGATACCAAGTTGTAAACCTCATACAATTTTTACAAACTTAGTGTGCAAACTCAAAATGGAAAGAGACAATGCAATGATCAAGAATGAAATGCAATTTTTAGATTCTAAGCAATGCCATTTATTAATTATACAATGCAATAAATTGAAAATGAAATGTTATAAATGCAAATTTGAAATTTGACAATGCACTCAATGACAAAAATTAAACTAAATGCAATGAACTTAATGAAACAATAAATCAGAAAATTGAAACAAAAATGTAATAGCAGAAAACATAAGCCTAAAATAGAGATTTCAAATTCTAGAAAATTCAAATTAGCACCTAATCAGGGACTCATTCACCTTTAGTGGCGAATGGGTCTTGGATGAGGATTTTTGAAATGGTTTTTACTAGTTTTAAAATGTTTTTAAGTGAATTTTAGATGCCAAAAATGCACGCTAGGCATAATCAGGGACTCATTCACCCCAAGTGGTGAATGGGTCCTAGATTAGTTTCTTTTATAACTATTTTGATTAATTTTTAAGCTCTTTTCAATGTGTTTTAGTTTCAAGTTTGGAACAGTAACTTTTAGTTTCAGATTTTTGCAAATGTACTATGAAATGCAAGTTGAAAAGGAAACAAAATCGTGAATGAAAAAACCTAGTTTGAAATGTAATTTTGTTTTGATTTTCAAATGAAAATTTATGTGATCTGAATGATATGAAAAATGACTAATTTGTTTTTCATTTTTTATATTAAAGGAATGCAAAACAATACAATTCTAAACCCTAGATGAGATACAATTTTGAATGCAAAGTAGGAAACCCTAAATGAGATATAATTCAATACAAATTAATTCAAATGAATGCAAGATCTGACATAGGATGAGAAGAAAGGATCCAAGATCAGGAAATTACAATATTCAATAATTCAGGTTCACCAAATGAAACATAGAAAAATAGGGCTCACCGAAATGAATGAACAAGATGATGAGCCACTAGGTTTTTCTAAGGGATGTTTCACTAAATTGTGAATGCCAAAATGCATAAATAACAATAAAAAATGACTCCTAACTATTATAGAAAAAATGAGGGAAGTTTTGAGAGGCTAAAATAATGTGTACCTTTTTGAAAACTTGGTTTTAGGACATTGAGGACTCATTCGCCATTAGTGGCGAATGGGTCCCTGTTAGGGTTTCTAAAAACTAAATCTTGGGTTTTGTGTCTTGATGTGTGCACTTCCAGATCCTCAGTACTCATCTCCCAAAAAATTGAAATAAATTTTGTAGCCTTATTTTTGTGTTCTTGCAATATGGATGACGACCTTGCAACTTGACAATTTTGACAATTTTGACAATTTTGCTCCAATCTTGTTCTCCACCTGATCTTCAACTTCAAAACCTATAAACACACATCAAAGTGGGGAAAGAATTGTTGATTGTTAGAGTATAGGGGTTTACCTCAGTCAAACCATGTTTCTAGGTAATTAAACCTTGTGATGAAGTAATGAAATAGAAGCATGAAACATGAAATATGAAATGATGATACCTTGGAAGATGTCTTGGAATGTAAATCTACAAACTAACATGAAGTGGCCATGTAGAATGTATATCATGATCATGATTTAGATGTGAAATAATTCTTGCAAATAGATCTTCAATGCTACATGAACAACCTTAGCTCAACCAAATTCTTGATTCACTATGCCTTTGACATGATGACATGATCTTGAATTTTTGCAATAAAACTTCAATAATATGCCTTTGAATTCCTTTGAAATGCTCTATAATGGTCTTGTGAAATATTTCTTGATATCATGAAAGTCTTCTAGGCGAAACTATGTGAATTAACCTTATGTTTTTACTAAATCTAAGGATTAACCTTGGAATTCAAATAATCCAAGATGACATTAGATCTAGGATTCAAAATCATTAAAATCCTACTACAAATAAATTCAAAAAAGGGGGCCCTAGGAAAGGAGTACCCATTCACCACCTTGAGCGAATGGGTCCTAGAAATTTTTTCTAGGACCTAGCTTCTAGGAGGTGAAATAATATTTAAAAACCACCTCAAATATGACAAAAAGGGGTGTCCTAGGTTAGGAGTACCCATTTTCCCAAAGTGGAAAATGGGTCCTAGCATATTTTTCTAGGACACCAACTTTTTCAATGTAAATTTTATGCAATATCATTAATGGGCGTCGAGATAGATCCATGAAAAATGTAATTGATAAGGCTTAAATTTGAATTAAAGGGCCAATTACACTTTAATTAACCACAATTAATTATTGAAGCCCTAGATTAGTGTGAAAGTGTAAAAAAAATTTACAACATCCTAAATAAGGCACAATTAACTTGTACATTCTATCATTAATTGTTAATTCCCAAACTAAGCATTGAAAAGGGTTAATTTTTTCTATCCTACACTATAATTCCTCCAACACATATCTCTACTTCTAGTCAGGTGTCTATAGCCCTAGTAGAGATATTTGGATTTCCTATAGAGTTGAATTTTCTCATTTTATATTTCTTTAATATTCAATTTCATATTTTCATTTGATATTTCATTGTAATCACTTTAGCTTCAACTTGTAGGAAAGGAAGCCCGCTATTAGGTTGTGAGTTACAATGGCAGCAAAGGTTGCCTTTTTATTTTTCACTTAATGAAAATAATTGCTATCCCAAATATAGTAGAATTGTTTAAGTGTGAGAGTTTGTAGTTCAATACCAACTAAATGATTTATGTGAACTCAAGTGAGTGAATCCTAACAATTCCTTAACAATCTATAATTAAAGAACTATTTCTAACCAAAACATGAATCCCATTTCTAGAATTTATATTATGTAATTTTGACTGCCTTGAGAGGTTGCTAACTATTTTCATGCCTCAACAACAAAAAACCAAATAAAGAAAACAAGATAAAGAAAAGAGTACAAAAGGCTTGAAAAAAACTATTTACATACTTACAATGATGACCAGCAACCAACACTAAGCTTGAAAATAATGTTGTAGGAATTGTCCATTGATAAGCAGTGAAACATCCTCTCCAGTAAGAGTTTTGAGCCTATAGTTGTTTTTGCCTAGGATTTCAGATACCTAGTGAGGACTAGTATACAAATTTTCAAACCTACCATGTTAATCCTTACATTCATGGGCTTTGTCCCAAGATAGGACTAAGACATATATACTAAAATATTTTAGTTTATCCCTTTTGTTGAACCAACGCTTTACCAATGATTAATGCCTAGAAAAATGATGTATTTCCCTACTACATTTTTCATTTAAATGCATAAGTTGTAACAATCGAGATTCAGCCTAGTCTTATAATCTAATATACTCTTGAGAAAACTATTAAGTAGGGATGTTCAAATTTATAAACAATATAGGATTGACTCCATAGACTAAATGGTAAGGGGAATTCCCCAATGTAGATTTCATCTTGATTCAATAAACCCAAAGGGAGAATTTCAAAAGTGAATGCCATTCCCTAGTATTCTTTTCAATTAGCTTTCTAATTATGTCTAGAAGGTTCTTATTTGATGATTGCGCTAATCCATTTACCTCTAGGTAATAATTAGATGAAAATTTCAATGTTATTGAAATATCAAAAATTGTCGCTCTATGTTTTGGGAGATAGAACAACCAATTTCCTACAAGTTTAACTCAAGGAAACCTTAGATATCTCAATCTAGGGATGGGATGATGGAAAGAGATTTGCAATAAGGTGTCTTAGGGGTGTGATTAAAGACTAAAAGGGGGTTTACCACCAAGCAAGGGCTTGGAAAGAATAAGATGAATGAAATGTGATAACCTAACTATATGATAGAGTATGAAACAAAAATACATAATAAAAACCCAAGAATGAGAAGATGGGTACCTAGAAGAAAGATGTGATAAAAAAATCCCTAAAACCCTCAAATGTTTCTATTTTCTACTCACTGAGACTCATATGCTAGTATAGGCGATTTAGTCCTAGATTAGGGTTTCTATATAAAAATGTGAATATATCGGGGATTGTTCTTCAATTCCTATGCCCAAGGTGGAAATTTAGTCCTAGTATTAGGGTTTGGCTAAAATTTTGGTATACTCTGGTGATATCCTATAACTTCTCTCCTTCCAAATATCTGACCTTGAAACCTTGAATTACAACTTGCAGGTGACTTTCCATGAACTTGCAATGTAGATGACAACTTTGGAAATTTGAAAACTCTTCTCCAATCTTGAAATTTAGTCTTCAAAGGATCTTCAAGTCTCAAAACACCTAGATTTGCAATCACATATCAAAGGGAATAAAAACTTGTAAGATCGCTATGAAATAGGGGTTTTCCTAGGTCAAACCTTGTTTAGGTAATTAAACCTTATGATGAAACAATGGAACATGAACATGAAACATGAAACATGAACAATGATACCTTGAATGATGTCTTGGAATGTAAATCAACAATCTAACATGAAGTGGCCATGTAGAATGTAGATCTTGATCTTGAATTGGATATGAAACAATGCTTAACTTGTATCTTGAATACTATATCACAACACTAGATCAACACCATGCTTTCAATGCATTATTCCTTTGACATGATGATGGATCTTGAATTGTTGCAACAAATGATGAAGAAATGTGCTCTTGAATTCCATAGAAATGATCTTGTGAACTCTATGGTTATCTTTTGAGGTCTTAGGATACTTGACTCTTGATTTCTTAGGTTGATATCATGAATGCTTAGGTGAAATAATTATTTCAAACCTTGGTTATATAGGCGTTTATTGGATCCCAAATTTTGACATTCATGAAATTTGAATTCAAAACCCTAAAAAGGGGCCAAATGGAACTCATACACCCAAGGTGGCATATGGGTCCCATCTAGGTGGGAATCATATGCCCAAGGTGGCATATGGGTCCCACTAGAGCTTTTTAGGTAGAGGAAGTGTTGGCCAGTTAGGATATTAAGTGTATTTGTTGATTATGTGGGATCTCAGTTGAAATAAGCCTCATGATTCATAATAAAGGGTCTTAGAGCCTATTAATTATGATATGAAGCTCATAAATGCAATAGGCCTAGAAATTAATGTGAATATATAAATAAATACACTTTACAACACTAAATTAAGGTAAAATTAGGTTTATTTAGCTTAAAAGGGCCCTAAACATAATGTGAATGTGTAAAACACATTACAACATTAGATCAAGGAAACAGTGGATTCATTTTAATGTTAATCATTCCCAAATTAAGTGTGAAAAAGAGCTTTTTTTCTCTACACTACATTTAGCTCCCACTTTAGTGAGAGGGGGAACTTGCTTCAACCTCACACTAAAATAGACATTCAAGAGGGGTCCATGTCTATCGATGTGGATGGTATAAGATGAAAAAAATAGGGGATGGTCAAGCCCCTAGGATCCAAGATCCTACGTCAAACCCACATAAGCACAAAGGTACATGCACAAGGTGTATGATATGCAGCAATATAAGATACAGAAACATGCAATGTCCAAGAGATAAAGATGAAAGAAAAATAAAGAAAAGGTGGATGAAGCTTAAACCATTTGTCCCACACGTTGTTGATAAGATCTAAGTAATTTGTCCAAAAATTCATGCTCACTCTAACGAAACATAACTTTAGGCTATCTGCTAGGTGAGTATCCAAAAAGGGTGGCTTACAAGTTGAACATGATGTCCACTATGCAAGCCAAATGCACACTCACAAGGGCTAGTGGAACCCCAGTCTGTCCACTAGGTGAGCCCCTAGAGAGGTGAGACACATACACATGTCACTGATATGCACTCACACACAAAAGTAAGTGGCTATGGGAAAGTCACGCCTGAGTTTGGCTCCCATATGTACAACCAAACTAGAACTATATCTCTTGAAACCTTTGATAAGGTTCCACACAATATGACAACAGGATTCAGAAGGCAAGAAAAACTTCATATGCTTGACACCCATGAACAAAAAGGATGTCTCCATAGGCAAGAAATGTGTGTAATGCAAGGTGGCCATATAACAGTTATTGTAAATGCAACATACTGTAAGGTATGTTCAAAGAGATTTTTCTCAGTTCATATAAGGTCTCTTCTTAGGGAACATTGTGCTTAATGTCTCCAAGAGAGGACAAGTCAAATAAATATCATGCTCTTAGGGGATATAAAAGACAATGCCACCACGAAGAAAAGGATGCATCACAAGAAGAAAGAAAATCGAACAATGAAACATGAGTGTCAATGTATGCCCCCACTTTAAAATGGTTGCGAACACCATTGCTGTGAGAAATTTCTTTAAAGTATTAGAACACATGAGATCCTATTCAAAAATCCCTATACCAAGTTCTATGTTCTTGAATACTACATCGTAGATAAGGGGTTTCCACCAAAAATCTTTTTGTCACATGCGAGCCAACTTAAGGAATGTCGTCCACATCCCAAGCTTGCTCTTATATATACATGGAAGGTGTTCAACTAGCCAAAAGAGACAACAAAATGTGTCATATGAGGACAAGGGTAACCTAACCACTATATGCCACTTAGTGCGAAATAAGGATGAGCCAAGATGATTGATGAGAAGCATAATAGGATGAAAATACATATCAATTAAGAAAACTAGGTGCTTTGACACAAGGAAGAGCACCACAATCCTTAAGATGTTGAATTTTACTTCCCAAAGCCTTACATTCATTAGTAGAATGGCCATTAACTCTATGATATTGTGAACCCCTAAACCTGCAAATGCACAAAGATGACAAACATTGTTAGTGTTAGATCAAAATGCATACAAATAAGAAGGATTCCCCATGAAATCCACCTATTTAAACTAATATTAGGAAATGAAGAACAAACTCAAATAACATGAAAATAAATCCTAATCTAGCTAATAGAATGATGATCTTATGGGGGAATTGGTGCCAATGGAGCGTTGCAATTGACACTTTCCCAATTCCTATGTTGCAATGTAGATTGATGAAGAAATGGTCAAATCTCCAAAGAGATTTGAGCATAACCTTGGTGCAAATATGAAAATGTGATGAATGTATGGATGAAATGAGCAAAATTAGTTCTCAATTGAAGAGAGTAACTTTGCATGAAGGTTGTGGATGATGGTGGATTTGAGTATAGTAAGTCTACTCAAATTGTCGATGCTAGAATGAGAGGAAGAGTCTCTCATTTATAGATTTCCAAAATGGAAGAGAGAGTGAAAATAAGCAATGTGGGATCATTCAACATCCAATGGCCAAGTGCCACTTGTCAAGATGTGAATGGTTGAGGAATGAGCACATTTTGGTCAATGTGCGTGATAAATGCCATTGGATTCAAATTTGAATTTTGAATGTGACATGTTGGGGGGAGAGAAGAATGGAGTTAATGTCACTTGGTTCAATGCAGAAGGACATGTAAGAGGCAATGAATGCCTTGTTGGAAGGACCAAGCCCATTTGAAATTTGAATTCAAATTGAGGGAATATTCCCTTTTGATGCCATGTTGAGAGAAAATAAGCAATTTAATAAATCAAAGTAATTGATTTATTGTGCAAGTTGCATTCTCTAGAGGATTTTAGTGAGAAGGATTAACTTAATGAATGTTTTGATTAATTTAATGAAGAATTAGGTGATGTAACAATTTAGACTTAAATAGATGAATTAATTTAAATCAGAATTGAGAGGAAATGGTTTACTAAATAAATGATTTGATTTATTTAACTAAGGAGGGAAGTATTAGATTAAATCAAATGAGGTTTAATTTATTTAATTTAATAAGAGGACTTTATAGAATTTAATCAAATAAAATAATTTATTTAATTAAACTGAAATGTAAGGTTAATTAAATTAAATTGATTAATTTAATCAAAGGAGGTGATAGACTTAATCAAATAAATGACGATTCATTAGATTAAGGGATAGAATTACCATGAAATGCTCAGAGTATGATTCATGACAAAACAATGTTAGTAGGAACAGAATCAGGTGCACATATATTTTACGTGTCTACATTTTGCCCCTCTCTGAAGCAATGTACTTGTTGCATTGATTCAAAGAATAATTTGCTGTGATCAAAGGTTCAAAATTTCTCGATTTTTTCAGATGCCCCACTATTTCCCTAGCAAGAAGGATTATGCTGGTATACTGCCCCCTCGAGAGATTGAGTGGAAATGTTCAATTTTTTGATCGGGATCGCGATAAAATGCGAGAGGAGTGGTTCTATTGATCAGAGGACGTAAGATAATTCTTTGATGTAGACAATTCTAATGATGTATAGACAGTCATCAGCCATGGGTAGCCTTGTGTATATTTTGATACAACACACTGATTTTAGATAGAAGTGTTAGTAAAGATAGAAGAATAAGAAGAATAAGAGGGATGCAAGGAGGATCCACACAAGTTCACATTATGAATGATGATGATGATGATCTACATTGCTAGGAGTTGGGATTTTCAAAGGGTGAATTGTGTTATGTTTGATAACACACATAGGTACGATGCATCAAGGTATAAAGGACCAAGATGGCGTTGTACCTAGTGTGATGGACTCTGACTCGTCAATCAGATAGAAGTATTCTTGTTCACACTTGACATATGAAAACCTTGCTAGGACAGACCTAACAAAGAAAATATTTGCCAAGTTATTTTACAAGAACGTCCAACAAGCATAGCAGATAAAAAAGATAATGTTCATTGCCCCATTCCTTTCTCTCTAAACCTGTTTTGTTTAGGAATCATTGAGAGGTCCTTGGAATGAGCGCAAAATAAGATAAGTCTAAAAAGACCAAGAAAAAGCAAACAAACAAGCTAATGTTCTTCATACCGCTAGCCAGGGCTAAACCACTATGAGGGGTACCTGATGCTTATTTCCATCATAGGAAAGCTTCATCCTAGGACATGTAGTGATCAGGGTTTTGGTGGGACTGATTAGGTGATAAGCTATTGATACTCCGAGTTGACCAACTTGTTAACTGACTGATCTAGGCTTTCAAGACTTTGATGATTAGAGTGTTCACTTTAAAACGTGCCAGACTTGCCTTTGATCGACTCACCAAAGGGTGAAGGCGACGATTGACTTTATTATGAGCGAAGATTATTGCGGGTGAAAGCGAGATGAAATGGATGCACCATTTTGGGTTTTCTGATATTTTGAGGTTGTTTTAGGTATTTTCACATTTTTCAATGTTTTTGGATTTTGCGTCTCGGGGGCCAATCAAGGATGGCCTTGCCTACATTTAAGCTCAAAGATGACGTAGTTCAGACAACAATTGACTTGACTGCTGATGAGATAGATGGGCAAACGGATTGCCATTTTTATTGCCGAAAGGACTGACTTAAGATGCAGACTAGATGGGCAAATGGATTGCCAATGCAACAGATGCCTAAAGGACTGACCTAAATGTAAAAATAGATGGGCAAATGGATTGCCAATGCGACGGACGCCTAAGGACTGACCCTAACTGTCTTGAGGGATGATCAAAGATCAACCTTTCCTACGTTCAAGCTCAAAGACGACGTAGTTCGACAAGGTGAAAGACTGACAAGACTAAATAATGAATTTTTTGAAGATTTTTCGATATTTCGACATGTTTTAGGATTTTTGAATGATTTCGATGTTTTTGGATTTTTGATTGATTTTGATGATTTGGATATGAATATGTGATGATATCAGTGCTCTATTTTGGGATTTTGTTGAAAAAAAAGCTTAATGTTGATCAATGGGATTGATGAATTGATAGTTTGACTAAGTGTGTTAAGTCAAACAAAAGTGATAATGCACTTGTAAAATCTAGGAAGTTGTGTTATCCTGGAGTAAACTTGTACAAAAGAGGATGGTTGGACTAAGTGTGTTAAGTCAAATCAGGTGATTATGGATTTGATAATTTGGCTGTGTGCTAAGCCAAACAGAGTGATGATAATGAGCTTGTAAACCCAAGGAAGTTGTGTTATCCTAGAGTAAAATCATGCACAAGATGATAGTTTGACTAAGTGTGTTAAGTAAAACAAGGTGATAATTGATTGGATTTGATTGATCAAGATTGATGAATTTGATGTGACATTGAAGTACACATTAGATGCAACTGATATTGATTGCTTGGATTGATGTTCGATGAAAGATAAAGCTTGATGAGGAATGTCTTCTCATCAAAATATGCCATGGGCTAGTGATTTGGATTGATGCTCACAAATGCTTTGAAAAATTTGCTTTCATGTTTGCCAATGTCCGGATCACCGAATCAGTCGTACCAAAACCCTAATCACATGTCCTAGGATGAAGCTTTCCTGTGATGAACATAAGCATCAGGTACCCAACAGTAGTTAGTCTTGGTTAGCGGTACAAAGAACATTAGCTTGTTTGTTTACTTTATCCTGGTCTCTTTTGACTTATCTTATGTTGCACTCATTTCATGGACCTCTTGATGATGCCTAAACAAAATAGGTTTAGAGAGAAAGAAATGGGGCAACGATCATTATCTTTTTATCTATTGTGCTTGTGGGATACGCTTGTAAAATAACTTAGTCATGTATATTTTTTTTGGTTTGTAGGGAGGATATTTTAGGTATCTTGTTGACCACATAGGAAAGCTTTCTTTTCTATTTTTTGGTCTGAGATGTTTAGAATGTCTGAACTGCATCCTAAATGAAGTATGTATGTTAAGTGTGAACAAGAATACTCCTATCTGATTTTCAATTCAATGTCCATCACACTAGGTATAAATGCCATCCTGGTCCTTTATACCTTGATGCATCATACCTATGTGTGTTATCAAACATAATGCAATCGACCCTTTGAAACTCTCAATTCCTAGCAATGCAAATCACCATCTCCATCCTAACTAGTTCATTTATTCTGTGTTTCTTCTACCTTCTTTCCACACTAACAGGGTATCATAACAGTAATCAAAGCACTGCCCATGCATACACCCTGCATCCACACAATCATTAGCATTAAAACACATGGCATCATACATAATCATTCACGTCCATAATCATTTACGACCATTACCATTTGCATCCATCATTACATCATTAAAACATGAAAAATACACAAAAGAAAATGCATCCATTACATACATTGCATCACATAAGCATAAGAATAGAAACATCTCATAACATCTCATAAGCATTGTACATCCGCATATCATACATGTGCACCATACATATCATAAAAAGGTGAATCATCTCGTATATATCATCAAAAAATATTGTTATGATACAAATTGGATCAGGTGTCCATCAAATACATAATACAATAAGGCCAAAATACTACAGCCCATATATCAAAAATGAAGCAAACTGTCCTGTGATCAAAGAGGGGGCAGGCCCTACTAACTGCTGTCCTCCCCATCCTGTCTCTCACCATGTGCCTCTGTTGGTCACCTCCTTATCTATTGGGAAAAGTCTGGCACTCTATGGTTTGTTGGTACTACCTGTCGATAATGGTGCCGATAGTGCTCGACATCTTTGATGGCCTCTATGTAATCTCAAATATCGATCGATCGGGCCCGGGAGGAGGATGCTACACTCTCTAATTGCCACCACTGGCCTATCTCCTGATCCCTCTCAGATCGTGCCTAGTCTCTCTCTGCAGTCAAAGCCTGTACTTGCCCCTATAGCTACTGAATCAATGCATCTCTATGATTGGGTTGTCTTGTTGGCTATCTTGTTGGCTGCCTTGTCGGCTGCCCTATTGTCTATTGCTGAGGATCTACCCTTAACTGACCATCCCGATCCCCTACTCGAACAGGTGACTATTGTGCCACATCCTTGGGAGGTGTCTGATGAGGAGGTGGCCCACCTCATCCTCTACCCCACCCTCTACCAGTTGCCTGACCCCTATGTCTGTGCCATGGAACAATTGTGCCTGGAACTGTCAATCTAAGTGGAGGTTTGAACCATGCCCTATAAGCTAGAGTGACCCCCGCATCGGATGGCCCCTGATCATATGGCCACGGTCAAGCCACTAACTACCTAAATAAGGACACTACCTTAGCTATCAGAATGGGCTGGCCCCATGCTGTCTCTCTGGTCGTACATGCAAAGATGGCCACATACTGGTCATTAGGCCTATCCTGTACCTCCCTAAACTGACGAGCAACCCTGTCCGGAAGATACCTCTCAACCATGGTATGCTCTCGCCCCTGCATCAATCTGTCCTATTGGGTAAAGAAGAGCTGCTGATCATCATCTCGCCATGGACCAACACCCATCCACGGTCTCCAAATGAACTCCCTCATATCATCGAGAACTCGCCGCCAGTGCGGAATACCACCTGTTCCAGTGAAAGAAAAGTGCATCACTGCCTCATCGTACCACCAAACAAGGGGATCATCTATCTCCAAGAGAATTGGTGTGATATTCGGGTGAAGCACTGGGATCTTCTCCCATGCCCAGATGTGCAGTAAAGTACCTCCAGCCCCAATAGACCTGCTGTCCAAATACGCAAACTCATGAAGATCCCTATAGAGGGATGCCAGTAATACCGGTCCCCAAGTGAAGCACTCCCTCTAGTGAACCATCTAACCCCATGCTAGTCCCCATCCTGGACTGAAGTATCGGCCCTGTCGATCAGGTACTACAAGGCTTAAGATAATAGCAGCAATAATCAACCTGTACATGTGCATGTGGTCGCGATATAGCTCTAGGTTGATCTGACCATCACAAAACTCAATCACATCCATCTGCATAACCCCGTAACAGGCCTTTCTGCCAGCATCCGGATCATAGATGACTCGGGTCCTGTGAATAGGCAATCAGAGGATGTGCCATACATCCTCAAGAGTGATAGTGGCCTTGCCAGTAGGAAGATGGAAAGAGGAGGTCTCACTATGCCATCACTCTGCCAGAGCCGTAAGCATGCCTAGATGAGCCCAAATAGGAGGGATGTATGCAACATACCAAAGACCGATGGCACCAAGGTGCTCTTGGACCAACTCAGGCATAGCCCCTAGTTTGCATCGGTGCTCCTGTGAGTAAAGTACACCATGCTCCTCCTACACAAGGAAGGCCGTCGCATCAGAAAAAATAAAGTTTCATTGCATTTCAAAGTTAAAAATTGCCCTAAACTGGCATATGCGGCACTATTTGCAGGTGCGGCGCAGTTTGGAAAGTTCCAAACTGCACCGCCACGACGGAGTTTGCCATTTTGGCAGTCACAAAGTGGCTCGTGTGGCGCACTTTTCATATGCAGTCCTCCTTAACAAAAATGCTAAATTCCTAACTATGCCGCGCGGTGGAGTAAGGACATGCAACAGACTTTGGATTAACTAAATGCTAAATTGCAAAGTGGCCCACGCAGCGCACTTCACATATGTGGTGCAATAGGGGGCCACACGGTTACGATAATGCACTTTTCGCAGTGCCATATAGCACCGCACACTTTGTGCAAGACTTAAACCCTAATAAATGCACGTAAAATGATAAATTTAAAAGTTGGATAGGGGTACATACCACGGGTCCTGCACCAACTGGCTGTTGGTGCATCCGAACTCTCTTCGACATGTGCCTAGGGAGCTGTCATTACACCATTTCGACTAAGACTCAGAGCTTAAATGTGAAATTTTCTAAAGGTAAAGGGTGCAAATGAATTGAAAATGACCCCTCGAGGTCTATTTAAGCCTAGAAATTAGGGTTTTTTTATCTAATTTTACCTTCCAGCTAAAGTTTTGGTCCCCCGAATCCATTTTCATCCAACCGAGAGTCATTTTGCATCCCTTTTGGCATTTTAGTGCATTTTTCTAGCATTCTGGGGCATTTTTGGCCTGTCGAGCACCTTGTCATCTTTTTCGTGAGATCATCCAAAAATTCAAAATTTTCGTCCGATCTCTTGATGGGGCAATATCCAGCAATATCCTTCTACTGAGGCAGCAATTGGAGAATTTGAAAAAAATTTCAAAAATCCCGGACCTTTGATCACAGCAGTTTATTCTTTGAATCAATGCAACAAGTACATTGCTTCAAAGAGGGGAAAAATGTAGACATGGAAAATGTACAAGATTGTTTTGGCACATCTAATCCCAATTACTAACAATGTTTCCTCTTAAATCATATTCTCAGCATTTCATCGTATTCTATCTTTTAATTCAATAAATCACTATCTATTTGATTATGTCTTCCTCTTTCAATGATTAAATTAATCAATTAATTTAATTAACCATTGCATATTTGTTTAATTAAATAAATCATTTTATTTAATTAAAATCTCTAAAGTCCTCCTATTAAATTAAATAAATTAAAACCTTATTTGATTTAATCTAACATATTCCTTCTTGATTAAATAAATCAAATCATCTATTTAACAAGTCATTTCCTCTCAATTCTTGACTTAAATTAATTCATAAATCTAAGTCTAAAATTGTCACATCACCTAATTCTTCATTAAATTAATCAAATCCATGATTAACTTAATCCCTCTCACTAAATTTCTCTAGAGAATGCAAGTTGCACGATAAATCAAATACTTTGATTTATTAATTCTTCTATTTTCCCTCACAAAGCATCAAAAAAGAATATTCCCTCATTTGAATTCAAAAAGGCCAAGTGGACTTGGTCCTTCCAACAAGGCATTCAATGCCTCTTACATATCCTTGACCTTGAGCCAAGTGACATTAACTTCATTCCCTTTCCCTCTTCAACATGTCATTTCTCAAATTTGAAATGCCACCTAATTGCATTAATTGGCACTTTGGCCAAAATGTGCTCATTCCTCCTCCAATCACATGTGGACAAGTGGTACAATGCCATTGGATTATCTTTTATCCCACATTTCTTATTTCCACTATCTTTTCCAAGATTTGAATCTATAAATTGGAGACTCTTCTCCTCAATCTTCATCAACAATTCATATACAAAGTTACTCTCTTCACATTCAGAGCTAATTTTTCCCATTGCACCCAATCATCCATCATTTTCAAAAATTGTAACAAGGCTATGCTCAAATCTCTTTGGAGATTTGACCATTGATTCAATCAACTCACATGGCAACTTAGGAATTGGGAAAGGTCCAATTGCAACATCTCATTGGCACCAATTCCCCCATAAGATCATCATTCTACTGGCTAGATTACGATTTATTTCCATGTTATTTGAACTTGTTCTTCATTTCCTAATATTAGCTTAAATAGGTGGATTTCATGGGGAATCTTTCATATTTGCATGCATTTTGATCTAACACTAACAATGTTTGTCGTCTTTGTGCATTTGCAGGTTTAGGGGTTCACATTTTTGGTTCCACTATCAAGAGGTGTTGATGCTTCACTATCCTTGTAAAAGTCTTCCTCATGATTTATTCTTGATATGCTTTTACATGATGTTTCTGATTCACAACTTCTGTAGAAGCCTTCTTCATGACCCATTTCTGACATGTCTCTAGATTTCTCTATTTCTTGATCATGTTTACAAATGTTAAGATTAGGAGACTCGTGTTCCTCAGTAAGAGTATGAGACTCTTGTTTTGAATGACGATCATCTATGTGTCTATCCAAAGAAAGCATCTTATCGGTAGATGGAGGGGTATGTGTTATATGGATATGATCATTATTTGTGACATCTTGTAGGAGAGTGGCCATCACCTCATTGTAGTATCTTGCATATAAAAATTCTTGATCTTGATTAATGTCAGAATTGCTTTCAACATGCTTTGGATCAAGTTCTTGACATGGGTCAATTTCAAAGGATGGATTTCTTTCAAAGGGTTCTTGGACATCATCATAAGGCATTGGAAGTGGCTCAATATCCTCTTGATCTTTGAGTGGAATTGGATCAAATGGTGAGTTGAGAATTTCTTCAATATCTGTAACCATGAGGTCAAAGTATGTCAATATGTCTTGGAAAGGTCCATTGCTAGACTTTGGTGAAAGATGTCGATCATGCTTTGGGGAAAAATCTTGAGATATGTCCTCAAACTCGTTAGGTGATGTAGAGACATTTTCAACATTATCATTAGTCAAAGGATCTTGATCATCATTTTGAATGATTGTGATGGGAATCTGTTGCAAGCTCTGCTGTGGGAGTAAGGTGTACGTTTTCTGTTGAGCCAACAATGCTTGTTGTTGGTCGTGTTGTTGTTGTTTTGACAAAGCTTGTTGTTAGTTTTGTTGTTGCTATGCCAACAAAGCTTTTTTTTGGTCTAGCTGTTGTTGTGCCAACAAAGCTTTTTGTTGAGCTCCTTGTTGTGCTACTTGTTGATGGATTGCTTGCAATAGTGCCCAAAATTGTGCTTGCGCCTATCGAGCCTAGTGTTGGGCTTGAGCTTGTTGGGCTACTTGAGTTGCTTGTACTTGCTGAGCAGCTAGCTGTGTAGCTAGTTGGGCTTGGAGTGCCTTTTTGCGGGAAGCTTCTTGAGTGGCTTGTAACATGATGGAGAATGAATTGGTCGTGTTGTGTTTTGGCGGTGGTGGCGGTGGTTTGGGGATGGTGTTGATTGGTGGGATGATCAGAACGGTCTCATTGATTGCCAAGGTTTGAGTGGTGAATGGCGCGATTAAGATTCTTGGTCTTTGAGACATTTGGGGAATGGTAGATGTGTTAACTATTGGGGTTGCTTGGATGGTTGCCATTTGTTGTTGTGATATTGTTTGCAAAATTAGAGGATTGTTTATGATGTTTTGATTTGGAATGATATATTGAAATTGAATATTTTTGTGGTTGGGAATCATATTGCCTTGATTTAGGTAGCTTTGATTTCTCATGGTGCTACCTTGACTTGAATCAACATGTGGATTTTTTAACATATTGGTTTGATTTGTAATCGTATCTATCCCAAAATTCATCAAGTATGGATTTGAAATGGTCATGTTTGGTAAAGTTGCACTTGGCATGTATGGATTTGGTGTGATAATGTTGTATGGAGAACTCATGCATTGAGCGTTTGGTTGATAGATTTGTAAATTTGGACTTGGATTTAAATCTACCGTTGGGAAAGGTGTTCCAAACTTTGGATTGGGCATACTCACATTCATTGTAATTTTTAGGTTTGGAGGAGATAATGATGCCATGTATAAATGTGAGTTTTGATAATCAATTGGCTTTGTGAGACTTGGATAGGTTGGTTGACTTGGATTACTTATGATAGATGAATCAAGTTTATATTCCATGTTCCTCTTGTGTTTTGACCTTGTTGCGAGAGTGAACCTCTAAGGTGTTTAGGACCAATGATGAGATGGAGGATGAAAGGGGTGAATGATATGGGTGTTTGAACTTCTAGGAACTTTGGATCAATGCTAGACTTTAGGAATTGATTCGATTTGATTTTGATTGGTTGATAGTTTGACTAAGTGCGTTAAGCCAAACAAGATGATGGTGAACTTGTAAACCCTAGGAAGTCATGTTATTCTAGGGAAAACTTGCATAAGAGAATGAATTGGCTAAGTGTGTTAAGCCAATCAAAGTGATCATGAACTAGTAGGCCTTAGGAAGTTGTGTTATCCTAGAGGCAAATTTGTTCAAGAAGATTGATAATTTGACTAGGTGTGTTAAGTCAACCAAGGTGATTTTGATTTTCTAAAAGTCTAGCATAAGAGATGTTTCCAAGGTTCCAAAAGTTGCTGGTGGGATGGAAATTTGATTGATGTTTGGATGGATGATGTGTTTGAATTGATCCTAGATGACCCTATGAGGACCTACTTACAAGACCAAGGTAATGAAAAACATGCTTTTCCCTAAAAGTATTTCAAGCCAAAAGACCAATGTTTGCAAAAAAACCAAATGACTCAAAATGGATCAAGCACATGTGTGGTTCAATTGTTTATTTATCTTGGCTTTAATGATTTCCTTTTATCAAAGACACTTGCTTGCTTATGTTTCAAACTATATGTCTAATGTCCCACTTTCTTTCTCATTCCACAAGGTCCATTGTGTGGAAATCAAGGAAAATAGGGCAAAAGTTTCCTATGTTTAACCTTATTGAAGACAAATGATGGTAGAATCTAAACACTTAGAAACCTCTAAGGATCAAATCCCTAGGGAAAGCAAGAGTGTTCAAATTCGTCAAAGGTATTTGTCTCTTCAAAGGGGTTTGAAATTTGAAGCTCTTGTGAATGTTTGTTTTCAAATGTTTTCAAGAGCCAAGCAATGTATTCTTTTCCAAACACTTTTAAAATCCTAGGATGATGAGGCAATATCTTGTTGGGTTCCCACTTGGATAAATCCAGCTACGCATATCTTGTGCAAATGGCTAAATGCTTGACCACACTAGCTCCCCTCCATGGCACACACTTCTCAGGTCAGTGAAGCATTAGTACCCATGAATATCCCATGGCATACCTTCTATCTCTACAACAAGACCGCATGTATAACGTGGGGTAGCTTCCAAGGACTTGACCTTTTGCACCAACAAGATAGACAAGGTTTTGGCCTTTTTCTAAACAAAGGGTTCTAATGCAGGCATTCCATTCATGGGGGATTATCTGACATCGGCGAAAGTCCATTGCTGTCCATCTCGTCAGAATAATCCTCATGATTCTTGAGCTTTCCTCAAGAATCCACACTTATATACTAGTTGGAAGTCGCTTGGGTTTAGCGTGTTCCCGGTTGGGTCATTCCCTTGGGTGATTACTTTTTCCCACAAGGCAGGCCCTCTAAGATAAACAAAAGTGAGCTAACATAACCCGTCGTTCACACAACCTTCATTGAAAAACAAAGGGGAAAACCTCCGCAATATGTCATGCTCACACTCACATGTTTTGTTCAATTTTAAGTGCCCAAATTGAAATGTGGAGGCAATCTTTTTAACAACCTAACATCACTAAAATGTTTTTGATTCTCAAGATCACAATGAAGCGTGAGAGAAGTGCATACACATTTTGAATGATATTAACATGTAAAAAAGATTTCAAAACATGGAAAACATTTGTTCATTTTAAACCTCAAAGCAATGATGACTTCTTTTTAAGCACCAAATGAAGTGTGAGTTTGCCTTGTTCAATTGTTACCCTTTAAACAAAATATAATATGTTTGTCTAAAGTTCTTTTTAGGCCTTTTGCTTACAAGATTTGAAAGCAACATTTGTATTGTTCTTTTTAAATCCCAAAAGAAATTTTAGTGTCCTAAGAGCATGAAAGTAAACAAATCCTTGGAAAGGGATTATAATTTCTCCCAAAGTGTTAAGAAACACTTTTTACAATCATGTGATAATTTTTTATTCTTTCATTTCCATGCTACATGATCTTTTAAAACCTGCAATAGAAGCTCCAAATGTTGTATGAAATCAAGAAATAAGAAGATATGAGGGTTAGATAAAAGATTAAGCATATAAACCCTAAAATTTAGACCAAGTTTCATGGTGTTTTGACATTAGGTGAAATTTTGAAAATTTTAACTATATCAAAGTTGATAAAAACCTATTCCATTGGATAGCTTATGAAATTCTACCCCATTTAAAAAAAAAAATCTTCGAAAAAGACTAAAAAATGACCAAGATATGACCATTTTAAAATTGGGTGAAAAAATAAAAAATCATATGCGGCGCTGTTTGGAATAGATGCAGAGCTATATAGCGCCACACAATGCTGTTTGGAATAGGTGCGGCGCTATATAGCATTGCGTGGTTCTCTGAGTGCGGAAAAGTTTGCGGGTGTGGCAGAGTTTGAATTTTAGGTGGTGCAATATAGCGCAACACGTTTGTAAGCAGTGCAATACAGCGCCACATGAACTGTCAACGACGCAATTTCCTATGTGTGGTCAAAAAACATGAAAACGATGGAATTTTCCACAGAAAAAGGTGATGAGATGGTTGATTCCCTCCTTCTAGTGCCAAAATGTGAACCCCTAAACCTGCAAATGCACAAAGACGACAAACATTATTAGTGTTGGATCAAAATGCATGCAAACAAGAAGGATTCCCCATGAAATCCACCGATTTAAACTAATATTAGGAAATGAAGAACAAACTCAAATAACATGAAAATAAATCCTAATCTAGCCAATAGAATGATGATCTTATGAGGGAATTGGTGCCAATGGAGTGTTGCAATTGGCCCTTTCCCAATTCCTATGTTGCAATGTAGATTGATGAAGAAATGGTCAAATCTCCAAAGAGATTTGAGCATAACCTTGGTGCAAATATGAAAATGTGATGAATATATAGATGGAATGAGCAAAATTAATTCTCAATTGAAAAGAGTAACTTTGCATGAAGGTTGTGGATGATGGTGGATTTGAGTATAGTAAGTTTACTCAAATTGTGGATGCTAGAATGAGAGGAAGAGTATCTCATTTATAAATTTCCAAAATGGAAGAGAGAGTGAAAATAAGCAATGTGGGATCATTCAACATCCAATGGCCAAGTGCCACTTGTCAAGATGTGAATGTTTGAGGAATGAGCACATTTTGGTCAATGTGCATGATAAATGCCATTGGATTCAAATTTGAATTTTGAATGTGACATGTTGGGGGGAGAGAAGAATGGAGTTAATGTCATTTGGTTCAATGCACAAAGACATGTAAGAGGCATTGAATTCCTTGTTGGAAGGACCAAGCCCATTTGAAATTTGAATTAAAATTGAGAGAATATTCCCTTTTGATGCCATGTTGAGAGAAAATAAGCAATTTAATAAATCAAAGTAATTGATTTATTGTGCAAGTTGCATTCTCTAGAGGATTTTAGTGAGAAGGATTAACTTAATGAATGTTTTGATTAATTTAATGAAGAATTAGGTGATGTGACAATTTAGACTTAAATAGATGAATTAATTTAAATTAGAATTGAGAGGAAATGGTTTATTAAATAAATGATTTGATTTATTTAACTGAGGAGGGAAGTATTAGATTAAATCAAATGAGGTTTAATTTATTAAATTTAATAAGAGGACTTTAGAGAATTTAATCAAATAAAATGATTTATTTAATTAAATAGAAATGTAAGGTTAATTAAATTAAATTGATTAATTTAATCAAAGGAGGTGATAGACTTAATCAGATAAATGACGATTCATTAGATTAAGGGATAGAATTACGATGAAATGCTCAGAGTATGATTCATAACGAAACGATGTTAGTAGGATCAGAATCATGTCCATGCATATTTTACATGTCTATAGATATATGTAATAAATAAAATCTTTTAGTAAAATATATTTCATGTTCTAGGGGGAGAGATATCAAAAGATCTTGGAGGAGTCGCAACAAGATACCCTCTTGATCAATAGTAGAAAATATGCTTTTATTTGGCAACAAAAGTCTCTCTTTCTTAGTACAAGATGTCATACTTACATAAGACTCTTTAGATAGTGATATTTTATTCTCTTCTTTAAAGGAAGGCATAAAATGTAAGGAAATCCCATCATTAGTGTTTTGTGTGATGAAATTGATATTAAGTGAGGATTTCTCTATTTCTTTTATTTCTTTCAAAGGATAATAATCAAGACCACTAGTGTGTATTAGTTTAGGATGCACTAATGTTAATGTTGGCTTAGAGGAATCTTTTGTAATAGCATTCATATTGAGTGAAGGTTTGCTTGTTTCTTTTGAGGGAAAATAACCAAGAACATTAGTATTTCCTTGCATGTTAGGCTCTATAGGGACACAAATACCTTGTTCTTGAGCACCACATCCTTTTCCACTATACCCAAGTTGTTTCTTAAGTTCATAACCTCTTCCATAAATATTTTTCATTTCTTTTGGATTCGATGGTTGCTAATAATTAAGTTCCCCAGAGTTTTTCATGTATGTTGTGTTTTCTTCTAGAGTGGTTGAGGTGGATTATTTCAAAGGTTCTTCTGAATATTGTGTTGACATTACCACTTTTTCTTTTCCCTTTTCAAAATATTTTTTTTTGATCTTGTATTCGCCCATGAATGATGTGAAATCTAAGGAAACCCAATGATCTTTTAATAACTTTGTGACTTCCTCAATATGTTTTTATTTTTCTTTCTCTTGCATGGATTCCACTTGTGTAGTTCGTGTTAATGTTGTCAAAGGGTTCTTTTTATTTTTATCAATTTCCAAAAAACTATTTGGTTTAGAGTCATCTTCGAGTGTATACACTTTTTTGTTTTAGAAATACTTCATTATACGATGAAGAGTATAAGGCACCCCATTCATTGCATGAATCCACTTTCTGCCTAAAATAAGATTATATGAAATATCGTAAGGCATAACATGAATCGGTGTTTCAAATGTGGCCTTTCCATCTATAACAGGCAAAGTGATCACACCAAATGGTCATTTTCTCTTGTTACAAACCCACTAATAGATAAAGAGATAGGTTGAAATTTTCATTTATCCACACCATGCCTATCCTAAAGGTTTACACTACACACATTAAGAGTGGAGAAATTATCAACAAGGGTTCTCTTATGCCTATTCTATTATATTGAACTATTATCATGAAATATTGATTTTGTTTTTGCAATTCCAAAGGAGGGAGCTCACTTTGGTGGAAAATAATGTTACCAGTTATTCCTTGAATCATGGCTACTATGTCATTTTGGTTTGCAATAGAGGGAACCACAACTTGTTGCAAGGAACTTTGAATCATGTTATGATAATGAGGGGAGGCTTGAATAAGGTCCCATAATGATATATTAACGGGAGTATTCTTTAGTTGTTCAACAAAATTGTACTCCATTTAATTATGTAAAGGAAAACAAGGAGGACCAGACAAGATAAGGTGAGGTAATGGGAGAGATATTGAAGGTGTTTTTCTTGGTTGCAAATTATTTCTAGTGTTGTATGTATGAGTAATAATATTATAACTCGATTGCTGCAACATATTATTCTTAGGTGGGTAAAGGATAAGTTCAAGTTTTTTGAGTTTGTGGTCATTGTGAGGGTGGGTAAAGAATTAGAGGATTCTTAGAATGTCGCATAGGGTATGTAGGAGGTCCACTAATCAAGGGGTATCTAATGAACACTTGTGCATTCATAACCTCAATGGTTTTGATTCTTTCTAATGAAGGGGAGTCTACTATAATATTCTCACCATCGTCTAAGGAAGTCACTTCATTATTGTTCTCATTTTATTTTACCATGATATCATCCCTAGGAGGAGAGTTTTTAGGAGAACTACAAACAAGATGTTCATGACATCCAAAGGTCGGTTCTTCTAAAATGACTTCATCTCAAGTAAGGGAGTTATCAATGGTTGTATTTTCTTGTTTATCAGTGATTCCATTCTCTTATTCAATAATGTTTTCCCTAGAGGAAGAGATATACATAAGATTCTCATGACTTTCATCAATGGATTTTATAACATCAAAGTATCTTCTTCACAAATAGGAGAGATACTAGGAGAAGAACAAATTTTTCTATCATGATTTTCTATAATTTCATTCCTTTGTCCCATAATGTATTCTAAAATAGGATAGGTAGGGGAAGAAACATAAAGATGGTTTTCATAGATCTTAAATATTTGATTATCTAACACAGACATATCCTCATCATTTACAACATTATCACAAGAGGGAAAGATGTTGGGAGATGAATGTAGAATAATTGAAGTGTTATTTAGATAGGTTTCAATGGTCTCTTGTTGTGTTATGTGCTCATCATGATTGCCTATGGTTATGTCTTCTTATTCAGTAATGTCTTGCCTAATAAGAGAGGTAGGAGGAGAGAAACAACTAGGGTTCTAAAAAATCTCATTGGTCGGTTCTTCTAATAGTGAAATATATTCTTCACAACTAGGAGAGATATTAGGAGAAGAACGAATATGATTTTTGTGATTACCCAAGGTTGTATTCTCTTTCACTAGACTAATCTTACTCATAGGAGGGATATTAGGAGAGGGATAAATGATGAACAAAAAGAGAGCCTAGGAGAGGAGTTCATATTCATATACACTTAATAGAAATTTCTTACAATACACAACAAGATCTAAAAATAGAACATGAAGTATGATAATTATAGATTTTTACAATGAAAACATGATGGAATAATTATCTTACATATTTGAAATGCAAAAATGATAGATCAAACATGCAAAAACATAATATAATTTTTCGATTTAGAACATGATAATTGACTTATTATGCTATGTAACAATCTAAAAATGAAATGTTGTAAATTTCATTTTGAATTTAAGAAATACAATAAATAAAGTAGATTAAGCTAGGTCTAATAAAATGAATGAAACAGAAGATCAAGAAATGGAAACAAGTATTTAACAACAACAAACATAAGCTCAAAATTAGGGTTTTTAATGTTGTAAAATGTAGTTTCAGGTCTGATCTAGGACTAAATTGGCCAAAGGGGAGTATGATTCCTAGTCACAGTTTTTGAAGGATTCAAATGTTGAAAAATGCGCAACACAAAATTCCTAGAAATCTAGAAAAACCACCTGTATAGAGACTAAATCACCAAAAGGGGAAAATGAGTCCTAGTTAGGTTTCTTACATCAAATTCAACAAATCCTGAGATGGTTCTAAGGATTTTGACTTGTATGTTGATTTTATTGTTTCTAATTACAAAATTTCAGTGAAATTAAATGATCTAAGATGTAAAAATGCAACCTATATGCACTTTCACTAATTCAATATTTAGAAACCCTATATTAAAATTAACTAATGCAACACCTAATGCAAATTTAATGCAAGATAGATCTTATGATGCACTCCAAATCAGAAAATAAGGGGTTTTAAAGGATAGGTTTAGAAAAATGAAATGTCAAAAATTGTCACTCTATGTCTCAAGAGATAGAACAACTAATTTCCTACAAGTTTCACTTAGGGTAATGTTAGAGATCTCAATCTCAGAATGGAATAAGGAAAATAGATCTATAATAAGGTTTCTTAGGGGTGTTATTAAGGACTAAAAGGGGGTTCACCACCAAGATAGGGATTGGAAAGAAGAAGATGAATGCAATATGATAACCTAACTTACAATATAGAGTGTGGAATCGAAATACAAAATAAAAAATTGAGAATGAGCAAAGGGATACCTGGAAGAGAGATCTGATCAAAAAAATCTCTGAACCCCTCAAATTCTACTATTTCATGCTCACAAGAACTCATACGCCAGTCTAGGTGGTTTAGTCCTAGATTAGGATTTCTGTGCGGAAACTGGAATCTCTCAAGGACTATTCTAGATCTTCTAAAATCTAGAAAAAGTATAGTACTAGGACTCATATGCCCATGGAGGCAATTTAGTCCTAGTATTAGGGTTTGGCTAAAATTTTGGTATTCTCTGGTGATCTCCTATAACTTCTCTCCTACCAAATCTTTGGGTCTAAAATCTTAAATTGTAATGAATAGGTGACTTTCTGTGAACTTGGAATGTAGATGAAAAATTTGGCAATTTGATAACTCTTCTCCAATCTTGCAATTTAGTCTTCAAAGGATCTTCAAGTCTCAAAACACCTAGATCCACAATCACACATCAAAGGGAAGAAAAACTTGTTGATTGTTAGGGAATAGGGGTTTGTCTAGGTCAAATCCCATTTATGTAATTAAAAATTATGATGAAACAATGAACATTAACTTAAAACATGAAACATAAACAATGATACCTTGAATGATGTCTTGGAATGTAAATCAACAATCAAACATGAAGTGGCCATGTAGAATGTAGATCTTAATATTGAATTAGATATGAAACAATGCTTAACATAGATCTTGAATACTACATCACAACACTTGTTCAACAAATTTCTTGATGCGTTATTCCTTTGACATTATGATGGATCTGTAGTGTAGAAAAATGGATACCTTGATATTTTCACACTCGTTTGGGCCTTCCTTTTGGATTTTGGCTTAATTTTTCTTTGATTTAGAGTTTTAATGTGGATTCCATGTTTGCATTAGGTCTTGGGCCCTTGTTAACTAAAATATTTTTTTTAATGGCACCTTGGTAAAGTATTATGAAGTGTTGTAACACACTTTAACACTTTTGTAGGGTTTTATCAAATAACCAAGCAGAATAAACACAATTTTAATCAAAATTAATCTTAATCTTGCCTTATTTAGAGTATTGTAAACTGTTGTAACACACTTTCACACTTCTCTAGGCTTACAATTATTAATTGGGATTTATTATGCTTTAATTGGCCCTATTTTTCATCCACAAGCCTCATTTATTGCATCTTCTTGAGGATAATCTTGACACCAATCAGTAACCAATCATAATTTAGGTGTTTCTAGCCTATGTGACCCATATTTAGGGATTTGGGACTCATTTTACACCTTGGGTGAATGGGTCCCAGCTAGATCTATTGGCCCCGAACATGTTTTCACACATTTCTATGCACTTTTGGTTTTTGGTCCCATACATTATGTCTAATGGGACTCATTCCACACTTTGCGCGAATGAAATAGGTGTGACCAAAATTCAAATTTAATACAAATTTTTGGAAGGATTTTATTCTCCTAGATCTGATATCAGCTTGTAGTGTTGTAATTTCGAGAATTCTTGCATAATTGAGTATAAACACAAGGTTTTTTCTCTCATTTTCATCCTAAAAATTCAACTATTCATACTTATAGAAAATTTAGTTCACAAAAGCATTCAAGAGAATTCCAGGGCTAGTTCCAAAAATTGTCACTTAATCCGAAAGAGATAACTTGTCAGGAAAAGATCCAATCAAGCTAAAATATTAGAATAAGGAAAATTAACATGTCCTCAATGAAAACACAGATCCACAAGCTCTAGTGAGAAAACATGATGAAATACCAAATCTTCCAACTTGAACTGAACAAGAACTCAACAAGAACAAAACGAAATGAATTTTTTTTTTTTGGTTGATGCAAGATTGCCAAGAACCAAGGATACTCCTGCATCAGACATCCGAGGTTAATGAAAAGTGAGTCCCTCACATTTTTGGGACTAAAGGGAAACCAATATGGTCTACCTCAGCATGAGAAACCCAATAAGAATCCTCCTCTGCTTTACCTTTTCATTTCACAAGATATTCTTTGTATTGTCTCCCACACATTTTCCTCCCTTCTCTGACATCCAAAATCTCTTCTATCTCATCTAATTTTTGTTTAGGAAGTTGCTCTTCCAATTTTTCTTTATTGTCATCACTAAATTTTGCTTCATGGTACTGATATAGATCTACAATGGGGTGATCCCACAAAGCTGGTTTACAATTTCTGAGAGGAACTGATTTTTGCTGAAATCACATATTTTTAGAAAATATAATGATTCAAGCCTTTAAAATTTCCATTTTAAGGATTCCAATTGAAGATGGTTTGATCAAACCACCTTAGATCAAACCCCCTTGGATGGAACCTCACTAGTTTTAAACCATACCTATAAATGAGTCTCCTTTACACCTATCAAAATGCTAATAAAAAAAAACTTTTGATTTACCTTTTGGGGGATCAAATGACTTCATTTAAAATTTATTTAAAATTATTATGGTAGTTCTTGAAATGAGCTATCCCATGAATAAAATTTTAATATTTTTTGGTTTTATTATGTATGTGTTTTTTTAGTTCTATTAAACATAGGTTTTTCACCGAAAATCAAGCTCTATGTTTTGCACATGTGGAAAAATAGAAAATTATCAAAATAATTTTTTTAAAAATATGTTTGTGTTGGGTATTGATGTCCTTGATCCATTAAAAAAACAAAATTTTGAATTTCGATATATACATAAAAAGTTATGTTGTATACAGTCCACCTATGTCGGAATTACGATTGGTTTGACTTCAAAACTCTATTAAGGAAAAAATATTCTATTAAAAAATATGAGACCAAATGAAAGTTCTAGATATAGCAGTTACAAATCTAAATTCGAAAAAAATAGAATTTTATCCTTCATACAAAAAAAATTATGTTGTATACGGTGAGCGTCACTTTGTAAAAATGTTGTTTTATGAAAAAAACCAGTTTTCGTGGGAGATGGAAAAAGAAGTGCAATATTATTTCAAAAAATTTAAAAATATATATTTTTAGAATCTGCAGACAAAATGTGATGAGACTCTAGTTTGCATCATCTTCAAATTCCTCACGGTTTAGCCGCTATAGGTGCTCGAATGTGAAAATTTAGTTAAAAATAATAATTTCAGTGTTCAGTTTGGCCAAAAATTGTAAACCACTATTGTGGGATCACCCAATGTTGAATGTAGGTGATATACCCATGCCATTTGGTAACTCTACTTCATATGCATTTCCTGAATCAGATTTCTTCAAAATATTACAGGGTCCAAACTTCCTCATCTTGAGCTTATTGTATGTGCCAACTAGAAATATTTCCTTCCTCAAATACACCATCACTTCATCTCCAACTTCAAACTCCTTATGTCTCCTCTTTTCATCTACTCATTCCTTATACTTTCAGTTCATATCTTCCAATTGCTACTTTACTTGAGTATACAATTTCTTCATATGTTCTACAAATTCCTTTGCTTCATCACTTCTTTTATCCTCCTTATTGATGTCTCACAATTCTGATATACCTCTAGGATGAACTCCAGTAAAAATATCAAAAGGCTATTTTATAGTACTCCTGCTTACTAAATTATTGTAGGAAAACTCTACTTGAGAAAGGACTAAATCCCAACTTCCGGTCTTCTCTCCAACCAAACATCTCAGTGAATTCCCCAAACTCTTGTTTACTACCACTTTCTTTCCATCAATCTGTGCGTGAAAAGTAGAACTAAACTTCAAATATTTCTTCAACTTCTTCCAAAGTGTCCTCCAAAAGTAACGAACAAACTTTGTATCTCTGTCTCAAACAATACTCCTAGGTAATTCATGCAATTTGACCACTTCCTTGAACAATAAGTCTTCTACATGTACTGCATTTGTTGTCTTCTTACAAGGTATTAAATGTGCTATCTTAGAAAATCTGTCCACCACAACAAATATAGAATCATTACCTCTTTGTGTCTTTGGCAAACCAGGTATGAAATCCATGCTGATATCCTCCCAAGGTCTTTTTGGAACTATCAAAAGTTTATACAATCCAACATTCTAACTACTCCCTTTTACAATTTGACAAACCCTACAACTCTGCACAAATTTCCTAACATCCTTATGAATTTGTGGCCAAAAGTAATTCTCACTTACCAATGTTATTGTCTTATCAATTCCAAAGTGTCCTACCAATCCTCCACTATGTTTTTCTTTCACCAAAATGTCCCTCATTGAACTTCGAGGTATACACAACTGATTCCATCTAAACAAAATATCCTCTTGAATGAAATAATCCAACCACTGACTCCTATCCTCCAAAATTGGTTCGTTACAAGCTCTCCAAATGTTCTGCAAAATCTGGATCTTCCTCAAAAAAATTCTTTGATTCTTCAAAGCCTAAAGTCTTCACTCTAATTTTTCCCAGTAAATTCATTCTCCTACTCAAAGCATCAAAAAATATATTTCACTTTCCACTCCTATCTTTCAAAACAAAAGTATAACTCTACAAGAATTCCACCCATCTCATGTGTCTTTGATTCAACTGACCTTGACTATTCAAATATTGCAATTCTTGATGATTTGTATACAACACAAACTCCTTAGACAACAAGTAATGTCTCCACTTATTCAAATCTTGAAATATAGCATAAAAATCCTGATCATACATTGAATACCTTTTCCTTGCATCATTCAACTTCTCACTGAAATAAGCTATTGGTCTTCCTTCTTGACTTAATACTACTCCAATTGCATTTCCACTTGCATCACAATCTACCTGAAATACCTTATTAAAGTCTGGTGAAGCCAACATAGGTTGCTTAGTCACCTTCTGTTCTAACAACTCAAAACTCCTATTCGATCCAGATGTCCACCTAGAATCCTTCCTATCTCTTCTCATTGTTTTTGTCATAGGACTACAAATAGAACTAAAATTCTTAATGAACTTTCAGTATAAACTAGCCAATCCATGAAATAAATTTTTCTTATTGAATGCTTTCTGATGTATCCCATTCAATAATTTCTCTTACCTTCTCAAGATCCATCTTTAGTCCATCCACAAATATCACAAATCCCACATATACCAATTCTTCATTCATGAAACTACACTTCTTAATTTTTATCAACAACTGCTCTTCTCTCAAACTTTCCAAAAAATATTTTATATGCAATAAATTTTCTTCTCTAGTATTATTGAAAATCAATATGTCATCCAAATATACAATCAAAAACTTACCCAATAATTTATTCAATAACTCATTCATCAACCTCATTAAAGTACTAGGTGCATTTGTTACTCCAAAAGGAATCACCAACCACTCATACAATCCTTCATTTGTCTTGAATGTTATCTTCCACTCATCCCCTTCTCTGATTATGATTTGATGATATCCACTCCTCAAATCTATCTTTGTAAAGTATTTAGCTCCACTCAAACAATCCATAATGTCACCCATCTAGGGAGAGGGAAATATATACTTCACTATGATTTTTTTTATAGCTCTAGAGTCTATACACATCCTCCATTCTCCATCCTTCTAAGGTGCTAGCACAACAAGTACTAAACAAGAACTTAAGCTTTATCTAATCAAACCCTTCCTTAACAGCTCTTATACTTGTCTATTCAACTCTTCATTTTCTATCAGTATCATCCAATGTGCTGCTTTCTTAGGAAAACTAGCTCCAAGAATCAGGTCCATGCAATGACTAATACTCCTCACAAGTGGCAATCCATCAGGTACATTATCTAAAATGATAGCCTCATACTCTTCCAACAAATCCTTTATATCCTTGGGTTGTTCTTCTGCATACTTCAATTCTTCAACCTTCTTAGGAACCAATGAATAGCGCATGTTCTCATGTCTCAGTCCATCCAGAAATATCCTTCTATCAATAAAATAAATTCTAGCAGTCGTACAAATCTCAACTTTAGGAACATCCTCCAATGGTAAAAAAGTTTTCTTCATCCCATTTTCAACAATGGTATATATGTCCCTCTTTCCATCATGAATAGCATGTCTATCATACTGCCAAGGCCTTCCCAACAAAACATGGCATACATCCATAAGCATGATATCACACAAAACTTCATAATGATAATTTCCTATCTTCAATTTCACCAAACATTGTTCACTTACCAGTATCTTATGCTCATCTTGAATCTATGCTATCTAATAGGGCTTCGAGTGTTTCAATATTTCCAGTTTCAATTTTGTCACCATTTCTTATGAAACCAAGTTCTCAGAGTTTCCACTATCAATAATCACTTTGAAAAATTTACCAGCTACCTTGCATCTGGTTCAGAACAAATTATTTCTCTACAATGGTTCTTGCTCAAACTCACTTTGACACAATAATCTTTTGTTCACCAACACTTCTGCCTCTTTTAGTTTATTAGATGATCTAACATGATCCTCCTCAGCAATGGTTTTTCTTCTACTATTCTTTTTATTTCTACTTGTCTCTCCCTGATTACATTTAAATACTCTATGTCCTTCTCCACCACACTTAAAACAAGTTCCCTTGAATACTCTTTTCTCCTATCCTCTATCACCTTTTCTATAATCCTCATTCCAATAACCACCATATCCTCCTCTTCGGTAAGAGTTTCCATCATCTCTACAATATGGATTTTCATTCTTACTAACTTCCTTATCTTTATTTGATCTATAAAAGATCCTAATCCTCCTCTAGTAAAAAATATTCCTCTTTGATATCTTCCACCTCTTCCTCTCTATCTCAGCTCATGTCTTTTATTCGGCTTCTCTTCTAGTTTTAGGGCACATTAATATGCCTCCTCCACACTCAACAATTTGATCAAACTGATCTCATCCTATATAGATGACCTCAAACCATTCATATATCTAGCTACTTGCTTAGTCTCATCTTTTGAATGTCCAGATCTGACATTCAACTTGTAGAACTCCTTAGTATATTCTATCACACTTTACTCCTTCTACTTCAAATTTTGAAACTTTCGAAACAAACTGATCTGATAGTCTATAGGAATGAACTTTTTCTTTAACTTATTCACCATCTGATCCCATGATTTTATCTTCTCCTTTCCTCTTCTCTACCTATCTATCTACAAATGTTCCCACCAAAGGGATGCATGTCCTTTCAATTTTGTACAAGAAAATTTCACCTTCTTCTTTTATGTGGTTCTTGCAAAATCAAAGTACTTCTCCATCTTTGTTATCCAATGAAGCAATTCATTTGAATCTAGCTTACCTCTGTAATCTAGTGGATTGAAATGTGGTTAAGTATTTACTCTAGTTAGGGCTCTTGTGAACCTCTTTTCTCCCTAATAAAAGCTAGGTTGATATTCTATATCCCTTTCTTCATGTTCTTCTACCTCTTCATCACTCACATCATCAATTGGTCGACCTCTCCTCTAGGTCATTTTGATTGCTTCTAATCTAGTAGTCATTCCTCTCAACATCTCCATTATAGCTGGGTCTACATTTCCATGTGCTTCATTTCCTCCACCATTTATTCTTCCCACCATATGTACACAAGTCCCTTGTATCTGTAGGTCGGATCCTCAGTCCACCACCCCACAAAAAATCTTCAACGGGACTTCACAAACTCTAATGATCTTCCCCGAAATGAATCTCGCTCTAATGTGAATCTGGTGCAATCACGGTAGGAGGGTCCTCAGAGAGAACAATCCAAACCATGCAGCTAGAGTTACACAATAGAAGCAATACAAAATATGGATGCAAATGCAGATTTAAACATTCTCATTATCAAAAAAATAAATTACATACAATTGGCCACATCTGGACTTATAGATTGGGCACACAAGCCTGATACAACATGCTCAAAATATAGTATTCCTATATGTGAACAAAAATATTAAAGATCAAATTTTATATTCACCTTCATGATCTTGATCTGGATTGATTGCTATCCTAATGATCCATTACAAGCTTTATACCATATCTATAGATCTAGAAACATCTACATCAACCAAAGATAATTACAATCTTTGATGAAGGAAACATAATGTGTACATGAATAGATTGGCCTCAAATTTGAATTTCTCTATGGTAGGTGCATATGATGAGTTGTGGACCTAAAATTAAGGTCGAGGACACTCCATGAAACAATTCAAAACAGCTTGAAAGGATCCACAAGCGATCAAAATTATCGTTAGGTTTGAAATTATTCTAGGGCCAGTTCCAAAAATTGTCACTTAATCTGAAAGTGATAAATTTTCGGAAAAAGATCCAATCAAGCTGAAATCTTGGAATAAAGAAAATGAGCGTGTCCTCAATGAAAACATAGATTTGCAGGGTCTGGTGAGCAAACATGATGAAATACCGAATCTGCCAACTTGAACTGAACAAGAACATAACTGAATGAAAATATTTTTTTGGTTGATGCAAGATTTCCAAGAACCAAGGATGCTCCTGCATCAGGTTTGACCAAGGAAAACCACTATCCACTAACCCAACAAAAATTTCCCCTCTCCTTTGTGTGTGATTTATAGGTTTAGGTTAAATATTTCCTAAGGAGAAATATTGGAGAAATGTTGTCAAGTGATCAAAGTTGTAAAAGTTGTCATCAAGCCTTGGAGAAATGTAGAGAAGATTGACCTGTGGTAATTTTTAGTTTTGAATTTGGAAATCAATCAAGAAGAGCAGAGAAATTTGAGAAGAAAAGAATCAAGTCTCAAACTTCCAGAAAAATAGAAGTGGACTAATTTTCCACAAGTGGTGAATGAGTCCCATTGTACAGGTCTGATAAATATTTTTGCAGATCTAGATACCCTTTTGGTAGAATTTTTTTTGGCACATTTTTTTAGAAACAAAACTAATTCACCCAGCCTGGTGAATGAGTCCCACTCAAAATTGACAATAAATTTTTCAATGATCCAAACCTCCATTTTGCTTCCTCCGGTTTCCCAAGTGCACACTTTCAATATTTATAGTTTTTTGTTAAATTTCATTCATTTTTATATTTCATTTAATTTTTTTTTGCATTCACTTAAGGTTTTTTTACATCTTTCATATCATTGTCTTTTCCAAGTCTAAACTTGTTGGTGAACCCCTCATTAGATCTCATTTAGCCTTAAGGACAACCCTCTTGCCAGATCTCTTTCTTTTTTTGATGTAGAGAAGGGGTGGAGGTTGTCTAATCAAACACAATTCAATCAATCTTAAACAATCTTTCTAGTTTGCAAGCCCTAACTTTGTGTTTTCTTACCATTCCTTCAATCTTGCTTGTAGCACATCCAATAGTGAAAATTGAACATATCTTTTAGAGAAGGCCTCAAACCCAAAAACTAGTCACCATTTAAGATACCCTTTATTTCCTTCTTTGACATATCCAAATTCTATATAGACTTGTTTCAAAACATCTCCTTCAAAATGGACTGCTACGCTACCCTTAAGCCCAATTAGGCCTCTTTTCCAAAGAAAGTGTGTGGTAAACCTTCTCCCAATAATGAATCTTCACTCCAAAGCTCTAAATAGGTTACATGGGTTCTGAAACAACTGGTTTTATCAATTGACAGAGCCACAAACACACCTATCAACAAAACCCTACTCCTACCTATCAATTCTAGCCTAATACGTTGAGATATTAGGCTAGGGCTTGCACAAAAAAAACCCTAACTCCATCCCCTACATATAAAATCACTATAAATTTGAGAAACATCCTATCTAAAGGAATTCCATCAATTTGCAGAGAATTTTATAGGTGGAATGGTCTAATATGCCATTATTTCTACTAAACCCTCTTAACCTAGGGTTTTCAAACCATCCTCAGTACTTTGGCTCTAAAAACCTTCAAAATTTATGAAATAAACTAAAATCAACACCAAAACAAAGATATTTTATGCCTCCATCAGATACAATGCACATTAGATCATAATGTCTCAATATGGAACCGTACAGAATGTTGTAGCAAAAAAATTGAACAAAATATTTCAGAAAAACAAAGAACTTCTTATTGTTTTCACTTAAAAAAAACTTCAAAACCTTTCCTTGAAGTTCTTTAGGAAATATTTAAACTTTCACAGCCCAAACACAATGGTTCATAACCACTTTGTGAACCAAATGACCATTTAACTTCCAAATATGACAAAATTTCAAAGTTGTAAAGAAATTTTTGCAATGAATTACAAAACATGACAAAATGTACTCAAACTAACCCCATGAGACTTATTACATTTCAAATGGTATAAAAATACCTTATTACACAAAAAAAGACTCTAAACACCCAAAAATATAACATGTGACCATATGTACAAAAGTGGACTAGGTGCCCTTGCACCATATAGCTAGGGAGAAAAGAATCTCAGGCTCCAACTAAGATCAGTTCTTGGACTGTTGTGGCATGAATTTTAATGTCCTCCTCCATCATCCATGTTTCATATTCATGAGGGATTCCTTTCCATTTAACTAGATATTTATTGTACACTTTATGCCTTGTTCTCCTCACTTCCTTTGTCTCCAAAATTCTCTCAAGCTTCAAAGGCTAACTTGGTGGTAGGTCCTTGACCCAATCTTCATCTTGAATTCTTGGTGTACCTCCATCATCACGTGTAACCAAAAATCCTTGGAAAGGATAAATTCCAGCAACACTAAAGATTGGAGAGATAGCCACTCTATGAGGGAGTTCTATCTCATAGGAATTTGCACCAAATTTGTGGACCACCTTGCATGGCCCAATATTCTTCATCTATAATTTTGTGTATTTCCCGTATGGTAGCCTCTCTTTCATTAAATGTGCTAGGACCAAGTCTCCCACTTTGAATTGAACATCTCTCTTCCTCAAATCTATATGTTTCTTATACTTCTCTACACTCTTTTGAATATTTTCTTTCAATTTCTAATGAATATCCTTCATTGAAAATGCAAAATCTTCACACTCAACACTTCTCTCCATACCACTCAAATATCTAAGTTCAAAGACTCCCCTTGGATTCAATCCATAAACTATCTCAAATGGGATCTTTCCAACACTTCTATTGATAGAGTCATTATATGAAAACTTAGCTTGTGGAAGAATGAGATCCCATTGTTGTGAATTCTCTTTTATAAAACACCTAAGAAATTTTCCAAGACTCCCATTGAAAACTTGAGTCTACCCATCTATTTGTGGGTGATAGGAAAAGCTAAAAGTCAAGTTGGTTTCCAATTTCTTCCAAAGAGCCCTCCAAAAGTAACCTAAAAACTTGTTATCTTTGTCAAACACAATTGTCAATGGTAATCGATAAATTTTGACTACCTCTTTGAAAAAAAACCCAACAATGTAAGAATCATCATTTGTGCATTTGCATGGTATGAAATGAACCATTTTTCTAAATCTATCAACAAAAAAACAAACACTATCAAACTCTCTTTCAGTTTTGGGTAAACCCAACAAAAAATCCATGTTAATGGATTCCCATGGCTAGTTTGGAATTGGAAAAGGCTAGTAAAGACCTACATTTGTACTCGTACCCTATGATTTTTGACAAACTACACAATTTTCAAAAAACTTTCTGATGTCACTTTGCATTTTTGGCCAATGATAATATCTTCTTACCTGCTCCAACATTTTATCTACACCAAAGTGACCCCCTAAGCTTCCACAATGCTTCTCCTTAATTAGATTTGTCCTCATTGAGCACTTAGGAATACACATCTAAGCACCCTTAAATAATAAGCCATCTTGTAACAAGAAATCATAATATTGTTCATGAAAAGCACCATCAAACTGATTAGAAACAACATATATACCCTTGAAATCATCATATCCTTCATACACAACTTTCAATGCATCAATATCCACACTTTGGAGTTGAATTTATTGCACAAACATTTGTCTTGTACTCAAAGAACCCACAACCTTATTTGACTATCCTTTTTTATGTTTTATGCTAAAAGTATAGCTTTTTAGGTCTCCACCCACTTCACATGTCTGTCATTGAATTTTTCCTGGCTATTCAAAAAACTCAAAGGATGATTGTTAGTGAAAAAAATAAATTCCTTTGGAAGGAGATAGTGTCTCCACTTTTTCAATGCTTGGACCATTGCATACAATTCTAGGTCACAAAAATAATACTTCTTCTTGGCCTCATTAAGCTTCTCACTGAAAAATGCTACAATTCTGCCCTCTTGACTCAAAACTGCACTAATTGCATACCCACTTGCATCATATTTGATAGTGAAAACCTTGTTGAAATTAGGTAATGCTAGGATGGTTTGTTGAGATATCTTTTCTTTCAAAATTTGAAAGATTCTTTCTACCTCATCATACCACATGAACATCTTCCTTTTATCTCATTTTATGGTATCAATGATGGGAGAACAAATGTGACTCAAATTCCTTGCAAATCTTCTATAGAAACTAGCAAGACCATATAAGCTTCTTACCTCACTAATTGATTTTGGAGTAGGCTAGTTCAAAACTGCTTCTACCTTGCTAGGGTCCATCTTCAAAGTGCCTTTTGAAATCACAAAACCAAGGTAGATCAACTCCTGTTTCATGAATTCACACTTTTTCAAGTTAAACATGAACTTCTCTTCATTCAACCTCTTCAACACTATGGAAAAATGCTGCAAGTGTTCTTCTTTTGTCTTGCTAAACACAAGAATGTCATCCAAGTATACAACTACAAACTTACCTATGAAAGGCTTCAAAACTTCATTAATTAGTCTCATAAAAGTGCTTGGTGCATTTTAAATCCCAAATGGCATCAGCATCCATTCATACAACCCCTCATTGGTTTTGAAAGCATTTTTGCACTCATCCCATTTTGTTATCCTAATATGAGTATAGCCACTTTTAAGGTCAATCTTTGAAAATTAACAAACTCCTTCTAAACAGTCCATCAAATCCTCCATTCTAGGCATTGGAAACCTATACCTTATAGTTAATTTTTTGATTGCCCTTGAATCGGTGCACATTCTCCAATCTCCACCTTTTTTAGGTGCCAACACGGTCGAGACAACACATTGGCTTAAAATTTCCCTTATGAGACCCTTATCTAACAATTCTTGTATGTGTTTCCTTATCTCTTCATTTTGTTGAGGAGTCATCTTGTATCTAACTTTATTGGGTAATTTTGCACCTAGTATAAAGTCTATGTGGTGGCTCACATCCCTTATAGGTGGAAAAGAAATAGTTATCTCATCAACAAATATGTCTTGATACTTGGTCAACAAAGTTTGCAATTTTTTGGGTACATCCTCAAGTTTTGTTGTTTTCATAACAAATTTGGGTCTGATTATGATTGCATACCCTTGTTCACCTTCCTCTTTAATGGTTTTCAAGAATTCTTTCTTCCCAACCAACATGAAATTTGACCTAACTTGTGTGTCTAATTTTTCATCTTGCAAAGGAGTGAGTGTAAAGGAAACCCCATATTTTTCAATTACATGTTTATTTTTCTTCCCATCATGTTTTTCATTTTTGTCATACTACTAGGGTCTTCCTAATAGCAGATGACATACATCCATTGGGATGATGTCACACAAGATCTTGTCTTTGTACCCCCCAATGTTAAACTCAACCCATGTTTGTTCATTGACCAAGACTTGTTGACCCTTATTAAGCCAATAAAACTTATAAGGTGTGGGTGTGTAATCCTTTTCATCTTTAGTTTTTCAACCATCTCCAAAGAAACTAAATTATCAGTTGAACCAGAATCTAAAACAACCTTACATACCTTGCCTTATGATTTTCAAGTTGTTCTGAACAAGGAATTTCTTTGTGGTGGCTCCTTCACCATAGGAACCTTGAGTAGTGTTCTTCTCATCATCGGATTTTCTCCAACCTCTGGAGCAACATGCTAAGAAGGAGAGTTAACACTCTCAGTCTTCCTCTTGTACCAACTATGTTCTTCTCTCCCCTCCATGTGATGTTGAAGGTTGTTTCTTCGAGCACTTCCATGCTTGATGTCCAAATTTATTGCACTAAAATAATCTTCTAGAGAATGTGCTATAACCTATACCTTGTCCTCCAAATATGCCTTTACTAGTAGGTCTTCTACCTATGAATCCACCTCTTGAATTTTAGCTTTGATCTTGATTTCCACTTGAATCACCTTGAAATTATTGTGATTTTCCTATTCCACCATAGGATACTCTGCCCCTAAAGTTCTTTCCTCTACCTCAACTTTGTTTTTCTTGCTCTCTTTTAAATTTTTCTTCTACACTAACAACTAATTGGAAGCACTCTTCCATCATTCTAGGGGTGGAAAGACTCAATTCATCATGAATATTGAACCTTAACCCATTCAGATATATTTCTATCTTATCAACTTCATCTTCAACATGACCTGATTTAAGGATCAATTTGTGAAACTCCTCTATATAGGTCATGAAATCCATTTCCTTTTTCTTTAGGTTTTGCAACTTCTTGAATGTCTGAATTGCATGGTCACCAGGAAAGAATTGACTCTTAACCTTAGACACCATCCTATCCCATGAATTTATTTTTTATTTTCCCTTTTTCACTCTCTCTTCTTGTACATAGCTCCACCAATTTAGGGCAAGGCCTTTCAATTTAGTTCTTATCAAACTTTACCTTTTGTTCTTTTTCTCCCTCCTTGTACTCAAAGTAGTTAACAAGTGCATCAATCTAGTCCAGCACTTCTTCACTATCCATATTCCCACTATACATGGCTAGTTCCATTTTCACTCCATTAGTCTCTCCTCTGACAACCTTCAGAATATTAACCATCCTTGTTTCATCAGGGTCCAAATTATCATCACCTTGGACTCCTCTTTGAGGGTTTTCATTCTCACCCTCTTCCTATTCCTCTTGGTCACTCTCCTCTTTAGTGGCCTTACCTCTTCTTTTTTTGTTTCCAATTCTACAAGTCTGAATAAAATAGCTTCTTGAGATTCCTTCATCATCCTATTTCTCTAGAAATGACTCCACTACCCTTAGTATGCATCTTTTCCTTTCAAATTACAACTTTTCCCTCTTCAAAATTCAACCTCTTTACTTCAAATGATCAAAACCTATGCTCTGATACCAATTTGATGTAGAGCAGGGGTGGAGGTTATCTAATCAAACATAATCCAATCAATCTTGAACAATATTTCCACTTTGCAAACCATAACTTGGTGTTTTCTTACCATTCGTTCAATCTTGATTTTAGCACATCCAACAGTGAAAATTAAACATTTATTTTAGAGAAGGCCTCAAACCCAAGAAATATTCATCATTTAAGATACCCTTTATGCCCTTCTTTGACATATCCAAATTTTACAAACTTTTTTCAAAACATCTCCTTCAAAAATAGACGGCTACACTTCCCTTAAGCCTAATTAGGTCTCTTTTCTAATGAAAGTGTGTGGTAAATTTTCTCCAAATAACTAATCTTCACTCCAAAGCTCTAAAAAAGTAACATGAGGTCTAAAACAACTAGTTTTATCAATTGAAACAACCAAAAACTCAACTATCAACAAAACCCTACTCCTACCTATCAATTATAGCTTAATACATTGAGATATTAGGCTAGGGCTTGCACAAACAAGACCTTAACTGGACATCCCCTACATCTACAATCACTATCAAATTGAAAAAAATCCTAACGAAACAAATTCCACTGATTTATAGAGAATTTCACTGGTGGAATGGTCTAATATGCCATTATTTCTACCAAACCCTCTTAACCTAGGGTTTTTAAATTGTTCTCAGTACTTTGGATCTAAAAAAATTCAAAATTTATGAAATCAACTCAAATCACTTCCAAAACAAATATAGTTCATTCCTCCATCAGATACAATTCTCTTTACATCATAATCTCTCAGTACGAAACCATATAGAATGTTGTAGCAAAACAATTACACAAAAGATTACAAAAAAACATAACACTTCCTATTTTTTTCACTTCAAAAAAAACTTTAGAACCTTTCCTCAAAGTTTGTGAGGCAATATTTAAAATTACACAACCTAAATATAACAGTTCATAACCACTTTGTGAACCAAATGACCGTTCAACTTTCAAATATGATAAAATTGTAAAGTGGCAAATGAAATTTTGCAATAAATTAAAAAACATGACAAAATATACTCAAGCTGACCCCATGAGACTTATTACATTGAAAATGGTCTAAATGGACCTTATTACACCAAACAAGACTCTAAATACCCAAAAATATAACATGTGACCATATTTACAAAAGTGGACTAGGTGCCCTTGCACCACCTTTACAAAGAGATCTCAAGGGTGTGTTCTTGAGTGAAGTGTGTGAATATTGCCCATTTCCTTTTAGGTCCAAAACCATAGAGGTGAAAGAGAGGACATAATTTTATTCCTTTCATTTTGGTGAACCTACATATAGAGCATCATAATTCTGATTTGGAGTGCATTTTCATCCTAGATTTACCTTGCATTAACATTCCATTAGGATTTTCATTCCAGGGTTTCAAGTTTTACATTAGTGAAATCTCATTTAGCATGAATTTTTGCATCTAGTTTCATTGAAAATCATTAAAATTCTACATTTGCATCTCACACATAGATCATAAAACATAAAAAGAATAAAATTAAATTGAAAAATCTTGAAAATTTTGAAAAAAAATCATCCTTGGGACATATTCACTACCCTGGGTGAAAAAATCCCTTTGCACATTTTGGATTTCATTTTATTGCATTTAGAATTTAGTTTCTTTGTTTTTGTGTAGTATTATTTACTTTTTGTTTCAATTTCCAAAATTTCAATTATAAGCATTGCATTGTTCTTAGATTACATTGCATTTGCATTCACATTGCATTTAGTAGCCATTGCATGAGTATTTGGTGTCCTATTTCTAGTACTTTACTAAGACAAAGTTCGAGACCCATTTCATCCCACAATAGCAAAATCATTGTGGATCTTGGGTTATCTATCTCTTTCACTCCTGGGATTGACACTTGTACACTAGATATGGACAATACCTTTAACAACTCTTTGCCTTCAAGTAGTATGCAAGTTGAACCAAGGAATATAGTGTCTTGCAAGAGAACATAATTAAAATTCATGAGGACCTAGAAAACTTACAACAAAAAGTGAAAAATGAAAACATATCAACTACTTCCATCCCTACCATAGATAAGATTCACCACATGCTTGAAAGTGAATATGGCCTGGACCTTGTGAAAAACATAGTTTAAATCTTTGGAAACACCTCCCCCTAACCACTAATTGTCCTTTTCCAAAAAAAAATGTTGCAAGCCAAGGAGGAACTCAAATTCCTCCTCCCTCAACAATTTCCTCAACACTTACCTATACCCCTCCTCAAGTCACAACAACAATGCAACATGTTAGTAATCTAATTCCTTCCTTGGGTATTCCTACTAGCATCCCTAGTTCCTATGTGGCATCACATGTTATATCTCCTACCACCTTAGAACCTATAAGCATTCCATTTAATTTTCCTACGAACACATACACCTATTCACCTTTCTCACTCCCATCTCATAACACAAGCAGTGATCCTCTCATAACTTAACTCTTTCAAACCATTTCGTCCCTCCAAAAGAAAGTTTCCACCATCAAGAAAAATAAAAATAGCCCACCTAAATACTATATCTGAGGTAGTCCCTTTTCCTTAGAAATATTGGGAACATAGATGCCACAAGGTGTAGAGGTGCCTAGATTTGAGAAATATGGAGGGAAGGGAGATAATTCTAACCATACCAATGCCTATACTGACTTATGTAGTGACTTTGTCCTCAATGATAAATTGTTGGAATTTTTTTCCCCTAGATCATTAAAAGACACTGCCTTGGAATGGTTCTCGTCTTTATTGAACAACTCAACTAGTTCATTCAATGAACTTCTTGATGCATTTGTAAACCATCTCCAAGTGCATATGACTCCAAATATTACCTTGGCCGATTTGATGAGATGCAAGAAAACAAAGAAGAAAAGTTAAGTGAATTTATCTCAAATTATCAATTGCTTTATTCCCAAATCAATGTGAAGGTCGTTGACCCTCACCTCCAAAAGATGTTTATAGAAAATTTACAAAGAAAAATTCAAGACAAGATTAGAGTGATGAAATTTCCATCCTTCATGCACTTGTCTATTGCCCTCTGTAATTATCAAAATTCGGTTAGTAGTAGGGATACAAAGTCCACTTCTAGCCGAATGGAGAGATCCAATCCTACAAACCAAAACAATTCCCAAAATTTTAGAAAAAAAAAAAGGGTTCCTCCAATTCAATCCCCCTCAACAAACAACTCACAATTCCAATAACCAAGCATTAGTCGTTAAAGCCTGGATACCCTTTAGCTATGGGGACCCGAAAAGACAATCCACTCCCTTACCCGATACCCTTCATACCACAATGTCCCGGATTTTAGAACATTAAATGATTACCTTTCCTCCCATTAAAACACCCAATCCTAATAAACCTTTACCCCCAAGCTTTAGATCAAATGCTTATTACAACTATCACTGACAAAATGGACATGACATGAAACATTGCAAGCATCTTAAAAATATTATGCAAGACCTCATTGATTCCAGTTGTCTTTCCATCAGAGGTGTTAGTGATCAAGGAAATAAATTTTTTTCCCCTCCTAACAAAAACTTGCATTCACCAACCCCATGCCAAAACATAATATTTCATATATCAAATCTAGCCAAACTACAAAGAATGATGTGATGAATTTTGATACGAATAATGAAAACAATGATTATGTCCTAAATAATCATATCAATAATAATCTTATAGATGAAATGGTAGGGGTGATAGACGTCATCCCTTGTAAGGGCCAAACTAAGAATCCTCTTGACATTGCTTTCTCCTCTAAGGATATAATTAAACACGTTCCCAATGGTCTTGTTTACATAGCCAATCATATTTATGACAATCCCACTAATGGGATACTAATAGATCCCACCTGTGGAGAGAATGTGATCACCGAGGAATTTTTACTTTTGCATGAGCTTTATCAAGACACATAGGATAAAATGAAAGCATGGATCAAGAATCACAATGGTTTTTCTTTCCCTACGATATGGTTAATCACCTTACCATTTCAAATAGGACCAAAGATATTAGATGTGACATTATCCATCATCCCATAGTCAAACCAATTTTGTGTGAAGTTAGGCCACCCATGGCTTTTCTCCATGAAAGATATCTCTTTGGTTGTGCATAAATGATTAAAGTTTGCCTTTGAAAATGAAATATTCACTATCCACCTTAGTGGATTCAACCCTTTGTCAAATTTTTCCTTAGATTCCTTTTGGATAGAGCCCATGGAACCTATAAAGCCATGAGAAGACTTATTTTTCCTATCCTACCAAAAATTCAAGGCAAAAAAGATAGTTGTACTATCCCTCTGAAAGATGTCCCCATCAACCTCTCAACCTACCATACTTGATGAAACCATGCTTGAACCTAAAGAAGAACCAAAAATCCAAGACCAACCTCAAAAATAACCTTCATCTACCTCCTACAAGCGACCAAGAGATAACGAAAATAATCTCGTTACACCTCCTAGAATAAAACAAGTTTACAAAGTCAAAGATAAAGTGGTTGAACAACCTCCCAAGGTCTATTTCTTTCCTCCCCTTAGTGAAGAAAAGAAACCTATGGTTGATCAACCCACTCCTACACAAATAAAAATTAAAAAAAGAAGTAAAAGAAATAGAGGTGCTAGAGAGCATAGGCGTAGACATCATGATATTGCTCACAAGTTACATGAGGAATTAAACAAAGAAAATCAAAATCCAAACTTGATTGAAGCAAAACATGACCAGCCTCCCTCTTCATCTAAACAAGATCTCCTGATACAACCTCCACAACAAGAGGTAAACTCTTCCAAGGACATTATCATATGACCTCTTATTGTGATCAGCTTAGATGATGATGAAGTGGTTGCTAAAATTGACGAAGAGGTGCATAATGATCTGAATACATTATGTTCCTCTTCCATGAGCTTAGATGAAAAATCTTCTATAAAGAATATCGAACTTGATGCTTCCCCTAGTTCAACACTTCCTCTTGTCCATTTATCCAGTTTACCACCTTCAGTATTCAACGAACATGATTGGGAGGTGGATGAACTACTCATAGGTTGACTCGCCTATGTCTTACTAGCCTTTTGCACTATTTATTTCTTTCTTTTTCATTTGTGTGATTGCATGTGTGTAATGTGATCCCCCGTGATATTTTTTCTGATGTCCTCTCTCTCTTTATGGAATTCCTCTATTTGTACCTTAATTCTTCTCTATGTCATAAATCCTTTTTTGCACTTGTGTTTTCCTTTTGGGGATGACGCAAGGCACCGAGACATTCATGTCTCTTCCATGTTGACCCAAAATGCTTTATTTTTCCTTTTCCTTTTTTCTTTTTCTCTTTTATCTTGTCTTTTCCTTATGGGTATGATGCAAGGTGTCGAGACACCCTATGTCTCTTCCATGTTGATCGAAAAGGTTTTTCTTTGTTTTCACTCTCTTTGCGTCATTCTTCTAGTTCTATGTGTATTTGGGGGATGAAAACAGTTCCAAGATCTCTATAAACATTGTAACAATAACATACTAACCCCAAATCCATATATCCCTTATGTGTTTGGTGTTTTCAGTTTTGGGGCAACCCCTCTCTTTTCTTTACTTTTTCACATGATGTAGCTTATTTTGAAAATATATGACTTGGGATAGGGCTTTCCAAGTTTTCTCTCATGTCTTCTTTATTTGCATTTATCATTTTCCACTTTAAAGTAATTTCTCATAGTATGGTGTTTAGCAATTTATTTTAAGTGGCGGCATACATTGGCACTATTCTTTTCCATTTTCCTTTTTCGTGGTTCATGGTGTAGTATTCTTATTTCATACAATCTGTTTCTCGCTTTGTGGATGACATTGGGTTTAATTTTCTTCAAGAGTGTGATCTCTCTTAGCATATTACATTCCTCTTCATAGCTTGATGTGACACACTACATCCCCTAAGTTATGGATTTTATATTCTTTGATTGGTATTCTCTTGGAGACATTAGGCACAATGTTCCCTAAGTTAAAGATCTCACATGAACTAAGCAAAAATCCTTTGAACATTTCTTATTTTTCATTTTTCATTCATTGTTATATGGCCACCTTGCATAACACAACTTGAATTCTTGTAGAGCCATCTTGTTTGTTCATGAGCTCCAAGCATACAAAGTTTTTCTTGTCTCGTGAAGCTCAAAAATAATTTTTGTGTGGCACCTTATTAAAGTTATTAGGAGGTATAACTTTGGAATGGTTTGAGTGGGAAGCCCAATCTGAGGCATCACTTTCCCTATAGCCACTTGCATGTGTGTGAGTGCATACCAACCATGAGTGTATGTGTCTCACATTTTAGGACTTCTCACCTAGCAGACAGCTAGGAGTTCCATTGCCTCAGAGTGAGTATGCATTTTTTGGAAAAAAAAAAGCCTAGATCCAATCCAATCATGATGGACAAATGATTGAAGCTTGTTTTGATTCCCTTTTACCTTTCTATCTCTTTCATCTTTGGAAATGTATGCTTGTTCTTTTCTATTGCTCTTTATATCATTCGCATGTGTGTTTTGTTGTGCCCATGTTGATTTGTCTTGGGATCTTGATCTTGGGGGCTTGATCACCCCTCTTGATCGTTGATATCCCATCTCATTGGAATGGGTGCATTTGAACCCCTCTTGATGAATTTTTTTCTACTTTAGTGTGAGTTTGAAGCAAGTTCATCATCTCACTAAAGTGGGGGCTAAATTTTGTGTAGAAAAATCGATCCCTTGAAATTTTATCACTCATTTGGGCCCTCCTTGTGGATTTTTCCTTAATGTTGCCTTGATTTAGTGTTGTAATTTTGATGAAATATTTGCATCAAGTCTTGGGCCCTTGTGAAGTAATGTATTTTTTCAATGGTACATTGCTAAAGTGTTTTCAAGTGTTGTAACACACTTTCACACTTTTCTAGGGTTTTATCAAATAACCAAGCATAATAAACACAATTTTAATCAAAATTAATCTTAATCTTGCCTTATTTAGAGTGTTGTAAAGTGTTGTAACACACTTTCACACTTCTCTAGGATTTTCATTAATAATTTGGCTTTCTTATAATTTAATTGGCCCTATTATGCATCCACAAGCCTCATTCATTACATATTTTTGAGGATAATCTTGACGCCAGTTAGTAACTAATAATAGTTCAGGTGTTTCTAGATTGTGTGGCCTAGATTTAGGGATTTGGGACTCATTTGCCACCTTGGGTGAATGGTTCCCACCTAGATATTTTGGCCCTGAACTTGTTTTCACACATTTCTAAGCACTTTTGGTTTTTGGTCCCATACATTATGTCTGATGGGATTCATTCACCACTTTGAGTGAATGAGTCCCATGTGACCAAAATTCAAATCTAATTCAAATTTTAGGTGGGATTTTATTCTCCTAGATCTAATGTCGACTTGTAGTGTTGTAATTTCGAGAATTCTTGCATAATTAAGTATAAATACAAGGTTTTTTCTCTCATTTTAATCCTAATCATTCAATTATTCATCCTTATAGAAAATTTAGTTCACAAGAGAATTCAAGAGCATTCAAGAGCATTCGAGGGAAGATTATCAATCATTTTAGAGTAGCATTCAAGTATCAATCATCATGTTAAGGATTCAATATGTCATGTTTGTTATTGTGCTAACAATTATGATGTAGAGTTTATGATTCAAGAAAGTGTTTCAAGAAATATCAGCATCATTCAAGCAAGAGTTAAGAAAAACATCCATTGCAACCATTTCCAGCATATTTGCAACACCTTATTGGTAGGGCTTGGTGAGTTACAAAATTTTATTTTTTTCGTTCATCATTCTCCATTCTTATTTGCTTTTACTACAAGGTTTAATTACCAACAAGGGGTTTGACCAAGGAAAACCCCTATCCATTAACCCAACAACATTTTTCCCTCTCCTTTGGGTGATCCCACAATAATGGGTTACACTTTTTGGCCAAACTTGACATTGAAATCAACATTTTTCACCACATCTTCACTTATGTACGCCTATAGAAGCAAAACCATTAAGAATTTGAAGATGAAGAAAACTAGTGATTTGTGAAATTTTGTGTTTAGAATCTAATTATTATTATTATTATTTTTTTAAATAAATTGTGAATTATTTTATGTAGTTTATATTAACTTATTTATTTTACTAAACATCATTTTCAAAAACTGATGCTTACTTTTAGCTGCATAACTTTTTTTTTACAAGGCATACAATTATAATATTTTAAATACAGTGTTTCCACACCATTATCTATTGGATGGATATTTTTTTCATAATTTTTTGTTACATATATATTTTTTAAATAATTTTCTAATTCAGAGTAATTATAATTTGGATATATTATACTTTCAGCTGCATAACTTTTTTTATATTCATTTGAATTAACTTATTATTTTTTTGTTGGAATAAGGAAATCAATAGCTAGTGTACATGCATTTTAAAGAATTTTTTTCTCTCTTTTCCTATTTTTCCATATGTGTGAAATAAAGACCTCGATGTTCATTGAAAAACCTACATTCACAAGAAATAAAAAATAATTATAATAATAAAATTAAATATATTTAAAATTATACAATTTGGGAAGCTTATAATAAGGACTACATGTTTACAAAAAAATAATTTTAAATAAATTAATTTGATCCCCTAAAAGGTAAATCAAAAGTGGTTTTTTATCAGCATTCTGATAGGTGTAGAGGAGACTCCATTATAGGTATGGTTTAAAACTAGCGGCTTTCTATCCAAGGAGGTTTGATATAAGTGGGTTTGATCAAACCCTCTTCAATTAAAACCCTTAAAATGGAACCTTTTTAAGGCTTAAATCATTATATTTTCTAGAAATATGTGATTTCAGCAAAAATCAGGATGTCCCAAAAAGTGTAACCCATTATTGTGGCAGCACCCCTTTGTGTGTGATTTGTAGGTTTAGGTTACACATTTTCGAAGGAACAATATTGGAGAAATTTTTTCAAGTGATCAAAGTTTTCAAAGTTTTCATCAACCCTTGGAGAAACTTGGAGAAGACCTATAGGTGGAAATTTGTAGTTTCAGATCCGAAAATAAATCAAGAAGAGCAAAGCAAGATGAGAAGAATGAAATCAGGTCCTAAACTTCTGGAAAAGAAAAAGTGGACTGATTCACCACAAGTGGTGAATGAGTCCCACTATATAAGCCTAATTGATATTTTTATAGATCTGAATACCCTTTTGGCAGAAACCTATTCTACAACATTTTCTTAGAAATATGATTGATTCGCCTAGCCTAGAAAATGAGACCCAATCAACATTAACATTAGATTTTTTAGTGATCCAGGCCTCCATTTTTCCTCCTCCGATTTCCTAGGTGCACACTTTCCATAGTTATAGTTTTCTATTACATCTCATTCATCTTTCTAGGTCATTTAATTTTTTTTTTGCATTTAATTATGGTTTTGTTTTACATCTTGCATATCATTGTATTTTCCAAGTCTAAACTTGGTGGTGATCTTTTCATTAGATCTCATTAATCCTTTAGGAAAACCCTCTTGCAAGATCTCTTTCTCCTTTGCAAAGAGATCTCAAGCATTTATTCTTTAGTGAAGTGTGTGAAGATTGCCCCTTTCCTTTTAGGTCGAAAACCCTAGAGGTGAAAGAGAGGACACAATTTTCTTCATTTCAGGATCTTGAATTGCTAAAAAAAATGATGAAGAAATATACCCTCAAATGCCTTAGAAAATTAACTTGTGAACTCTACGATGCTCTTATGAAGTCTTAGGATACTTGAATCTTGATTCCTTAGGTTGATATCATGAATTCTTAGGTGAAATAGTGATTTAAAACCTTGTTTATATAGGAACTCCATCTAATTTATCATTTTTAAGATCCCAAATGCAAACATTCATGAAATTTGAATTCAAAACCTTGATTTCCCACTCAAAACCCTAAAAAGGGGCCAAATGGAACTCATATGCCCAGGTTGGCATATGGGTCCTGCCAAGGCTTTTTAGGTAGAGGAAATGTTGAGGAGTTATGATATTAGGTGTATTTGTTGATTATGCTAGGATCTCGCTTGAAATAACCCTTAGAATACATAATAAAGGGTCTTAGGGGCCTATTAATGATGATATGAAGGTCATAAATGCAAGAGGGCCCAAAAATTAATGTGAAGTTGTAAATAAACACTATTTACAATGTTGGAAAATGTGCCTCCACTTGCTAGCTTTGAACCTTCAAACTTGCAATTTTTCCCTATAGCTTAGTTACCATCGAACCCAGACTTTTGAAAGTTATGCATTTTGGTCTTTACTGCAGTATCGCTAGGTGAATTTGAGAGGAGTGCAGGCTGGTGATGTTACCCACCATCCTGCAATGGCCTTTCATTAGATTGTGTAGTAGTGTGGTTCAGACCACCACCTTGCGACAATCTATATGTTAGCCTATGGTAGTGCAGTTAAGGGTTGGTTGCGTGGTGTCCCATGATGTTGATATGAGATTCTCAGTGGTGTGGCAGTGACCAATACCCCATAGTGGTCAAGTGGTGAAACCCGTAGTGTCTCAAGCAGTGTTACAATGTTCAGTTTTAATGGAAGATGCAAACCGTAGTCCTGCAACAAGGCAACAAAGGTTGTGTGGTTTGGCAGTTAAGACTAGGAATGGATGAAATGTGTGTATACTAATATAAATATATAGATGAGTAGGGTACTGAAACTTGGCTTGGTGTTGTGAGTTGATTTTACATCATTGTTGTGAATCACCATGATCATTGGCTAAATATTTTTAAATGTGAGTCTATTGGTAACTGTCATATGAAGGTTGGTTTACGGGATGGTCTAGAATGTAGAATGATTGGTGTTCTCTATGGAAAATGATGAAATGAAATTATGAAATTGTAACCATAATTGGTGAGAGTAATTGATGAGAGAACAAGGTTGATTAGAGAGGGGGCTATGCTTCCTAAATTGATATTGTAATTTTTTATATCTGAGAAGCAAAAACTATAACTCTGTATGTGGACTTTCTTCACTAGAATACAAAGTGTTTTTTCCTAGTGTGGTGGTTTTTCTCTCGTAAGGTTTTTCCCACATTAGATACTTGTGTCTACTCTGTGTTTATTAATTCTATTCTAATATATTTTTCCTTTATTGTGCATCTCTAATGAGCTATATGAAATTGAACCATATGTTTGCATTCTCTTCTTAGAATTAGCATTAGGAAATTTTTTAAGCACCTATGTTTTCCTTACAAGTGATATCAGAGCCTGGCCAGTTGTGTTATCCTTGTGGGTTGTACAAGTTTTTTGTGTTAATTCTAAAGTGGGAGTCTTGTGGAGAAATCTGGTAATCTTGATTGTAGATTGAGATGGAAGGCACATCAAGGAAGATATAAATTGAAAAGTTAAATGGTAGAAATTTTGAGTTGTGGAAACTTAGAATGGAAGACCTATAGGTGGATATAAATCTTTGGATTTTTGTGTCTAGAACTAAACCTTCAAGCATGAAGAAAGAAGAATAAGACCTTGCAGACAAAAAATATAAAGGGTTGATAAGACTCTGTCTAGTAGACTCTGTTCTCCTGAATGTTCATGAGGAGAAGTTTGAATCTTCTTTGTGGAAGAAACTTGATGACATTTATTAGGGAAATTCCTTGGTGAATAATTTATTCTTAAGGAAGAAGATGTATTCTTCCAAAATGGAGGAAGGGGAATTTGTGGTTGATCATCTAAATATGTTCAATATGCTCACTTCTCAATTAACATATGTAAGTGTCAGGATAGATGATGAGGATCACTATATGTTTCAGTTATGTTCTTTTCCTAACTCATGGGATCATTTAGTGATGGCTATTGGGAGTACTACAACCACTTTCAAGATGGAAGATGTGGTAGCTTCATTGTTGTCAGAAGAGATACAAAGGAAATATTTTGAGATGGAAAAGGAGGCCCTTGTTGTTTGAGGTAGATCGATGCAGAAAGGCATGAAGAAGGATAAGAATTCAAGCTATAAATCTTAAGGGAGATCAAAGTCTCTTGGAAAGAAGTCCAGGGTGTAATGCTGGAATTGTGGGCAGCTGATCATGTCCGTAAGGATTGCAAAGAGGAGGAAAAGAAGAAGAAAAATGATTCTTCAAATAATGCTTCTTCTCAAAGCAATGCATATGCCTTCATTGTAGCCTTAGTGATTCTAGAATGAGATGATGTTTGGATGATTGAATCAGGGGCATCTTTTCACATGACATCTCATAGAGATTGGTTTATGAAGTAAAAAAATTACGCTAGTGGAAAGGTGCATCTAGAAAGTGACTCATCTCTAGAAATTGTTGGTCGTGAAAGAGTCAGATTTCAATTTCTTGATGAAAGGATCAAAGGAATTGATGACATAATGTATATACCAGGTCTGGCTCAAAATTTACTTTTTGTTAGTAAGTTGAATGATGCTGGTGTGCAAGTTTCATTCTCAAATGGTGGTTGGGAAATGACTAGAGGCTCAATGGTGCTAGCTAGGGGTGCTCAAGTTGAAAATTTGTACAAGCTAGACACACATGTTGTTCAATGTAATAATGTCTCTATAAATTCAAAAAAGGTTTCTCATTTAGAGAAGAAAGACAAAGTTCCTCTGGGTGCAGACTCTTTGGAGGTAAAACCCCTTTCAGAAAAGACCATGCTCTGGCATCAAAGGCTCGAACACATTGGTGAGAAAGGATTGAAAGTTTTGAAAAATAAAAACCTAGTTGAGGGGCTTGATGATTGTAACCTTGAGTTTGATTTTTGCAAACATTGTATATATGAAAAAAAACATTGTGTTTCATTTTATTCTAGTCCTCATAAATATTTTGGTGTTCAGGATTATATTCACTCTGATGCTTTTGGTCTAGTAAATGTTCCTTCATTATCGAAATCAAGATATTATGTCTCTTTTATTCATGATTATTTGAGAAGGGTATTTGTGTATTTTAAAAAAAGTAAATCAGAAGTGTTCAGTTGGTTTAAAGAGTTTAAAATCTTGGTAGAAAATGAGACTAGTATAAAATTTAAATTTCTAAGGACAGATAACGATAGTGAGTTTTGTTGTACAGATTTAGAAAGGTATTGCAAAGATCATGGAATAAAATGGCATAAAATGATACCTTACACTCTGCAGAAAAATGGAGTTTCTAAAAGGTTGAAAAAGATGCTAATGGAAAAGGACAAAAGCATGTTGAGAAATGTTGTTCTAGAGCAAAAGTTATAGCCTGAGGCTGTGTCTACAACATGTTATTTAATAAATTGATCTCCCTCTTTGACACTTGTTGACAAAAAACCTATGGAAGCTTTGACTGGTAAGAAGCCCTCTTTAAGACATGTGAGAGTATTTGGCTGTGAGGCATATGCTTATGTGTCAAATGAGAAAAGATTTAAATTGGAAAATAAAGTTGTAAAATGTATCTTCATTAGATATGACATTGGTGTGAAAGGATACAAGCTTTGGAATTTGGTGACCAAAAATGTTGCATATAGGAGAAGTGTAATCTTTCATGCTCTCAAACCTTCTTCAGTGGATCTGCAGTCAGAGAAGAAAGAAGAAAATAAAGAAAAAGTAGTTGAAATTCCTCAAACTCTAGATAAAGAGGAACTAGTGTACCTGAAACTGAGGAGAGTTCTAGTAGCTTTGAAAGTTTTGAAGAGGAACCACAACCTCAACCTCAGCCTATGAGGAGGTCTACATGTGAAAAGGGACATCTTGAAAGGTATGGTTTTTCCATGCTAGATGAAAATTGTGCCTATGCTTTGATTACAAACACTGATGAGCCTAGGACTGTGAAAGAGGTTATAGAAATGTCTGATTCAAATTCTTGGTTGGAAGACATGAAAGAGGAAATGGTGTCATTAGAGAAGAATGTAACCTGGGATTTGGTACCCTTGCCTAAAGGTCAAAATCCTATTGGCTATAAGTGGGTATTCAAGAAGAAAATTGGTCTGGATGACAGTTTGAGAAGTATAAAGCTAGGTTGGTTGCGAAAGGTTATTCCTAGGTAAAGGGAATTCCCCTATAGCTAAGTTGATGTTTGTATAGTTCAAAACAATCCCCTAGAATGTGGTACTAGAAGTTTGACACTTTTTATTTGTCATTGGGATTTGTAAGATCAAAATCTGATCATTATGTGTACTACAAAACTAAAAATGATCAAGTGCTTATTATTTCCCTATATGCTGATGAAATGTTGTTCATATGAAATAGGAAGACTTTGATTTATGATCTAAAATCTCATTTGTTTGTAAAGTTCAAAATGAAAGATCTTGGTGCAACAAGGAATATTCTAGGGATGAAAATAGAAAGGGATAGAGTAAGTAGAAAGATTTGGCTAAGTAAGTATATCAATAGTATCCTAGAGATATTTGGTATGACTGATTGCAAGAAGCTAGTTGTCCTAGTGTTGTAGGGAATGAATCTATTTATTGAAGATTGTCCAAAATATACTACCAAGATGGAGGATATGACTAGAGTGCCTTATGCAAGTGCACTTGGTAGTTTAATGTATGCAACGATCTGTACTAGGTCAGAAATTGCCCAAGCAGTGGGAGTTCTAAGCCATTTTATGGAAAATCTAGGTAGACCACACTGGGATGCTATGAAAAAAGTTTTCAGATATTTAAAAGGTACTTCTCAATACGCTTTGTGATATCATGGTAACTCAGTTGGATCATATAGATCCATCAACATTCAAAGTTATATGGATTACGATTAGGTAGGGGACATTGACAATAGAAGATCCACCAGTGGATACGTATTCATGTTATTTGGTGGTGCAGTGAGTTGGATGAGCAAGTGGCAAGTTGTAGTCACTTTATCTACCATAGAAGTAGAATATATGGCAGCAACACATGCCTACAAAGAATCCATTTAGCTTAGATGTCTGTGTTCTCATATTGGGTTCAATGCATGGAAAATTTCTATTTGTTGTGACAGGCAGAGTGCTATTGGAAAAAATTATAACTTTCCATGCTAGGATGAAACATATTAATGTGCAGTATCATTTTGTACGAGATATGGTGGAGGATGGAAAGGTCATTATTGAGAAGGTAGATACTCTAGAAAATGTTATAGATGAATTAACGAAACCAGTGAGCACAAACAAGTACAAGTGGTGTACCAGTACTATGGGCCTTGGGGTCTATGATTTTCAATAATCTTTGAGTTTGGAAGAAGCTAGTAAGTCTTCGTCAAGTGGGAACATGTTCAAAAATGTGCCTCAACTTTTTGGTTTGGAACCTTCGAAATTGGAATTTTTCCCTAGCTCAGTTACCATTGAACCCAAACTTTTGAAATTTTTGCATTTTGGTCCTTACCGTGGTACCACTTGGTGCAGCTGAGAGGAGTGTGGTCTAGTGGTGTTACCCGCCATCTCGCAATGGACTTTTGTTGGATTTTGTGGTAGTATAGTTCACACCACCACCCATGGCATTCTATATGTTAGCCTATAATAGTGTGGTCAAGGGTTGGTTTCCCGTCGTCCTACGATGGCGATATGAGAGTCTCAATAGTATGGCTGTGACCAATACCCCACAATGGTTAGGTGGTGAATCTCATGGTATAGTGGTGTCTTGCAGTGTTATGGTGGTCAATTACAATGGAAGATGCAAACCATAGTCCTGCGACAAGGAAAAAAAGGTTGTGCAGTTTGGTGGTTAAGAGTGGGAATGGTTGAAACATGTGTAGACCGATAATGATAGACATGCGAGTAAGAAACACGAGTAGGGTGCCAACACTTTTCATGGTGTTATGAGTTCACATCATTGTTATGAATCAACATGAACATTGGCTGAGCAATTTTGAATGTGTCTATTAGTAACTATCGTATGATGGTTGGTTTACAGGATGATCTAGAATGTAGAACGATTGGTGTTCTCTGTGGAAAACGCTGAAATGAAATTATGAAATTGTAACTGTAATTGGTGAGAGTTTTTTATAAGAGAACATGGTTGATTAGAGAGGGGGTTATGCTGCCTAAATTCATATTGTAATTTTTCCATTTGAGAAGCATAAACTATAACTGTATATGTGCCCTTCGTTCACTGTAATACAAAGTATTTTTTCCTAGTGTAATGGGTTTTTCTCTCGTAAGGGTTTTCCCACGTTAAATACTAGTGTCTACTATGTGTTTTTTAATTCTATTATGATCTTTTATTCCTTTAATGTACATCTCTAATGAGCTATAATTCAAAGTTGAACCATATGTCTACATTCTCTTCTTATATTTAGCATTAGGAAAGTGTTTCCGCACCTCTATTGTCCTTACATACAACAATAAATTAAGGAAAAATTAGGTCTATTTAGCTTAAAACGGCCCTAAACCTAATGTGAATGTGTAAAAAACATTACAACACTAGATCAAGGAAACATTGGGTTCATTTTAATGTTAATCATTCCCAAATAAAGTGTGAAAAAGGCTAATTTTTTCTACACTACAGCTATATTGTATTTAAATGCCCAATTAGAAAATTTCAACATAGAAAAAGAGGGGCCATTATCACATACCAAGGCATATGATACTCCAAACCTGGTAATGATATTTTCTTATAAGAATTTGATTACCACTTCCATGGTATATTGCTTACTATGGCATTCTTCAGTCCACTTGGTACAATAATCAATGGTAGTTAGCACATACCTATGGCATGTGGATGATGGTAGGTTAATTTTCCCAATGAAATCTAACCCCCATATTGAAAAAGGGCGCATCTCTATCATGAGTTGTAATTGCTATGCATTAAATCTTCCCTTTTTTGTAGAAAACTGGCATATATAACAGTGCTTTACATGTTCATACGTATCTTTGAAAATAGTTAGCCAATAGTAGTCTCCTCTCAAAATGAGGTGTGATAGTCAAGGGCACTCTGTGAGCTATGCAAAACCTATC